>CM052201.1:9960243-10088607 GCA_028455805.1 Lasioglossum figueresi | reverse complement strand
TTTCTTCCGACCTAGAATAATTCCATTCTATATGATTTTTTTCATTTTATGGATATGAAATTGATATAATAGCTCATGCACTACTTAAATGATTAGTAATTGGTTAGATCCCAATGTACATAATAATGTAAACGTTATCTTGAATAATGGTACAACAACTTTTAATGGTGACTCTGAGTCGCCATTCGAGTGCTAAGGGTTAATGTATTTGGGCACACGGATATCCAAAGGTTAACGACTGACGTGTTTGTCGCGGTTGTCTGTTAATATGCACGCATACATACAAACACCATCCGCACTTCAACCCTATATAATGTACGAAACAAATAACACAACAGACCTATTTTTAATATTTACCTGTTCGTTATTATTCGTAATTTCACAACGTTGGAAAAAAAGGTAAAATATATTCTTGGTTAACCAAACACGCATACATGAATATAAATGACCTTATAAACAAATAAATGAATGAATATTATAGCTACAACTGGATTCAAATTCTGCATTTGCATTACCAGGATGAATCGGGTGTCTTGTGATTTATAGGTCCACCCGGTGAGCATAAATTATTATCGTGCTATGTATAATTTGATGTAAGAAGTTCGAAATATATGGTAACAGTACTTTTATCATTTTGGGCTATCGAAAGGAATAAAATGGCTCAAAAGCAAAGTTTCCAGAGGATAGTTTATAAATCGTGCTTGAACGACGATCGCGCCAGGGACACGGGACACTGTGAACGAGGCTTGTGAACACGCCGTGAAGCCAGATGCTAAAGTTTCCCGTTGCTCAGCCGCGGGTCGTCCATGCCCCCATTAAATATTTCTTTGTCGGACATGAACGGAACTTCCTGCGGGAGGGACGAGAATATTTCATGACCGCCCTCTCATTCTCCCTCGTTGCCAAGCGCACAACTGTAACTCTCAAACTCATAATTGTAATCTCGAAACTGGCCCGGGTGTGGTCCCTTGTTTCGCGGTTCTCTCGCGTGGGTGTTAACATTCGCTCAATTAATTTTTCTTCGAGCGTTCCTACTTATCTTCTCTGCCCACTGAACACAACCTGGTACATGTCTCCATGTACATTTTTTAAATAGACTACCGCACAAAATAGTTTCGAAACAATAATTGGATAAAATATCGTCACAAGAGAATACCATCGAGAACGAGAATTGCCATCACGCAAAAAGGGGAAGAAGAAATTCAGAAGAAGAAGCTCTCGCATTCGCAAGAACGTTTTCCCTGGGACACTTGATGGCAGTATGGATTTTCAGAAAGCCATTAGCATTGCTCATCTTCGTGGAAGACAGGGAACAGCTGTCGGACATTGTACGAGCCGATTTATTCGGTGGGGAATATTCCGATCGGATAGACACCAGCCTGATCTTGCTCGTGTGTACACAGATGCCTAGCAGAGACAGCCAAGTGGACGGTGCCATATGGACTTTAACATGAGAGTTTATCGGGGCGGAGTTACACAGCAGAGGATCAGCCAGAGAGCCAGAACTTAGGCTACGAGATCCTGCCTCGCAGGATCGAGGGAGCTCTGACCTCGAGAAGTCTCGGGATCATAGATGGCTGAGATCCTTGCCGAGTGTTGTCACCGTGTGAACTTCAACGTTAATACTTGCGATGCCGGATACTGCAAACAGGATGGTTCATTTAGAAGGATCATTGAGACTGGTGTGTGCTCAAAGACAATTTAACCAGATCACGTTTTCCTATTTCTTTAATACATTCGCAATTAGAAAAACACGTGAAAACAGAAATGTCTCTTCAGCTTCGGGTCCTTGAAAATTTATATAAAAATTTGTTTGAGCAAAGCTGTAAGAAAAACATTGTCTCAAATGTGTATAGTCGAGTCAAACTTAGCAACAGGAGTACAAGCAGTTTCATCCACAGCAAACTTGTGCAGTTTTTAGTAGTAGGCCATCGCGCGACATTCCGTTTGACAGTCTACCAGGAAATGAAGATTACTGTTGGAGTAGTTGGAGCGCATTTTGAAGTCGCCTTTCTTCGTCGAGTTTTATGGTGATCGTTAACGAAATGGGGCCTGCATGATCTAGCACTCGTAGTTCCCCGTTCCCTCTAATCTTCTTGCTCGTCGTTGTGCTTAATTCGCAATTATTAATCTTTAGTTTCCGCGGAGCGAAAGCTGTGTCAACCGGCTCGCGAGAGCAGTCCACGGGGGAGGAACGGTAACCACGAGAATACGTTGCCGTCTGTGCGGAATGAAGGGAAGATTGCCGTCGAATGCATCGGGGGGCTTGAGTTCAACGAGAAAATTGTGCCAAGCACGGGAGATTTATGCTCGCTTTGTTTGGCCCATTCAGGAAATGCATGCATTTAACTTAACTGCGTACACTTCCATTCTCAGGTATAAATTATGTTTTCAAGTACGGAAGTAATAACGTTTATCATTGTGCTGCTTCTAAGGTAGAAACATATTTCAGTTCATTTGTACCCAAGACAGCCGTACCACCGTATTGATGCATTGCGCACGCGAACCGAGCATTACCGTAACACCGGCTGCGCGAACCTCAACGAGTCGAATTAAGATCGAGTATTATACTTTAAGAATCACTCGACGATCTTCCGCTTTACCGATAGATTCGGCGATTCATCAGGTTCAGCTGTCGATGCAATTTTTCAGCTGGCATTTCATTCATAAACTGCTCGCGGTGTATGGCTTTCTTATAATAGAATTTCTCCGCACTATCGAACGGGAAAGTCTCGGGGCAAGTCTCCGTGCAGAACTTTAATTGAATATGAACATTCTATGCATTCGCAACATTCCGGCCGGTTGCACAGCTCCCGGGGGCGCAGGCTGCATAACCCCATCAGGCCGACGATTGAGAAACGTAACCACTTTGGAGAGTTCGAGTCGGAAGCCTACTCGCGGAAGTTCGGTTGGCAACTAAGTAAGGATTCGGGCTCGTTCGGTTCTTGAATGAGTGCGGCTCCCGGTTGCCGCCGCGTTAAATCCAATTGCAAATCGCTTGCGCGTAATGGCCCTCTTTTCTCCGATGTCGCGGCGCTGGCCTATCGATTAGCATCGGTTTACGGTCACCGTTAGATTCGATTACGCGTTTCTACGGACGGAGAGTCGCGCCCCTCCCCCCCGGGTGCTTCTAATTAATCGACGCCGATGTCGGCTCGACGTATGCGCTAACGGCCCACTTTTCTCCCCTGGCCTATTTCGCACTCTCTCTCTCTTTCTCTCTCTCTCGCGAAATTCCTCGATTCCCGTTACGCGCGAACCACCCCCGCAAACAACCCCGTCGAACTCCGCGGCCATCCGCGAACATTGCTACCTGTCGACGATGATCGAGCTATTTCGAATCCGATCATAGCTGATGCCGAGATACGGGTCGGGCAATATTGGCGCTGTGGGAGCCTTTTTTAAACGTTCGATCGCCAGGATACCAGCGAGGTCGGGTCGCTTCTGACCCACATTCGATTTTGTATAAAATATAAAATGGATCGGTAGATTATCAAAAATTCCCCACTATTGTTGTACTTTAGTCGAAGACAAACCAACGATGCCAGTTTGCACCGGCTATTTATGCACACGCATTTGTCGAATAGTTTGCTCGCGAAGAACAAGGAAGTCGGTACTCGAGTTGACGGAACGGGATCGATCCTGAAGAGCGTGGAACCTCGTGGGTCGTAAGGAACGTTGCTTACCGTAATTAGATTCGAATGAGATGCAGGAAAAAACGTAATAATTTCCCCGGGGAGCGTGGTGACTTCGAGAAACGGCACGAAGAACGATGGACCTGTGCTAGCAGCGTCGCAAGTCGGTAGTAGTCTCGTATGTTCGTGTCCGTTGACTTGTGCAAGCATTTACATTCGGCGAGCAACGTCATAGATGACGTTTAAGTATTTATATAACATTGTTTACTTGTTAAAACGGTTTCGCTTAAGTTTCACGATAATGGCACATATAAATAATGGAGAGCAACGGTAGAAGGTGTACGAACGAAAAGAGAGGAAGAGCGAATAATATATTATACAAGAAATTACGAGGTATCCCGAGTGCTCCGCCATGTCTCCCATTAACTCGGTTTCTCGGAGCCAGGACAAGGCATGGGAGGACGCGTATCAGCGAGGGAAGCAGCGTCCGTCGCGGGCAGGTTAAAAAATTAATCGAATCAGACCTCTCTGGCGGTGGCCGTCTCGGCGAATAACGCTCGGTCTGCGCTAAATAAAGCAATTCAAGTGGTCGGTGGGTTCACAAAAGGCATCGAGTATCCCGACAATCGAGCCACCTCTCACGGAAACGAGCCACGACAATGCCGGGGACCCGATATTCTTTCACGCAACGATGCTTTCCTTAATGAAACTTTCATAAATCCCGGACCGAACCGGGACGAGGCTCTTCCGCGCGGAATCTGGCTGACGGGACGCCGCGCGCCGAGGGAAAAAAGATGCTCCGGATCTATTCAACATTCAGCTTCAATCCAGGGTTCACAGAATACTTGTCTGGCTGCAGAGCGTCTTATTCTATTCCTCGAATCATAGATCGTGACTTATTTCACGCGTCCGATAAGACACTGTATTATTCTACTGTTTCGTTTTCGGTCCATAATTCTGGCCACAGACTCTGACCACGACCAGAAATTTATGCAACCGAAAGACCAGTGAATAGCGAACCTAGTGCTGGTTCCCAGGTTCACGGAGCCTCAGTTTTGCTGCAGACTGGTGCTGTGGGAGTGTCGGTGTCTTGAATTCGAGACCAGGGTCAGCCATCCGCTATTAAAAGCTCGACGTGCACCGGGCGAGCTAAGTCGCGTTAAGAAGCTTTCCTACGAGCCGAGTAAGCAGCGAAACGACCGGCCAGTACACCATTCAGCCCAGTTCGCCGAATACGGGCAACTCCGCGGAGCGTAAAACATCGTAATCCCGATGCACGCCGAGCGGAGAAGGCCCGCGGGCGCTTTCTCTCTGCTCTCCTCTCCTCTCCTCTCCTCTCCTCTCCACTCCTCTCCTTTCCTCTCCTCTCCTCTCCTCTCCCAGGGAGAGGAAACCGGGGGAGAAAGGAGAAGTTCGGGGCTTCTTTCGTGCAATAAACTCGCGGGCGCTATCGCCTCGCGCCGCTATTTCGGCTCCTGTAATAAGACGAGCGAACGCGAACATATGGACGGGTTCAGCGAGGGGCGGCTTTAATTTTCTGCGGCGAGCGAGCTTCCGTTTGTGATATACACCCGCCACGCAACCTACCAGTCCCTCGAATCCTCCTCCGACCATCCTCACACCGGCCATTTAGAAGTTACTTTGCGGAGGATCCACGTCACTTTGTCGCTTCTTCTGCCTCTGTTTCCTTCGGCCATACCGACACGCGCCTCATACTTCCGCTATCGGATTCCGATTTTTATTCCGACGGGCGGACCGTATTATTTCGGAGTTTACCGGGACGGTTTTTGACCAAGCATTCCCCGCGACCGTAACTGTAAGAAATCGAAGCGGGTCCCTTCGAAAAAGTCGACCAGGGGAAATCGTAATGCGCTGAAACTTTGAAATCTTTTGTATTGGATGTACTTCCAGTGTACTGTGGATTTGTTACGTTAAACTGGGAAATTAAATGGGCATATGTCTGGCTGTCCAACGGTTAAAACAAGAAAATATTAATTTATCTTTGCTATCACAACGGAAGGGTCCTTCCGCGTAGAAAGAACAACTGAAGTTGACTTCAGTCCCAGGTACGAGCTTCAGGAGAAATGAGTTTCCTGTGTACCCACGCGAATTAACATTCCATCGATCTTATCCTTTTTCTCGCGGTATTTCTTTTGTATCGACGAGCCGCAGCTGACAGAGACGAACACCGTCTCCACGGTTTCGACGGTGACTTCGAAGGGAGACAAACTCGCCTAAAAACCGACCAGTCGATTCCCCTTGGAAAAAGGGTCGTTATCGAGTGAAAGGAGACTCGTCCTTTCTCATTCGAAGCGAGCTATCGTAGATAAGGATTGAAAAGTTCTGAAATTCTGGCTGAAGCCCTGGAAGCCTCGTTCTTTGATGAAAAACCACTGATTCATCTATTAATTGCGTCGATTAATCGAGACGACGAAGAGGCCATTTGAAAACTGCTTGCAAAGGAGAATCTCCAGATCGAATACAATGTTCTTACTCGGATAAATCTCTCGCTGAGCTCCGCGAACCGCATTTTTCGGCTGCGAAACTGCGTGGAATGGTTTCGTCGTATTCGTTCGGGAATGGTAACCAGCAGAAGGCAAATTCCCGGCATCTCCCCCGGGAATGGGCAGCCCACCAGCTCGCCAGTTGACCTCTGCATTTCTGGTTAACTGATCAAACCTGACCTCGACCATAAATTACCGGAGCACCGATCGAGATTTCCTTGGAATCCAGGAAGCTTAACCCCGGGACCGTCTCCCCTTGATCCAGAGCGGAGATTTAAAGCGAAAACGCGAAAGCTTATCAACCGATTCGGTCGCTACCGTTATTCATCGTTTCCGGCCATTCACAAAAATTCCGTCAGATGAACTTTCACGAAACCGATAGCAACGATTGGACTCCCGCGATTTCTTTTATGGTGTCGCTTGAAATGTACAGGAACACTGTCCCATAAATCCACGAGACACCCACGTAGACGCAAAATCAGATGTTGGGACAAATGTTCCCTCCAACGATCCCAATCTTGGAAAAATCAACCCAGAAAATTCGGCGCGCTTCAGATACACTCTGCTGTGCGGCTGACCATTGCAAATATTGCACGATCTTCCCCAGTTTTCTCGATAAACGATTTTTCAGTAGTAACGTCAATCATTGGTCAGACTAAAAGAATAAAAACTTCGGATCGATTTTTCCCGGTATTAAACTTCTCATGCGAACAACAAGACGTGATTTTCACCGATAGAGTCTGTCGTAGGAGTGTCTGGTACTTATTTAAAGCATCGTTCTCGCAGCAATCTGTTTTACTCGCGGATCTAAATCAGCCGGGAGAACGTCGGTTTCCATACGCTTGCCTCGTGAATGTTTTATGTTAATAGAATGGCAGTGGAAACGATCGAAGTGGAGCGCAACGATATGGAGCCGAAGGAAAGGTTCTTGTCGCTGCATACAAGACGCGGAAAATGAGAGGGAAGATGAAGGACGAGCGATAACCTCGCCGAGCGGCCGGCTCAATTGGAAAAGTGGATTGATATCGGGCCTGGGGCTGGCCGTCGCGATGGCTTGTTACAGTTACAGCAATCGTTAGCGTTTCGTAGATTATCTAAAATCGGCACGGGGCTCATTCATCAGACCCTGTCGGATTTCATTGGGAGCTACTCGATTCCGCTTCGAAAGCCGAACGCATGTTCAGCGAGCGAACGATAAAACGGCTCGATTGGAGCTCGATTTTCCTTCCGATTTTCGCAGCACTTGTCCAATATGCTCTTGATACACTGGAAAATTGGCTGTCTCAGTTGTTCGCTGTAATCGCAGAAAATCGCAGAAAATCGTAGAAAATCGGACCCATTTGTTCATCGGAATGTATAATCGAGGATTAAGATTCATTAGAATTATTGTGAGTGAAATATGATAAAATGAAGACTTTAACGAAGTTTGACGGGACACGCATATTCCTATGAATATATTAATATTCTTGGTACAAGATATAATATTCCACTTTACTTTCTGTTCCATAAATTACTGTGCAAAAGAACGACGTTGCATAAACGTCAAGGGTCTAATCACTATCCTTCAAACCCTTTTGCATCGCGAAGATCCTAATCAAACTTTATGCTAGAGCTTTATAAAAAGTACCTTGATTAAATGAATAATGCAGCGGTGAATATGAAATTCCGAAGGCATCCTTCGAGAATGCTGGAGTTTATAATAAAATAACAAATTGTTCTTGCACATTTTCAGCTGAAATTCTGAGGAGAATTTCGAGAGATCAATAGAACATTCGCAAGTTTCTCGGCATAAATAAAATTATGTTGGAATCGAATGAACGAACACCGATACAATTGTTTGAAGTGTTTTGTAGTCGGAGTTTCAGAATTGATTGAGATGACGGGTACACTCGCGACCCACCCCCTACATAAAGAACTTCTAAATATTTCTTATAGATGTATAAAAAGAGTAGTTCGCAGCAAAGTTAAGCACTTCAAGAGCCTTGAAGAAACGTTTCCCGTCAGCCATTTTGTTCGCCCCTTCGGAAGTTTAACGTAGTCGTAAACAGTTTCTAGGTGTTCCCATTTACGTGCCCCGCCCTGCGGATCACGTGGCAGCGCAGCTAAATTCTGCGAACGCCACCTGACGTAAATTAACTCTCTTCTAATAGAATTTTTCTCCGACGTTCCAAATAGAATTTTTCATTCGAACAGGCTAATAAAAACTTTAAATTGATATCTTCACGAGTTTCCGTAGGTCTTGAACTTGGCCACAGAACTTGGGAAACGATATGGAAATGTCCCTTTACAATAATTAAAATTATTTTGCAAGTCAATTTAAAAGAAGTACCGCGAGAAAATAGTTTCGAGTTACTGTCCTCTTGAAAACTCAGCTAATTTTGCAATTTCGTCGGTGAAATTTTTAAGATATACAGTCCGAAGACAGCACTACCGAACTGCAATTTTTTCACTTCGTTTTACAATTCAATTGCCTTAGCATATTCCAGAGAATACGAACTTAGCAACCGATGCCGTAAACTGCAGCGAGAGATGCAACGGCGAACACGCCGCGCCGACTGGCACTCGATAGTAAAGGCAGATAAACCTAATTGTACGGGTTTGATTCACTGTCTCCTGGCGGGGTAGTCAGGCTGATAATCGATGAAGAACGAATCGAGATTACGATTCTCGTAAATGAACCTCTCTCTCTCTGTCCCTAAATTCCATTTAGGAGCGAGCGAATCTGCCGGAAGATGAATGGATGGTAAAGACGGTAATCAAGCAATTAGACAGAGCCATTTCGCTGGGAGTACCGTAATCAAATATGGAATAGCGTGTGGGAGATAACGTTTGCGCGATTTTTTATCGCGATAAATTTAATTGTGCTACGTATTTGGTAATGAAAAAATTCGTACATGTTCCTTGAATATGAGATGAATTGTCGTAAAAATTTCACAAAGAACTGCTTGGTAATATCTTGAAAAAAAATGGGAAAAAATTGCACTTTTTTAATTCAGAACGGCGAGGAAGATGTAATTACCGTGGTAATGAAGGGACTCGCAGGGCAAGGGAGTAAGGGCGACGAGCAGGTTGGAATTTCCATTTTTCGAGGCCAGTGTTTAATTTGGTAAGTATGTTTCAGGCAGTCCCCTGTTCCCTGGTTCGGCGGAAGCCAATTTTGAGGCACGGCAAACAGTTTTAGCGTTGATGAAGTTTTCCAATTTAATTTAAGGAATACACCGGGTGGCAGGCCAAGAAAACATGGCTCGTTAGAATCCACTGTACCGGCACGGTTCTACTTTGCAGATTACATTACACGCCGGGGCAATACGTTTATTGGAGGGGCCGCTCCGCGCCGAGCCGTTTTAATGGCGGGCATTCAATTTATCAAATGACCGCTAACTTCATTACGATTACTTAACTGCGTAATGACCGATGCATCATTACCGATAATTTATGAATCCGTGATACCGACAAATGTGACCGATAGCGCGCGAGTTAGATTTATTAATAAGATGATATATTATACGTGATCCGCGCGGCCGCTGTTAAATGAATCCGTTTGATGGATTCGACCGGTAGTAAATCAAGATGGGATAATTAAATGAATTAAGGCTGTGCGCGTCCCGCAATGTAACACAGCTGGGAATCTGCCATTGTCCGATTAATTTCGGCGGTGCAAGCAATTGTCAATCGCTCGGCGAATCGATTATTTTAATCGCTGTCAACTCTTCTAGAGATCTTTATTCGGTACAATCAAACGAGAGAGAAACAATTAAAACAGTTAAATTGTTGATATATGTAACATTACAGAATTTATTGTGACTCAATTAATTTGATCGTTCGATTCGGAATAGCTCCAGTAATTGTTAATAGCTTGACAAATCGATCAATGACGAATATTCTGAAGATTTTTATTTTGCATGGTCGAACGAGAAAGAAACAATTGATTAAATGAAATCGCTAGCTTGGAATAATGTTTAACAATGTGGAACTCATTACCGTTCGATGTTATACAACGCGGTTAATTGTTAACCGTTTGACAAATCAATTACCCCAAGCAATGACAAATTGATTACAGATCACTCCATTTGATGGTTTACGTGACAAGGAATTAAATAAATTCTTACAATATATGTATAACAGTGTCAAATCCATTATAGTCTGATTAATTATGTTATTTGATCCAATAATACAAATTTCGTAATTGTCTGGCAATTATTTTGATGAATTGTGAACGAAGGATAGTAATTACGAGAATTTTGTATCGATTTCTATTCGAGTTTGAGGAAGAATAATTAATTTTCTGTGTACTTTGTGACAAATGAGCATGAGCAAGATAAGATAATTTTACGGTAAAATTGTTGTAGATACTAGCCAATTAATTTTATAGTAACATTGCACACAATATTATCCACCACAACTTAGCATTGTCGCGGCACAGCCCGATAAGAGGAAAGGCCATTCAGAACAGGAAACGGCAGAACCACTACACGGAAGGCTCCGTGATTTATCACTCAAAGTTCGACTTTCGTATTGTTTACCTCGCTCACGTTCTTTCGTCCACCAACTATTAACAATCTCAGTTTCTCCGTTGTTGAACCGTTCCACCGACAAGCTACTAAAAACACCTTCCGGTCCTCAGCTAAAATTTTCGGAAAATTAATACGAATGAAAATTTAATTCAATCTTTAAAATAGGTGGGTAGATTTTGTAGCTAAATCATGTTTGCATGTCGCGAAATAAAGGGCGAAGGAATTGGTTTGGAAAGCGAAATAGAACGGCATTCTTGCAGCGCGTCAATTGGAAAGCAGTCGTCGATACGATTGTTCGACGGTGTTTCCAAGTAATTTTCCTGCGACCCTTATTGTACACGCTAGCTACTTGAAAATCAATTACCGAACGGGACACGTTTCGAGAACGCTGCCTCCGCGCATCGATCGAATGAACCGGTAAACGTGATAATTCGCGTATCTCTTCGGCCACGCACCATTCCCGTCGCTCGAACCGGTTTAACGAACCGCAGCGGTGTGTTATTTCCGATCACTTCTCACGATTACGTATGGATTCCTTTTCCACCCTGTCACGGACGGTTTCGCGTGAAAATTCGCTACGACCATGTTACGCGCTCGATTTGATCCTCAAAAGTCCACTAATTATCTACGACCAACAACGAACTCGAATCTCGTAATTGAGATTTATTCTGAATTTAAAACTAACACATCTCTCGTAGCAACAAGTGCACAATAAATGTAAGGGTTTTTTTTAACTGTTGGTTATTTGGATGTAAGGACTAGATCTATTGTGATATATATATATACTTTGTTATATTTAATGTACAAATCGTGAGTGACGCGATACGCGCTGTACCGTGGCTGATCTCGAAGTCACTATTCCTTGGTCTCCAGCGGGTCCTTTTATACTTATGGAAACGTCTGCAATAAAATACAGGTAGACGGAAAAGACTTTTTGTATTAGTGCTGCCTGTGTATCTCCTCGTGCATATCGTCGGTGTACATCAACGAAAACACACAGCACTTTTTATCACAAAAGATACATATGTACAGTCATTTTTTAACAATTCTTTCATCGCGTTATGCGGAGATCGTACAGTAAATCTCTAAAAAAATGTGCGCCTAGAGGCCTACAGATTCACTGGTGCTGGCAAGTTGCTCTGCTTCAGGGATAACTTCAACATCTGATATCTTAAGACTAGAATGTCTACGACATTTTCATCCTACTATCTTTCCTTTTTGTTTCACCATGTAGAATCATCCTCCAAAGAATACACGCAATCGCGTTATTCAAGGATCTACTCTACTCGCATTCAATTCACTCGGACACCTAAATAAAATATTTTGCATAGAGATGTGCATTATCGGAGGGAATCGTGTGTGCACACCGTACACCCACCATCAAATCATCGACAGAGGTGGTCATCTACTCCCGAAGATAACATTTCGACCAAGAGTCCAACGTCTCCGCCAACTCCTAATCTTTTTCTTTATTATCCTCGCTAGAAAGGGGAACGTGTAGTTTCTTCTCGACCATATTGAGACTGCCGGCATACTAGGGACACAGTTAAGCTTCGCCGGTCCCCGCAATCTATGGATTCAATTTTATGGGAAACTGAGAAACGCTGAGCCAACCTCGTAAAGTCCCCGCGGTATCTTCCGTTCCGGCTCGGATTTCTTCAAGCAATCTGTAATTAGATCTGCATGATTTCCGATGGAAACTGTGACGGATGGAAATCCGTATCGATTATACGATCTCTGTTTACGACGGCGTGATCTCGAATTAACCTGGCCCGCGTCAATTATTTTTTTAATGCAATATTAGCATGTCGTTCCGCAAATCGCGCCGCTTCTGATCTCTTTTCCTGCAAAAATATTGTTTGGACAATATTTCGCACGCATCAAAATTTATCTTTATTTCGCACGAAGACTCGACTTTAAATATTTATAGCGACTAGAATGGTCATGCAAACTCATTAATTTCTTCACGTTTGAGATCCACGGGGGTTCGGAGAGCAGCCGAATCGAACGAACATCGACGCAACGCTATTAAAATGATCATATTCGAAATTTGGTTGCGGTCCACGGGAGGAAATGCAGTTACGTCATGGAGAACACATTCGACTGTGTTCTCCTGGGGTCCTGGGCAATTGATTTAGCGGTTCCCATAGAAAACTCTCGTCCAGAGTCGCTTCGTTAATCAACGAGTTAGCGGGAACATAGCCGGGGCTAATATCGCCTCGTTGCCGGTAATGAGAGACCGAAATCCTCGGAGACACGCTCGAAAACTGACACTAATTAAACATCGTAGCCGCTCTAACTCGCTCTATAAAGGGCCGTAACGGAGTCACGACGAGGGAGAGAGAGAGAGAGAGAGAGAGAGAGAGAATGAGAGAGAGAGGTGTCGCTCGGGGATGCTCGAAGCGGTCTCTTTTCATTCAATTACGCATAAACTCGCGCATTACAGGTGTAACAATTGTTACGCGGAAGTTGCAGGGGCTCCTATCGAACGGGATCCAGCGCGAACGTGATTCCAATTAAATTACGTCGATGGCATTGTCTTCCGTCACTTAATTGCGCTCCTTATTATCCGACGATGCGAACGTTTCGCCTCTGTACAAGACGCACCGGAGAACAATGCCGACACCATAATTCTGTGTTTCTTCGAGTTAGGATCTCCACGCTTCAAACGCATTTCGAAACTGGTTCGCGAATTAATCTCGCCAATTTTTCGGGGCTAATTGCAGCTCCGAGGAATTCTTGTCGAATACTGGTGTTGTTCATTTTAATGATTAATTGCTGGATTAGGTGCATGCTCGATCAATCTGCGTCTCTGGTGGGAGATAAAGATTGTGAAAAATGGAACAAGTATTAACTGGGGTTTAAGTTGTTTGTAAAAGAAACTTGGGATAATTACGTTTTTTATCAACGATGCATTTAATCTTCTTAAGTGGTACCGCCCAATGCTGCTGTAAACATTCGTGCTCCTTTTATATACCGTTTAAGAGGTTCGTTTTTAACGACCATGTTTTACAATTAACGAACAGAATATAATTTGACGAATAAACGAATGAATACGATGACATTGAATAGCAACAATATACACTGTGCATAAATATAGAGTTACTTCGAGAAACCTATTGATCAATATTGGAAACAACGCGCCGCAATAACAAAGAAGCAGCGAGAGGAATGACTGACGGTCTCAATTTTCTTCCGTGTCATCGAGCCCCCGTTTTTAATGCGCCCACCCTCGCGTTGCGCCGCGACGATAACGAAATACGTCATTTTATCCGAGGCGTGCGTCGCGTATGGCTGATCAAACCATCATGAATAATTCCATTCTTTCATCCAATCACGCGTGAACGATCATACGTCGTTCTCGGTATCGATCGTCCCCGGCAGATCCGTTTACGGTTTCTCGCCAGTCTAGAAAGAATCGAGAGAGTGATGCGGTCCGGTAACGCCACCGCTGCTGAACCGACCTCGCGATCACTATAGCCCGAGCATCGATTACATTAACGAAGCCAGGCTCGCCTTTCTAGGAGTGAACGATCTTATGAATGTCGACTTACGAGCCGCGCTCGCCCTCCATTCGATAAATCATCGACGATGAAACATTGCTGGGTATCGGGCATAGTGCGAACCCCCTTACCATTATTTCCATCCGCCTGTTTCGCTAACGACAGACGCGATTATTAAGCGAAACTACTGCGAAAGAAGTAGACCCGACCAATATTTCACTCGACGAGACACGACAGACAGATTGGACCCTTATTTGAACTTTAAACATTCCCTTTCTGTTCGAACAATTCACTTTTCCCTTCTTAGTTCATGTTAACTTCGACGACTTTGAAATATACTTCTGAACAATGTCTAAAAACTTGATAGTTCTTGGCTCTGTGTGGTAGACGTTGGTTCCTTTTCTTCCAATTGTGTACACAGCGGTGTTTGAGAAGGTACATTTTCCCACGACGTGTATCCCCCAATCCGTAACACATTTTCCACGGGTTATTCATCCCCCGTTCTCTCGTTCTCGACCACTTTGCTCCGAAGTCTGTTCCGAAAGTTCCTTCGTACGTAGCCGGCTCTCTTTATCCTCGACGTTCCCCGATCGCAACGATTCTTCTTCCCTCGGCGCAAATCCCGCGCTAGCTGCACCCGCAAATCCCATGCTCGTCGAGGAAAATGGCTGCTCACCTCTCCGTAATCCTCCTCCGTTCGTCGCTAACGACGTTTGCACCGCGCTTTTTCTTCTGTTGACTGTGTCTCGTTCTTGTCGCCTATGTGTTTGGAAACTACCGATATCCACCGAAAGCTCCTCCGTTTTCCTTTTACTTAAACATTAAGCAAACGTGCACAGAAATTAGGTGTTGAAAATCGCAACGCAAACCTCGTGAAACAATACACGGCGCGATAACGAACATACTCAAACACACTAGGAAGTTCGGTTTTTCACCTGGAGCGCCAGGAAGTAGTTGTAGCAAGGATAGTGGCCACTCTGATACATGTTGGCGTCGGTGTGACAATGTTTGCTGGCGTCAGCCGCTCCGAACAGGGTTGCAGGAGAATTATAGTCGCTGGAGAGACAGTGCTTCTTCCGGGCGGATATTTCCGCGAGCCGGGAATACAGATGCTGGGAAATTGCGGGACAGGAAATGGAGAAAACAGAAAGGATGACTGAATAAGGCCGGGCGTGGCTTGTCAACAAGGACCGATCCGCGGACGAGCGAGAGGGAAAGAAAGAAAACGAGTGAGATAGATGGATCACGGACCCCCGGGAGCCGAGGATTGGATTAAAACTCGAAATCGAGTTGCCCTCTTCTTTCGTGCCGGGCGAAATTTACTTTACAAACATTCCATATCCATGGTTCGAGCCGCAAGCCGCCCTCCTTCGATCCTTCTTCGTAAACGCGACGTTCTTGCCTCGCTTGTTTTCCCTCCACGCGATTATTATTCTTCAGGCGGAGCCTCCTGCGAACACTCTAACCTCCTCCTAGACGCTATCCCTTAACGAAAAATGATCTCGCTGTACTCCCCGTCTACCTATTGACATTTCCGGGACACTCCGCGTCAATTTTCACCCGCAGTTTCCTTTTATTACCGCTTCGTTCGTAAATCGCAAGTCGAAAGTTCGTTCCGTCTCAGTGTTACTGCCTGGTGGTCCCAGTTTCGGGCGATTAACCTAATTTCGCCAAAAATGTTCTGGCTGGATTATCTCAGAGGAGATTGTGGATGAAATCCGCGCAAGTGTCGCTTTTCTTCTACTGCTGATCGATTTTAGATTTTTGTTCGAGAGAGATCCATTTTTCCATATTGAAGCTAAAGGAAGTTTCTCGCCGTTTGAAGAAAAATCTTCTTCGAGCCAAACAGCCTACAGCAATTTAAATGGACTGTACCGTAGCCAAACATTTGTAGAGAAATGGGGATCGAGAGAACTTTGTGGGGTGCTAATTAGTGCTCATCCAGCGAGAAGAGATATCGGTGGGTCGATGAAGAGTCCTCGAGCAAGTTTGTTAGTCGAAATACGATGTTTGAGAAAGTTGAATTTTAAAATGGCCAGGATCCATCAAGGCTGTAGGGTTTCCGAGCCCGTTCAATTCCCGTTCGCCGACCAGCCTGATTGCATCGACTTTCGAGTAAATTTCATTCTCGTTTCGGTGTCCCTGGCGAGTTCTAGTCTCGGCTAATTAGCGTTTCGTTCGCGTCGTTTGGTCCGCCATTCCCGTTTCGCGCGTCCGAACTAGTTACTTTCGCGGCGTGGTAGCCGAAGCTGATGGTTTCGACTTGGTTCTAACAGATTTCCCGTCACCTGCCTCTTTACAGCCCGGCACCAAAGATGTGGACACCCAGAACTGCATCGCAATTTGGCTAAAATCCTTCGCAAATCAGCTTAATGAATCCATACAAGAAGATCCGTTTACAGCTTCGATCCACCATAAATCTAGTTTTACTAGACTGGGGAACTATCGTGAATCCTTTTCTTTTAAAACTGCTTTGCACTACCATAAAAATAACGAGAATGCTTAACTTTCTCTCTGTGTAGGGGGAGCAAATTCATCCCAGACTGGTAACGGAATAAAACGAAAATAAAAAGTTAGCGAATGGAAAATTTCCAAAGATTTTCTAGGGATGCTATCTGTAATATGTTTAAAAATTTTAAAGCATCGTATATGTTCGGGAATCAAACTCCAACCGTCTCGTGATGCTCGCTCGACTTGGTTTTTTTTCTAACATGTTTAGAGTCGCGTTCCGATCACCTGTTACCGTTGCGCCAGGCCGCAAGGCCGCTGTGTATTGTCTGCGCCCGTTTGTTTGAACGCCGCATTGTTGCGTCGTCAACCGTCAGGTTTAAAAAATTTCGACCGATTCGTCGTTCGGGATCCAGCGATCGATTTAGCCAATCGCGTACGACCACGCCTGCCGTTTCGCGGAGTATTAAAAGGCCCTCCCGCAGCGGAGCCGGTCTGTCTTTTGACTTCCTTCTGCGTTACAAACTCAACAAGGTCTCTCTTTTATTTCGTGCCGACTTATTGTTCGCGACCATCGCTGCGACTTTATTCTAAAGTATTTCGTTTTGCCTTCGCCGAGTTCTACCTAAACTCTCTACGCGTCGTGTTTGTGCATCGGCTCGTTCCCGATCCAGCCTAATCAACGATTCGCGCAGCGAAGTATCGAAATAAAGTTCAGTGTGCAAGCAATACGCTCACTTTCTCTCCCTCATTCTCGGCTTCTTTTCCCGTGCGCTCAGCTCAGAGCGGTCCCGGCATCAGGCATTTCCGACCGTCGGTCGAAGCCGAACAGTACACTTATATCTTTTAAAAACCAATACAATTTCGCAAATACTTATGCAAAAATATAGAGGTCCAATGACACCCCTGTACAAGGTTACCATTAGAATGGTACACAGAGGGAAGGTTAAACAATATATTTGCGAAAGAAAGAAATGTTTCGAGTTGGTACTGTAGTCTTTAGATTTTTCGCAAATTGCAACCGTATCGCTTCTCTATCCCATTGAACCGCGCCGTCGATCCGCGAACGGGATTCCTTCGGTTCCTCTGTCGTTAGAATCCTTTCCAATAACACGGTTCGGCCCACTCCAGGACTCGCGTCAGAATCTCATTTGCACATAGGAATTCGCGCCGGTCCGACATTCCGAGTCGCGTTCCCCGGCGATTAGCAGTCTCGGTCCAGCTCGAGGGAAAAAATTCCGTTCCGCCGTCGAAACGAGGGAACGTCACTGGCGCGAATTAATTGGCAGACACCCTCGTTTAAGAACACTTTGATCGAGATCAAGGGTCGATAGCTCGATAGTTCCTCGGACGAAATGAAATTGTTTCCTCGATCGTTTCGCTTCCCCAAGTTCAGTCCTTCTATCGTTCACCATTATCATCCGTTCCACAGAAAATTGTGATGAAACCATTTTAAAAACCTCTGCGACAGCATATTCATTTACACGGTCCGTTTTATAAAATCAGTTCGTTAAAGAAACGCTGCAATAATTTGTTCAGAAAAAATTCCTAGAGATAGATACAACCTCTTAACAGATTAGTGGATTTCTACTGGTAGAAACAATTAGCCAGAAAACGAAAGTTCTAGAGCTGCACGATGGGATCGCGGGGACCGTTCGTCGAGCGTTCACGTCGCCAGTCGTCGGACACAAAGCGGATCGGAAGGATTCTCACGGCGGTTAAGCGAGGAAGCGGCCGTATTTCACTTTTGTCAAACGCAAGATTTCATCGATCATTCCCGGTCCATTTCCCTTCCCGATTCGAGCGCGCGGTCTGTTGTCGTTAATGACCGCGGATCGATACCGATTATGAACCCTCTCTAAGGTATCCCTATCAGTTGCTATCCTCCCGGTCAACCCCGCCCACGCACAACCCTCCGCCGCGCCGTCCTAATTCAAAACGTGTGCGTGTGCAATACGAGCTAAGGCAGATACATCACACCGCGTTTGTGGCACACGCGGGACTCAAAGCGGCCGAGAATCAATCGGAAGTGAATATCGGCAGATCGTAGTTTCGGCTTTCATGAACCAAATTGTTATTGCTCGAATGGCATTGCCGCGCATTCACGAGGCATCGGTGCGGCCGAGTTGTCGCTCATCTGACGCAAATCGATTTAAGGCGAAATTCCCCGTTGAGAAACCGACGTGTTCAGATCGCCGATACGAGCACTGGTTCCTTGGGAGCTCCGAATCCCATTGGTTATGTTACCAAATTTTAATTAATATTTTCGCATCGCCCTAAAGCAATTTTAAGCTGTGATTAGTCAGAAAGTCACAGAAAAGAAAAGTGTTTTTTGTCAAACGTCATACACATGATTTCGATCGATTTTGACGGATGTAAAATTTTTTAAACGAACGTTTCTGGTCGGATACAATTTTTTTTCAACGAACACTGAGATTAAAATCGATAAGACTAATAGGAGATGGATTGCCAGATTAAATTTCTTTACGCAGTAGAGGGAACCTCGCTATTTAATTTGATCGTAGCATCGAAACGAATTTTCTGTTCCGTCCGATATTCATCAGGAAAATGAGTGTTGCATTGATGTTTCTGTTATAGATGTGCAAATAAGTAATCCATTATATTCATCAAATTTAATCATTCTTTTTTTAGAGAAAAACTTATCTGGCTTGATATTATTCGATCCCGTCCGCTGATACATTCGCTGTTTTCTGAAATGAGTAGAATCATCGGTGTTTCTTTTTATTCCGACTGTATTAACAATTTCTACAGATTCTATCAGTCGCACAAATACACTCCAAACATTTTCATTTGACATTCTGGAACGACATACATATTTCTGCTAACTCGCCGAACCGTAAATATTAATTTTTACTGAAAGGAAATAGTGTCGAATAAAAATATACAACAAAAAATTGTCTAAATTTCGTGGTCGGTATCCGGGGCTTAGAGGATTAATTCGAAACAGTTCCAGGCTAGTTAAGCTCAAGGAATTCGTGCAGCAGCCACTTTTGAAGTTCGTATCCGGCGTACAGATACCGCGATAGATCGGCGGCTAAGTCGAGACTCTCATTCCGGGCCGAATCCGATTGATGCCCGCTTACGCCGCTGGAAAATCGGTCCCGGTTACGATCGTCACAATGGGGTTCTACGGGAATCGTAGGACGGAATTGAATTCTGTTCCAAGCGCGAACCGTTCGGGTATCTTTGCCATTCCAATTCTCTGATCCTTATATACAGCATATAGGGCCGTCGCGTCGCCGCCGGCGTGCTACCCTTTTTGTCGTTTACAGTATCCCCTCGATAACTGCACGGTCTTCCGGCACCCTGCAGCCGCACCAGCTCCATAGAAGTGTCGCGAATTCCATTCGTGTGTATTGGCATTTTATTCTCGCTTCGAATACCCGGTGTCCAGAAAGTTATTGCGAGTTTCTCATCAAATCACGGGCTAAAGTATTAATGAAATATTATCTTCAGATTGACGGCATTGTGTAAAAAGTTATTTCATTCTTGGTTTCGGTGGTCCAAGAAACGCACATCCTCGATGGAGTCCAAAACAGTGAACTGAACTTCACTGGTGTAGTAACGGATTTTTAGACAGGATGTCGTTGGGTCCTCAATGGCAGGAAGATGGCCATAAAACAGAAAGGCCTGGCAAAAGCCAGGCCCAAGGGAAGAAGGCCATTAAAGAGAAAGCGTGCCGAACGAAAACCAGGCCCAAGGGGCGGTTGGGTTTTCCGAAGACACACTCAGGTTATGGGGATGAGTGTGGGTGTATGAGTGAGGACGGGAGAAGGACATTTTTTGTGAGAGAATGGGTCAGTTGTTGGTTGATCGCGAAGAGTGAAGGTCTTAGTGCATTGCTTGCGAGTCAGAATATTTTGTTATGTATTAAAGTCTAATACCTATTTGATCCGTTATATAAATATACTTTTAATAAATAAAGTTCAAAAACACTGTTACCACACTGGTAAACGACGAAAACTAAAGGAAAATTTTAAAATAGCACACATAAAATAAAAATATGCAACTGCTGTTTCAGCACGATCAAGGAGAAAATTAGGTTCCTCTTAGAATCAATTAGAATTCCAATTCCTCCGGAGCCCTGTAAGTCAACGAGACTAATCAACAGAATTTGTATCTCCTCGAGTAATTATTTATGCATCCACAAGGAATAGGGCGGTACAACTTGAGCCAGGAGTTCGAGGACGGAGCCCTAATCGGGCAGCGAGAGGAGCGATAGCTTATCAGAAACACGGCTATTAACAAGTTCGCGAGGAAGGACTATTGTTTAAAACTAGGCGGGTGCTGGCTCGGCGTGGCGGTCCTCGAAGGGAATTTCATCGCACGAAATTGTCCGTCTTAGGAAGTTCAGCCGGCTTCGAACTCTGTTATAAGTTATTTACTATAAGCAGCTTTGCGGAAGGCTTTTATAAATCCGCGTCGTATTAAGTTTAATGTTCGCGTTCGGAGCGGACGTGTTTGGAGGGTCAACTGTTCGACGCCGAACGCCGCACCGCCTTTAAACGGGAACACCGACACCAGGGGAGATAATGTAAGCACTTACCTGTTTCGAAACTCTCCCTTCTCTAAATTAGTAAGCAACTTATTTCACACTCGGCCGGGGGAACTCGTCGCAAAGAAGCCGGTTTTGCCTAAAGCAGCTGATTTTTCTCTTAAATTCAATAGAAAATTCTTCTTACGTCGAGGACGCGCGCTTTTCTCCGCTTTTCTAAAGGAGTTACCCAGAACTTCGAAATATGTCACGACCGAAAGGAAAATAGGGAGAAGGAATATCCGGTAAACACGATAAAAAGAAAATTCTTGGAAGAATAATAATACGACTTTCTTGCGAAGCTGAATGCACGGAAAGGTTTCTTTATATCGGAAGCTCGCTACGGTATTAAAAGATTGAAAACGCAATTTACATTTACAATAAATATTTGATCTGATAATAAATACAATTTTTGTATAATATATACACTTATTTCTTTTTGCTTTGTGAAATTTGCATTGATAAGTGGGGCAAAGCTTAAACATTGGGACTACGGGAGCGTCAACGGTGAGGGGAATTGGCAGAGTGAGCGAATTGGGAATCCAAACTAAAATCGAATTCTCCTTCGGCTATTAACCATTTTATTACATTGGAACAATTGCAGTAACGAATAAATGTCTATTCGCGTTTATACTGTGTTATTTCCGTTTTATTTAACATCTGTAGAAGTATTCATTTTACAAAAAATTGCATAAAAAATCCAGGGTAAAATTAAATTCTCTTCTGTACATTCAGAATTATTATGGGATAAAACTGCTATAATAAAGAATACAATTCTGTTGAAGTTTCTATTTTCTCATTTCTCCTTCTGTAGGCGTATGGAAGTTTCAATGAAAGATTTATCAATTCTATAACTAATTGGAGTATGCTAACTATTTTTAATTGGTCTACGCGTTTCAATGCTTCTCCACAATAAAAAAACAAAATGGATTCAAATTTTCTTGAAGATTAATGAACGGGTTAGTTGGTAGAAATAACAACACATCGGTTCGTTTTGCGAGTATCTTTTATAAAACAAAGTCGTAATGTACTGATAGTTCCATTTTCGTTAAATGTCTGTATACATCGTAGTGTTCCGTGACCATCTGAACAGTCTCACGACTGATCGATCGCGATCGGTCCCGATCGATAGATCGAGTCCCGGGGTGTCTGTGAAAAAAACAGGCAATTCGAGCACAGCACCGCAACGAACATGCGAAAATCTGCTTAACCACCTCCATTCGTCTCGTGATTTCGCTCCTCTTTGTCTAACCTGCTTTTTCTAATTATTTTCTCCCAACTCTCACGCTGACAGTCCCGCATTCCCACTATTCTTCCATGTCTCGTTAAACTCGTGTTCGACGAAGTACCTGTTTTCTCGGTGCCACATTCGAGAAACGGATCGCTTTCTTTCCGGATCTCTCGTCCACTATTTCTCCGAGATACCGGCAAACCAAATTACAACTACAACTCCTGGTAACATCGCACTATGCACCAAATCGAATCTCAACAAGGATTATTTTCTCGATGTCCGCGCTTCATCGAGGTGTAACTCGCATAAAATTTCACAAGACGTTCGTTCAAAACGATAATTATTGAGTGGTGTAACAATAACAAAAGTTGTTACTGGACTGAGGATCTTTAGGCATTGCATATGGAACAGAAGATTCAACAAATCAAGAACAAGTTAAATAAATATTAATTATCCATTTTAACAATTAATGTGTTTTGTGAATGCCCAAAGATCCACAGTCCAGTTACTGTACATGTCGGAAACGCTTAACAGATTCTCTCAGAGCTCGTATTGACAGCAATACAATCGATCCTGATCGAAAACATTTTAAAATCGACTGAATAGAACTCGGTCCATCAAATCGGTGATAACATACTTAAACAATACGATTATTGCCAGCACAATCGTGCCACAATCTTCTCACCTTTCCCTGTCGTTTCTCTTCTGATTCATTTTATTTTAATTCGTTCTGTTCGTTTATTAATTTTAGATTGATAAAGACTTGCGATTAAATTCACCACTTTTTCTAAGAATAAAGAGGCAAAGCAAACTGACAAGAATGTTAGCGCTTCGTTTATCGTATTTGCTCATCCTCATTTTCTTTCCAGAAGTATCGTTACTGTGATTGCAACAGACTCGTTATCGAACGCACTGGCTAACTAGCGACACGTTCCATTTGATTGATTAGAGATTAATTCCGGACGATGCCAACAAAAAAATTCTGAAAGGTGATACTGCACTTGGATACTCGATCCATGGCGGTAAATTTCACGTGCCGACTCGTCACAAATTTCACCCAGGAATTTTATTATACTGCTTTGTGCGTCGGGAGCGTGAACACCGGACGCAACAAGTTGCCTTTGTTCTCGAAAAACTTGAACGTCGCCTGTCGGCCCTCTTCTCTCGCGAATTTAATTGCACCTGTGCTGAAGTTTTCACCTGAAGTTGTTCCAACGCACTGAAGATATTACAAAAAAATTACAATAGAAGTACACGAAACGCCTTGTACGCAAGGCAATGTACAGAGCATGTAAAAATTATGTTAATGCTTAAAAGTCAATTTTAGACAGTGTCAGACAATTTCCTACCATTCGATTTTCATAAATTTCTATAATTCAGGAAACAGTAAAGATTTATTTTGTCGAAAGGATAGAACGTTATCTGGAAAACGTCACAGTAAGATCCGCAGACCACGAGAGCGATTATAAACAGTAGAAAGTTGATCGAAATACAATTAAAATGCACGCGAAACACGCTCGAATAGTAAATTGCAGCGACTCGAGGGTTCTGTTTAATCAATTTATCGTCGACATCGACGGCGGCCAGCCTCGAGGAGGATTCTCTCGTTGATTTTTCATCGCCCTGGATTACGACTGTGCTCTGTACAACGAACGTCTCCCGACAGGTAACTAGATTCCTCCTTCGTCCTTCTCCCCGACCATCCCAGACAAGTTTCAAGTTTCTTACCCGCGAATCTCGTTGTACGCCTAGCGATGTTATTGTTTTCCTCGTTACTCAAATTCAGGGGATCAAGGCACATCGGAATCTCCATTATTTGTTGCCGAACAATCAATTAAATCGATTCGATTCCTACCGGTTCCTTCCTTTCATCAAACTTATCAATCATTCGTTTCAATAATTGTAAATAATCTGTAGATGTCTGTACATTATTTTTCAAATTCATCAAATTCACCAAAATGAAGAATCCAACGACTCGGTAGAAAGTGCAATGAAATCTACTCTCTTACAACTTCCGTATTGAACATCTTTTAAAACTGTTTAAAAATGAGCATACTGAACAAGGATATTTATACAAATTATCGTTTCCAAGAACTCGTTCAAGAAAAGAGAGAAGGCCCGTTACTTCGAGAAATATTTCTCCCGAACACACAAATGTAGTAAAAATATTGAAATGTAAAGGGGCGTTTGAAGAGGCACTTTTTCAAGAAAAATCTGAGAAGAAACTCAAATAAAAAGATTTAGCTTCCCACCGAACGTTCGCTACGCCCGTGTAAAAATTCGCAGTCTCCCGGTAAACCGCTTTATGGTTAATATTAAAGTTTTTAGCACACGGTGGAGGTCTGCACAGACCATATCCTGAATACTCTGGAATTAATCGAGCGGACAAATCGAACGGTGAATTCGATCGCCGGAATCTCGAATTTCCTGGCAACGCAGCGCGGTGCGGTCGTGTTCCGTGTGTTTAACGAGCGAAAATATTTAAACGTAAAAATGTAATTAACCTGCGTAAACTGCGCGTTCCGTGCGGCACACCTGCTTGCATTCGAGCCGTGCTCGCGTCGAAAATTGACCAGCGTCCCCGCAACGATCCGCTAAATTGAAAGAACAAATATTTGCCCGGAGATCGTTCGAGCCTAATTTTTGCTTCCCGCAAACCAAAAGAGGAATATCGGTGGCCTCTCAGCTGAACACACGTAGACGATTGTACATACACGTCGAATGGAAGACTTTTACACATTGAATTTTATATGAAAACAAATTCCGCCGATCCATTCTGCACCGTGACAGCAAGGAAAGTGGTCGAGAATTGTTTAAAATCTTTTTGGTCGGTGCAGACATTCTTTAAATGTTAAAATTTGTTGGCCAACTGATTTCCTGTAACCATTATCTATTCTCTGACGATTAAAAAAATTTTCGGCGAATCTGGTAGACTAGTGGTGGAAGGTTTCCCATTAGCCATTTTTGCACTGTTCCATTGTAATTATTTCCAACACTGTGGCTTCTCTGTTCCCATCTAGGTTCGGAATGCAAAAAACATTCTGCGCGGAGACCGTGCGGTCGAATCGATTCATTTAAAAAAGCTGAAAACGTTCTACACGGCATGTTTGCCGACCCGCGTGCCTCGTGCTGTATTTTTTGGAGTTTCACACAAAAGTTATGCACCGACAATTTGTTTTTATATTACGGTGTTCCTGTGGTCGTTGTGTGAACGAAACATCGTAGTACAACGTACGCTAAACTGTGAGTTGTAAACGATTCTGTACGGTAGAAATATATTGCCGGATTTTATGAATATTTTTTAATGAAAATATAGCAGACTATTAGTATTTTCTTGTTACTTTAATTCAGACATCGGTGTTTCGTTTGGCGCGTGTGTAATTTGCAAACAGCCACTGAAAAATGTCCAGCATCCTTCATTCGTTATAATCCTCTCGAAAATAAACTCATCGCGTTTACAAGTTTGAATTACCTCGAGTAGCGTTCCGTGACTATAATATTTGCGACGTTCACTCGGGGACCGCTATAGGAGCTTTCCGGAGTGCGCGAATTGTAGTTCCGTTTAAAAATTTGTGCGAATTAAAATTTAAACATGTTACGGATGGTATATTCGAATGGAAGTAGTGTTTCGATTTCCATGTATTTTTCGCGCGACAGGATCGCAGCTAATGCGAAACCGATGTCGACGATTGATCGCTAACGCGAAACCGATTCGTCGACGAATACAGACTCGTCTGAAAACGTTCTGATCGTGGGGTACGCGAATTATTGCTAGTCGACGTCATCAGAGGATGAACAGTGGACTGGCAGAAAGCACATAATCGATTCCGCAAAGTCAATCCCACGGTTATAGCAGTCTGTTGTATTTTTGGTTAGGTCGAATAGATTTTCGAATGGTTCTAGTAACTAGACTCCAGATTTTATGTGCATTTTATAGCATGTGCGGTTATCTAGAGTCGAGTATAGCAAAGAGGGTTGGGAAAAATTTCACGATGTTTTAACATATTTCCATAAAAATCTTTCCAACCACAGGACAGTCCATAAAAATTCGTTTCCACATAAACATTTGTGATTCAGAAATTGGATAGGAGATTTTACGCGACCGTTATAGCGGGGTTAAACCTTGGGGCTGCAGACTATAGTCGAAGGCTTGGCATGTGTCCGTTCACAAGGACGTTTGACTTTAAACACGCGCCGTCAGAATTTATTTTCCCTCACTGCTGGCTAGGCAATATTCTCCCACGCATCTGATGGATTGTTTACTTCGAGTCTAATATTTTATAGAACGACAGCCAGGTAATATAAATCCTCCATAAATCCGTGGAGTTGTTAAACCTGCTGTAAAATAGTGTATCTTGCAATATTGATGGAAAAATAATCGGGCTGCGAAAATGGTTGTAAAATTTAACGAGCTTTTTATCTCCCCTCGAACGTATAATGCAGGCTCCGACTCGTGAACTGACATTTTGTAAAAATTTTGATGTAAATGTGCATTTACCTACATCATATTAGCGTGGAAATCTGCTACACTGTGTGTTCCACTGTAAACAGGAAATATTTCAAGAAAATCATACCGAGTGACTCTATTAAAATGAAACACACGAATTTATAAAATTACATTTCAGAATAAATTCAAATGGAAACAACACAAGGTGCCATTTTAGATGCTAAAAAATTAATCTAATCGATTTCATTAAGAGCCTTCATTATTGTTCTCAGTTGAATTGTTCAAGTACCGTCAACGCGACCAACGAGTAGCACGATCACGGTGTCATTTCAACAACGATCAACCATGGCAATGGAAAAATTGCGAATCGACGAAAATCGCGAAATAGCCGAAAGCGTTCGAAAATTGGAACGAGCACGGCGGATTGTTTGTTTCAAATTTCCGCGAGAGCCCACGCGAAATGCGAGTCGACAAAATGAACAGTTGATGTCGATCTGTTTGGAACATTAAAGATCTCATTATCCCCGCGGCATTGAATTGTTTAATTATGTTTTCCGACGCAAGTCCGCTTCGATGGGAATTGGGACGATTTTTCGATCGGGATAGTCTAGTTCGTTCGGAAAACAAAATCGCCGTTGACCCGAGATATATGGAAAATAAAATGGCAGACGAACAAGCAGAATATGATGATCTAATATATGAGAATCAGAACATAATTTTTCCATACCCTGTACACACTCGCATATTGTTGTACGAAGCACAGCACCGAACGAGACATTTCACGTTTTCCGATGAAAGTAAAATATGCTGACAACTAATTTTAAAAAATCTTGCTTTAATAATAAAAGTATTGCATACAGAGCCGAGGGTGGGTCACATAAAATCGCATCGTTATTCGCGAACGAGACGCAAAAACGGTCGCTAAACAACGAGGAAGAAGTAGAAGTAGAAATTGATGAAAAATAATGGACGAAGATCGAGTGTCGAGCAGTTGCCATTTATTTTCAAATCGAACAGAGGTGTCAGCCAGGTGTGCGCCCATCATCCTGCGTCCCATAAACAGACCTCGAAACATCATCCTCGGCGCTGACAAGCTCCTCCCTTTCTCCCGCTATTGTCTCTAGATAGAATTCTCAGCTTTAATAGACTATTAGAATGCCTTCTAACAGATTCGTTACTTTATTTTTAGTTTATTTATTTGTTTCTCTCGCACCACCTTCTCAAGACCTTGTATCTCTCACTCTCTCACTGTTTCTCTCTCTCTCTCTCTCACTCTCTTTCTCCCTCTGTTTTTCTCTCCGTTCACGATATCGAAATCGGAGAGAACCGTTTTTTAATCGCTTACGTGTCTAAATGGCCTAAACTAGCCGAAGGAAACGCTGGAACGTGCCCGGGGCCGATCGTCCTCCATTTTGGATTGTCCTCCATTTTGGATTGTCCTCCATTTTGGAGTACGCTCCCCATATGTACACTAAAACGCCACTGGGAAACACCATGGTGTTCACAACGTGTTTCAATAGAATTTTTCTCCACCCATTTCACCATCCATTCTCTTTTTCTCTCACTTTCGCTCTGCATTCGACAATCGACGCTAGTAGACAATAGGACTTGTTGCGTCGGTAATGATCCCGGTCCGATCGAAATCGATCCAGCACCCTCGAGGATAATATTCTTTTTCATAGAATCGATTCATCGAATCACCGGATGACGGAAATTGTGGGATAGAACCAGTTGGGCTTGTATAATCCAACGGTTTCGATCGGACCGTGCTAGAGACGGTAATACGATGACAATAGTCTTTAATGATATTAATATTTATCGTGGTATTAGTGTTCTATATGTATGCGTATACGGGGTGGTCCAATTAAAGGCACACACTGAAATGTCTTCTTCAGTTCGAAGGAAATTCAAAATACTTTCTATGCATTTTCTATGGCGTTGATGAACGAACGTGACGCAAAGAATATTATGGCACGATTATATTTTTTAAAGTGTTCTAAGTTCACTTACTTGATGTCCTCTGCGTACATTTTTTTAGTCGACATTAAAATGCAATAAGACCTTTAAGTGACCTTCAGCTTCCAAAAAATTAAAATAGAATGTGAAATGCATTTTCCACGAACTGTATAGGAAATATTGATTATCCTACCACAAGTGAGGAAGATATTTGGATAATTGCCTTCAGGTGGAGCACCCTGTGTATATAGATTCCCCCGATTAATAATACAATATCGTGACGTATATAATATGATTTACAGTAATTTACGATAACCGATACCATAAATTCTCTCCCTCTCTATTTCATTCTCACTCTGTCACACAATCAGTCTCTCGACCATTCATACGTCGAAGTATCTAGTCCCGTTTCAGCCATGTTCCTTTTCGATTTTGAAAACCCGCCACGCCCAGCCCCGCGGGCATAGCGATCATCGTCGATCCCAGTACATACACCTTGAAAGCGTTTTAGTGATATCACAGTGATTTCATTGCTCCAATATTATCGATAGAGATCGTTTTCGCGGTGACCAACGCGAGATCGTCATTCCCGAAACGATTGCACTTTACGAAGGAAATATCTCAAGCGGTAAACCCCGGTCGTTACCAATCTTCGATCATTTCACGATTTTAATAAGCAATTTCGATAAATCACCTTCTGCTGCGGTGAAACGATGCAACGAGCCTGGGCGCAGCCCTTAAAAATGATGAAAAATTGAGAAAAAGCTGTAGAATGTGTATTTGTGTTATCGAGTAACCTAAATTTCAGGATCTATGAGATGCAACAAGGTTAAAAGCGCACTCGCTGCGACCACCCTTGACTTTCTGCTTCATTAAACAAATTGCTTTCGTCTTGGTGGATTTTTGTGGACCATGGTCGACAGCCAACGTGATCGAATAAACTATAGATTGTATATTCATGGCGTCTCTTCACTAGAAACATTCTACGGAAATTAAGCTTCCAGAGTCTCTTACGTTAGAATCTGTTGCAGGTAATCTTTTGGTATCAGGTTCATAGAAAGTGTCGAATTTTAAACAGACGTACCTGTGTTCAAAATGAAATTTATTAATAGCAGTACACACCATAACAATCTATACACTTGCCTCCGCAAATTAGAATATTTTCAATCATCGTAAAAATACCAACAAATAAGAATTTCATTGATCATGATGGACATTTAGATGTCTCGAACTGTCGAAATGTTCTCGGCAATATCTTAAATGTCTCTTCACTCGTTTTCTGGTTTTCGATTCACCCTTGGACGGTGTTGCTCGGGTCCATTCGGACCCAGTGTTTCAAGAGCATAGTCTAACTGATCAGCTTTCGACAAATAAATCAAATTGAAAAGAGTTCGAGTAAGTACAATGTTAAAAAAAATTTTTTAAACTATTAAAAGAATGAATTTGTTAAGGGTTCAGAAATGAATATTGGTCCTGAAAAAGTGATTCCAAGTACATATATATTGTATATGGATCGTTATTCTATGACAAGATTGCTTCGCATAACCGTCGTTATAAAATTGTTAAATTTCATGTGTAACGACCGGACAATGGAGCCGAGTTAATGAAAAATTATTCGAGAAAACCGGTCGCAGCGGGTTTCGTCGATGAATCTCCCGTCTCGTTCCTTTTTAATTCTACCTTCTGCCAATTATCCCGGCGTCGAATCATTTCGGAGATTGTCGATCAGCGAGCGGGGATGCGTTCTCATAAATTCCACACGAAGACACGGCGGATCACGGTCAATCGGAGCTAACGAGATAGTTAATTTGATTGGTGGGGGCCAGTTCTGTATAAGTCGCGCGATCGACCAATCCGCCGTGGAACTTTGCGAGACTCATTAACAGTCAGACGCGCTGGACCGGCGCGTCCTAATTAACCGAGACCGGGAAATCGGCGAGTTTCGACGATTCGATGAAATTCATCGGACGAATCGCGATTTATAATCGTGCGATTCTTTGAACACGGTTCCTTGAAGTCGATACGATTTTTACTGACGATCTCGCGTCCCTCTCGTGCGTGGGTGTGGCCAGCCGCTTGACGAGTCGAAATAAGGATTAAGGTCCATCGTTGGATCCCTACTGCGACGTTTGATTATTCCATGACGGTATATCTATATACGATCGGACCAAAAAGTCTCCCTATACCCTTTAAAACGGAAGAACTTTTTTCAAATTGGTTCGAACGACTTCAGTCTTGTTTGAAAAAATTTTCCATATATTTTCTTATGTTTAATAGATTAAAAATAATACAGCAGTAGTTTCCACCGTTTTAAATTACGCTTTCTCATTTTTGACAATAAAAAGAAAATCCAAAATTGTTTCCTCTATTTTTGAAAAAGTAATTCCATTTTTGGAGGGTGTATTGAGGCTTCGTTTGGCTGACTGTATGCACAATAATACGTATAAGAATGAACGGCGGTCAGAACGAGAATGACAACGGCGATAATAAGAATAATCTGTGGATGAATCAATAAGAATAATATTAATAACAGTAATAATATACATATCTGTGTACAATGGTGTATAGATACAAAGTATATCGGTGTCCTCGGCCAATCAATCGGTAATTTGTCGTGACGCTTGTCGGCTGAGAGACGGTACGAGCGTGTTTTAATATTTATTTAATTAGAATGATCGTTTAAACGAGAGGATCGACCACAGAGAATTGTGCCCGTTCTTTCTCGGCGGTCGCATTCATTCATAGTACGTTCTCCCATATATACGGCTCGAGTAACATCGTGTTGTGTCAGATTTAGTGTAATCCATAGGTTCACGCTCTCGCACACGCACAGAGATTCTTGGAAAAAGAGTTTGGTTGCTTTGCAAAATCGCTTTGTCGATCGCCTAACGCTCTCGACAACGGTCACACGTATGTCTCGATAACAATTGTTTAAACGGTGAATCGTCGTCTCACGATATTTTGGTTTCTTTGTTACGGTGCTCCGTTATTCTTTGGATCGTGATCACGCGTTCCACCGGATCCGCTTATATCAGTATCTTACTCAGTGTACAAGGAAAAAGGTCGAGTGCCTCGCTGCTTACATCGATCTAATTAAAGTCTGGAACTAACAACGAGGACAAACGTTTCCCGAAGACCGCTCTATTGCTGTGATTCGTCGACTCCGAGCGTTAATGGTCGTTTCGTTGATCGATCGCCACCTGTTTTCAAGACAGACGCTGACACTTTTTAGCCGTTTGACTCGCCGCGGCGAGCAAATCGTCTGTGATTTCCGCTATTCGAGGATTCTCCTCGTATGGATTGCGGGATCTACGGATCGTGAGGGAACTGGTTGAAGCGACGATTCCGAGGAGGAGGAAGGATCAGGAGATGAGGGATGGTCGATCGAGGGAGTGTGTTGCACGCGGCGAGTGCTCCGCGCGGTTAGGATGTAAATTCCACTCCGGTTTTATGCGTTCAAGAACATAACGCATCGTCGGACGTCCGCTTCCGGAGTCCTTTTATTTCAGACACGATAAATTTCCAGGAATCCGGTCGACCGTATAACAGCGAATCCCATGTTACAAGGTATGCGGCATAATATGTCCGCGCGGCGAAAAGTATTCAAGGTAGCCAAGCTCGACCTCGCGGCTCGAATATAAAGGAAAGAGAACATGGGATTCTCTTGCTATAAGCGCCCCTGACAGCCTCTACCGAGCTGCACACTCCTCTGAACCAGATTTTATTGGGAAATGTGCCGGGGTATCGTTTTCGGAGACGGCGAACTAAGACTTTATTGGAAATTCTGGTGAATTTTTTAACCGAGATGTGACGCTTCATTCTAATCCGGGGAGCATAGAACGACTAAACCCAGTGCTAATTGGCGAGTCGGACTCGCGATCAAGATTTTAAGCACAGCACAAAGAAGACGAATGTAAATTTTATACCTTTCTGACTATTATTACTTCATAAATAACAAATGAGGGAAACGTTTCAAGAGAGAAATTGCTCTCCTCGGCTAAAACATTCCGCATAAAGTAAAAATACCTTGATAAAATTTCGTCGACGTATTTCCTTTTTAATGATTCAGCTGTTTACACATACCGTAAAAGCATAAGAATTTGCATTTTATAATGGCAACGCGTGTTCACTCCGGCTATAACGAAATTTGTAACGTCCACTCGCATTTCGTTCCGCAAAAATGCTTTCGAAACAAGCGATATTTTTGAACGATAGCATACATATTATGCCGGATGCTGTCCATTTTTATTCAAATGCGGCCTGTACATCTAACTACATGCACACGTAGCCAACATTTGCTGCCGGTTCATTTCTGTCCGTTTACATTACCGCTGAAAAATATTTGATCACGCGTATACTTAGCGCAAAAGTGGACCCCGCACTTTCAGTTAATAAATGTAAATGCCAGAGCGCGGAAAAATTGCATCAATCAAAACGACACAGAATTTGTAATTTAAATGGAAACTTGAAATAACGAGTCTTGGAGACCTTGATTATTTAAACCAATCTACGACCAAACCCGTTTTAACCAACCGACAATATTTCAAAGCGATATGCGAAAAACTACATTTTAAAGGAAATTTATAAAAATGTTATTCTTCCGGAGTAAAAAGTGGTTCAATAGCAAACCCGCATCCGAAGCGAACGTATGAAGAATCGAGGGAAGTTTCGGTTTGAATGGCGCGGATACCGTCGCTGCACCGGAGCATCGACACTAGGGCTGCAGGAGTACGATGATGCGCGTGTCGCATCGATCTCGAGCACGCTAATAATCCCGGCAATCTTATCAGCAGTGCGGCTGCTCGTGTATCGGTTCCGGGGACTGTGGAACCGTCTCGTTCGTCTATTCCCTCGACACTTTTGCCCTAGTTAACGATGTAACGCGCGGTCGGCCAGAGACAGAGACACCGAAAGGGGTGGGAAAATAGGGGGTTGCAAAGCCGGAGAGACACACGATCGCGCGCACATACATATTCAAACATACACAAACTCATACACGCACCGGTTTATTGATTTATCGTTGTGGCGCGTCGCATGTCACGTACCCGCGTGACGCATGCATGCATGCACACGATGCAACGATGCACTGTGCGCGCGTGAACGGCCGGTGCACGCGATCCGAAAACGTTTTTGGTATGTGTGTTTCGGGGAGGCCCGAAACTCTCTAGAAAAAAAAATTGTTTCGATGCCTGTTCACGTCATAATGGCACGCTTTAATCAATCTTCTCTCTCCACCCTCCGAAAAACCCATCGACGTATGAATAAATGATTGACAACGATCCCGCGAGCTTCTGCACGCTCCTCTCGAGAGCCTGCCTCGAAACGGAGGCTTGATTACCTTCTCGCTGGAGGAATAAAGTATCGATTGAACCCGCAAATTTGCATTAACTTCCAGTTAATTTCTACACTCTGTGCCAATTACTCTGTGCCTCTTTGTTTCGCCAAGAAACGACGCGGCGTTTTCGTCGATGGCAGGTGTACTCGGCTCGTTGACGATGGCAAGCTTGTTTTTAGTGAGATACTATAGGTATGAATATGTTTAAAATGTGAATTGATGGCGGAAGTGATGGAAGATGCCAAAATTATGATTAATGTTGTAGATTGGTGTGGTGGATAATAATCCTGTAGGTTTTGAAAGTGAAATCGCTATGACTTGTTGATTGGTTAGTTCAGAGTTAACAAGCTCAATAAAGTGGACATTGTGTGATTGATTATGGATGACCAGAGCGCCATTACGAAATTGATTTATGCACGCATGAAATCGAAATTACATCCTTAATTATCCCAAAAAAGTGTGCTAGAATGTATCGGGTGAAAATGAAATTGAACGTACGATGAAGGACGAATAATTATTAAATTGTACAGAAATATGCTTCGATAAAAATGTGAGGGGAACAAGAGATCGTATAAAAGTTTTTCTTTTTAAATTGCGCAAGCTTCTGGAACCCGATCCTTCATTTTGAAAACAATCATAGTGCCGGTCATGGTCATCGGTAATCGCGGAAGATATCTTCAGGAAAAAATCCGTTTCTGAACGGGGCAATCGTTTTCTCCGAAAGTATCAGGTTTTCGGCTATCCGTAGAAATAGTTTATACGAATTTCTCGTGGTCGGAGCCACAGGGATGAACTGTAATCTACGTTATAGAGAGGGCCGGATTGTATACGCCCGCCCGATGTGGGAAACGTACGGGGGAAATTGTTTTTCCAAAATTCATTCCGCAGGATGATTCCGTTCTCGATTTACGAGCCGTTGTTTCGCCGCTCTTTGATTTGTTTAGACGCAGGAGAGCAAACATCGGTCAAACATTCTGACCGGTGTTACCAGTGCTCGTCGGATTTCATCCTGGAAACGAGTCCGCCGGAGAATTTGGCAGCCATCGGACGATTTTAGGTGAGTGACACGTTTGATCCTAACGCGACCGTGTTTCGGCATCAAATTCCCCTTGTTGGTCACCCTTTTCACCTCGGAACGGCTTTATGCGATCGGTTTCTGCTTAACTATGCTTGTGCTCATGAGTAGATACTTAAAATAACATTCGGAAATGATGATTAAAGATTTTAAAGATTTTCTAAGAATTGGTTCTGAAATTTCGAGACGTTTTTCTGGAGACAGGGAGGATTCGAGGATGAGATAATCGATTACGCGTGGGTACAGGGTGTAAGTAGGAAGCTTATGGGTTTCAGGAGGATCGGTTTCACCGTGTGCCTTGGCTGCGTTGAATTATAAAGCGGCTGATCGTGTGTTAGCACCTCGCCGCGCAAACATCGCGTAACGCCGCGTAATAATTGAAACCGCGGGGGGCGACGTGTTTCGGGTTTTCGACGCGGCGACGTCAAACAGCCGGGGCGTGTGCCGTTAAACACGATGCGATCGAATTTAATATTTAAGCCCGGCCAGGATCGGAAACTCTGGCAATTTGACTCGCTCGAAGTGACCCGCCGCCAATAATCATCGCGCGTATCCATTCCACGATAACGCGCGACTCATCGTCCGACTCGAGAAACTCCTACGGTATTTATTAGTAATGTTATTAGTATTCTTTATTTTATTTATTTATTTATTTATTTTTTTGGTTTGGTATTATTACTATTACGTATCGTGTAAATCGCGCCCTCATCATAGAATCTGGAAACTCGAGATTAAACGTTACACGATTAACGGTGTGTCGATTCTACTGTGCCTATTTAATAGGAAACATTACTCGACTGGCTCGCGCGGCATCGTTTTCGTTCGCAGGATTCGTTTTAGCGCACTCGAGCTCGTTTCCGGTGGGTGTACTTGCGGGAGGGTGCCGTTTCATAAATATATTGTCTCAGCTGCATGGATATTTGAACAGCGTTTCACGAATCATTTTGTATTCATTTTCTAACAATTTCGGTTCGAATAATCTTTTTTAAACGTGGGTCAATTTTCTGAATTTTTTCAACTGCGACAGCATTCTTTTTCCATCTTTATATTGCACTCAGACCCAAACAAACTGTCGAGAGTGAACATTTTGAGACTCTAAGGAAACAAACGGGTTCGAAACAGCATCTTTTCGAGGAAACTATTTCGGCGTGTGATCCAAAGCAACGAAGGTACTTCAACTTGCAACCTCAGGTGACTCACCGGTACCTGTGCGCTATCCGTCCCGAAACTTTTTCCTCTCGGAATCCTTGGGACTCCGCGGGGTCCTCGATTCATTCTTTCCCAGGACATTCCCGTGTCTCGAATCCGCGGAGACTGTTCTCCGCAACGAAACTTCCTCTCCGTTCCGTGGCCAAACTTCCGGCAGCCCGCAGTGTTCTCGAATCCACCGGAAACGAGACTTCCCGCCTCGAGCGTGTCGCGTATTCCGCGAACAAAAACTCTACCGACCGATATCTCCGTTCTTTTTTTTATACACACACACGCACACACACACGCGCGCACACACTCAAACACACGCACCCACGCGCGCGCATACAGACTCACACGAACATCCTGCCATGTACACGTTCACGCACTCACGCACGCACGCACGCACGTTGCTATACATATCTACAATCACGTACATCGATAATAATGGATTGTCGCGACGTTTAATATACAATCGGACCGTGCGCCGTCCGTCCAAGGAACTCTGCGAAGAAAGAAGGCCGCGAGTACGCTTCGATTTCTGATTTCACCTGGAATCGATCCTTGAATCGATCGATAACGAGACTTGGGAGATAGAGACGATTGTTAGGGGTGCGTCTCGCCAGAAACGGAGAGTCCAGCGACGTTCCAAACTAATTTTCCTCAGCCAAATCCCGTGAGATCTCATTTGTCTAGATATCTCCCATCGATGACCAAACTTGCATCTGACCGGGAAAACGCTGACAGCTGAGACCTCTAAAACGATTTATGATTGTGACTCGTCGAGTTTTAACATCGAAACTTTGATCCGTGCAGTTATCGATGCAGTTGGATGACAGACGTCGCTGGTTCCGGCGAAAACCATCCGATTCTGATACGAGATTGCTAAAACTCAGCTTATGGTCAGAGGAATCGGCCCCTAACTTCTGATTGAACGTCGTACAGCCACAAAATCGTTACTGTCGAACCGATCGATCAGCGGGACAAGTAATAAAGACAGCACTGCAGAATCTTTGATTTAACAACGACGATTCTGTAGCTGTAACCTGAACCTGTGTCCACATTCGTTTATGCACCTCGTTGTGTCAGCACGTTGTCTAAGTAATGACAAATTTAGATGATGCGATATGCACACTGTCATTCGTTGCTTGATTTTGTGTAACTAGTGACACGTCTGGATGAGTTAGATGACACGTGATTGAACGGTGGTAAGTGGAGTTACTAGAATATTCGTGAAGATATCAGACTTGATCGACGAACGCTGGAAGAGCTCGGTTGAAATTTTCTTGCAACGAGATAATGAATGTAGACACAGCTGAACCCTTTGAGTATCGGACGATCGCGTCTCCCTTGTTCGGTGCTTGAAAATGTCAACCCTGGATTTCCTCAAAGCTTGTCCTCACTGCTATCGTGTATAGAAGTTGTAGTAACTTGAAATTTATCTGTCATAGCCAGCCTTGCGATTTAATTAGAGCCTCGATTAACCACTAACAAAAGCGTTGTTACACTTCTCAACATTTTCGAGCTCGGAACAGAAGGATCGCGATCGCTCTGCAATGTTCAACAGAATGTTTGCACTCGAAGGATCGTTCTCTGGTGTATCTGGATTTTTGTCGGATCGACGGATCGATTCACTGTCCGAAGGTGACCCGCGGCGATCGATCTTCTATGTACGGTGTCCCGGATCGTTTTCTCACCGGGGAACGGAGCCCCAAGGCTCATTTGAACAGTATCCTGCGGAACGCGCGCCGGAAGTCCTTGTTGAAGACGGTGTAGATGAATGGGTTCAGGGCAGAGTTCATGTATCCGAGCCAGAACGCGATAACGAACGCCTGCGAAGGAATGTCGATGTTCGGGAACGACGGTTTCAGGATGTAGAGGAGGAAGAACGGCAGCCAGCAGGCGATGAAGCTGCCCATGATGAATCCAAGTATCAGCGTCGCGCGTTTCTCCTTCTTACGAGCCAGTCTCCTCTTCTCTCTCTCTGGGTCCCGCGATTTCGAGGATTTCGAATCGGCGACGCCGACATCGTCCTTCGTCGACGGACGACCGACGTCGCCGTGCTCCCGTCGCAGCTTGCCGAGGTTCCGTCGGCCAAAAATCGGCTGGCAGAGACGAAGCTTCAGAGGCTTCACCACGGCACATCTCGAGACCACGCCGCTGTCCGACGACGACGGGTCAAACTCCGAGACCATGTCGACGTCGATGCCAACGCTAGGTGCTCGACATCGGGATGGCACGCTCGATTGACCGTCACCGTTCACTGACAGCGTCGCCTTCAGCGAGCTCTTCTGCATGTGCACCGGGAGCGTCACCTGTTGACAGGAGGTGAGAGACAGTCTTTTAGTGAGACCCATATTTTTTTGACATTTTTCTAGTGGATGGTTGATAGAGCTTTGGGTTTGGTTCAAGGGATACGATTCGTACGAGTTCAGTGAAAATGTATTTGACTTTTATCAGTTGGGGCCTGTGTAAGAGTATTATGAAATTCATTTTTGTTGCGAATGTATGTAAAGTCTTGCTGTCCACGTATTAGCAGACTCTGCATCTATATGCAAAATAAAATTTTTACTGCATTTCGTCACACTAAACTGGAATATACGAATGGATTGGTGAAATTTCTGTAGAAATCGAGGCTCAGAGAATTTATTTCGCGAATCGAGAAATTCCATGAACATCCGCAGTCCATTTACAACGGAGTCGTGTTCCGAGGCTTCATCAAAACGTATTCGTGATAGCTCACGTTCCCAGTGTTCCGTGGAATACCATCGCGCAACAACGTTACGTGCCGGAAATAAAGGAGCTTTGTCCAGTGGCAGCCGAAGATGGAGCTCGGGGATGTTTTAAAGAAGCCCATGGAGACGGGGGATACATTTCACCCGGTGATTCGCGGAGCCCGTATTCGCCGGCGATCCGTATGATTTCATAAAGAATCACGTGCCCCGGGAATGGGATCTCATAAATGTTCATTTACGAGGAGAAATTCCCGCGTTGCACGTCCGAAGCGTGACCACTTCCGCGATGCTTTCTGGGATATACAGTCCCGGGGACAGAATTAAGTGAACGGGATCGTGGAAATCGATATCAATCCACCTTTATCGAATTAATATTGCGGATCAGGTTCGTTGATCAATTGAATAAAAAATTCGATGAAATACAGCTCGTGAGTATCTACCAATTGCGTTTGGACTGATTAAAACTATGCAATGTTTCCTGAATACCAAACCTATCAGTCTGATTAACAAATTTTGCAAACGATTTTAATTCCGCAAGCAAATTCGCAGACCACACACATCAGTCCATAACCTATATCCACGTTAATTCGTCGACAGGTGATTGATACCGGTTTCCTCTACCTGTCCACTCAATTTCGTCGCCGACTGTAATACGCGTTTCCTCGGCAGGAACCGGCGTGCCTGATGTAACTCCAATTTTATCGGGGGATGCCGCGTCGAACAGGTAGTTTATGAGGAACGATCAGGAGTAGCAATTTCAGTGGGACCGTCGCCGGGGAGATGTATGATCGATTCGATCCTCGATACACGAGCTGCGAGACCAGCGGATACGACGCGCGGCGCTCGTTGTATCGCGAGCACTCGAATCCGCCGTCGCCTTTATTCGATTCCATTTGTGCTTGGAAACCCGCGGGGTGGGCCGGGGGAGGGAGAAACTGAAATCCAATAGCGAGTTTCTGGTTTCGTTGAGTTACCGGTTCCATTTTTATGCGACGCGCGATCAACGAGACCTGTGGATCCCTACCGAGGATCGACGAGAACGGAAGATCCATTCTGATTCCGGACCGGGGAAAATCGATGCTGTTCTGTCTTCGATCCGAATAAGTACGAGATGCACTCTCGCCGGTTACGTTCCGACCGATAACTGATGTCGAATCGTGTTTGCTAAGAGTGCTATTAGATTCTGGATCTTCGAGGTTTGCACATAGTGTTTCCTTTGCTGGTGTAAAATCGAACTTCAAATCTTTTCATCGCTTTTAACTATTGTAAACAAGACGTCACCGAACACTAAATTTTTAAGCAGAAAGTTCTTTCCAATTGGAAAAACTAGTGGAAAGTATTTCTCGCGTCTAAGTAGTAGACTGCGGATTTTATGCATTTATGAAGAAATTGGTTGGGTGAATACAAAACAGTAAAAGGTTAGGAAGATTCAAGAAAATGTTGCTTTTAATGTAAGAAAGTCATTAAGGGATGAAATCAATGTTTATTTTATTCCTGCTTCCCACAATGAATGCAGAACATTTTTATTTTGCATAAAGATCTACAGTGTACTAATCACTGTCGACTAATGGAGCCTATTCGCTAACAATCATATTGTGCAACAATTATTGTGCAGCATGATGTTCCGCAAATCCAAATTGTATTCACGTTGATATATAATTTGAGCAATCGTTCAGTTTTTCACTCGGCAATGATGAGACTCGCCTGACAAAATTTGTGCAACACTGCCATTCACAGTACACATCGTTGCGCAACCCGTTTGTTGTTCAAAAAATATCAGGAAATTCTGATTGTACGCAATAGGCATTGTTGCGCAACATGATTTACCGTGAAAACGACCCTTTAAACGATGTGTACTGCGAATGGCAGTGTTGCACAAATTTTGTCAGACGAGTCTCATCACTGCTGCTGTGTGTGTGTGTGCCTGGCTGTCTGTCTGTGTGTCTCATTGCTCAAATTATGTGTCAAGGTGAATGCAATTTGGATTTGCGGAACATCATGCTACGCAATAATTGTTGCACAACGTGATTTACCGTGAATAAGCACCTTTTAACGATGTGTACCGCGAATGTCAGTATTGGACGAATTTTGTCAGACGAGTCTCATCACTGCTGCTGTGTGCGTGTGTGCCTGGCTGTCTATCTGTGTGTCTCATTGCTCAAATTATGTGTCAAGGTGAATGCAATTTGGATTTGCGCAACATCATGCTACGCAATAATTGTTGCACAACGTAATTTACCGTGAATAGGCCCATTAACCCGCCGTTAGTTAGGTGGATTCTCACAGACCCCAGAGATTTTAGATTGATTGTAACATTGTCACAACGCGTGCCAGCGAGTCGGGCCTTGAGTGTATTTAAAAATTTAATTTCGTGGATCTGCGTTTTTACTCTGAAAAATGACAAGCCTCTTAGCAATACCTAATCTTATATTCATGAAGAAGGTAGTTATTTCTATAATACAATATATTATTTCGGTGGGGTCTGCGAGACCCAAACTGGTCACTTTAACCGGTCACCAAACTTTACTGGCCAAAAGTCAATTTTCGAAGTTCAACATTTTGAGAAACTTTTTTGGCTATAAAGTAACAATACTTCAAACCATCAAAATCTAAAATATTATCCATTTCTGATAATTGTGTAACCGAGGGTAACGTTCTGAAGACAAAATTCTGAAATTCAAAGTGGAACTAATTATTCTTAGAACTCGTTATAGAGCATTATGTAACAGGTTTGAATAAATGTTTTATATATATTAATAGCCGTACTTTTATTATTTAATTAGTTTCCCAGCATTATTTAATCCATGTACAAATGCTGCAATATTATTAACAATTTAAACTTTGGGAAGGCTTTAAAAAAAATGTCTAAGAATGTCAAGCATCAGACTTGTTTTATATGAAAGTATAAACAATTTCGAATAAGAGCATATAAATTTCAGGTGCAGCCAACTGCAGCCCTGTAGTTTATACGATAATTAAGAAATTAAAGTCCCGCGGTGTTTTATTTTTATTTTATTTATTTTTATAGGGCTATGGGAACATCAGATTCTTTCGTATCAACAATAATTTTAAACAATCGAAGACAAAAACAGTACCATAAGAAATTAAATTTGCCTTCTGAACCGTTACCGCTATGTCCTCCGTCTATTGAAGAAAAACCATCTGCGTCTGTATCCTCTACAATTGTTATGGAATCAACCGACGATGAAGAAGCTTCAGATGAAGAGGAATTCGAATGACCGATGTTGAAACATTTGAATAATTTAGAATTAACATCGGAAATTAAATTATACGCTTTTATCTTATATGCTATGTGTCTCTTTAATTTTGACCAGGAAAAACGAATTTCTAGGCTATACATGCATAGTATTGAATCCACCATTTGGAATTTTTCATTTTTGATGTCAGAGTCGTTGTCGGTGATCTCAAAAACATCTGATTACCAACTTTTAGAAAGATCCAATGACATTTTGACTTTTGGCCAGTTAAAATCGCGTTCCCGGCCCACCGTGCAACGCCGGGTTAAGGGAAAGAAGAGGAACAGCTCTCAACGAGGGAGGAAGGATTCTAGGAACTGGGTAGAAAGGGGATGTTTTAGAACGAACCTTCAAGGTATCCTTCTCTTCCATGGGTATGCTGTTTCCTCCCCCAGGGTCGGCCTCCGAGGTACTGACGTCGCTGGCGCAATCGCACGTGACGATCGGTATCTGAACTGGTTGGCTCTCGATGGTAGCGACGTTTTCCATGACGGAACAGGGCGGTTTCTTGGTCTCGGTGGCCGGCGTGGTCTGCGTGAAGCTGGTCTGCCTGACGTCCGGCGATTCCGGCTGCATCGGAGGCCGTCGACGCGGCTGCTTCCGGATGCCACGACGCGCGCGTGCCTTCGCCGCGAAGTATATACGTATGTACACGAACACCATGATGCACGACGGGATGTAGAAGCTACCTAGAGCTGAATAAACGACGTAGCCGATGTCCTCTGAAAGCTGGAAACAGAAATGAACAACCGTTGAATGGCACCATTGTCGGAACCGCCGCTTTGTCTACGTTAGTGACGTGACGAGACTGCGAGATCGAACTAATTTATCGTCTAATATTTTATCAAGTCTACGCGACCCTCCGGAGATTTATTGCACGCGATCTTCGGTGCCGATACTTCGATGATCAACCTCTTAACAGGGCTGTATGATCTTTGTAGGGTGTATTTTTTTATAGTAGAATTATTCCGAAGTTAGTGTACCATGTCTGAAGTTTAGGAATATGTTCCCACCTTCAGGAAAATCTGAATGTATTATTCGTCGATGTGTTATTCGTAATGAGTACCGCTAATTTATCAAGTCTATTCGACCCTCCGTAGATTTATTGCATGCGATCTTCGGTGCCGATACTTCGATGATCAACCTCTTAACAGGGCTGTATGATCTTTGTAGGGTGTATCTTTTTATAGTAGAATTATTCCGAAGTCAGTGTACCATGTCTGAAGTTTAGGAATATGTTCCCACCTTCAGGAAAATCTGAATGTATTATTCGTCGATGTGTTATTCGTAATGAGTGCCGCTTACTCAATTTCTGGATCCTCCGTTCACGTAAATTGAATTACTACGGTGATGCGCGACTCAGCGCGTCAAGTAAATCCAATTGGTTCCCCAAAAGAACCGGCTCAACGAAAATATCGAGCAGCGAAGTGTCGTGCAAAAGAACTGTTTCGAAAGCAAATAGTTCGGTTCAAACCAATCGAAAGTAATCAAACTATAACGCGGAATTCGATAACGAACACTTCCGAAAACACCGAATTTCCCGAACAAAAAATCTCAATAAACAGAGAACCGAGAAAAAGGAGTGTTCGTATAACAACGATTTCGATTAACGTGCCACTCGTGAAAATGAAAACCCGCGAAACCGTAACGGTTACGAAAATAAAGAATTCGATTGATTAAAGTTTAGCGCGTCGAATCGCGCAGGAACAGCGGAAAACATTCGTATAACAGAGCCGGTCCCCGAAAACCGGGGGTTAGTCCATGAAACGCGCGGTCGTTCGGTGAAAAAAAAGCCGGGAAGTTTGTTCGCCGAGTGGAAATACAAAAACCGTCGACTTATTTTTGCCTCGTAAAAACGCGCCCTTCACTTCGCCCGACGTTTGCGGAACACTCGGTGCGTGCCGCAAACGAAAAAATGTTTCGACTTTTCAATTTTCCCCGGGAGCGTGTTCAATCGGGTCCAGCAATCACGGGAGCAGTTGCTGCTGATTTCTGAATGAACAGCAATTGCGTTGGCCCGATAGTTTTCGCCATGTAGGCGTACCTGGCGATCGAGCGAGAGAGAGAGAGAGAGAGAGAGAGAGAGAGAGAGAGAGAGAGAAAGATAGAGAGAGGATACTTTTATGGTCACGCGCACGAAAACGAATACGAATACGGTACACGCATTCCGAGGGAGATCTGGGTTACGTCGCGCCCCCTGTACACGTGTAACAGAGAAAACGTGGTTTCCTGTTCGAGGTGCGCACCAGGGGGCACGTTGCCGTTTAATACAATTTAATTTACGGCTAGGCAGCGTCGGGAGAACTCGCCACCAACAGAGAACGTTTGATTCCGCGTAATAACTCCTTCGCAGCTCGCGCGTTTCACCTTCCATTTGCATACGAATTATTAACGGCGCGTCGCGACGTTAACGGCCGCGTTAACGAAACGACGACGACGACGACGTTCGTTTATTTAGTGTGCGTGTCGAAGCTGTGACTCATTAGACTCGGCGTTCCATGGGCGATGCCGATCGCGATATTATTATTAATCTTATTGCTATTCTACTTCGAATGCAGAGCTACAGCTGTTCACAGATGTATCGAAAATTCTTTGATAATTTAACTTTTAAGATTCACAATCTAATAACGTAGCGAGGTTGCAGCAATATCATCTAAACTGAAACAAGCAGAATTCGTCAATGCCTGAACTCTGTATAATACTACAGAAACTGAAATATGCGTCTATCCGTGAGCTTCCGCACCGCAAATATAATCATCGCCATATCCCATTCGCTCTGTAACATTCTAACAGAACGACCTCGCGATGCTACAGGAATACCGCGTGTACCATGAACTATAAAGGGTTGAAACAACACGATGGTCGTTTACTATAGCCTGCGAAAGCTCATCGTCGACGTCTCAACTAGCCTTCTTGTTTCGACAACGATCGCAACCGCGTTCTATCCTAATTTCCTCGGTGGAAGCGGAGAAAGACAGGGTTCGAGCAGCCTGCTGTTACAACGGATTCCCGGTGACCATTGTTGAAACTGTAGTTCCTGGTTCCACGGTAACCAGCCATAATCCCCGGTATCGCGTTACATAGCGTTGCCCTCGATTTCAGTGGCTGGTGTTTGCGACGTCTGCAGAACGTCTCTCTCTCTCTCTTTCTCTCGTGGAAAAATAATGAATCCTCGTGAGGGAAACAAATGGCGTTGAAGAGACACGGTTGGGGTTGGGTTTATGGCGCAGACGTGACTCCTTCGGCTTCTCAGAGATTATCAATATCTATGCCGTCCTGTAATGCCCCCTTACTTACGGCGAAGCAGGCTGTACGGGTGAGAATTCTGCGCGAATGCTCTCGAGCCTCGACAGAATCCCAATGTAGCGTGTATGTTTTTAAAAAATACGAGACCAGCGACTCTTTTGAAAACGTGCCTCTCCGAAAAGGAAGCAAGATTCGTGTTTTAAAACCATAAGAATGGAACGGCACGAACTCCAACGTAAAGGTGTAGACCAAAAATTGGCCAACGCATAATTTAACAGCGTTTCATCAAGTAAATTGAAACTCATTACAAAACTTTCACGGAAAAAGAGAAGATCCCCCGGCCAGGCTAATTAAACCACGCGAAAGAAAGTCTCGCGTAGCCAACTTAAGAACAACGTAAAATTATGATAACGAAGTTTCATTGGCGGAACTTCAGTGCTCTTATCCTCGTCTCTCTACCAGGAATCAACAAGCCTTGCACATTCGACGAATGGAACGGTCAAACGACACGGTTTTCATCCGCTAAGGTACGAGTTTTAAATCGTCGAGTGACTTCGCGCAGGTGCTTCAGGAGTTCCCCTGAAGTCTCTCGTAAAACGATTAACGTGTAGAAAAATTTCATCTCTCGACGGTGGACGTTTAATCTTCCTTTTTTTCTGCTGCCCGTCTTTTTCGCCTTTCATATCGTTCGCTGATCTCATAAACGTGGCATCTAGCCGCCGGACCGCTTTTTCTCAGGCTGTGCCGGACCAGGAAGATTGAAAAAGGGCGAAGGGTGCGAGACGGTTTGCCGACGAACCGGCAGCAGGTGTGTGCCCTTACCGCGCAGACACGCGTAATAACGAGCTGTTCGAGGTCGGGTTTTCATGAAAATGCGGTGCACCCGTAGCCTGGCCACGAGATTCAGTTCTCCGGCTGCTTTTAACGAAGCTAGAACATTCTCCGACTTATGGATAAGCATTTCTGGCACTTTGAGCCCCGTATTAATCCTTCAGTGGATTATTCAGACTGCTGCGGTTTTATTATTGTAAGAATGATATAAGTATGCATGTCATATGACTGAATGTGAGTGCGTATATATGTTTTTATTGATTTACATGTTATATATATTTTTATTGATTTGCATGTTGCGTTAATGTTTTGTTAAATGAATGTTTTACGTTATGATTTTGTTAGAATAAAAAAGACAGTCTTCTCCGAGCGATTGACGGAACATCACGTCGTCTCAAGTGTCAATCAATTCCGTGTCAAATCCTTATATTATGTTCATGATTTACGGTGACTTTCCCGGAATTTAGATAAAGTTTTGTTGTTTGAGCATGGACTGGATACTGGAATGCAAGATTCATATTTTAATTCGATAAGAGTGGATGTTATGTAGGTACAGGAAGCAAATGGCTGTCGATTCTAAGTGCGTGGAAATTAAATACAAAAATGTGAGATCCATCTCGCAGAAACGCAGCCAGAAAAAGTGGAAACAAATGTGCAACGAAACAAAAGAAAAAGAGAGTTCCGCTGAGGCGGTGCGAGACGGGGAGATAAATTAACCAAGAAAGTGAGAGAAAAATAAAAATGAAAAACTGAGCGACGAAAGGGCGAGAAAGGGACGGAGAAAGTGACATTGAGGAAGGACGAGAGGCGAGGTAAGAATGAGGACGAGGGTACGCGCGAACATATGCTTCCCAGGCGTTTCAATTCTCGGTTCCATCAGTCATGTTCCTCAGCCCGGTTTCTTCCCCAGATCGTCAGAGGAGGGCAAGAACAACCTACTCGGACGGTGACGTCAAGCGTCGGTCGACCACCGCCCGTTGCAGTCCATCCTCGCGTCGAGAAGTTACACGGTTCGCGGCTGCGGAATTTCCAGTTCCCTCATCCCCCTCGCGATCCTGCGTTTACTTAGACTCGCGGCTTTCTTTTTTAATGAAAAATTCATTTCGCTTCTTCTTTTCCTTCCAGAGAGACGATGGAGATAGAAAAAAGGCAACGGAAGACGCGAGCGCGAACGCGTGTACGCGCGAAGTAACGAGCAATCTCGAGTGTCGCGGATGAAAATTCATGAAATCATGAATAATAACGCTCGCACGTGAGCGGGAACTCGCGCTTATTGTCAGTGTGGCGGGTTAAGACCCGAACATGAATTGAGACCTAAAATGAACCAGTTTCGACGTTTTCGTGGGGAAAGTTTATTTATTGTAAGTAAAGTGGGATCTATAAAAAATCAGGTTAGCAATCATTTAGCAATCAAAGTTTAGCAATCGTGAGAAAAATTGTGTCCAGCGAGCGAGGAACAATTCTGTTTCCAATCGAACTGAAATCTTACTCAATCCTGACCTAATCCCGACATAGATTTAACCAATACCTGGCCTAATCCGAGCCCAGACTCAGCAGAAACCTAACGCAAGCCATCCGAATCGTTTCACCGATTTCGAGCAAGAAGTTTACCAATTGTACGGATGAAATTGAGTCTATCGGCACAGAAACAAGTTCGAGGGAGTTGGAAAGAGACCGACGAGAAGACATCCACCAAATAACAGGGTAGAAGTGCTTCTACTCTCGACAGAACGACGCCATAGTGCTCCCAGACTCGTTTTCTCGCGAGAAAACGCCGTCCGAAGCTTGCCAGCGATTTCAATTATGCTGATAAATGACGCCCGATCGCGTCATTGGCTCCGACAACGGAGGAACGGTGGAATAACCACCGATTCCAAGGTACTCGCCCACCCTTTTGTAATAGGGTTTCCACCCTACCGAGGGCTTATCGGGCTCCCTCATCTCTCTCCCGAGAATTTCTTTTTCTTATTCTTTATGGAAATGTGATAGCCTTTTTTATCGAGGCTGTTAGACTTCGATATTCTTTTTGTAATTTTATCGGGCTTACGACAGATCTCGCGACGATTCTACTGAATTCCTGCTATGGAGATGTTCCGGCTACGTACTGGGTGTTCTACAAGGTATCAAGGAATCTATTCCACAGGAAATCCCGTTCGACTTGGTAGTCTATGGTTTTCATGCTGGTTGACTGGAAATTTGATTTCACGAAGATTGAATTGCTTGTCGTATCCTTTGCTGTCTGTCCTTCGGTCATTGCCGCTATGGTCGTGTAAGAAGCAAGACAAATGATATCAGGGTGCTGTGAACCTGCTTGGGCAACTGTCTGGCCTTGGACCTTCCGTTTCCACTGTCGCCGCTGTTGCGCGCTGCTAGTAGTACAGATCCGGGCTGGTCAGACAAATACCTTTCAGTTCTCCTACTGTTTACCAGCCTTTTTTTAAATTGTCTTTCAGAGGTTACATTTTTAATGTACCATACATTTTTAGTATTTATCCCAAAGCATTGAAAATCAATTCACTTGTCATTCAATTAAATTATAATTGAACTCAGCGTAGTAGATCTAAATTTGGTCACAATCGAACTAAATAGAATGGAATAATCAATTACGTTCTAATGGAACTAAATTCATTTGGAATTAAATGGAATAAATTAAATAGATTAAGTCCATTAAACGCTAATCGAGCATCAATTCTGATCACAAGGATTTTAAGAATAGAATTTAAGAATATGAAAGCTGGTGTCCTGTGAGTTACGAGTGCATCCCTGAACACCAGGGGATAATGGCCGGTAGCAAAGCGATTTCTTCGTAAGAAATCTCTGTATCGCGGATGTTATTCGACGGAACTACGTGGAATTCGGGTATTGTAGCTTTGGTTCGTGGAGCGTGTCGAGTGTCTCGCCACCGTCGGGATCCATAGAACCGCTTCAATTAAGTTCAACGAAGTCGAAAAAAGCAGACGCAAGCTGGCCTCGTCTCTCGTCCGTACAACGAATGCTCCCGGCCACGTTTTGCCCGACCCAATTAAATTTCTTTCTGCCTGCTGTTCCGCTGCTTCTTTTCATCTAGATTCGGGGAAATCATGCTCTTTAACCGCGGCGTCAGCGTAAACCCGAGAGGCAACGATTATATCTCGCGCACACGATATAATTGCATTCCAACCGGCACGGCAACGCGCTGCGATCCTCTCTGGCTCTCGCGAGAGGCCTCCGCGAAAAAAGAAAAACGACACAAGACAACCATCCCTGAAATATTTTTAATTGGCGACAAAATATCTCATTGCGCCCCTTCCCCTCCAGACGCTTGTAAAATAAAATACCTAACGCGGTCCGCAATAAAATGGCAAGTGAAACTGGTTCTCGTAAAGTTCCTTGCGTCGGGGAATTCCGTTTCAATGGTCATCCGGCACGCGAGAACGGTAGAACTCCTTTTTTTCGCGTGTCTGACCGTTATCGGCTCATTCCACTTATCGGAATGTTTACGTACATTCGTATACGGGCTTGTATATTTTTCATTCTCCACGCTAATTTGATGTGCATAGAGAGATAGGCGGTCGCGTAATCGTCTAATGGATGGTCACGTATTTTTTGACTAATGATGTCTAGTAGAAGACTATCTAACCGTTTGAAAGAATTGCTCGGAAGAAACTCGCTCAGCTTGCATGTGGCACAGTGATTAAAAAACCTTTCGGTGGTCCCAAAGCATTCGAGCCTGTCTAGCACCTGCAGTGTAACAAATTAGTAGTACATTCTCGATCCGACAACTCAAAGCGTTTTATTGTCCGCGGCCGAATGAATGGGCCGGCGTCCCATGCTTCCCGAGCGATGCTAATAATTCCGACTGGGAATCGAGTAGTGGCAGAATGGAAATGGGGCAAAAAGGCGACGGAGGAATTGGAAGAAGGTGGAGAAAGAGTAGAAGTAGGAGGAGAGTCGGGATTATTTCCGCGGCGAAGCGAGACCCGGGTTATTGGTTACCGAAATCCAGGCTGGATTCTTTCCAATAAGAATGTGTCAGGCTCTCGCGGGATAAGTATACACGGGCCGCGCGGCTTCCGGCGTCGCTGCGAGGAACGTTAAAGATCCGAAATTCATCACGATGGGTTTTGCCCCATCGTCTTCGACGTTGCCCGTTCCTTTGACGACCCGATTGGTATTCCCTTTGTCGCCGTTGGCCATTGTGGTTTCGGCGAGGCTAGGCGGCGCCGGCGACGCCTCGAATGGAGACGCGAAGAAATTCATTCCTGGGACGCAATGGAAATCAGACACCATCGATTCACACAGGATCACCCAGGATCAAATGTCTCGCGGAAACCTTCAATGCCGTACCCAAAGGTTTGTACTGTACGGCGAAATTGTTATTTCACCGCTGTTGCAACGTGAAACACGCCGGGGCCGCTGCACTAGGATGAATAAAACAATATTTAACGAGCGACCGTATTAACGGTTATACACTGTTTTCAGCGGTGTAAGTTGGCCGAGCGAACACGCGCACCCGTCGACACGGTGTTTGCTGTACAAATTGCGGTATTAAAATCCTCCGCGAGGTGTGTACACTGACCCAGGTCGCTGGGAATATTATTTTAACCCTGGCCAGGCGAGAGCTCCTCGCTGGGGTCGCGGTAAAACATTCTCGGTAATCTAGAATTTCTGTTGCTGCGTGAATTTTTCCCAAGGAAATTGCACAACCCTGGTTAAACGCGACTCTAATGACAAATGAAATTTTTTTTCGTGTGGAAATCGCTCCAGTCAGTTAAACATAATATGAATTTACCTATTCGTTTACATGTTCGATAAATATAGAATTGTTATGCTACATTTGCGAGACGGTAGCTCCATCAGGAATACAGAAATAATAACGCAACGCTGTCGATGTTCGACGCAAGTAGAAACCGTCAGCCATGGTCAGACCTATTAGGCAGTCGTACACGAGAGCACGTTCGCTCTACGCAAATTGGAACTCATCGAAAACGAGACTACTCGAAAGACCATATATTCCTCTACATTTTTAATCAGCTTTCGTTAACCATATTGCACTATTTTTATCAATGATTTTACAAAAATAATATATTATTTGTAACAAGAAGAAGGGCACTAACAAAATTATAGTAGCGTATTCAGAAAGTTAACTTCCATTACTATCAAGCTTGACTATATTAATATTAATACCGATTCTGTTTTAGTTTTCGCGAATACCCTATAATTAATACTGCTTTTTGTTAATGCGCTACGTCTGTGCGTTAGCGGCGAAGAGAAAATTCCCGAAGTCCCGCGAATTTGCATCTCATTAAATAAAGCGGGGACGCGATTGGATTTCGAATCGCGTTGAACGCGAGCGACCAGTTTGGTGTTTTCGCGAACGCTGCCGACTCGCAGAATATTAAGAAAGCTACGAGAGCAGCGGGAAGAAGGGGCGGGGGGCGGACTGATGAGTTTCATTAACGATATTCAAACCGGGCTGGGGCTTCCATTCTGCACCCGTTTCCATGCAAATCGATGCGGTCGGCGAAGTCGCTCGGTTAATTAGACCGCGGGACAATTTTTGTTTCCGCGAAGATCCAGGGGGCTTCGCGGGAATGATCAATCGCGGCGGGTTTCTTTTTTGCACGCCCTTCTACCGTGTGATATTACTCGGCGAACAGGGAAGCAGCTGCTTTTTGCACGGGCCAGAAAAGGACCCGAAAAAAAGGAAATGCTTTGGGAAGAAGAACAAACGAAGTACAAAGCAAAAAAGAAGATTAAAGAGATGAGGAAAGACAAATAGTGAAAAGTAGAAGAGAAGGACAGACAGCGAGGGAAAGATAGGAGAAGAGAAATTTCAAGAAAAGGAAGAAGGAGACAGTATAAGATATAAAAGAAGTGCGTTGAGGGATATCTACTCACACGAAGATCAATACTAATTGTCGGATTCCGAGGTACATACGAGGTGTGATCAAAAAGTAAGGTGACTTTTTGAATTTCGCGTGATACGTACAGTCGATTTTCGTTTTCTTTTTTTTCTTATGCTGGTACACTCGTCCCGAACATATGTTCACAGTTTCAGCTATATAGCATTTTTTGTTTGTTTGCGAGATGCTTTAAGGTTAGAAGTGTTTTGCGTGTTCGGCGATTTTGTTCCGAAACTGCTTAATTTTGACCAGAATTCGAGCCGTCGAATGACGTCAATGATGATCCTGATTTGCTCAAAAGGGTCATAACTGGTGACGAATCGCGGGTATATGGTTATGACGTCGAAACCAAAGTCCAATCGTCCCAATGGAAGTCCCCAGAAGAGCCAAGACCGAAAAAAGCACGCTAGGTTCGATCAAATGTCAAGGTTTTTCTCACTGTTTTCTTCGATTAAAATGGCGTAATGCATCAGGAGTTCTTACCACAAGGTCGTACGGATGGTGAATAAATAAATATTTTTTGATGAAAATATGTTGAATAATTAACAGAGTTTGCCTCCAAAACGACACAGGATATTTATTGAAATAAAAACTATGTATAAATATAACTTGCTCGGTGCTGTCAACTCAACAACCGTTTGCTAGAAGTGCTCGTACAGAACTGGCCTACAGACCTCTGGTCGGTAAAAGTCTGTGTTGGAGACATCATACCTGGGAATTTACTTTTGGGAAAAACCAGCCGTCTTGGGTAACTGAAGGTAGAGGGAAAGGGAGGAAAAGAATTTATAACTCTAACCCTCATAATTGCCGGAACGTTTGCAGACGCACGTAATAGTTATAAATTCCCGGTTCTTTCACGCATCCTAAGAAAACACGCGAAGTAGTTTTAAATCAATTCAAAATATTGCTAAAGATTCATGCAAGAACCCAACAAAATAAAAAGTCACCTTACTTTTTGATCACACCTCGTATGTACTTTCTGTACAACTTCAAAATCAGCCAAGTGATGACACTTAAACTTTCCCTAATTTTACGGATATTATATCGTACATGACTTTGGGGTAATCAGTTTTCTCAGTCAGGCTTCGAAAACGTGTCTCAACTCCGGCAACAGCAAGAAATTTCGCACGCGGCCACTTTCTGTCATATGGATTATTGAACCCGTCCAACTGGACCATCGTCGAACCTAGTTACAGGAAAATTTCGTTCCTTAATTCAATAGCAACTCGAGAATCGAGTTTCATTCGGGAACCCCTTCTAGTCGTGGATTTCGAGAGTTCATAAATAAAGCAGTGAATGGTCCTCAACATACTGAATTATATATGTAGTTGCGGAAGTTGCCCGCTGCCCGAGGGTTGAATATTACAAATATCAGTCGAATTTGTTCTGTCCGACTCGTTTGGTACCCATTATGCGAGAAAAACGGATCCAGAGGGGTATTAAAGGATCTCTGGCGGAACAAACTGTCGCGCAAATGGTATCTAGAGAGTCCAAATCGTGAGTCGCGTTCTTTCCGGTGAGCTTTTTGCGGCGGACGCAATTAAATTGTCATCTTCGCCGGATACACGGGGTACGTTGGGTTTTTCCACGGCGACGCTCCCGCGGGAGCCAAATTAATACTTCTGCTGGCTGTTTCGTCCGGAAAACAAGCAATTTGGTGGGCCGATCCATCCGGGCCGCGAATCAATAAGCGTTTCACGGCCGGCCGCGCGGAATTGGCCCGCTTGAAACGGTCCGCGGCGACTCTTGAGCGCGCCAAGCGCTGTCAAGTGCACGGGAACGCCTCGAAAAACTGTCGACACGGTGCCGCGACCCTGCCCTGCGGGTCGCTTGCGGACTGCGGGTCTTCGGGTCACCGGGATACAGCGATTTCCATCTATATTGTCCGCCCGTTCAAACGGTAACCGCCACCGTGTAACGCGATCCAACCGGATTCTCGTGATCGCGCAGCTGGAAAAACGATAGCGAGTTCATTTTCGGATTGTTTGGCGAACCTGCACAACCGACTGCTGCTCCCCCAACTTCGCTTAATTGCTGGCGGACGTTCATTAACTCGCAGCGATACTTTACGACGCAGTAGATATTTATGGACGGAAAAATTCGGATCGAAATTCCACTCGAACGCTTCATCTACACACATCCTATAAAATCCATCATTGTACGCAACTAACTTGCCAGTAAGTATGAAAATAAAGATACATCGCGCAAAACGTCGTACGACACTGTGCACAGAAAATCAATGCTCGGGTTTTGTACGAAGCGCGTGAATCGTGCATACGGGCTTCCCATTGATTTTAATGAAGCAAACGAATGCGCGGACCCGGACGATAATGTGTTAAGTTAATTGCTGTTGGAATCGCCGTCGGTCAGGTTTTTCCTCGTTCGCGAGCGTCGTTTTATCCCGACGCGTCGTAAAAATGTAAATGAAGATCAACAAAGGTATTATTTGATAGGATGTTAAGAGTTGACGGAAAAACTGTAATTAAAATCTCTTAATCTCTACCCTATATCCTTCAGAAGAAAATACACCTTGGAAACTGTGAATCCGAAACCGTCTCTACCATTTGTAGGAGACGGTGGTGTACGATATTTACGTGTAAATTAAACGGTACGGTCCGATACGTGAAATCAAAGGTAGACTAATTGGAAGCAAATTTAGTCGACACTGGTTCAACACATCAGCAACTTTGTTCACAATTCGAATGTAGACTGGTAATGGACTGTGATGTAATTAGTAGAACAATTTGAAACAGAAAGCAGCTCTATCAGATTGAACCGCAAGTGGATACATTCAGGAATGGCCAGACTTGGTAATTACCTCGTTCACAATTGATATATTCGCTGTGTAAATAAATTAAGTACTCCGTTACATAATCCACGATATAATCACGACCCTTTCATCTCTAACAAAGTACGTCTCCGAATATCACTGGACATTTCGCTTGCCAGAATTTTTCTTCTGTCTGATAGAAATAGCTGGGGTTCGGTGTAGAGGTTTCGATATCCATTTAACGAGCTAAATAATTGGCTTAACCGGCGTGGCGACTCGGCGAACGCAATAAGTAAACCTCGTTGCTTTATGAAAAGCGAGAGCTGGAGCGCGGGTGGACGCGCGCGATGAGCAGCCCTTCGTTACCGAGCATTGTTTGCGCCACTGAAATGTTTCATGAAGTGAACAGGCCGCCCATGCCGCGGGCCCCCACCTCGGGACACGTGTATCGCTTGTAAACGCGCGTGTCGCCGGCACACGCTAAAATATACCGTTCCCTTTGTCGACTGCTCGCAGAATTGTTCGGGTGTAACGTCACGGACGCCGACTTGACCCGCACTGGACCAACTTGCTCGAGCTTTCACTCGGAACGGATAATGTCCGGCAGCTCTGCGTCGTGAATATATGCTCCGTAGTTGCGAATCGTTCCGCCAAAAGTCTTCTATTGCCTCGCAAACTAAGTTAAGCTTCAATTTCAACTGCCGCAGCAAGATACCAGCCACTCGCAAACGGAAACAGTTAACAATCCATTGAGATTTCTTGGATTTTATGCGCTTTGCCATTATGCAACATACGAAGGATTTCCAGTGATGCAATTCAATCAAAAGTCAGCCGCGGTAGAACATCCTGACACTTCTATCCTATAAATTCATCTCCACGATATCGAACGCTTCTAGTAAATCCAACATGTTGTAAAACAAACTTCGAACATCATTTTCTGCGAACATAAAATCTCTAGACTTTGTACGAAAGTACGCCTTTACGCCTCGGACGCTAACTTTTCGTCGACAGAATGGATTTCGATAGCAGCGAAAATGGCGAATCTGATATACTACGGTGCAGACTCGCTGTAAAAGTATTTTGTTTGACAAAGTGGATAGAGCATCTCGGCGGGGGCTCTATGTAAAACTACTTAAAGGATTCCGAGTGATGTGGGTCGGCGAGGAGTCAGACAACCCCTAATTCCTTCAAATTCCAGCGGAACAAATCGCAGAAAGAAAATTCTAATCTGATCAAGAGTTTTATCCCCAACGGCTCCCACTTCGGGGTTCGTTTGCTGCTCGAAAGCTTTCCTGGAAGAACGTCACCAGCCTTAAAGCTCCCTGGGTAGATGTTTCCCGGTTGCACAGTGAATCGTAGCTCCGGATTCAACCTCGAATATCCAGTCTCTCTTTCTATCTCTTACAATCTCTCTCCCTCTCTTTCTCTATCTCTCTCGAACTGGCTGGTTTGATCTCCGTGGAGACAGTCGCGGTAAAAAAAACGGCATGGATAACCGAAATTCACCGTTTTTTCGGAGGTCTGTGCCGTGACGAGCTTTTATCTCGGATTATTCGGCGAGCCAAGCTCCTCGCCGAAAATGCCGACTGCTTCTGCTTCAAGATTGCGTAACGTAAGAGCTTTCCGGTCTCGTATCAGCTTTTTTGGTGACGCGTAAAAACGCGTCGCGCTGCTTGATCCTCTAGCTGGCGGCGTTGTGACGCATGCAAGAGCTCATTTCTGAGGTGATTTACGCGCGGACGCTTTGATGTTCCGGAAAATTTCGGCTTTTGTCGCCGGAACGAAGCTTATCCAATTTTCCTTTGAAATTTTTTGAGTATCAACGCCAGAGAACGAGTGGGAGTGTTCTAACACGTTTCCCGGGATAACAATGTTTGTCGAGGTGACGCGATGGCACAGTGTTTCCAACATTCTTCATTATTTCCAGAATATAAAAATAATGTGGAAATTCTCTATACGTGCTGCATTGTTCCATAATTGTGCCTGTCGTTAGATGCTTCCAATTTTGATTCCACATTGACTATTTTCACTGGAAATCGTTAGCCGCGGTACCTACTCGAGTATCAAGAAGATTTGTAAAAATGTTCGGACATTACGCGGACTACCAGAATAAATTATAAATCTAATTAACCTAATCCTGTTTGACTTTGTGACGTACATTTTAATCGTCGTAAGTAAAGTTGAATTCTTACGGAACAACGCCGGGTGTATATTTGACTAGGAGACAAAAACGGTGGACACCATCGAGTTCGTTAAATAATACAATTTATAATTAATGGGATAGGTGAAGGGTCGTAACAGTCTCGCCAGCTCCGGCGCAGCGTTTCGCTTTTGCATTTTAAAAAGCGCTATGAGACCTTTCGGCGTAGCTCTCATAGATAATTTTGCAACCTTTGTTCAGTGTTCCACGGGGGTTACACGGCCGCGGCGCGAACCACGAACGAGCGAAACGTATGCAAAATAAAGGAGAACCGTTTTTCGACGATACAACAGGCGGGGAGGTTGTACGTGCCTCGGCATAGTCGTGGAATATGAAATCGTCGTGAAGGGGCCGAAACACGCTGGAAATTTTCGTACGGGTGCATAAAAAGCGAGGGATTACGCCGCCGCTAAATACACGCTCGTTTACGTGTTCCTCGCGGCTGAATTTAGGTTTCCTTCTCGCCTTCGTTGCCACCATTTTCTTGCAACAGTGTGGCAACGCCTTCAAGAATGCTTATCTCACTATCTGACGAATTTTTCGCGGAGCCACAACGCGAAGCACAGCATTAATCCGACTGGTGTTTGTTATTAATTATTCCCGAGGGTTGGGGTGCGTTGTTATAGGGGTTGATCATAGGCAAACCTTGATCTAGATGAATCGTTGAGAACCAAACCCTTGCAGGAGGATCTCTGTAGCCTGTAGATCCTCAATGTAATTAATGTTGAGATCCGATGAAGTTTGTGAATGGAACCTAAGGCTAGCTTGATCCTGAATCTTGATCCTTGAGATACTGTACGCGAGATTGCCTATTATCCTTTCTCGTTTGTTAGCTATACGTTAAGTCTTTTACAATAGCTCGGTGTAACGAACAAATGTGAGGAAGAATAAGTGATCTGTTTGTGGATTTGGTTGAAAGGAAGTCCCATTGTCAAGACTCCGCGATCGCTTTCGTCCGGAGTGGCAGACTTCTGTGTCAAAGGTCTTATAATAACGCGGATCCGGTGTTGTCAGCTTGCAAAACGGAGAAACGTGAATCTGGAGAGCCGGAGTTCTCGCTCTCATCACGGCGCGGCGTCACAAAGGAGACATTAAAAATATTACTCTTTGAAACGTCGTAGTCGGCGTCGGCGCCGGCGCGACGCGGCGCGGCGAGTCCTTTTGATTTTCAGGTCTAATAAAAGCCCGACGATCGACGCGCCGCGCTCACCGATTTCTTCTACGATGATAGGCAAAGGGGTCGCGGTCGTCCTAGGTCGGACACAAATATTTCACCTTTTCACCTTTTTTCGCGAATCCCTTTCATCTTTCCCAGCGAAAAGCCAGAAATTTATTTTCGCGTCGGCTGGTCACAGCTTTTTTTCCTGCCTCAAGGTCTCCTTGCACGAGGTCGCCGTGATTATAGCGAGCGTCGTGCCCATAGAAACGATCCTGTCGACCCATTTTTCTCACCGGCGTTTAACCAGACTATAGCAAGCTTTCGTGAGAAAGTATCGGTACACATAGACGGACGGATCGATCGTCAAATATTTTTAGTCTCGGAGATTCGATGCAGAGGAGACCTAAGAGGATACCGCTGCTCTTGTGAACCTCGTCGAGTTCGCTCTCGAAACTTGTCTGATCGAGTCTCTTTCCCCCGCCGAAACCGAGCAGACATCGTAACAGGTGGTATTATGAATGTAGCGACCGATCGATGCACCACCGGCTGCTTCGCGGCTGACCAGATTCAGGTGCGAGAATACACAATGTTGTTGGTTTAATTGAGCCATGTAGATCCACCGGTGGGCCACTGTTTTTTCAAAGTGGTCCCGCTGGACTGTACCCATCCTCCTGCCGCCGTGCCGTAATGGATACCGTGCAAATAGCGCAGACCAGGTCGAGAAGTCTTTGACACGGCTCGGTGACGGTGTCTGCCTAGGCACCGACCACTTCTACTGCGGCCGCCGCAAGGCTATAGATTCCCGCCAGTAGAAATGGATTGCTGTGGTCAGACCGGAGACGGTCTCCCTAAATACTCCAATTCAATGATTCCCTCAAGATTTCTGGAACCGGTTCTTCGTTAATATTTAATCGAATAACATTTATATTTATTTTACATATACAGGGTGGGCCAATAACTATGACCGCTTTAAATATTGCCGTTATTTGTGATAATATGAAAAAATGTTGTATACAAAACTTACACGATACAGAGGGGGCCATATTGTGACGCAAACATTTTCTGCGTGGGTGGATGCATAGAGGAGATTTCAAGGTCATCTTTAGTTTTTTAAATAGAAATATCTACTTTCTGTATCATGAATCGATAGATTATCGAATTCTGTATTGACCTCCATACGTCCTAAATCTAATAGTTAACGAGATATCGTCGAAATAATTTTCATTCTCCTTTGGATAATATCTCGTTAACTATTAGGTTTATGGCATATAAAGGTCGATACAATACAATTGTATTTTGTAGTTTGTACAATAAATTGTTACAGTATGTGATTCGATAAGTGCCACAGTGATAGGAAATACTACTCGATCCGTGATAAGAAGATTTCACCATCGCACTGATACCAATAGCAATCACTTTGAATATCTTCCGTAAATGCGAATTTCTGTCGATTTTTCTGTCATAAATGACCTTTGCTGACCATCAAAGACCTTCATGTGGCACCTCGTTGGATTCGTCTCAATGGCCGCTATCAGAAAACAGGTAACAAAATATAGCATTCTATTTAAAAAAACAAAGGTGACCTTCACATTTTTGAAACGACTCCATCTAGCAACAAAAGATTAACTCTGCAATACGGTCCCTGTTGTCTGATGCCTCACCCTGTATAAGGGGATCAAATTTAAATTTCAAGCAAGAATGTTTTACCGGTGCAAAAATAGTTCAACTCTTTCCAGCCTCGTTCGGTATCTTCGTTCTCCGACTCGTTCGCAAAACGAAAAGCGTCAGCTTCTCTCGATCTGGACGATATCCCCGAACCGACAGCCGTTTTCCAACTACCCACACTCTCTTCTCAGCCCTCTGTTGCATTCGAGATATCTTCGACCAGTCTCCAGCTCCTTTTCAACCCTCCACTTCTTGCTGTCCATCTTCGAACCACCATTCTTTTTGCCTTTCATATCCCGCGACCCCCCTGTCCACTCGCCATTCTCCACCGTTTCGAGTCGCAGTTTCCACTTTCCGCTTTGTCAGCTCGCAGATAGCTACGTTCTATCGGCTTCGAGCGAACACGGACCCCCGAGACTCTCGTTTTCATGGATAAAAAAATGAAGGGCAAACAGAGGCAGAAACGAGGTTTGCGGACTCGTCTCTCGCCGATTTTGCCCTGTACTGTGTGTTCTTAAATGTTTCGGGCCATGTTCAAATGAGAAGCAATGTTGAAAAAATTAATCTGCAGAGATTTCCATGGAGGAAGGAAATGTCAACGAGAATAGCGTGGATCAATTCGGATCGCGCGGGAACTCACAGACGTTCCCGGAATCAGAGCTCGGCAAACATCGTTTAATTTTTGCGCTCGAGCGCCGCGGCGGGAATCGAATTCAAACAACGCCGGAAGTTATACGTCACGTACCTACCGATACGTATGTACACGGACAGAGGACAAGATTACCGATGTTATTGTGCGCGAACTAAGTTTGCACAATTCCGGCGAGCTTAAGGTACGGTACCGTTCAGTTTAATCGCGGAGCAGTTACTTCGGTTAGGGTCGTTTGACTTGGAGATTACCGGGAAAACTCAACAAGCCCGCCCTCTCCCATGAGGTCTACTATTTACCAATCCGCCAATAAACCGTGAATATTTGATCTTGTCCTTCCACCCGGACAGGTTGTATCGCCGGTTGTGCATTTCTTTCGATTCCGCGCGGCTTGGATTTCAGTTAGAGTGCGTCGGACTTGATAATATTTTACGATAATAGTTTTAAAAAATTTTCTTCCAATTTCACTTGCTCGCACAAAACTCGGTTAGGCCAACAGAACTCCCATACAGAATCTGTATTTCTTATTGCATCGATCGGTATCAATAGTTGTTCGATTACGCGTGAATCATCCACCGAAGAATCGCCGGTTGTGCATTTCTTTCGATTCCGCGCGGCTTCGATTTCAGTTAGAGTGCGTCGGACTTGATAATATTTTATGGCAATAGTTTTAAAAAATTTTCTTCCAGTTTCGCTTGCTCGCACAAAACTCGGTTAGGCAAACGGAACTCCCATACAGAATCTGTATTTCTTAATGCATCGATCGGTATCAATAGTTGTTCGATTACGCGTGAATCATCCACCGAAGAATCGCCGGTTGTGCATGTCTTTCGATTCCGCGCAGCTTGGATTTCAATTAGAGTGCGTCGGACTTGATAATATTTTATGATAATAATTGTAAAAAAATTTTCTTCCAGTTTCGCTTGCTTGCACAAAACTCGGTTAGGCAAGCGGAACTCCTATGCAGAATCTGTATTTCTTATTGCATCGATCGGTATCAATAGTTGTTCGATTACGGGTGAATTATGCACCGAAGAATCGCCGGTTGTGCATTTCTTTCGATTCCGCGCGGCTTGGATTTCAGTTAGGGTGCGTCGGACTTGATAATATTTTACGATAATAGTTTTAAAAAATTTTCTTCCAGTTTCGCTTGCTTGCACAAAACTTGGCTAGGCAAACGGAACTCCCATACAGAATCTGTATTTCTTATTGCATCGATCGGTATCAACAGTTGTTCGATTACGCGTGAATCATCCACCGAAGAATCATAAGCAGTCTGAATTATCGAAGGCCACGAGTTGCCGTGACCTTTATTTAGGCGATTGAAAAGGTAGTTAAGTCTCGAACTATGCTCCGAGGACGGTGATTTAGGTAACGGTACCGGTATTTGCCAGAACGAGTCAGATTTATCAACCTGCTGACTAGCCAGCCAATTTCGCGTATCATTTTCCATCCGCCGGAACGAAATTTTTATTATTACAGACCGTGCCGGCCAAATTCTCCTCGATACGCGATTCAATCGGGGCTGCGATATTATGTATCGTTGCTATCTTAATGGAAATCTTTCGCGATCCCACCGATAGCCGGATAAATTCAACCTGACCGTGAGAAACGCGATACGATAACTGTGTGAAGAAAATCTGCATGATAAACAGCTATCGGAACCGGCCCGATAGAAATTATAATAATCGGAGCTAACCACGATCAGCGAAATTGCGAAAGTAGTGGAACGTGTATCAAGAAATTAATTTCGCCAATATATTCAACAAGGAATAGTTAATTTCAGGGAAACAAAGCAAATGGACTTTGTGCTTTTTAGAGACTGAATATTTATGAATCTGTGGCATGAGAAAATGTAGCGAAAATACAGAAAAATGAAATAGATTCAATTCTATCGGAAGAAGTTCATTGGAAGAAATTACTAGAGGAGGTAATCTACTGGGTAACAATTGAAAATTTTTCTCAGGGTCCCAGAGGCGGTAGGAATCATTCCGGAATGGGTAATCTGGATCGGTATCGATCGAATCGCCAGCCGAGACCGTCCACACGGCAGAAACTCAATTTCTGAAGATAGCCAAACTCAAACAAGCTGTGTCGACAGTTCCAGGTGAGGGTAATTTAGACGTTGAACAACCGGGTAAACAGCGTACAACGAAAACCATTAAAAATCGTCGCGTAGAAAAGGTGGAAAGAGCCGAACGCGTCCGCATTAAACTTTCAAAATTGAAAAATGCATCTCTTCAGACAGCTTTCATGCTTCATTCTCTCCAATCTCTCTCTCTCTCCCTGGAAAATTGTCTTCTCTTTGAACGCTGTTACCCAGCCTCGGTCCTGCGAGTTTAAATTTTAAATCGACGCCGGTTATACCGTCGCGCGTCGTCGAGGCGGGCAGCAAGTGTTCCGCACGTGTGCGAGCTTTTTCGAATGGTTTATAAATATTGATTAAGCCAGGAGCTTCGGTTCCGCTAAATGGCGAAAGGGCGTTGCAAAATAATCCGACGATGCGAACTTTTTTCCTCTTGCAAAAAGCAGTTGACAAAAAGAAGAAAAATTCGAAAAGCTTCGACGCAATGCGCGTTTCCTCGCTCGCCGGGAAGCGTGAAAATGAAGAATCGGTGTTTTTTCTTGCCGAAGAAAAGGATTTTCTTCGCGAAGTGAACTGGCCATTGTTGGTATTGAACATTTATGGAAACCGCCGTCGAGCGAATGCGGATTCTATTATGTAATATCCTTTCGTCGTAATAATACCGTTTTTACTGAATTCGTTGAAAGAAGGCAATAACAAGGTCAGCATCAGGAGAAATAAGAAAGTACAAAGATGTTTTATATTTTCAATATAAAATTCAATAAAGTGTATCAGACTCCTATTTTAAACAGCATATTTCATCCATTTATGACAAGAATGATAGGAAATCTGGACAAATCCAGTCTGGTCTACGCTCTACAGACAATTCATCAGTCGTATTCAGTGCTAAGTAGTTTCAGCGTTAAAATTGAGAAAGTTAATTTGGAAAATGATTCTGCCCCGTCGTCTCCATTTCGCAGCCTCTCTGTCTCAATCTCAGCGCCACCCTTCGACTGCCATTAGCAGAGAGCAAGTTAACGCAGCAAGTTCAAGTTGCAGCACAGTGTCTGGTAAGAACATAGAGGAGCCCAGTGAGAGAGAGCTAGAATATCCGACGAAAGAGCTCGGCAAGGAATTCCGTGGTCTTCTTCAACGTCGCTGAGACAAAGTGAATGGCTCGTTCAAAGTCGTTGATGAGAGCCCATCCCCTTTGCAGACTTTAGCTCTGCTCGAGCACTAATTTTCTGAACTCCTTTAACACTTCGACTGCTATATCATCCTCGCATTAGACTAGCAGATACTGCTACGCCGTGCACCGAGAAATCTGCTCGATCTTCTAGGACGATTAAAGGATCGTTTTAATTCTCGATGTGCCAAGTCAAACTTTCATGGCACTGAATAACGATCAGACGTTTAACGTCTGCGAGATCTTCTGACTCTGTGAACTATTCTGGTAAAAAATGATCTTACGCGAACACTTCTATTTTTAACTCTGTCAAATATTCAAGGGAGCCGTCAAAAGAAAGTTCCTGCAGCTCTGTGACAGATAATAAGACCTCCGTCGACAGCGGGAGCTGAACAATTTCGTACTCGGTATTGTGGTCACAGAAATTGATTTGAGGAAGTCGAAGTAATTTGTAGATGTGTTCCAGAACGTAGAGATGCAGCAATGTAGAGATTCGTTTCGAGTGAAATTACACAAAAATTGTATGCCATCAATATCGCGCGTCACTCCGCATGTCACGATGCTGAATGAAAACTATCTGCCCCGCTTTTCAACCAAAATTGTCTATTATTGTACATGGTTCGCCCAGAGCGGAAATATTGTTTTTCTAGAACACCGAACGATTCGCTTGTTCTTCATTTCATAATAAAATGTTGCTGAATTTCATTCGTTCATTCGACTGTGTTTCAAATGATGAATAAAAATGTCGATGCTTTTTGAACAGTAATAAAAGAGAAAATCCAGTTCCGGTTGCAAACAGTCGAGTTATCCGGACAGTGATAATCGGACTGAGGATTTTACGCATTTGTGACAAAAATGGGTAACTACGGTTTAAAACAGTGGAAAGTTTAAAAGTAATACTTTGAACTATATGTTTCTCGTAATTAAAATTTCAGCCGAAATCTACCGAATACGCACGCTATTCGTTACTGTGAAATTGAAATGAAATTCTGTTTCACCGTTATCGATATTTGACCATTAGAGAAAATATCCAGAAATATATGGACGAAGAAATTCTAGTTGTTTTAGTATCTCAAGAAATTGTAACTCGCAATGCAAGGGGTTGACGATAGAAGTTTCTAAGTGGCAATCTTGCAGAAAAGCAGAAAATGTTGGTTTCGCACAAAGATGGTCCGTCTGTTAGCATGTAATAAGTAGCCATATTTAACGGTGTAGCGCGATAGGGCATGCGTTTATTATACGGAAACGAAGGGTGATTACAAGCCGGAAACGTAGGTCGGGCCGGACATTAACAAGAAGAATGATGTTACGAGACCATTGTGCTCGGGAATCAGAAATAACGGCGGACTCTCTCAACGAGTTAACGTTATTATCATGGTTTGCGTCGACAATAGGGGTCGACACAGCGGACTCTATTCGACCTTTTAATCACGCGAACGTATTACATTAATTAATTCAGTGCTCAGTGCATGGCACGCCTTCGACGAATAATAGCAGAAATGCACTCGCCCCGAGAATTACGCGTCGACCAGCACTCTGTATATATGTATATACGTTGCTTGTAAAATGTGCGAACAGAAGTCTCCTCTGGAGCCCAGCGAAACAAGGATCATTAAGTCGCAGGAAGCTTGCAGTGCCTCGTAAAAATTCGACAGAGCGACCCCGAGAATCCGTTCTCGGCAGGGATAAGCATACAGTCGGTTAGGGAGATCTCCAGTGCAAACATCCACGGTTAGTTCCACAGTCACGGATCATTACACCTGGATAGACTATCCGTGAGAGGTCACCGTGTCCAACGGTCACGTTTCGATTCCCTTGCACATCCACGGAGAAACACTGGGATCCTTGCTAAGCTGCAATTCTTCTTTCGTTATCGAATTGACCGTTCCATCGAGCCATATATGCTGACGATCTCCGTAAAATAATTTTTCTAAAATAATCTCTCTTCATCCCACACGAATTTTCTTCATATCCATTTTCATAACGACAAGGATTTTGTTTACACCTTGACAATTACTAAAAGACGATGGGAACAAATTAGAAGAACGATTGAGTAAACAAAGTGGATCTAAAAATAGTTCTTTCTTATTCGATACAATTTCAAGCTTAAATGTTTCGCTTCAAAGTCTCAATTAGAATAATAGAATAAACAACAGCAGATTAAAGCGGACGATTTTCATCCCTCTCGGATCCATTCGATTGCATCCGATTCAAAGCGCACAGAGCGCAACCGACTAGACACAGAACTCTCCTCGAGCACGAAAAATTCATCAGAGTTTAAAGGCCGGCGCGTTTCTAATTGGTCGGCGTACAATTCGATTCAGGAGTGTTAGCTCGTCACGGGGTTGCGCGATTCCACGGCGGATCGGCGAGCAATTTCGATCCATTGGCCCGTTAGTGTTTGTATAATAAATACGTGTTGCACAATTATTTGCCGGCTCTTGAGTACGGTGCCCCCGGTGCGCTCCGCGCGGCTGTGTTGTTCATAGAAATAATTGCGAGCAGGCAGAGCGTAATTGCGCGTAAATACTATTATTTCGTGCACGGCGGCGGTGTATGCTTTATCGTTTTCCACGGGAACGGGGCGCGCGTGTATAATTGGCTAGCGACTAACGAACAGGTGCGCTCCCGTCGTAAATTCCCGACACGAGCGAGCGTCGGTTCCGTGATTAATTGCTCGAGGATGCGCCTCGCGAGCGCGACTGCGACCAGGGGATAGATCTTCAAGATTTTTCGCTCGACCAGCCTGCAATCCTTATCAGTGGCTCGATATATCAACGCCGAACCCCTGTGCAACGGTACAAAACCCTGTCCAGAAAAACGAATACCTTCTGCTGTCGAACATGTTTTGGTGACGGCAGACTTTCTATTCAGACTTCAATAAAATAACGGAAAAATATCGCATATCAAGTTTTTAACGATCGTTGTAACGGGGAAACTCTAATCTTTCGATTCATGTTAATTTTAGTCCGCGTAAAAATTTTTTGACGAAGGACGTCGGCTAACAATTCTGACTCGGTCAAGCGCGAACTTTTTAATTGTTGGACGATCGTCCGAGAGGGTAGCACGGGGGTGTCATCAAGGGTCAGATGCAGCGGAATGCGTAATAGTTGAGCGGGAATCCGAGCGACGCGGCGGCTCCAGGCCGGAAACAATCGAAACGCTCTCTCTCTCGCCCGGGTATTCCGATCTTTCGGCGTGACTTTGGGAAATGGGTCAGTTGATAAATTGCGCGGCTCAACTATTCCCTGTATCGCGGCGTACATGTGTGTACATGTATATATAGAAGGAACGGGTAGGTTTGGCAAAGCGAGAGGACAGGTTTCTATACGGTGCACCGCATAATGTGCGTTTTGCGTCGTAATCGCGGCCTAGTGTACTGCGAGAATAATTATGTGCGCACGGTCTATTCAATTATGCCTATTATGCCTGTTACCAGGAGCCGCGTGCTGCACGGGTGGGAATAAGGGGGAGGGGCACACGACTATAGTACGCCGAAACCACTCATCAATCTTTCTCGCAGCCTGTAAATCGACGAGATGGGTTTCAACCGGCTGGAGACCGATACGATGCGTGTCGATAGCATTCAGGATGCAACGAGATGTTCTTCTTCTTCTCAATTCCCTTTCAATTGAAATGACGTTCTATTTAATTGTAGTTAACATTTAGCCATCAGAGAATACGACAAATTTTCACTCATTTTAAATAGACGTGGTCCTATCTTTACCGGATCAAAGCTAATTCATTTGAAATGAGCTTGGTTATTCCTCCACCAGCGTCGACCAAAATTCTCGTGGCGATATTTCAATGAAACGTGGTGACACTGAGCCCGATGTACATACGTTCCGTCTCGCCGGCATCGAACGAGCGTCGCGTCAACGTGCTCGTCAAAGAGCGGCGTCATGCGAAATTCAACACTTTTTCCTATTTTCTCTCGCTTTCTCTCTCTCTCTCTCTCTCTCTGTTTCTCTATTTTAAGCCGGCCTCGCCAGCATTGGATTCGCTGGCGAGCCAGTCCGCCGCTTCAATACGGATTTCCGCGGAGAGTAGCCGATGGGAAAACGGTGTCCTCGTTCGCGTCCGAGCCGCTAATTACAAGTATAATTAGCGCAATCCTTCCTCCGGCGGCGGTGGTAATCCGACACGTCCTCCGTCAGAAGAACGGCCAGGGCTTCCGGTCCTCGTTAATCGGTATTTAAAAATAACGAGGCGGCCGGACACGGACGCGGGCTCGTGTTCCGAACCGGATACATTGGCCCGCTTTGAAATCGAACGAAATACGAGTTGACGGTCTCGAGTTATTGGCAAAAGACAGCCGCCGCTCCCGCACGGCCTCGTTAATTTCCACAGAAATGGCCGCAGGCGATGTTCATTAACGAGGACGACGCTGTACGCGATGTCAGGGGATCTACTGGCCAACCCTTACATCGGTTTGTAATTTTATTCCAGTTCCGCCGACATTCTCTCAATTATACGAGTCACCGTCACTGTCAAAGAAATTCTTTCAAATGTTGCCACGTTTGGTAACAATCTCTTCAACATTTGTTGTAACATATTGTGCTTCTACGGGTTTGGCCGACTCTAGAACCATTTGCGTCTTTTATTATAAATATTTTACTATGCAGCGACGTTCCCCAGAATTTTCAAGGAGGTCGCAGGATCGATACACGGGATCCAGCGATGAAATGATCCAGATGACTACCTACCAGTATCCCCGACGTTTCTTTTTACGGTAAATGTAATACGGTGCTACTTTTACGGCCCGGAATATACCACGTGTATATATATCTGCCACTCTCCGAGGCACCCTGGGATATGATCTAAATGATCCATACCAGGAGCCTCGATCGAGCCGTAAAAGCGTGCCGAATAACTATAAAACCTTCGCAGTGCACATCCACAGTGATCCTGAACTGCAACTCGACTCTGAAGTTTTTTAATCAAACAATTAAATCCACAAATCGTAAATCATTTCTATCGTTTTTCGTTTTTAGCAATCGCTGTAACGGTTCAACAACCACGTTCAAAATTTCAAACGAGCAATAATCTCGGTTATTACGCGATGCAAACATTCGTTTCACCGGGGAATGCGATTTTTCGCCGAGAGGAAGAAGTTCGTGGGAAATAGGTTTCTCGTTCGGCTCCGCTCAAATATTTTCATAGCTTTCGAAGAGGTCCACGTGACGTGCTGAAATTACGAGAGGACAGGTATCTCGTGTTCCAAAGTGAGCCGACATGACACGACTGGGTGTCGAGGATGCCTCAAGGACCTTCCTTCTCTTCCATAAGGAAACTCTCACCTGGCTCCGGCAAATCGGATTTGCGCGTCGAGTGTCTTAATGTGGGAAAAGAAAGAACCGTTGCCTCGCTGTTTATGCGAGCAGCGAACACAAAGGGGAATTCATGCAGGAAAAAAGCCAGAGATTTATTTTGCAAGATTATGCCAGCGTTAGTCTGACTGTTCGCCAGTTAGGCGAACGGAAATGAGAAGCAGAAACGAGAACCTCGTTTCTCGACAACGTTCAGAAATCGGCGAACACCTCGGCAAATCCAGTGCCAACTCAGTCAACTTGACTGAAATCATGGGAATATTTTGCTCTTAAAGCGTGCAAAAATCTTCAAACAGTTCTAAAATAAATAAAATCAAGCGTCACGCGCTTTAGCAAGCCGTGAATGTTTACGCTGATGTACATTGTTAACGAGTTATTCTTCAGGAGAGAACTGAAACACAATCGGTTTCGTTCTGTAAAGAATACAGAAAATACTCTCCGCAGAAGAATATTAAATTTCCATCGCGTTTAATCCAGCTTTCCGTTCTCTGTAAATAACTGCGGAAAATCCAGAATTTATTCATTAACAATTCATATGATGCACGCTTTGTGTGGAGCCCGGACTCTTTGAGCATCTCGCAAGCATCTCTCAATTTTCATAAACGCGTCGCCATTAACTTTATTTATTTATTAACCGATAATGTCCTTCACAAAGGCATATTAACGAGAGGAAAAGTGTGTACAGAAACTTCCTGGAAAATTTCATTTTAACATAATTTGGTCACTCGGCATTCAGAATTTTTTTACCGTCATATTAACCACAAATATTTTACTTATTGAATCGACTTGTTAAAATGATTGAAAAGAGAAACACATTTTCAAGTTGTTCTTTACAGTGGATTTGAAAAACTTTTGCACGAAGATTCGTAGTATATTTACCGTAAACGCATCCAAATAAAATGGTACCTGTCAGAAACGCGTTTCCTTGGAACGAAACGGTTGTGTAGCAATTCAATGCCGCCACTCGCTTTTCCGCAGCTTATTGAATAACTGTTTTTTTCGTTTCGCCGGCATATTTAAGCAAAATTCAGGACTGTCGAATGAAACGGACGAAATTCGATGCGTTGGTCACCGCAGTGGCGAGGAAAGAATACAATTACCGTGATTCAAGTTTATTGTTCCTTAAAGAGGGTTCGCTCGGAAGTGGAGCGGCTCCTCCCTTTGTCCGGCTAATTTCCTTTGGGCAGAGTATCTATTTGCGCGAAGAAGAAGCCTGCTTTCTCATGAAAACCCCCGGCGAAAGAGAAAAGCAACGGCTGAGCAGCAGCGTCAGGTTTATCTCCGCCATTAAAACGCTTTGACTGCTGCGACGAGGCACCGGTGGATCTCGATCAAGAATGTTCTAGCTGGAGAGCTGCTCTTTTCCTGCTTCTATAACGCTCGTTAGAAACAGACTCCACTGACTTGGCTCTTTCTTTCTACTTGCCTACCATTTGCAGACTCTCTTCGTTCGCGTTTTCTGCACGCATGATCCTCGTCTGCACCGACGATATAGCAGTTCAGCATTTTTAGCTGTGCATTTGATAAAAAAGAAAACAATTTTTTTTTACCGTTCTAAATGTCCACTTTGAACACGAATTGTGAAGTTGAAAATTTTGTACTTCACGAACAGATTCGCGATGACCGAACAGATGACTTAAACCCTCCCTAAAACAGTGTACTCTGTGCACCGTTAAATTTTGAACGGAATCCCTTCGCCGAAAAACGCTTTCCACTGCAATCGCAGCAACTTTCGCGACCATAAACCACACCATGCCTGTTAGCAGAGACGATCTACGAGTGAATCCACTTCAGAACACCTTCCAGCGATCTCCCATATACGACTTTCGTGAAGTTCAAGCGGCCATGTCGCCGCTGCTGATTTTTAATTTCCATTTCAGCGGGAAGCGTCGGCAGAGTTTACGATCGGAACGTGACGAGCTGACGGAAACACGTCTGATTTTCGCACCGGGATCTGCTCGGCACTGCTCTGCTCTACTCTGCTCTGCTCTGCTCTGCTCTGCTCTGCTCTGCTCTGCTCTGCTCTACTCTGCTCTGCTCTGTTCCGCTCCGCTCGGCTGAGCAATTACGCTCTCCGAAATTACGTCGCCGGGAATTTCTTAGCACGGTCGTGAATAGGAACGATGTAAAGCCGGTCGTAAACCGCGTTGGGAACGGAGCTGAAGGAGTTCCGGGAAACTAGCCCTCGTTACCGATCGCCTCGTCACGCTGATTAAAACCGAAACAATAGGTCGGCCACTGTTAATCCGACGCAAAGTGCTAATTAATGCGCGTCGAACTGTGGATCCCCGTCTGATTACTCGTCGGGATCCGTAAACGCGAGAATCGGAATCTCGTGAATCGAAAGGGGAGTCGCACTATAGTTGCTAATCAGGACTTAGAATTGTCTGGAATCGATACGAGGAATTTGTCTTGCGGTTAATATAAATAGAGAAATAGAATACAATATACTTCGGTGTACATATTAAACTTCGTCAAATATTTTCCTGCGATGTTTGAGTGTTCCAACGAATCAGTAGAATATCCGTTACAATGTCAGACTTCGTTGACGAGGGTTAAGACTTCCGAATAAATTTTAATGCAGAGGATGAAATAATGTAGTACGGTTATTTATGTTAAGTTCGAGTTGGAAGACGGTTCTGCGAGCAGAGCAGAGCAAGTAGCACAACCGAGTTTCGCTTTCGAGGATCCTACGGCCGGGCTGAAGAGACATTCAAGATCAAATCGGCTTTGGGCGTATTCACGTGTTTCCTGTTTTTCACAAAGGCGCGTATTTACCGACAGATTACGGAACATTGAGCGCGTCCGGATTTCGAAGCGGGCTAAGGTCGACGGAAACCCTCTGAACCAGACATTGATCCACCTGACCTTGAATGGAACGAGACTTCTCTGGATCATCCTTTTTTATGTAATTATGTGATCACTAGAACTTCAATATTATGCATTTGTAGACTGAAAAAAAAATTTCGATTCCATTGTCCACGATCATTCGGTTATTTAAAAATTATACCTCGTTGCTGATTACCTCTGCTGTTAAAACAATGTTAGATTTATATACATAAAAATTCCTAGTAAAAGTACCGAAACTGTAAATGAAAATACTCGCGGCTTCTTACGCACCGACGACGCGTTGAATAGATAAAATGGCCGCTAAAGCAGGACATTCAGGAATATTCGCCGGGCCAAAGGAATACGTGTATCAGAGAAATCTGGCCATTCGTAAAAATTTAGGAAAGACCTGCATCGTAGCCCGTAAAAACCCCGGGAAATGGGATTCACCAGAAGCCGGGGTTGGATCATCGCCCGGTACCACTGGGAATTCCCCGAATAAATTCGATCGTCGATCCAACGAAGCACTGGGGGGGGGCTCGGATCCTCGTAACGAAGACATCTTTATCACGGATATTACAAATAAGCAGCGCTTAGAGGACGTTACGCAACGTGTCGTGGCGACCACGTAAATTGTCCCGGTGACGGCCGATTTGCATTTTTGGCAATGTCCGACGCCGTCATTATCAAAAATGGAGAACCCCGTCCGATCGAACGTCCCATTACGCGATATTCCTGGAACCCGAATAAAGCCGTGCACTTTGCTGCGTCGATTTAATTAATCGCGGAACCATGATCGTTTCTCTTCGAGCTCTAGTTCGAGACATTACGACGACACTTACTATTCTCGATGTCCCTGCCGGACTGCTATTTTTCGTAGTCGTACTCGATTTATCTCGAAGTTTCCCGTTTGTTTTGGATGGAGTGTCTTTTAGAGGTTGATTTGGTAATTGCAAAAAAGGGGAGTTGTCACAAATGTGGCAGGAAGTTCCTCTTCTTTTCTTTAGTTCTTTCAACAGCATTTGAAAGATCGCGAAATCTGGCGTTCAAACGCGTTTCGCAGCCAGTATCGAGCATCGGTGGCAGAAATCCGTAACGAGTCGCGCTTGTCGCCGAGGCTCGCTGGGAAATATTGGTTTTTCGAAAAGACAATTCAATTTCGACTAGAATTGGCATTGGCCCGGGGTGCGTGGTAGGGGTTGAGGTATCCGTTTTCGGTGGTGGTGATAAATTTTCACGGATATGTCTGTCGGGAGCGATCATCGATACGCTGACGGCCGTTTTCGCGTTGTCGGCCCGCGGCGCCATTGGGAATCGGCGCCGCGTGGTCAGACAGATTTCCCAAACAGGTTGAGGGGCTTTTGCGGAGATACAGCTTTTGAAGGGACGCAGCTGTCGAACAATTGACAAGCATATTCGTTGATTTAGGTCACCCCCTTGCACCGTAGAACCTCGTTTATCCGAACAGGTACGGTCGAGATGTCCCCTAGTCTTTAGTCGCAGTGTCGCCAGATCGAGGAAATCGAGAGGAATACAGTTTACCTCCTCTCTGATGTGACCAGATTAATACGTGACCAGTCTACGGACTGCTACGGAGTTAGTTTGAGATGTTGGAGTACACTCATGGTGCTGGAATGGGATAGTGGAAGGGGAAAAGGCGGAGAGGAAAAATCGACCAGTTTTGGTCGATTCTGGCGAAACTGTTTTTTCGTTAGCCAAACTAGGCAACGGTAGGTTTCGCCGCTTATCAATAAAGTGTGTTAATCTTTCCTAATGAAATCGCAGTCGAAGTATATTTTATGTCCCCGCCTCTTTTAGTTCTAAGTGAACAGGTATCGGTACAAAGCCTTTCAGATAATAGGAGCTCGCTAACTATTCTTACCTATCGGTTTTGCCATTGCCAACGCCATGCTCGGCGAGACGACCTATTACCGATCAGGAATTCGTCCGCTACAGCCATGTTCTCATTGGATCATATTCTTAGTTAATAACTTCTCAACGATTCTACACTCTGTATACGAGGTTTAGCAGTGATTGGTTCGGATAAAGCTCCCCCGAATAACAGGACCGGATTCCAGCCCTGCGTTTTCCGTGAACATCGCGGAAAACGTCGCCACCGTCGACGAGCAGCAGCTTTATCCCCGGCTACAATTAAAGAAGCACCTTTGTTCAAGTGAATGGCGACGCGAGCCTCTTTTGCTACGCGGGTGGTTTAGGAGGATAGGGAAGGAAGGGAGAAAATGTCCGAGCAGACGTCGACCTCGGAAAAAGCTCCTCCGGGATCCCCGGCTTTATCCGAGATTTTGCGGTCAGATTGAAACACCTTTTTCCCCTCTTTGTTTGCCTCTGGTATCCCTTTTTTCGGGAAACCCGTGTTTCCCTCAACGATCGATCGGCTTCTTTGACACTGTCGATTTTTCTGCGGTCGTCGGCGTGTGCTAATTAAATATAGTGGATTGTCTAAACATGGCTACTAAATATAGTAGATTCGCATTTTTGGCGATCTGTTCGAAAGATTTGCATTGAGTTTTTGAAATCTGATTTAGAATTGAGCTGCCTTTATTTCTTTTTCGTGACATATTTGATTAAATGTATTTTTCAGGGAACAAAGTGTTCGAACAAAAATGTGGTAATGGGAGTACTAATGAGATTACGGTGGCAGGATTCTTAAAGGGACAATGCTCTGTCATGGAGCTGGGCTACACGTGCCACCCACGCGTTCGTCGCAGGTTCGCGATCGATCTCTGCGGATTTAAATTTTCGTAGGCCACGGGGATGTTCGATCGAAGGGCTCAGGGAGGATCCTCTTCCTCCTGGGACTGAGGATCTGCAGGGATCACTTCGTTGTTCCTGGATACTCCTATTACGTGGATATCGGCTTCTTTGTTTGTCAGGTGATAGGGGAGCTACGATTCGGTAAATCTTACTGTAAACTATTTACGCTTTCATTTCCTGAATTTGTTGCTTAGAAAAGTAGGTAATTTTTCTCGAGCTTGTCCACCATGTATAAACATTGTTTGCCAAGCTGATTTACTTTAAGTGCCCTCGTATCCGCGTAATTCTTCCCATTGTTTGCCATGTACAGTGGAAAACATCTTCCGTAGTTAGTGTTCCTTTGCCGTTCACTCAGGCAAGTTTTTTACTTCGAGATATTGCTGTTTGAACTTTTCCACGTACATTTCTGTTAATTAATTTTGGTCCCGGCGCCTTCGTTCTTTCAAAAGGGCGATTTCTTTGAGGAAGTATTCCTGAAACGAACTCCCGTCTGGTAGAAAACGGAAACTCCGCTTTCTACAGGTCTGGAAAATTTATTTTCGCTGTCTGAAGCATGTGTGCTTCACTCGATCCGAGTGTGGCAAGAGATTCAGTGGAATTTTATTGAGTTTTTGCTCTGTTAGACGGAATTGCTCTTCCACTTTCTTGAATTCTTCATACATTGACTGTTTTAAGGGAATGTATATAAAATAGTAATGGCTGTGATTATGTGATTACATTATTATACATCCCCCAAAAATGCGGAAGGAAATTCTAATTATTTGGGGGGTGACCTGATCAATTAGTTTATTACCGCAACATTTTGACGATTACCAATTCACAGCTAAAATTAAACATTAAAGGGATTAAACAAGGCAATAAAAATTTGGCCAATGCATCGATAAAATATATCAAGTACGTGACACGTCTCCATTTCTTGTAATCACTGCAAACAAGCGTTACCACCACGAAAAACAACAAAATTTATGCCTCGACAAATTCATTTAGTGCAATCTTGTTCGAAATCCGACCCCTTAGCGATTCGCAGAATCAGACTCGGAATTTTCCAGCGAAAGGACGAAGTAGCTAGTTACACGATCCATTACACATTGCATATTCTAGCACCGTACGCATTTCTCACGATCTGCTCGCGAGCTACGTTCGCTCCGGAGTATTTAAATTAATTCGAAGCAACAGCCGGGGCTGTAACAATGTAGCTTGCAACTGCGGAGTAAAAGGATGCATTCTTCGAGTTCGCCGAGAAATGGTTCTCTTTGAAAGAAAGCGAGAAAGACAGAGAGAGAGAGAGAGAGAGGGGGGGGGGGGGGGGGAAAGAGAATGGGCAGGGTTATAGCCGGCGCTCGTTAAAGACTATGAGCGATTCATTAAAAAGAAAATGTCGGCTTTACGAGGACTCGTTGGATTGTTGATTACACGGAAGTCGTGAACAAAAAAAGATAAAGAAAAACGAGGAGACAGAAGTTCGACGTAGATAGAAATTATTCACTAGTTAACCTACTCTCGAACGACGCCGTAAAGTTCCGTCGCAAATAAAAAGTGACAGCGAGGTCGTAGGTATCCCGGAATTACGGGAAAGTCGCATAATTCGCGGAGGATCGCGTTACATGAATCTCGTCGGGAGGAAAATTCTTCGCGACGAACAATCGAATGATCCATTCGGAAAGTTTCAAGGAACACGTCTAGCGACGTGCTTCCCCGGTTTCCACGGACCTCCAGCAACTTCTTCAATTTGTTTTACACTCAACCAGACGGCCGGGATACTTTTAATTACTTCCATTTTCATGGAACCCGTTTTCATAAGCAAGGAGATCGAATTTCACTTTCCACTGATTTCATTTTTACATCCCTTTCCATCTGTTTCATTAAAAGATGTTCATTTGATTATGAACTTATTCGTTCAATCTTATCGAGTTGTACTCCCATGAATTTCGCAGCAGGTACTGCAGTTAGCAAAATAATCGAATAACAAAAGCTTAGACCGAAATCTAAGAAGGAATTTTGTTGGCGCGAGAAAGACAGTGGAATTCATTTGGAACGATGTCCGTTGTTTCAAACGTCGCCGGGTTTATCAAGATCCACGTTGCCGTAAATATGGCGGTTTGTTCGTTATCTGGCGGTGTTCATCGGCACCGTTCCAACCACGGAATCACGATGTTCTTCTATCCTTACCGTGTCGATTCCCTCGCGACCCTTCTGTCCAACGAGCAGCGAACCTTTATTCACTTTTATACCTTTGAAAAGTCTCCCGCGGGAGTGCTCGCCATGTAATTACTTGGTCGTTGCGGCCCCTTACCGTCCACCTCCGCACCCCCTTGAAATCTTCTCTACCGATGCCGGAGATTGTGCAAAGCGTGAAATATTCCGTTCGGGAGAAAAATCAACTCCTGAGCCAGCGACATCCGCGAAACTTTGTCTACCGTTCCCGTTCTTTCGCGACGGAGCGGAGGCGGCTGTTCCCTTTTATACACGAGAATACTCGCCCACACCCCCTTTTCTTCTCGGAGACGTTCCTCTCTGTTATCGCAGCCCCTTTCCGTCCCCTGGTCACCCTCTCGAAACGCTAACCTCCAACGTTCCGCGCGTCTTGAAATGTCTCCTTTCACCCGCACGTCTCCGACGAACGAGGTAATTAGCATTCCACCGAGCCATTGTTCGGCACGTTAAAACGCTGGACACGAAAATCTTGATTAATAATTGCGAGGATATCCCCGTATTCGTGGCCACATACCTGGAAAATAGTGGAAAAATCCCCTGCTAGAATTTTCTGGATTCCCGCCGCAAGAGCGTTTATCCCAGCAGATTTGCAATGATTTCTATGTTTCCAAGGAAATTTATGCATACCGGGTTATTAACAACTGTAAAGTGAATGTTTTAATACTTATCATACTAAGCGGAATCTGCTCTGATACGGGCGTAAATCGTTAGGACGCGGAACATTTATATGAACTGCAACATTGCCTCGAATTATCCGAAACTGCGATATTTGAATTCTTCGTGTTCCAAAAATCAGGTTGTCCCAAAAATTCATTTTCATCGAATGTTGTCCAATCTAGATATAACAATCTTTTGTAGAATTGAATTTTTGTTAATTTGGATTTTCCATTTCCTTTCGGAAGGAAGATTGAAAATTAGATGTCTCATTAGGGACGGAGTGAAATGTGAGTTTTGACGACGATGATGATGATGATGATTGCGGACTGTTTAGGGATCATGCAAATGAGTGGTACGTTTATTCGACATTCGCGTTCCACGCGGCAATGCAGAACGAATCGAGCGGACGGCACAGAAACAATGAATCGTGACAAATTACTGTATATTTCAGCCCCACCGTGTAATAATTGATAATAAACCGTGTCGTATTCAGGATCGAACAATCGGTTAACTGTGGCTACTGTAGACATAATCGTTATGATTCGTAATTCATCGGAAAAACAACGGTTTCGCAAATAATTAACTCGCGCGCGCGCAGGATAATGCCGAATCAATATTTGATCATGGGCGATGGCTAATTAAAAACCGGAACGGACTGTATAAATACGGGCGCACGGACGGTGAGTGTCATTCTTCGACGAGGATCCAAAGTGGGATGGGTCATGAGGATTTACTGGATCCTGTGAATTCTTCGCAAGATTATAAAGGAGTCCTTGGATCATTCCTTTGAAGGACGTTGTGGAATGCTACTACTTTTTGAAATGGTCCCTTTTTTAACAAGATGGTTCCTTAAAGCACATTACTTACGAATATATGAACTTAAAGGACTATTCTTGCATTTTAAGTCCTTCTGGGTAATCCCTCAGGATTTATGATCCTTGAACCTCGTTTAACATTATTCAAGGATAATTTTGTGGCTCAATATAAAGTTTTAGAAATTATCCTGAAATCTTCGACAAATTTCCAAGGATTATTCCAGGTAGTCTATAGGGATCTCCATACAGTCTCCATTATCAATTACCAAATCATAATATCACATCATTAAAGTTAGTTTCTAACAAATATTCCTGTGATTATATGTGCCCCGACGAGAGCTGTCCTTGGTCCTCGCGTTAGTCCATCAAGAACCATACTAAGTTCTCAGATAATCCTTCAGGATCCATCTCAGGGGTCATAACTCGCCCCATATTACCCTAAAAACTATATTACTCCAGATCTCTCACACGATGGTACTTTTAGGGTCCCATAAACTTCTCCAAGAGCCTCAATATCCTAACTAGCAATTGCAATAAAACTAAACGCTTGATAGTCCAACTATTTCGTATAATATTCGCGATCTTACGGATTTACGCCTTCTCGACCAACTACTATTTCTTGACTCGCATTTGCGAACCTAAATTGACGGTGAATTACACAAACCTGTTTTTCTTATAAATGTATAAAATCCGCAGCCTATACTAGCAACGTTTCCCAAACTGAAATTTCATTATCCCGTGTGAAAATAATCAATCCTGCTCTTATCTCGGATTCGAAAAAGGGGGTCGTTACAGATCGTTCTGAGGCGTGTTCCCCGGGACAATTTAACCGATCCGTGGGCCATCGATCGCGGTTTAACGATCCGTTCGTGGAAAGAAGCGACTTATCCGGGCGTCCGACAATGGTCTCGCGGCGTAAAAAGAAATTAAGCATCTTAAAGCTGCCAGTAACAGAGGACGTGTCGGCTCGGGGACGATAAAAACCGGCTGGCCGATTCTTGTCCGCGTAATAAATGAAGCCTACCGGCACGATAAGACGGAAAATACCGCGGCGAGAAATACACCGGTTCGGTTACACGTCTGCACGCCCCTGTGTGCGTACAATTGTGCATCTGTGTCTGTGTGTTCTTTATCGAATGTGGTGCTCGAGGAACGTTTAAAAGCTACCGGAGAGGAGAACGTCGGAGAAAGGAAAAGGAAGAGAGGAAGGGAACGGGGGGGGGGGGCGAAGGAAAAAGGTAAAGGGAAACGCGGCAAGAAACGTGGAGCGAGATCGCGGTCTGCCGATAAGGTTGTAGTTGTTGCAGGGACACCGGAGAAAAGAGGTTGCCCGAACGAATCGATTCGGTGCGCGCCGGCCACTTGGAAACGATTCTGCTCCCGGAATCCCTAACCATGTTAAATGGTAATGCGGGCAATAATTCCGCCATGAATAACGGAACACTCGAACGCGAACTTTTAAATCGTGACCGGAAAAATTCTCGGATATCTGCCCCCCTCGTGTTGCTTGTCTTTCTACCGATGAATGCGGTCTCTCCTTCTCAGAGTCGATCTCTCTTTTCTTACCTTCTCCCGGTTCGTTCTGTCCTTCTTCGCAGTTACAACGACGCGGAACGATTCATCCGGTAGAAATTTCTTTGCACGACGTCCCCCTCCGATAACTGTGTTCGACTTTTGTTTATTAATGCTCGAGAATAGGACGACGTCTCGACGCGACTTCCATTCAGGAAAATGCGGGGATTGGGAATTGTGTATTGTGTGACGACTGGTAATTTCCTCCGTGAGAGAACAACTACTTTTCCTAGTGAAAGAGCTTCTAATTTCTCCGTCTGGACACTGAAAATATTCCAGAAAGCATTCCACGTCCATCAAGATTGTAATAGTAATTCGCTAAACAGTTCATGAAGAAGTGGCAACGATTATATCCTATTTTTAATCAGCCCACGCCCTGTCGATGATTTATTCCGCGGATAAATGGAATCGCGGCCAGCAGGAACGTCAATTATAATTCCCACAGCACTCCCTCTCTCTTCGTCAACTTTCTCTCCATCGTAGTCAGTTCTCGGACGATGAAAAAGCTCGTCCAGATCGGTTCAATGTCACGGGTCGATCGCGTACAAATCCGTATTAATCACGATATTTTCATCGGCCGCCGGTCTTGTGACCAATAATGTCATGATTATTTATGACCCGTTCTGTAAAGAGGATTCGGTTCACTGACTCATCTTGCTCGCTTAATTGCTGTCGTTACAGAGCTTTAGAAAAAAATTATTGAAAAATGACTGAAAAAAGAACTGATCGCGCCAGTAGAAAATTCGCTGGTAAATCGTTCGTTTTAACCGATCTCGGGATGATGAACATTTCGACGGTCTCTTCCGGATCTTGTAATCTCGAGGAAAATGTAAGGAAAACAGGAGGCTGACAGCGAGAGCTAGACTCAAAACTTCGCGGTACATTTTTCTCTATTTAACCCGGGAAAATTGCCATAGTCTCGCGGTTACGCTCGACTGACGGCACAAATACTTAATGGGGTGTGAGAACTTTTACCGGCGCTGCTTCGTGTACACGGTGCGACGGCTCTCTAATTTCCGTCGTCATTATGGCCGCAATTTTTTCCACGTTACGATGGAATCCAGCCCGATCACGAGCCGGTGTGCGGAACGCTGTGAAACATGAACGAATGGCCTCGTGTATCGAGTGATTCTATAAAGCCTCCACCGTTTCTTACGCGGGGCCGGGAACCAGGCTTGATCCTGGATAAAGGAACTAAAAGATGGCTGAAATTATTGCCTTAATCTTGCTCCTCCGAACCGCTTCCAGAATTCATTCACTTTTATTCGCGGGGAACGGTCTTATTTTATAGAAATTGGATCGAGGAGTTAAAAAATACTGTATTCGTGAACATGAAATGAATGATATTGCTATAAATTTTTAGGTTACCGAATTAAAATAATCATGCACTGAATTAAAATAATGATTTTCGGTGTAATTTTCGATTCTGTATATTTAATGTTCAAAAAGGGGATGCAAAAATTTATCCGGGAAATCAATCTGGCCCAGATTCTGGAAACGTTCCCCGAGGGAAGGCAGGACGATGATGGCCGCCGGTCGCACGGATCAGGGAACTTCCGGAATACAAAGCAGCGGCAGGTGGCGGCCGGTATCGCCGGAACGGTTTTTTCCCGTCCCCGTTTTCTTTAATATTTATCCTATGCAGATGTATGAAAATTTTCCATGGTTCAACCTCGGAGCTACGTACTCTCTTTCGCTGACTTCCTCGTCCTCTCTTCGTCCCGTTGCATTTGCATTCGTTCTCTCGCGATAACAGTCCGCCCAGAAGGGCAATAATTATAAACGTGGGTGGTCGCGCTCTCGTGCACGCACTCACGCTTACGTATGCGAATCGAATTCATTGTCGTGCGAAAAGAACAGATTTCAGAATAATGGATTTTCAAACTGTGGCGTCGCGTTAGGGTGAGTTTATTGGAAATTATTTCAGAGACGTTTCAATTTTTTCGAATCTCCTGATACAAAACATGGCTTCAGTATCCGACCTGCTGCATCATTCCAGGACATCGCGGAAGAAAATAAATGATAGTCGATGAAAGTAGATGCTTCAAGATTTGAAATCAGCTAAGCTCCATTGTCGTACTTTCATTTATGACGAAATTATAGCGGTTTGAATGGTGACAATTTTTCGAAGATCGGAAATTCAATGTTGGAACACTTTTTAAAATCACTATAGATTCTATCACAGCTCCAACATAAAGGTACCCTTATAAATATCAATCGCGTGCGCGTGACCCTCGTGACCACTTTTCATTCGCCCGATCCCCGATAATCCACGGATCCTATTGGTGGAAGAATGCCGCGATAACGAGGCAAGGCGAAACTAATCGCGCTTTCCTGATCCGGCGACGTGAATGGTAAATCAGCTGCACTGGGCCTGACGGATTATCGCTTAGGCGGTTTGACCACTCCTTTAATTCAATTATGGTAGCCGAGCAGCGATAGCTGGATAAATACGCGCGTCGGAAAAGATTAGAGGAGAAAAGATTGTTCCCTGATTTACAATCCTTCGGGTGCGTCTTATCTTCCTTTCGTGCAAATGTTTTTTAATTAGTCAGCGGAGAGCCCATCTAATTATCCTTAATTATTTTTAATAGCATACATCGAGCGAGTCTGCATGGTAAGCAAACGTGTTTGTTGGAATCAATATTCTGTTTTGTTTAAATGTTTGCGTTAAGGTTTGGAGAAGTTTAGGGTCTAATTCAGGTTCGATCGCATATTCGTTCTCGATGGTAAGAGTCGAACGTCGAATTGCAGGAGGAGGTTTCCGGCGGGGCCGGGCGGAGAAAAAAATCCCATTGCTCATCGGCGCGGCGGGGGAATTTTTTGTAACTTTTTTAATAACAGAAAAGCCGCTAATACAGTTGCCGGGAGCCGAGGCCCGGCATTTTTCTCTCCCCTGGCGAAGTTTCCTGCGCGCGGGTATCGGGGGCTGACGCAATTAATCCGCAACGGCGGCGGAAGCGGGTAAAGCGGGTAAACTTGACGAGTTTCCGGCAACGATCCTCGCAACTTTCGATCGAGCACGGCGGAGAACCAGCTGAAAGGGCCACTATTTAGCGGTTCCGCGGGAACGAGCCGTTCGAACGGTGAACTTTTGAAATTCTTTTTCGTCCCGGTGTTTGTTTCGGAAACTTGGCCAGGAGAGCTCGCGGCCCCCGGAGTTACACACTTACACACCTCGGAAGAATTTGGACGGAAAAAGTTGTTTCGCTGAACCAGAGCGAGAGGGAGAGAGATGCAGTTTCGCGGAAAAGGAAGAAGTTCACACGCGTCGACCGGCGAATCAATTTCTCCGGAGACGTTCGGCCAGCGCGACAAACATCCATTAACTTCTCGCGCGGTCGCCTCGCCGTCGAAGTTAAACTAAGCGGAGGAGAGGGAGAGGAGAATCGGAAACGGTTCGTTTCCTTCCGCGACCCGACCCTCTCCGTTATTTTCTGCCAGGATCAAGAAGTTTCGATACCTGATCGATTTGAACCGTCCAGATCAGCCACAGAGTTCTTATTTTCCTGTTGATGGACCGTAATGTTTCTGGTATACAGATCTTCAGATTTTAAATGAAACACGACTTCTACATTACTTCGGAGAATGAATACAGTGGTAAAAACATGATTGACGAAAGTTCGTACCTACCACAGAGTGATTATGGGTCGGATTCCTGTCAGATCGTTTTCCCATTAGTTCTCGCGGCAATTAGGCCCGAGAATGATCTCGGTTAATATTCATAAGAGGACACCAGGAGCGCACGACAGACTTGGCCCAGACAATTTTATTCGTTCGAGGCCCCAGTCCGTTCGTCTTCCGTTATCTTCCGCGCTAATATCAAACTCGGCCAATTAGAGTAATTGAAAATGGAGTAAACGCGCGCTGGCTGGTTTCCGCGAGCTCAGGCGACCATGAAACCTCGCGGTGACGACGACGCAACCCTCTATTACCGAATTGCGAGAGCTCGGCGGTCGTCGCCGGCGTTACAATCCAATTTCGTCCATTTTCATAGAGCCGCATGAACATTAACATTTGCACATTTGACGATTTCATTTGCACTCGATGCCACGTGTTGTTGGCTTGCAGGTGGTTCGGAACCCACCTTATAAAAACAGTAGGTCCAAAATATATATATGTAGGAGTTTGGCCAGAACACCAGGCCGGCGTCGCTGATATGGTTTATATACCGAGGTCCAGCATGCCTCCCCCGTGGAGGATCGCCAATAATGAATGCACTCGATGCCATTTTCAGACAGAAACCCTGAGAATTTCGGTTCAAGGTTGGTCTTGTCTGGACCTGAAGACGAAAGTTTGTCTTGAACCAGATTCAAGCGTTGATAGTCTTCGAATCATTCAGTCCCGGTTAAATAAGTCCCAAATAAATCCAACATCGAGTTTGAGTAAGTTCTGGTGTGAATCTAGGTTGCCTAGCTGGCCCACCAGGGCTGTCTAGACAAAGGGTGTCTCCTTGCTAAGGAGAAACTATGCCCAAAGCTAGTTAGGCTTCAGTTATTCCCACGCAATAAAATCACCTTCACCCTGTCGCTCCGACTGCTTGGCGCATTTCCATGCGAAAATTCCACAAACCCGGCGAGCGAAGTGTAAACAGAGCAGGGAGAATTTCGCCGGGATCTGTGAAGGCACCGGAAGGAACTGCAAGTAGAGAAAAGGCGACTTCTCCAACGTACAATTCAGAGGAAAGACTTCCTCGCCTCGTAAATCAGCTTCACCTGCGGGCGTTGGCGCTTTTCTTTCCTCTACCTTCCTATTCGGTCTCGCCTCTTCCCGAGGAACGATCGAATTAGCTTTTCCCGATCAATTTACGTTTCTCTTCCCACAGTTTTTGCCTTCCACCCGTTCTTTCGCCTCTCTTTTGTCTCGATTCAGTATCAATGCACCCCTGTTTTCTCTCTCTCTCTCTATCACTATCTTTCACTCTACAGGTTTTCTCTCGCTCTCCACAGCTTTCCTCCCTTCCCCTCGCATTCTCGTTAAAGTCGCGTCTCGTGGCTCCGACCCGTGGTTTCCGATTACCGTTAAAGTGCGATTCATCCCCTGATTGATCGACCGGTTGCACCGTAATCCGTTTCCATTTTCTTCTCCATCCTTCTTCGCTGTTTTCCCTCGTCTCCGCCCACGATCTGCGACGCGGGGGCGTAAGGTTAATAACCGCGAAGGCGTTCTATATACGTGATCGCGCATAGAACGGATACAAAGTGCGGCTGAGCTGTCCGAGGACCGTTCAATATTTCGGGAGCCGTTATAGACGCGATAATGCTGCTCCGCAGGAGGCTTCTTACTCCGAAGAGCATTATAAATTTCGCGACACACTTTGTTCCGGAAGGAGCAGGCTTAAAAATTCACGATCAAAACGATCTTTACAGGAACTCGCAAAACTACTCTGCTGCCTACGGAATCGTGGAGAATGCTCGAGCAGTTTCGAACACAAAAATTGCATCGATCTTGCCCTCTCTTCTTCGTTCTTTATTTGTACAAATTTGTGCTTTGCTCGAATGTTCTCAAGCATTTTCCAAGGAACATCGAGTCCCACGTTTCATAAAGAATCCCCACGTCTCTCCACAAATTATTATTTCGCGATTGGTAAAACTTTTTGAGAAACTCTAGCGCAATTTCGAGGAACGTCTCATTCGAAGGACAACCCAGCCTCACGGACGGGTGGAACTCGTCGAAATTTGTTCCCGATACTTGACAGAATTTTCCAAGGATATCCCATCGCTTCGGAGAAATTTCATTTCACTGTTTTACTATCGGCGCCCGTTTACCCCTTGGCTGTCGAAGTCTCTGTGTGCGCGCGTGTGTGTATGTCCCAATCACTTTCGACCGGGAATCGTTTTACGACGCGAACAATCTAATCTTCGTCTTCGTCGCCGGGGTCTAGGGGAACAAGTTGCCCGCGATTTTTCCCTGGGAATATGCAGATTCGATGCTGATCCCGTAGCAACGTTGGTGCTCTCGGGTTCCCGATCCGTTCGCGTTTCTATTCGCGAAAAGGGAGACGCATCTCGGGGTTCGCAAGCCTCCAACGTCATAATCCAACGCCGCCGCGGGAAACATATTTCTCCGGGTTGCATACCAAAAAGAAACGGACTGGTGAACGTGAGTTGGCTGTCTACGTCACTCGGTAGAATATTATACGCTCCTCTGCGTGGATGTGGAACGTTCAAAAATCATTTTTCACGACGTAATAATTTAATATTGGCAATATTAGCTGCCGTGAAACGTTCCAGTAAAATCGAGTAAATATTTATCTCCGTGGATCGACAATAATATTGTCAAGATTTTCATAGTCGCGCACTGCGAAACCATTTCCCAGCGATGTTAAATTGAGTCGGTATTAAGAAAACGTCCGATAGCCTGGCTGATAAGATTAAGCAATTCTTCTTTTAATCCGCTTCAACTCTAGAGCTCATTTATAATCAAAGAAGAGCAGAGTTTAATTGGAGACGGACTTAAAATTTGATCCTGTTTTCTGATCTGTATATCGCAACTCGATCCGAGAGTAAATCTCGAGGACTTTTGACGTAGCCGGGAAATTAGTATAATACTGTTAAAAGGGTGTGTTACGTATCTGGCAAAGCCCACGATGTTCCAAAGACAGGATTACGAATGATCGTATAGGGGCGCTGTCGAAGAGGTCGCGAATAATTTCCCGTGAAGTTTCGCCATTCGGCTAATTGTGCACACGCGACTGTGCTTGCTGGCCGGTGGTGTGTGGCCAATTAGTGCCGGGAACTCGAGTGCCGGGCAAAAGAGGAAGTTGATTTCAGCCGATACTTGAAACGAGGCGGCCACCTGTGCCTTTCTAGCAGACTCTTCTTGCTTGCCTGTGAAACCGGCCGCAGTGCTCAGGCAGCTAGCCAACGGGTATTAAAACCGGATACTACAAGCGGAACCCGGGACGGAAGCAGAGAACCGGCCAGGAAGTGACCCGTTTGCCGGCGACGCCGACGCTGCGACGAAACCGACGTCGCTCACTTCCGGCCCGGACCGACGATCCTGCCCAGGTTCACGCAAGCTGGATCCTCGATCCTACGAGAACACGATCCGAAAACCGACGATTAGACGCGGACAAAGCTTCCAGAACCGCAGCCTCGATCCACAGGATCCTTGATTGATGTGTGCCTGACTGATAGACCGCTTGCTTGCAATCAATACGCTCTGGATGGCGCCAGGAAGCGTTTTTGCCGAGGATCAGGATGTTTGATTGTCGATCAGGTGCATCTCAAAAAACATGTAAAAAACAAGTCCACTCGTGTATACCACTCTCTACTAATTGATACGAAAATCAGCTAATTTCCCCGACACTGGCATCTCAGACCGGCGAATAAATATCGCAATTAAAAGGCACGAGCGAGTTGCGGGCCAGAACGAGCAGTAGACAGTTTCTAGCAGACTCTAACAAAGTGAAACTTGGCTTTAAACTTTCCCCGGGATGGAAGTTTCCAGAAAGACTTATTGTGCTCCCATTAAGTGAAAACATCGTTGGCAAAGCAACCCGTCCGCGTTGGGAAACATTAAAAATCATCTGGGTTTAAGAGATTCTCATAGAGATGCGGGACGAGATCAAAATCGATTAGAGAAGTTTCGGCTCTCGTAAATTTCTCGGCGCTAATATCGCCGGGCGAACGTGTTCGAAAACATTCGTGGAACGCGAGTGACACGCGGGGAGCAACGTCGGAAAATCTAATTTCATTTCTCCCGAAACCAGTTAATCACCGAATGGAGGAGCCTGCGAGCCACCCCCTCGGCAGGATTATATTCGGGCCGACTTTATTCCCCGCAGCGCTACGTTCGAATCGAACCCGTCGGCCGCGCCGATACGAGCTCGTTAATCTGAAATTAAATCGATAATAATGCGCGGCCCTGTTTGTCTTCGGTATCGGGACGCGATCGGTCGGTTTTCAATTAGCGAAATGAAATCAGTCGGGCCACGCGCGCTTATTGTCGCCGACACGCTCGAAAGATAACGTGTTCCCCGGGATAGGGCCGGAACAAAAAAGAAATGAGAATAATCGAAGGTTAGAGTCGGTGGGTATGGCAGGGAAAATAAATGCACAGTGGCGTCGGCCGCCATAAATATTTCCCTTCGACGGTGCCAACAGATACTGGCGCGGGGGCTCTGCATAAAACATTTGCAATTCAGATACACCGTGGACGTTCGAATCAACTTTCCCGGGGACCCTCGACATTTGTATACATATTTCAGGCCCGGCGACGCTGCCGTGAGTTTGCTGCACTTTTAATTCTTACACTGGCGACTTAACATAATCACTGCCGTCGCAACGAGATCGCACGCCGTGAAACTTCCCGGAGAAAACGCGGAATTGATGGACACGAGTTCACGGCCTGGCTTAATTAGTAGCTGGAACCTTGTTTACGAGATTGAGAGATTAATGGACGTCTCGACGCGGAAACTGCCGGCGGAATTTGTGCGGAAGGGATCGGTATTATTGATAGACTGTCCTGGTTTGTGGGAGTTTTCATTTTGCCACTCTTGTTTTTAAGGTAGTCTCCTTTTCGTTTCGTTTGGATATTGTTCAATTCGTTTCTGTTTCGCGCGATGTCTGGAAGTTCCAGAAAATTGAATCTCGACCCGGGCCAAGGTTTGCGCCGCTTCTGTGTAACTTGCGTTCCATATTCTTCGTGGTCATTTTCTCGTGGTCACGTTCGCTTTTGAGAACTCCTTTCCTCGTTATGCACAAAGACGAGGGTGTCTCGGTGCCGTTGTCGGACACTGCGGTCGTTGTCCCTCTGCCTGCCTCTTGCCTTCCGGTTTTCTTCTGACTCTTCGACTGCCACCCGCAGTCTCTTTCCCACTCCAGGACGATCATAATCCACCCCTAACAGCCGGTGTTCTTCTTGCCACGAGGCCGTTAACGAGCCGGTGTCGCCGGGGGCCGTTGCTCCTGCGTGTGCAACTGTGTGTACCTGTTTGTTTGTTTGTCTGCAGGAACCACGTCCGCGGGGTGTGTACGCGTCTACTACCTGAGATTCCAATGCACCGACCCCCGAACGTGACACGCTCCGAAAATTTCGGGAGCGACCTTCTGTTTGGGAACCACGGCCCTCGGGGAATAATAATGTCGCGGGGAATTGTTGTCCCGACACTGCGGGACCTGTCTGACCTGTGGCTGGCCGTTTCTACTGTGATTTAGAACTCTGTTCCGTAGAATCTACAGTTCGAGTGCGGAAATTGCGATTTAACGCTGGATAATAGAACTGCCCTGCGAGAAAATGAGAACAATTAAATGTTTTATTAAACTCTTTCTATTTAACAATGAAATATACTTTTATCTACAGGGAAATTTAAAAAATGGATATGTGTAATTGGCCAATTTGTAACTTTCTGTAGGTGCTTGTCATACTTTTGGTAGGTTAAAGTAAAGAATTGCATCGAGGAGAAAAGTCTAAAATATTTTGCCGCACGAAGAAGCAATAGATAATAGAATGTACAAGTTGCCGGGAGGAAGATTTTTAGAGGTAATCCTGCTACTTGAACGATTAAAGGGTTTGGAATGGCAATAAATACCGTAGCCACCCTTTGGGGACTACGAAAACAGCACGAACTTTCTGGGATACCTAATAGAGGAGGGTTAATTTGTACAGCAAGGGGTGAAATGTCACTTTCCTTTTGTCCGATACCCTTTGTTGACCGTCGTATCCAAACCTGTCTTTATTGCCCCACTGGGTTTAGTACCGCAGTATATCGTTACCCTTAAGTATACACCGAAGTCTAAATTACTGAACTCGAGGTTCTCCGGTCCGACGGAAATCCGAGCCGTGCATTTTTCTGGCAAGGAAACTACAGGCCATTGATAAATCTCCATAATTCCCTCTGCGAACGTGTTGACTCTATTCATGAAGTATTTCCTGCTTCCCGATAATTGTCAAAAGAGTCTAAGAAGATTTAAAAAGGCGCGATCAAGTTGAAGAACAAACATTGAAACAAATTCGATGAAACGAATATAATCTTGCACAGTGGAAAAATCAATACAACAAGCGCCTTACAGAACTGATTTAAATTGTCACCTCCCATCCCCAGCAATCGTAAAAATTGACAAACGATTTCAACCACGATTCACCGACGCAAATCGCCAGAAACTGCAATGAATTTATTAATCGAGTGTCCCGTGAGCGCTTAACGCAACCAGAATTACCAACGAGGCGTTCTCGACATTTCGTCGGTCGATTAACTCGTCACAAGTTACAGCGTCTCGAGAAGCCATAATTCGACTTTGACGAATATTTGAAGGGTCCTAGCCGGTCGTCGCATGCCTTCATTCCTTGTAGGATATCCGTCGTTGGATTTTGAATGCTGTTGGATGCGGGCCTGTCGCCGGTCCCGGTTCGTGGAAAATTAATCCGGCGAAATTGCCTCGTTAACGTGGCCAACCTGTATATTATTTGGAACTGCAGTCACAAAGAGACTTAACAATCCGTAAGCAGGCCAGGCGTTCGAGCAGCTTTAATCCCTGTGCGGTCAACAAATTGATTAGCCAGGCGCTGCGCCGTCTTCTACGATCGCTGCCAAAAAAGGCGGAGCCGTTTGCTAAAATGGGTGGCTCCGAAAAACCTCCCGAATCCGCGTCATGGAAACACGTCATCAACGAAACACACGATGCGTGCCTATCGTTGAAAGCCTGGCTTTATAATATTACAAAAAAAAACCAACAAAAATATAAATCAAGGACGTCTATTTCGCAGCCAGCAGCACTCTGGCTGCGCTGAATGCGACCGCTAACGCGTCTGACTATTACTCACTGTTTCTACTTACAATCAGTCACAGCCGCGTTATTTGTTTCTGTCCGGACGGTATCCGGCAACCATCTGCGTTCATCAAGTTATTTCAGGAAACGGATAACGCTGTGCCACTGTCAATGTTTACTGTACATTGACCCGAGACCCGTTAACGAGCGACGGTCAGACGCGTTCGGCAAATCTACAACTGGTAATTCTCTATTATTACTGTCCCGCCTAGGAAACATGTTTCCTATGCTTGACTTTGAAAAATGATACTGTGGTCCTCCGACGAAATTTATTCGATGAAATCATCCTCGCAGTATTGTAAGCGAAGCGCTGTAAGAAGGAGCTGGTGGTAAATTCAGCAGAGATAATTATGTTGCGGTCAGTTTAGCGAAGAACGGCCCGACTAAAGAAGTGGAATCGGTGATTAAAATGACGAAGCTCAGGGGCGTGGAAATTTCGTTTCGTCCCGCTTTGAAAGCTTCGGTACCGCGGACAGGTCCACGGGTTATTAAACCGCTGGGGTTCTTCGGCGAAGCGAACGTCAACTGGAAATTAAAAGTTACTCGTTCGAACGAACTTTTGCCGGCCATTTATGAAACCGACTCCCAAGGGAACGGCGCTGGCGAACGGGTCAAACGAGACCGGGTTGCTGAGAGTTGGTCAGGTCGGACGAACGGCTTCAGAGCTGATTTTCCCTCTCTCTCTCTCCCTCTCCGTCTCTCTTCGCCCGCTGAGACTCTTATCGTCGATCGATTTTTGGTGAACGGGACAACCAAATGAAACCTAATTAACAGGTTGACCATGCGGCGAGTCTCGAGCGTGTTTATGGACGCGTTGCTAACAAGATCGCTATATTGATTGTTGGCGGGCCTGTGGCATTTCGATTCGTGCTTTGGCTCGGACCATTTGTCCTGTTCACAGCTGATAAACAATTATTTCGGGGTCGATCTGACAGTTTCTCGTCTATTCGCGTAATTGCGAACGATTTGAGTGCCTAAAATCATTACAAGCAGGTGTACAGTGATTCTGGTAAGCAATGTCTGTTTTTTTGAAAATTTGTAAGTTTCAATGCAAAGGAAGACTATTATCAGCTTACTGGGAATTAACGTATTATCGAACAGAAGACCGACGTCTGACTTGGTCGATCTGAACTACTGATTGGGTACATCGGCCTCGCGTATTTTCTTGCATCAACTATACTCCGTTCCCGAAGAAAAACAATTGCGACTTTAAGTAATACAATACCGTTCTGTATCGTTTATAATCTACTGACAGCTAGTACATTGAACAGAAAATTCGTAGGACACACATTGTGGAATTTTAAACTTTGCTTATAAATGAAATAGTTGTCCACAGTTTGATATTGATAATTCCCAATTGTTACCAAACTATTTCCGGTGTACGCGCAAAGAATCTCCTCCTTGCAATTAAATAACTTCTTTATTAGGATTCTTATGGACTAACGGGGAACATAAGTTTAAAATAAATCGGTATTCCAGCGCGGAGCAACGCGAGCCGCAGATTCCCATAGTTCCTCAACTATCCGAAAAGCCTGCAGGGCCGCGAAAACGTCCGACAGATTTTTGATTAAAATTTACAAATGCTCTCGCAGAACCAAACATTTTCGCGAGCACGGATCCTGCGCGTGAAAACCCACGCCTGTCGAAGTTACAGAAACTGTTTTAGCAGCGGGCTCGAGGGCCGTAGGGGGATGATAAAATTGGAAATTCCTGTCCCAACGTTTTCGGCGAGGTTTTGCGGAACATTTTTTTTTGTTCGTCGAACACGGAGCATCGCGGGGGAGTTGTGCAGCGTTGAGATATGCGGGAACTTTTTCTCCGGTAGCACGGTCTCCTCGGGACACGGCGTGGCAAGGATGAATGGTTATTAAACGTTAATCTTGCTTGTCACTGTTGCTCTAAGGTGATTACGAACTTTTAAAGTGACGCGCTTTTAGGGCACGAGGAAATATTGAGTTTTATGGCGCTCGCCGGCCAGTTGCAAATTACTTAACGGCGGCGTGGCGTGCGTTCCGCGCTGCCTGCAGATTTAACTAGAAAATTCGAACTTTCCGCCGATCGGCTTATGCCGGCTTCGTGCGCCGCACAGAGTGGCCGATCGCCAATAGAGCTGTTCAAAAGTCCGAAAATGAATTGTGTGGCGTTTAACTATACGTTTGAGAGCTCGAAACATAACAAATATTTGGCTAAACGGACCATGAACTGGTTTTAAGAAAACATCGAAGCACCTGCTAATTCTTCCGGAAGACAAAAGGTCGTTAAACGTTCAATAATAAAACCTCTCTCACCAGCTATCAAGTACATAGAGGAACGTACGTATTATATTATATTATATTACCATGTGTTATTTTATTTAATTTCTTTGATAATTACAGTCCTTTTCCAACTTTGAAAATGTGTAACTTGCTCAGAACCTATCATAACCTCAAAAGCATGGCTGCACGTCCTTTGTGGATTATTTCCTTATTAGTTTTACCAGTTTCGTATGCATATACGTTCGTCTTTGACAACGAGAAATTTTTCAATTTCTATGTCAAAGAACATGTAACGACCGTAATGTCTGGTCTAGCATCTTTTTATAATAATGAAGTTATTAAGTTTTTGTTGTTAAATAAAATTATGAGGGAGAGGATGAAAAATCGTACTTGTTCTGTAGCGTAAACAGTGTCTTTGTCGCGCTGGTTTCCTGAATTTTGAACAGCTAGATCGGTGATCGGCCACGCTATGCGCCGTGACTCGATTTCAAAGCCAGGAATAATTGTTTTCGAGAGATCGAGCCTGTAATTTCCGACCGGCAAGCGGCGAACCTGATCCTTCGACATTTGTTGCGTTAGCGAAGTTATACGATGAAATAAAATTGATTTCTCTGTTCCACAAAACGAAAAGCTTGCCCCGATGCGAAGCCTCAGGGATTCCACGCAGAGTGTCGGCGCCGTGCACAAACTGTCAAAAGCTAATCCGGTATAATGGATTATATTTCGTTTAGTTGTGTTATCGCGGATGTTTGCAATAAAGCTCTCGATTACCGCCGGAAAGAGGTTTAAAACTAACCCGACATGACAGGCCGATATTACCGACGGGATCCCTGTCCGATCGCGCGCGGAACGAAACAATTTAATTTTCCCGCGTCGCGTTTCGCGTGCAGTGTTCCGACGGGCGTTCCCTTCGAATTGAATTGATAACGGGTGGGATGTATAACGCGTTCGCGTTAATGTCATCGATCCGTTGGCCGAGCGAATTACCCGAATTCGGTGTTTATTATCGAAAAAGAGGGAACGGATACTGCCTGGCGAGCGCGCGAGCTCGTTGCACGCGCTTGAAAAAGCCCCGCCGCGGCGGGCGGTGGTTCTCTCCGCGTTAATTGTCTGTCATGATTTCTCGGCTCGCATCCCCCGGCGTTTACTTATTCATGGAATATCGCGTTAATTTCTATTCACGAGTGAAAATAATCGTTACATGAATAATTCTACGTTTTACGCCGTTCTTCACGGATGTCAACTTGCCCGGCTTCCTGCGGCGCGGCTGCGAGCGAGGAGCTATTCATTAAACATTGCATATCAAGGGCCCCGGGGCGGTTCCTGCCTGTGTCTGTGTCTGTGTGCGTGCCCGTGCGTTCACGCGTTCGTGCAAGTGCGTGCGCGGACGGTTGGTCGTTGTACCCGCGCGGACAACGCCTCGCGAAAACACGCATGTAGCCTGTGCACGTCCTTACTCGGCCTCCATAGAGGATCCTGAACGGTCGACATCACTTTCGTAATTATGCGCATCCATATGCACGCGTGTCGACGCTGTACGAACCCCCGCGAGTGCACCGTGTTGCATGCACAGACGCGTAAGGAACCACGGCGTTCGCGTGACCCGGCCCACTGATGTTCCCTTCCATTCGGACGTCAATCGGGACACGCGATATCCTGATATCCCACGGCGCGAGAACTTTCCCGGAAGACGCGCCCATCGACAAACGTGCACCGATTCATGCCGATGCATCTTGCAGTCTTCGAATCGCTCGATGTCTGATTTCTACTTCAACCGTGCGTGTGCCAGTCTTTTAAAATTTTCGATGCCTGCTAGGAATATTTGGATTTTGGTGGAATTCATTGATCCATTATTATTGTCTGATCACGAACGTCCAGATCTACTCCCTATCGAATTGTATTTATTTCTCTGAATTCTACAAAATTACTGAACATCGATTCACTTTCAGCAAGTTTCTCTCCGCGATACCATAGCGGAAACTGCTCATACCGATGTGTCTGCCTACGAACGACCAAATCCACTTCGTATTCATTGCCACTTATCTTGATGTTATTTGTGCGGATGTTGGCCTATTCTCTGCGAGCAACAGCTCCGGTCGGTGTAATGCGGAAGGTGATTCATTGCCGTGTGTCTGATTGTGAACGACCAAATCTACTTCGCATTCATCAGTATTTATCTAGATGAAATTTCTATATCTCGTCCGAATATGTGTTTTGCAATTTACTGATTCTTCATGATACGGAACGTAAATTTGTTTCAACGGCTGCGGCTGACCGTGGAAGTCCCATTTCACTTGATATCTGTTATTATTTATGTCGACAGAATATTTATGATCTCAGAAGATAACTGCACGAATTTGACGAACCTATTTTCATTGTCACAATGTAATAAGTAGACTGCGTTATTTATGAAAGAATCGGTTAGGTCGAATGCAAATCGGAGAAAACATTTAAATAATTTAAATAATTTAAGAACACTGTAATACTGTTTTCAATTCGTTGAAACTGCAACTCGTTAAAGCCGACAGCGGTAGCTAATTTTTATTTGAACCAGAGTATTCCTCGTGAAATTTTACATAAGAAACCGAGTGTAACTTATTGTGTGTCGGAGCGCTAGGAGGAGATAGAAAAACAATTAGCACAAGATGTCTGCATAGGTACTGCGAGCGAGACTATCCGAATGAAATGAACTGACTACGAAAACCACGGATACCACAAATTCCCTACAGTATTATCGGTACTTCAAGAAGCAGCAAAATGCGTAAAGTCTCGAAGTGCATTATCTCCAGTTAATTCCCCGTCGCGGCCTTGCTCGGCAAAGTATCATACACGAAACGTACCAGCGTCCCGCATTATTAAACAGCAATCAGAGTCTATGATTACCCTTCGGGACTCGATTAAAGCCACCAATACATACCGGCAGGTGAGCCGAGGTCCGCGTCGCCGCCGAACAAAGCGTGTTTTTCACGGTTCCGCGTCGAACGAACCGCGACAACTTGTTGCCCTTTAATCGACACGCGATAATGACGAAATTACTCGTCACACGAGCCTAACTCGGCTCGAATCCGTTACTCCATACCACCCACAATCCGGTTGTTCGACTAACACGCGGTTAAAATTTGTTAACAATCCACCGGGGGTTGGTTTTAAAGCTCTTTCCCTTAATCTCGCGTTGTTGGGCGTTTCCTCCCTTCTGGTAACGTTGCGCTTCAAGCCGGGCCGCTATCGACAGCTATCTCGAGGCGATCACGGTGTCCATAACAATATCCGCGGGCAATGATCTGCCGGTTATAGCGATTTACATAAAGAGCGTGTCTCGCCGCCGGATTAAAGCGTTATCTGTTGGGAAGTCGAGTGGCTCGTTGAAATTTTTCTTGGCGAAACGCCTAGCTGTGGGCCGCGCAACGTTTCCTACTTCTCTATTCCACTGAAAAGAGTAAAGAAACGGCTCCGCGGAGCTTCTCTCGTAATACGAGCTGGCCGGGAACACGAACGGGTCGGCTGCGTGCACCGCGGCCAGGTATACACAATGGGCCAGGGCCTCTCAAACCATCGCACAACCCTCGATTCCCAGAGAGTGGTTAATATCCTGAACCAACGGGAGCGCTAAGCATATCTAGCCGGCGCGTGTTTTGCGCGAATAATGGGCCTAGATCGTGTCCAACTGCACTTATCACGATTCATAGAACGGCCGACTATGAATGACCACGTCTACCGCGTGCTCGACGATGTTTTCCACGGAGCAAACGGGGATAACCGATCATCCGACGTGCACTGCTCGTGACTACGGACCGATCAATCCGTTTCCAGTCGTATCGTGGAATGGGTGGCCGATGTTCGAGCGTCCGGCCGCGAAGGTCGAATCTACTTACAGGAATGCGGCACAGCGGATGGCCGTAGTAATTAGTCGGGAAATCAGAATGCGACATTGCAGACAGGTTTGGCGACATTCTGTTTGTTTGCAGTGTCGTATATTTGCGTTACATGCCGGGTGTTCAAGAATTTCATTTACAAATTGCCCACAAGAAAACACTAGATATTTCTGACTATTTCTTAGAAATCACTCTCGAATGAAGTTTTCTTATGATATCTTCAAATTATCGTTTAGTCTGGATTCGGATTAGGGATGGCCTCAACGTCTTGCCAGACTGTAAGCGGTTAATCCGGCGAGCGAGGGCCACGCTTGAGAAGCCCTGCGAGGTGAACGTACCGTGCGTGGGCAGGTGGTAGCTACCGAACCGCCTATCAGGCCAGGTCCCACAGGTTGGCGTGACTCGGCGTCTTTGACCGACGTTTCCGCATGAATACGTGCGCGGAACTCGGCGAGCGTGTGCGGCTCGGCGCGTGCTGCCAGCGAGAGTGTGTGCGGACTCTCGCCCCGTTTCTCGCTACCTTCCCGACGTTATCTGCCGCCACTATTTATAGGGGATGAACGCCCCGTAAAATATAAATAGAGAAAATTACCGGCGTCCGGCTGGGCGGACCAGTGACTCCTCGTTACATCGATCACTGTATCGGCGACCGCGATACACGCCGAACAATCGGATTATTCGATAGATGGCCTGTTCGCGCACACAATTCTCTCAAAACACTACACCTCTGTCCCTTCGCATAAAAATGTGGCCAAAAAATTGTTGAATTCTGAATTGTTCCCATACGTAGCTAGATACTATAGCCACATTCCTCTATATATGCAGAAGTAGATTTCGATAATCGTACTCAGACATTCTAAGTAGGTTCCCCCAATGTTAGTCAGATACTCGAAACAGATTCTTCGATGTCTAGTCGCTCGCTTGAAGTAGACTCTCGCACGTACAGCCAAGCACTTGATATACATAGACAGCGAGGTCTACTCTCAGACATTCCGGGCAGGTTCTTCGACCTTGCTAAGTGGATAACAAAGGGAATTTTCGTACGGCGGGGGAGTACAAAATTTGGCCACTGCCGAGAGAGTATTTTACCTTGGACCTTTGAAAGCATGCAAAGGTCAGTCTCTTGAACCGATTACCGTGCACTGATATTCCTATTCAATCGAGCGGCGAACGCGCGGCATCGGGAAACAGTTATTTTCCTCGGGGAATGATATCAACAGGAAGAAAGAGAGTTATATCACTGGTTCTCGTCGAATAAATCAATATCGGCGGCTGGCTCGTCACGCGCGCGCCACTCGAAATCATCGAGATCACTGAAATCCCATTCCGAGCTCGTTACTTTCGCAATGCCGACGCGATGAAATTAATAATCCGGCGATCGGCCGTAATTGTCCGCGTTTCGTGCATTAATGATGTATAGAATCGCCGATCACCGAAGGGCCGATTATACGCGTTAACGCGGCCCCGTCTCATCGCGATCAAACGCGCCTGGCCGCCATTGGCTCTTATGTGACCACCCAGTTTTCTACCTTGTTGCTCTCGCGAGCTGCATTTCCACTCCAAATTGCAACATTCGACAATGTACGATACCGTCGCGACATCGGTTTCGAATTTCTGCTTCACTCTCTACTTAGAACATCTGACCGTTACTGACAAAATATGCTCGCACCGCCCAAGGATCTACGTACTTCTACTATCAGAATGCTAACTGCAGGATCTGCTTCCACTGCCTCACCATAACCACAATCTATTTAATGGTACAGAAACAGAAAATATGCTGCCAGTCTGACTAAAAACTGGGATAACTACTTCGAAGTCTCTAATTAATCTAACCTAACCTTGAAAGCTGTTTAGAGAGAATGTTTCGCAACTATTCTATCAAGTTCGAAAAGGTCAAAGGTGGCTTCGCAGCAATCCAATCCAAAGATTGATAGCTCGAGCGAGGACGAGGACTCAAAGAAATAAGTTTCACAAGGTATTTCGTATTTTTTTTGTACACGTGCGCGCATAGTTGCCGAGGACGAACACGAAAAATGGAAGGATAAACGATTTTTTGAATGACGGGGAATCGTCTGAGCAAATTGCACGCGCGGAATACGGCTGTGGATTCTATCGGAGCGGCATTGAAGCGGGGAGAAAGGAGAATAGGTCCTGACGTTTACAATGCCAACTTTAAGCAGCCGCGGATCCGGCTTAAACGCGACCCCTTTTTACAAATTCTCAATTCGAGCGGATCCAGACGCGGGCCGGACCATTAAAATTCGGGCGGGATCGGATCGGTTCGTTTCGCGAATGTAATTCCTCCTCGAGCTCGAACAGCGCCGGGAGCTATCCGCTTTAAAGCATCGACGTTCCCGTTCAGATACCGCTACTTGAAGATGCGGTTCGTGGATCCGGTGCCTCGCTGCCGTGCAAGGAAAGCTTTTTATTCCGTGGTCCGGGACTTGGAAAACTCTTTCCGGAAATCGAGCGACCCCTTTTGGTAAATTAGGGTATTTTCGTCATTACCTTCGGGGAAAAGTCCTGGGGATGCGAACCCCGCGAAAGCGGATTAAGGAATTGCGAAGGAATACGTCAGGCCACGTATTGTCGAACGGAATGGTATGTACTTAAAAATTCTGACGGAACGTTAGCTCCCCGAATGAGGCCAGCCGATCGTAAATTAGGCGAACAGTGTTTCAATGCTGCCGCTACCGCGAAATCACCTGGAAGTCTCGCAATTACAAGTCGCACGGCCTCTCCCTAATGGATCCAGAGTGAGCTGCTATAAAGCGAAAGCTTCCGTAAGCTCCTTAAGGATTTTATAGCTGTCACAATAAAAGTGTTCCGGCCGAAGCGTGTGGTGTTTAATGGGCAACAAGGAGCAGTTAACAATACTTTCTTTTATAACGCTGGCTTTCCGCGACTCCCAGTTGCTATTCCGCTGCAGAAAATTTCATGGCTTACGGTACCTTTAGGGCTGTCCGTAGCTCTGGCGTTACTGGCAATTAATTAAATTCTACTGCGCACGAAGCGACCGTTCTATATTAAAACAAAGGCATTCTATTTTGCATGGCTATGGCTGTTTGAAAATACTTCGTTGTTAGCAGTAGCTGAGGCGTAAATAACCGTGGGGCTGTTTAATTAATTACGGCTCTTTTAGTATAGTTGGACAACTGATGTTTGATGTCCGGGAATGGACAACACGCACTACCGTGATTACCGAATTTCGGCGTCAGTGGCAAACAGAGACGCAAGGATAAGCCTATTATTTAAGGTGGCAATTTATCGGTGTGCCCGGCGTGCACTGCGCGTCGCGAGGAAGACTGTTGTGCCTGGCAAGTGGCTACACCGAAAACCCATCGGGGATCGATCGCGGCAGGTAAACACTTTAAACGCATTGTTCTTCGGGAACTTTATTTTCGCGCCTGGCGTTCACGGCTCGATGGAAGCAGTACAAGAGGGTAAAAGGAAACGTTGAAGTGTCCTCGAAATCGCGGCGAAAATTGAACCCAGAGTCTCGTTTGCGGCGATCCGCGGACGTTCAACGATTTTATTGCGAACCAACGGTGCCGAAACCTTTCTGCTCGCAGAAAGCTTCTACCGCACGACTTTTCTCTCGTCGCGACGCTAATTCGCGTTCGTTTCCGCCTTTCGCCTTTCTATGACTGCGCCACTGTTTTCCTCTTTTTTCCCCGGTTTTTCGAGCCACCCACACATACTAGGCCGAGCCACCCCTTTTCAACCGCCGCGTTATGGGAGCAATTACACCTAATTATACGCCGACGGACGGCCACGATTTCCCTGTGCAACTCAATTAACGGCTTACGTTTGCCGTTGACGCCGGCTTGACCTTCGCTCCACTTCCGACGGGGTTCCTTTTATTGTTCTTTGTACTTCCCACTCGCCTTTCACCTCGCTTAAGCGCCCGGGTTAATTGAATTGCACTGTTTCTCTTGGCCTCCCGCTAGCCGGGAACCCCGCCGCTGTAATGATCTGTAAATTCGCCATGGACGAAGTTTTGCGATCCCCTCGATACAGCAAACGACTTGAAAATCGCGCAAATGGTTCCAAGATGCTCGAAATAAGTTATCTTTGCGTATGTATCGCCCTTCTGATGCATTCATCTAATGCACCAGAATGAAGAATGAAACAAAACGAATCAAGCGAAAACACAAACGAAAATAACAAGAAACATGACACGCGTGAGGGTACACGCACAAATTGAATTTAACCCTACAGCAGCGCCACGCGGACACGCTTCAGCGTTGAAGAAATTGATGCTTGTCGCGGAGGCTTTCAATTAGAAAATATTCCGACCCTCGTCAAAGCTCGGGCCGTCGCTCGATCAAGTCAAACACTGTGCTGAAAGAGCCGCGGCCCGATTAATTTTAATTTCAACACCCGGCCTCGGTCCGCGAAGGTGACATGATCGAGCGCCATTCATCATCCCGCAGTTCCGCTAACTTTCGTCCCCTGGAACCCGTCCCCGGTTCCCCAGGCCAAACGGAGAAATATCTGACAATTGCCGGTGGGTTTCCCGGGGACAATGCTGCAAAACTTTTTGTCCCCGCCTGTCCCTCTTGTCTCTTCCAGTGGGATTATCACGTTGTACGGAAAGAAAATCAAGTTGGCAAGACTTTCGGGGTGGGCGACGGGAAAACGGCCGCTCGTCGCACGGACCTCCTTGGCTTCGTTTAATCTCGGCATCGAGGAATTTTGGATCCCCCGTCCGAACGACTATGAACTCTATTTGTCGCGTGATAAACGGTTTCTTGCTTGTCTTATCTCGGCTCTATTGTGCCGCTCGGACTGTCCCTTCATACGATTTCCACCCTTGCAGGAAGCCAGCGCAGAAATGTTTTAAAGGAGAGGGTATCGTAGCTTTTTCACTGTTCCGCGTGATGCAGAAACATCTTCGATAAATCTGGTTAGATTAACTGGCCGATAGCGTAAACTATCCTTTCGAAAATAAACCCGGAACGATTGCCGTACGATTCTCCGTCACGAAATTGTAATAGTTTGAATATCAGAGGCAAACATTTTCGACAAAAATCCACCACCGTACCCGCAGTTTCGTGTGTTGCTAAATCACTGTCGCGCAAAACCGCGATATGATGAGCCCACGTCACGAAGGCGGTTCGTAAACGGTGTCGCCTGTTCCGGCGAGATCACAATCGGTCGCGAAACAATCTGAAACGATTCTAATCCAGGAGGACGACCAGCGAACGCTCGGAATTGCAACGATTCAGCTTAGAGATTAAACAAGAGGTCTGCGGTTGACGCTGACAACACCCGGAGCAAACCGTGGAGTCCGCCGACAGAGCGAAACACGGAAAACGGACAAAATACCTGAGCTGTATAATATTACATCCGGTGGGTGGTGTAATAAACTGCAGCCGGGATGGCGGATTCAGCGAAGCAGCTACGCGAAATCCAGTTAGCGCGTCTCCTCCTCCGACTTCCTTCTACCGGAGCCGATGCTTCGGTAAAATTTACCGAGGATCCCTACGCGTTCGCCGGTTCAAACAAATTCCAGCCGGATTCTGTGTTTATTTCGACCCGAGACAAAGGGAACGAGGCAGCCCCTGGTTTTAGGCACACGTAATCAGCTCCGCTTGCCTTTCCTCCTCTTGTTAGCCGATACGCCCCGGGATTGTTAGCGAGCCGCATTCTTTTGCCTCTGTTCTTAACGAATTTGCGAGAGGATCTGTTCTCATAGACGATTCGTCTGTCTGATCGCTGCCGGCTCTTTCCAACCAAACCGCTGGAACGGAGCTGTCAGTGGAAAAGGTTTGGCATTGATCAGACGGAGAGACTCCTTGAGAGAAATCACCGCTGTTGCGTACGGAACTTTAACAATTTTAATCAATTAAAAACAACATCTGGATGCTCATAAATCATATCACTGTTTCAAATTACGTTCGCCCATTTCTGTTATAAAATTCAGATGACGTTTCAAATGAAATACAGTACTGTACCGAACGTTTAACGCGCGCAATAAGGCCCGCTACACGCATCCGTTTTTTAACGCGCGGCGACCGTGCGGTCCCGGAATTACGGTCTGAAATACTATGGATTCAATTAGGTGCTGCACACATGCTTAAACCGTAGTTGCAGCGCCGGAATGCAATATTTAATTCCGTTGAAAAGATAAACGGACGTGTGTAACGGGCCTAAGGCAATTCACAAGTGACAATAGAATGGCGATTGACAAGCGATAAATAAGCAAAAATAATGTTTATTCGGAGGAATACGGTGGTCGTCTGGCGGATCCAATATACGAACCAGTCCAGCTTGATAAACGACGGAGCACCGAGTCCTCGACTCGAGTCCATTTACATGAAATTCAAGACGATCGCAGCGCGCGCCTCGACGAATCCCGGCGAATTCACGGCAGACAGGTCACTTTAAATCATTTTTCCCCGGGAACGGAATCGATAAACGTTAGAGGGCGGCTAGAGGGGGTGGGGGATGAGAGAGAGAGGAAGAGAGAGCAATCCCCCCTCCCATGAAAAAGAGTTTTTCCTTTCAGCCGTGGGACTAGGACAAGTTGATAAGTGCAATTAATCTTGAGAGGGTGACATTAATAGCAGGCTGAGCCGGCGACCGCGAGCGAGAAGGATTAAAAATTCCTGATACCCTAACCGGCACGATGAACTCGTTCGCTTCGGAGCGGATTGATTAATCGTCGTACCTTGTTCCCGAGTGAATCTATTGCGCGGCCGTTCGTGCGGCAAGATAACGCTTTTGCACGACGTTCCACGCTCGCGAAAAATAATCTGCGTGCCCCGTGGAATCGATGGACGTTTTGATCTGACATTCTGAGAAGCACGTGTCTGTCACTGTTACCCGTTTCCTGGAACACAATACTTATAGATTTCAGCTGACGTTCGTGCTGGCTTCTCGAGTAGTTACTCAAGAATTAAGCACATCTCGACCCCATCCATTTATCAGAAAAGTATGATCAATTTCAAGGAAGCTGTTTCTTCTTTGATATCTCATCAAGGATAATTTATCAGAAAGGGACAGCTTGCTTAAGTAACTGTATGAATTATTAAGAAAAAAGAATCCCCGGTATACGAACATAATGAGTTAGGAAGATTCGGTGATGTAGTATACATTCTTACAGGACCACACGAGGGATATCAAGAATCCGTTATTGTGAGGCACAACGGTTCGCTAGGGTAATATCCTCGTAGAAATAGAATTCAGCAGCAAGCGAGGAACGGTTAACAACAATTCCACGCAATCAGTATCGGCCTGGCTGAACAAAGGACCCGTCACGCGTCTTCTCTCCCCCGTCGGCTCGCCATTAAACAGAAAACAATTTATTCGGCTGTCGGATCGACTCGCGAGAACGTTGGAAGAGAAGAGCGGCTTTCTCCCGTCCAGAGGATGGCCAACAGACGGCGCGTGACGTAAAGACGAAGAAATTCCATTGATCTGTCGGGGATGATTCCCCCGTAAATTCCACAAGAAGGAAGATTCGAGCGTTGGCCGGATGCGGATTTATCGAATCGAATTTTTCCCATTTCCTGCTGCATTACATCGACCGTGATCCAGACGAACAAAGAACTTAATACATGCTCGAATACTATTCCAGCCGCGTCATTGTTGTGTACTATATAAGTCATATCGTTGAGTCAGAAAATATTTCTTAACACTACTTGACATCACTTTCGAAAAATATCAATCGTAAGTTAGAAATTTTAAAATCACATGGTTGAGGTTTCATGCACTTTTCTATTCTTTCGCTTGGGTTTCGCGCCAGTCTGCCTTCGGTCTATGTTGTGTGTGTGCATGCGCGCGCGTGTGTGTGTGTGCGAGTGTGTCGTTGTTGCAGCGGCGCTATTGACGTTGGATCTTCCCGCATTTTTGGGGAAAGAACGAGCGTCTTCTGTATGTGAGCGATGTACATTGACTAGAATGTGTATCTTGTGGTAATCCACGTTTATTGTAAAAATAACTGTGTCTGATAATATAAAATTAGTGCTAAAACACAAAAGTTTATTCTGCATACAAATTCGCATCACCTAGAACTCCAGATCAATGAATAGAACACAAAAATGGAGCTCAGAAATGTCTCCAATTTTGAAGAAAGGAAAATCGTGTATGGTCCTAGCAGAGAATTTCCACATTTTTTGGAAAGAGCGAGCGTCTTCTGTATATGCGTGATGTACATTGACTAAAATGTGTGTGTGTTGTGACGATCCACGTTTATTGTAGAAATAACTATGTCTGGTAATATAAAATTAGTGCTAAAACACAAACGTTTATTTTGCATACAAATTCTCGCCACCTAGAACTCGAGATCAATGAATACATCAGAAAAATGGAGCTCAGAAAAGTCTCCAATTTTGAAGAAAGGAAAATCGTGTAAGGTCATGTACATGCGCGATGTACATTGACTAGAATGTGTGTCTTGTGGTAATCCACGTTTATTGTAAAAATAACTGTGTCTGGTAATATAAAATTAGTGCTAAAACACAAACGTTTATTTTTCATACAAATCCGCACCACCTAGAACTCGAGATCAATGGAGCTCAGAAAAGTCTCCAATATTGAAGAAAGGAAAATCGTGTAAGGTCATGTACATGCGCGATGTACATTGACTAGAATGTGTGTCTTGTGGTAATCCACGTTAATTGTAAAAATAACTATGTCTGGTGATATAAAATTAGTGCTAAAACACAAACGTTTATTTTGCATACAAATTCTCGCCACCTAGAACTCGAGATCAATGAATACATCAGAAAAATGGAGCTCAGAAAAGTCTCCAATTTTGAAGAAAGGAAAATCGTGTAAGGTCCTAGCAGATGATCCATATAATGTATCGATCCAGTAACGTTCCCTGCAGAAAGGAGCATTGCTCGCTGGGGAAAGGTGAATTTAGTTGTCTTGTTCTTTCACGAGTGACTCGAAGCCATCGCTGGCGAGTCTCTGTCTTTCCTCGCGCAGAAACTCCATTATCGCCAGCCTCTATCCGGCGGCAGGCTCTCTCCGGCCGAGGGAATCATAAATTTCGGCGGGTCCGTCGGTCTCCGTCGGGTCGACGTCGGTGTGTGCTACACCTTCTCACGTTGGAAGACGACGTCGGACGCTTCAGGGACCGCGACTGCCTCTGGTTCTCTAATTCTGCGAGGACGGTTACCTCTGGTCACCACTGTTCCACTTTATTTCTAAATAAGACGCTGGCCGCGATGGGACAGCGGGGAAATGAAAAGAAAGTGGCGATCACGTGCGGCCACGATACCTGGAAACGAATTTACTCCTGGCTATATAGTCTGCCGTAAATTTGTCGGATTACCTGGCTATCTAATACCGGAATTTGGCGCGGTTTACACGTCCCGAGTTTGAAACTGGCAGGAGAGATGCGTCTTTGCACTGCGTCTTTGCGCTGCGTCTTTGCCAACTGGAATAGATGAGTCTTGTTATTCTTGTTTTCTCATTGAACAAGCGGTTGCTATTACTCTGGTTTAAGGAATCAAGTTGCGCTGAGTTTATCGAGTCGGATGCAATGTGTTTGCGTTGTTGTTTTCAGTCTGTTGATGGCGTTATTCGTACGAAGTTGTAGTGGAAATATTGAGCCGTAATTGTGATTGATGTATTTCATTGATTCTTCATTGAATTCGTTCATTCGTTCAAATCAGAATTGATTTTCATTGTAGCAGTTTTATTCGGACATTCTTATAATTACAATAGATTCAAACACATTGTTTCATGAAGAAGACAGATCGTACATTCATTGTAATTTAAAGAAGTAGGTGTGGGCTGTACACGTTAAAACATGAGAGAGGAATTTTTTGCTTGTTAATGGAGAATTTCAATTTTGGCGAGTCTTATTGGTGCGAGCTTCTAAAGATCCTGCGGGGAAGTGTCGTGGTTTTTGAGTGACGTTCGCTTCAAAATGAAAATAGAAGCGAGGAGGGTGGCGAAACTTTTATGAAAGTTTTAATACAGCTGTGTCTCTTTTTAAGCAACTAACTTCTGCAGGGTTTTCTAACACACTTTATTTGGTGGTACACGGTTTTTCTGACACGTTCCATTTAGTTTTACACGGTGTAAAAAGAGACCCAGGCGTGTGTCTCGAAAAGCAACCAAGATAATTAAGACCGGCTAAATTAATGGACCGTTCTGCATAAGTATAAAACCGTGTAGCATTGCACTGTGAATTTTTCTGCAAATATACATTTTCTCAAGATCGAAATCAGATTGAGTTTGTAGTAAGAGCCGAAGAACGGGTCTGAAAAGCGTGGCTGAAGATAAATTCGGTATTAATATGTGCATAAAAATTCTATGAATATTTGTCTTTAAGGATTAGGTGGTTAAGGTTAGGTGGTTAACAAGTTAACGAACGCGTGTACATGTTTGGAGTGAACGAATATGACAAAACGAACCCAGCCACCCTTCGAAAATGCTCGCAAAGATCGACTTCCGGCTAAGGAACGATGATTGCACACGAAGCCGGGTCGCGAGTGCGCGACTCTGGAGATCGATCACCGCGTTCTTGTTTATCCTGACGAATAGCCGAGTCGTCGAAAGTACGTGTTCCCGCGGGAACGGCTCTCGAGTCGGTTCTCCGGGAACTAATAATTCAGGAACGCCGGGGAACCGCGATCTATGAAGCGCCGTTCCTTCGGCATTTCTCTCTGTCACGCGGGCCAGACGGCGAGCGGGTGGCTCGCGCGGAAATACCGCGACGAACGATAACCATAATTCCCGGGCGTAGCCATTTGTAAATAGAGATCGGTCTCTCCTAAACCCCGACGCTCGAACACCGCAGGACCTTCGGGATTTCCGGAAATACCCTGGATTAAGTCGAGAACACCAGAAATTTGATCAGCTTCCACCGAACTTGAAGACGCTATTGCGAAACATTGATTGCATTAAGAAATAGTTACATTAAATAGATTTTTACAGATCTCTCGCCGCGAAAATCGCGCCGCCATTTCGAAAAGTCAACGTCGATAAATGCAACGGGGGGTTCGAGGGGTTGAACAGGATCCGGGGGAGTGGTGTGACATCGCTCGCTTTCGGGATATTACAAAATCGCGGAACCCTGGAGTGAATTTATAGAGGACGGAGAGAGCGGTGTTCTCGACTGGCGCGACTCGGCGACCGAGGAGAATCTGGGACGTCGTTTGATTCCGTCCGGCGAAAGACGAATCGGCCGTCGTTCCGCGAACTTATTATTCTTCGGGGCCCCGATAAAATTGCGATTCCTGCCGTCTATCGCCCCCGCTCTAACCTCCTCCCTTTCTCATCCCCGGCGAGGATTTCCGTGAGCTCATAAGCCCCCGATTCACGCGAAACGCGCGGCGACTGATTTGAGTGGAGCTCGTTCCCGCCTCGAGTGCTGTCTGGAATCACGTTGTGCTCCGCTGTGTCGATGAGCAGATTGCCGACTTTATGGGGATATTAAAAAATCAGTCGATGCTGCCCCCAAACGGATGACAACAAATCGAATTTGTGAGAAGAATACGAAGTAAAAAATTGTGCAATTGATTAACGTGATGCAGATACATTTCTGTAAATTAGCTTCCGGATGGTGTCTGGTGATCGATGGAGTTACTATCCGCAAGTTGAGCTGTTCGGAGTTTAGAAGTAACGAGGTTTGGAGTATTGTGAAAGGCGTCGAGTATCACGTCCCCAGGATATCGATTCGATTGGCGAGAGCACGCGTGCGAACAAGCTGCATCCACGGCGTAGAAATTTGATTAATAGATGCGGCTTAATAGACGCGAAGCGCATCTACCGCTGATCTACACCGACGATACGGAAACATAATTAATAGACGTCCCGGACGGAAATTAGGTTTCTCTGTGACCGATGAGAAAGGCTGATTAATAACGACACATAGTATTCGTAAAACTGCTAAAACTTCACGATCATCTGCAACGAACCAAAGAAATTAAAGCCGATTTAAAATGATCAAACGTGTGATCGAATATTCCTCTTTCAGCCGTTGTTTGTACATTATTCCTACGAATATTACATCTGCAGGACAAATTCACAGTTACATTTTAAATTGAAAATTAATTCATCAAACGATGATGAATGCTTTCAATACCAACTGGAACAATTTGAACTTTCAATATAATTGTTGCATGCATGTTACAAAAGGAATATTAACAGCAACGGAAGAATTATATTTGTTTTGATCAAATAAACAGTTTGAACGTGTGTGTATATTCTGTTTGCTAAAGTTAGGACTGCAATATACGGATTAAATTATTTTCCGATTCAAGAAATATTTCACAAAATTAAAATTTTTCTAGAGCTACCTAGCTTCATAAATTCGCTGCTGCAGCGGATATAACAGTAATTCAAAGAGATAAGAACATAATGCATCCCCAAACTGTCCCGCATTTCGCATATTTCACTTCCTGCAACGTAAAACGCGAAACAGTCTCCTCGTCGCGATTTCACTTGCTTCGACCCAGAGAAAAAATTTACTGTATATTTCAGAAACACTCCGAAACGATAATTTTTGTGTTCAAACGACGTCCGCAGGCAGAAGCGTTGCACTCCTAGCCGCGAACCTGGAAGCTGCGCCAAAGAAAAGGAAAACGGGAGTAATTAATGCGCTCTCAAAAAGTTCGCATGGCTCGCGCATCGTCCACTTCCGTCGGTCGTAAATTTCCTGGCAAACAGGCTGTCTCGTGACAAGATAATAAAAAGGGTTCAAGAGCTCTGGGACATCGTGCGTCCTCGAAGCAAACATCGCGAGACGTGCTTCTCGTACGCAGAGGAACGCGAAATTGTAAAACTTGTTCGATTCCGCGACCGAAATACCATGGACTATAAGACCATACGCGAAGCTTCGTTCGAGAAGATTTTCATCCGAGCATTCGTTCCTCTTTGTTTCTCGCGGATGACTTTCCTTTCCATTGTACACGGTTTCGCGCGGATTAAACGAGTCGAGCGTAGAACTGCGGATAAAAATTGGAGCGCCCGGATCATTGTGAAGCACTACTCTGCCGTTGAGAGTAGAAGACGTAATTTCTGAATGGAACGGCGTGGTTAAATGATTTTATACTTAAAAAATACTACTAGTATGTCCACAGTTTTATATCTCACCTATTCATTTTTGTGATCAAATTCGCAGTCTACTAATTACATTCGACTCTGACCGTAGACGTACATAATGTTCGAAACGATACCGGGTCTAATCCAATTGGATCTTCCTTGCTGGCGGTATTACTTTTAAATCCTATTCGATTCCCCTCGATTCTTCGATAGCTGGGGTTAAGACCGTACACAGGGCGTTCATCCGGATAGCATTCGCAGAGAAAGAGGAGGAATGAGAGAGAACTGCGTCTGCTCATTTGAAAGGGAGGCGGACACCGTTTAATCCTTGGAGCAAAAGTGCCGGCAACGTGATACCAAAGACCAGGGGCGGAGAACGAGGGGGCTTTCGGCCCCTGGGAGAGGTCAAAGGGTAAGTGGGCTCAGCCGATCGAGGCCACGGGGATGAAACAGAACAGGAGCAAACGGAATCCGACCGAGGCGAGGGCTAAAAACGAAAGCTCTCGAGGAGGGAGATAGGCGCGTTTCGATGCAATGGATCATCTGAACGGAACCGTATACGCATGCCAACGGAACACAGCCGTTTGGCTCAGCCAATCGAATTCCAATCAGCCACCTAAAGCCTACATCAACGCGTTTCCTCCTTCAACCACGTCGTCGCGCGTTGTTTCCGCTGGACGACGAACCCATATCGAGGAGATTAGGCTTGTTGCTGGGAGCATGTCCCTCGTGTTAACCTCTGGCAACTGTCTACAGTCCCGGAATCGTCTTGAACGGTCCTTGCACAAATCCAAAGCTGTCTTAGACAGTTTTGAGTACCATGTTTGACACGTTGATTGCAGAACTGGGCACATATTTTGCTTGAAAATGCTACCAATTCAAATGTCTGTAAGAACTTGCACTCCCCTGTGCAATGCCACCTCAAAAATTGATCTACGATTTTTTTCAGTTACTGCATTGCTGCACCGATCTATTCTATGTTTGCTAACACGCGTAAACTGAAATTCGCTCGCGATCACACATCAGAGCAACAGGAATTGTAAAATGTTCAATACTCTTGAATCCCGCAGCTCGAGATCGCGCATATTTAATTCCCGCTGCCATCGATTCGAAATCGTCGTGTGTCAGCGACGACGATACACATCGGCGAATGTCAACAGCCGACGCCAGTGACGAGGATGAATGTAAACCGACAAAGCCACGAGAGAAGTTTCCGCGGGTCGCAAAGACAAATGAGATCGGGAAACGGGCGTAGACCGAGGACACATTGATCAATGGCAAGTCGTTCTTAAAAGCGGCTCGCACTCGAGAATAATGATCTACTTTTTCAGGAAACCGCAGGTGAACGAGCCGCGCCCTGAAACCCATTATGAGGGATCCTAAAATATCGTAGGCGAAATAAGAGGGGACGCGGTGTTCCGGTTGCAATTACGCTAACTGATAAATCAACTCTCTGCACGAGTTGCTGAGTGCATTGCACACACGCTCCTAACCGGTGCAACAAAATTGTTTCAACAACCCCTGCCTGTCGAGTTCGTCGACCTCGACTGTGTTCCCCTTTTTCGAAAGGGATCACGTTGAAAGAGAAAACGTGTTCCCGACGGTTTCATGCTTTCTGGCTGCGTACTGTCTGCTTAACCGTTCTGGAATCAATTAACTGCGATTCTGGTAGAAAACCTGACCCATTTTCGATTTTTACGTCTTCGAATAAGAGTCTAAAAAGAGTCTAAGAGTCTCGAATCTTGCTCAGTCGGTTATAATTCATTCATTTTTGCTAGGTTGGGTCGATTCTAATTCAGTTTCATCAGCGCCAAACTGCGCTGGATCAATTCTAGTTAGCAGCGCGTCTTAATGAAGTCTTCAGAGTCTCTAACAAACCTATTTGATCCGCCCACGCCAAGCAGACCAGCATCCAACGGCAGAATATCTTCCAGAATGTCAGCCTGCGTTTACTTCAAACAATCCAACCGCAAGATGCAGACCCAGTTAACCTTATAGACTCCAAATGTCTTTACACCCTCGAATTGTCCCGGGCCAACGGACAACACCCTACTGAGAACACAGAGCACAACGCCAGTTCCACCCACGTAATTTTCCGACCACGCTCTCGACAGGTGCAAACAAAGGTCACCATGATACGGTCTCCTCGTGAAACGAAGCAACCGAAATGTCAGCGTCAGAACCAACGAACGATGAAACGTTGTAGCACACCGGTCGATCCGGTGGATCCTTGTCCGCGGATCATCGACAGAGACAACAATTCCGACGGGAGCCGGGGCGTGAACAACGCGATGGCAATAACAGTAACCCCGGTGACAGTGATATCCAGCAGCGGTTAACACCGTCGCCGATGCAAACGGCGCGTCGGCAGCTAGACGTTCGGGGCCGCTGGCTGGCTGGTGTGGTGGTGCAGTCGGATGATCGGTCGTTTCAGGAATGTCAGATATTAAAATACCGCAGACACTCGAGCCTCGCGTACCAGCCTGCAAGCGTCGTCCTTCGCTCCTCCACCCAACCCCCGTTAACAGCCCCCACTACCCACCCAGAGCTCGTCTACCCTTCTTACGCCCCTACTGCACCGCCGCCAGCCATCGTTTCGCTTCAATCGAGTTTCCTGGGGCGAGCTAGCCAAGAGAGGAACACCGTACGCGTGAACGCCCCAGGATATTTCGCGCAGATGCTACGAGCAACGAGTCCGCGTTGTTTGTTGATTAACTCTCACTCCCTATCACCCCCTCTTGTTATTACGGGGGTTGTGGTGACTTGCTTCTTGCAAGTGTGGTTTGAACGGGTTTTGTCGGACCAGGCAGGTTCTTGGGTTCTGTTCGTGGTTTTGTAACGTTGACGTTTGACGCTCGACCTCCTTTTCGGGTTGGTTTCTCGCCTTCGAATATTTTCTTGTCGCATATGCAATTTTTGGAACATATGCTGAGTCAACAATAAAATCTGTCAAATTTCGTTCTCATATTTTTGCAAGGACTGACGTTCGTCCAATTTTCCGAAGCGAAATGAAATATCGTTTTATTAAAAGTTATAAAACTCGAAATCTATCTGCCAACTTTATGAAAGTTCCGAACTCTTATTATAAAAATGCATTCGACTGGCAGCATCCTCGATGCAGGAATTCGTGAGAAGGGTTCTAACTAGATTTCTTGTTGGTACGAACACTTCTAAGTGGTAGAACGGGACGACACGTGTCTGGTTGTCGATAGGAACTCTCGGTCCAGTTATTCTACGTGCAACGCTATAATTCTGACACCTTGACACATGCATGTATATACACGTAGCAGTCGATTCGCTCGGTTTTTGTACTATTTTCAGAAATGCTGCGGAACTTCTGACTACGGTGGATCTTCCGAGTGGTAGCGCGCGATGACACGTGTCTAGTCGTCGACAGAAATGTACGGTAACATTATTAAATCTACCACGGTATCTTAAAATACCGAGTTACACTGTACAATAAAATGTTACAAAATCGTCGACTAAATCGCCCTCCGAGATCCAATTAGTCCCTTAACGTCGTTCAACTCCCGACTACGCTTTAAATTCCTAAAGCAATTTAAACACACTAACTCGCACAACAGCGAAGCAACAAATTTCAACTGAATTAGTCGCCGATCAAAGTTTAAACTGAACGAAGAAGTCGGGATCGATACATCCGAAGGCAGAAAGCGGTGGAAAAAAACTGCAGAACACAATAGGAGGGAAACAACGAGGTAACACACGGCCGCAGAAAACGAACTAAACTCGCTGGAACCCGCAGTAATCGCGGGCCGAGACCTAACTCAGCACACACGTTGCACTCGTCGCCGAAAATTCCCAGCAAGCAAGCAAGCAAGCAACCAGGCAGGCAGGCAGGCAGGCAGGCAAGCTGGTAAGCAAGCAAGCACCTGCGGTCATTACCCCGCTTGATCCCTGTAAATATTTGCTCCGGCGAATCCGCAGGCACTCGCGCGCACTTTTCGCCCAGCCGTCGGTCTGATCCCTGACGTACCGAAACCACTTTCCACCGACAGCCGTGCTACATCTTCCTCGTCGCCCCCTTTACGCCTCTTCAGGGCCCCTGCCGGTTACGCCCGTTATCACGGCTATTCCCGTCGTAAAATCGCGCGCGATGCACGATGTATTCATGGCCGCGGCGAGCGAATATTAAATCGTCCGTCTGTTACGAATGGCGCGAGGGTAACGATGCTGCGGCTGAAGCCGCGAGAGCCGAGCTCGCCTCGCGCGCTTTATCGCTCTGCCGGGAATTGTTTTAACGTTATCGCGCACGGTAACTCGAGAGGATATAGTCGGAAGGGCCGCCCGGGAAAAAATTAGGCCGTGGTTACGCTCGGTATCGCGGCCCCGATTGCGATAACTCACGGCAGCCTGCTCGTTTGCCCGCGAGAGTTGCGATGGATTCGATGTTGAAATTGAAATTAAGATGATTTGCTGGTTCCAATGGTCAATTCGCACGGAAACGTTGCAGCTAGATATACCGACGCGTCATAGATGGCTAAACCTAACCAACCACTGATTCGAAAATCCAGCCACTTTAACTGCAAAAAGTATGCATGTACATTATACACAGTGGGTAATAGACTACATTCCAATCCGTTCGAGCAACAACAAGGGCCCTCGAGCCTGAAGAACAGAGAGAGAGAGAGCCACTCGCCCCCGGAAGCTTGTTAATCCTTTTTAATGCCACTCATCCAGGACACCAGAACGATCCCCAACTGAAAGACCACTTCGAGTTCAGATTTTCCACTTGACCGACGCGGCTCGTCCCCGAATTTCAAATATCCCGCTGTCCCCTCTCTCTCTCTCTCTCTTTCTCTCTCTATCTCTCCAAAGGTAAATCCTCGGGGCGAGGAGGAGACCAGGCTCGCACGAATCGAAAGTAAATTAGAGCCGGCTGGCGGGCAGCAATTCAATTAGGCCCACTCGCGGCGCAGGCCGCGCACACCGGCTCGAGTTTCGCCTCGTCGAGGCTGCAAATTAACGAGACACGTTGATCTACGGCCTCGCTATCCATAATTCCGACAAACAGCGGATCCCAGGCCGGGCCCTGTTCGTTCCAGCTAACTCGTTCAGGCCACTCTTGTTAGCCCGACTACTTACCGTGTCGGGGCTTCGACATCGAGCCTCGGTAAGTGTTCGGTCGGATAAGAGGCTCCCCGTCGAGACCGAACCTCCGGAGAGATTTCTTCGAATGAACGAGACTTTGGAACACGAGCCAGACCCGGAAACGACGTCGACCGGCAACAATGAATACCCCCGTCGCAACGTTCTGCGATCGCCGGATTACGATCGTTTCCTTCCTCGACGAGGATCGCGAGCGTATTCCCCGCGAACCACTGAGTATCAATCTTCCAAGATCACTTTTATTTCTATCCTATCGGCCACTTATTGGCCGTTTTCTCTTCCCTTTGCCCGCTGTGCCAGCCGATTGGAAAACGCACCGGAATCCCCGACGATAAATCTTCGCCGCGATTAGATCGAAACAATTGCGTTCGCGTCGTTATTGTTCGACTGTGCTCGCCGTGATTCACTGGCGTGCTTGTTAATAGACTGGGGGAATTCGGTGCATTTGTTTTCAGTTCTTCAGAAACAGTGTTGCACGGTGGTTTAACCTTTTAACCGGGGGCAACAGTTTTTGTTATCAAAATTTCATGCCCAATTGAAAAGTTACCTTTCCGAAAAAAGTGGTGAAACAGATCTGGTAAAATTTTTAACTCTTGCGTCGGTACAGTTTTGCTGATTGTCCACAGGTGCAATTAAAAATATTGTTTAAATCTCAGCTTCGACGCAAGGGTTGAACCGAACAATGGAAATAAATATCTAGGGAACACGAGTTTGGGAAAACCACTTCCCCGAGAGATCTATAGATGGACAAATATCCACGGTCCACTCGTAACGCATCGATTTCCTCGTTAGGCCCGATATAAACACCTGTTGACCGAAATAAATCGTCAGAAGATGGAAATCTGGGTCAAAGCGAACCCAGTCACCGACCGTCCAGTTTCAATGGAATTGCACGGTGCCATACATTTCTCTCTCCGACCAACGAACACCCCGAAACGAACACGAACACCATAATCACCGCGCAGCTGGATCCCCGAATTCTGGCAAACCCGGAAATGATGGAATTGCGGCGACAACGCGACGGTAACCCGCCGAAACTATACGCTCGGGCGATTCAACATGGAAAAAAGCACCGGCTCCAGCACGACCAGTTTTTTACTACGCGGATCGAGGGAATTTTTACGAGACTCGGATTCCGCGAGCTGCGTGAAATCCCCAAATGAAAAAAAAAATCGTGATCCGGGTATGCGTCGTTCTTGACGAACGAGCTCAAATTAATTGTTCGCGCACGCGTTCGCTGTGAGGCGGGTTTCCACGCGATTTGATGCTTGTTAACCCTTCATAATCCAATTATTAATATCGAAATAACAAGCACAGAGTGCACGCCTTGTTTCTAAGGAAATATAAAATGATTTCGGATGTGTTCGTTGATCCCGAAAGCGGTAACGGGACAAAGACATGTTGAGAAAAACGAAATAAAAAAAACGACGGACTGATTTAACCCTTAGCACTCGAGTGACGCCTCTGTGGCGCCATTAATAATTGCTGTACTATTATTGAAAATATTGTTTACATTATCAGATCTGTCGGTATCTAATCAATTACACAACATTTCGGTATTGTATGAAGTATTACATCAATTTCATATCTACCAAACTTAAAAGATCATACAGGAAATATTCTGGATCGCAAGAAATGTTTTATTTTCCAGTTAAAATAGCTCCGAGTGCAAAGGGTTAATATTACTGGCACATTATTTTCAACTAGTTAAAAAATTTTATTTGAAATCAAGATCCGTAGTATGGTCATAAATGATCAGCGAAGCCTATCGCTGCCGACGATACATGGTCCCATATAAAATCTACTCTTCGGAATTAGAATCTGGGCAAAGTAACGTAGTTTGGAGATTCTAAAGTTAGCAGGGCTTGACACGGACAGCGTTTGAGAGTAAAAGAAGCAGTTCACCGTACGAATGCAGGCAGCGCTAAGTGGCGTTCTGTCGACGTATCAGCGGAACCGCAACGACGGTTCGTTTGCTTCTACCGCAGAACTCTGAACTCCAAATGGGATATTAATGTCCAGCGGCGACTCCTGCCTGCCCGGGGCCATCTCCGACGGAACAACCGGCTGTTTACGAGCAACGCGTTACCCGACAGCGGTTTCCAACGGTTAGGCGGGTAGCTGCTGCATGGTAGCGGGGTCCAAGTCCGAGGTGCTCTGCGGTCTGGCAAGTCCGATCGAAATTCACGTCGCAGTCTTACCGATCGCCATTGGTCAGCTGATACCAGTGGACCTCTCGCTGGCCACCGCCTTGCGGTCGCAGATTGCTCGCTCAACTTTCTCATAGACGACGTCGCACGCCTCTGCAAAGTGTTGTCCATTAGGCCATTTCCGGGCCGAGTGCCGCACTTGTCGATACTAATTGCGAATAACCGGAGGATAATGTTCTTGGGGACTGAGACCAGATCTCTCGATCGCCGCTCGGAGATTTCGAGTCTCCCAGGACTAGCCATGCACAGTTTAGTCTAGCAAGTGTTGCTTATTGATAGACAATATTGATAGTGTGCTTGCACGTTGTCAGATCTCTGACGAAACCGATTATACATCGTTCTCCTATGTACAACGGTGTTTTGTTCCTTGTCAAATTGAAATTATGAGACAATTAGTACAGTGGCAAACGAAAATTCCGTCGACTAATGCGTACTAATTTTCGGACTCGGTACAAATATGGCCACGGTTAAGGTGATGACCAAAACACCGGTGTAACATCCTAAATTACGTCGGCATCGGCACTGTGTACACCCATGTGTGCGTGTGTATTTGCGAGTCCGTGCTGCAGCCTCAGCGGAAGCTGTCGGTTGATATAGAACAGTGTGTACCCAACTCTCCAAAGAGGCTAATGCGAAATTCTCTTTCGAAGACCATGCTCGGCTGCCTCGGTTTATCCGGACAGTTTACGGTAATACGGGGAGGGTCTTGCGCTCGTTGAATGTACAGGAAGACTGGGCAAGAAACGCGTGGGAGGAGTACTCGGTGGATAATTCATAAGCATCCGCTTCCTATTTGATGAATCGCTTCCCTTCACGGGGATTACGAAACGCGGCCCGACATTGATCATCCACGCTTTCCATGCTGATACCCCGGACCTCAACCCCCACCCCCCCCGGAATAATTATCGACGCCGAATTATTTACTCGGTGACTTCGGCGAGCTTCGATTTTCATTTCGATGCAAAAGAGCCCGTTGGCTTTGGCCTTGCTGCTCCTATAGTCCGCCGCAGCCCGGATCCTCGAGGCAAAAAATTAGCAACAGTCTCTCTAATTGCCTCGGAACTTCCTCGCCGATTTTTTGGTAATTAAGAATTTACTGTGATACAGCAGAAATTAATAGCAGACATACGCCTCCTTTTTTAGGGGATCAGGGGAAATGTGTAAAACTGAACGGTTTCAGGGGATTTATATTTCGAAAAATAGACTCTCGCATTTTTAGACGATCTCTGCATTCCAACGAATTTTTACCCGGAAGCTTAAATTATCAGACGTACACGGTTTCGTATGAAATACCAGAGGGATTCAGCAGAAATTTTTATCGAGGAAATATTTTCCAAATTTATCAAGTTTCTTGTAGCAGACAAATAATTTGAAGGGTGAAGTGACGAACAGTACAGCCCTGTTACAATGTAGTTTGAAGTATTAATTTTGGAATCGATAGGACACCATCGGCGCGACAAAATACAATATTTGTTCCTGCGTGCAAACAGACTATTTTTCAAGCACTCTCTGTCGAGTGGCAAGCGACGGAACACGTTTAAAGAGCGACGTTCTAGAAGGTAGGGGCAGCAACCCCTTTTCGTGGTATAGATACCGATGTCGCACGCCGAGAAAATGCAGGGAGACGCTCCGACGAACCGAATGTGGCTGCCACTCTCATCGATTTTTCTGTCCGTTCACCAATAACGCGGCCTCCGCCATCGCAGTCACGAAACCAACGAGTAAAATCCACCAACTTCCCTTTCTCTGCATCCCTGAATCCCGTTTCTCGTCGAATTGTCATCTATCGTTCGCTGATTCTCTTTCTCTTAACGTTTGTCTTACGATTACTCTCGAGCTTACGTTCTTTGCCACCAAAATCCAGAATTGATTGAGTTTATCGTCTAGAATATCAAAATAATGAACCCTCGAAATGATTTAGCGACGAACCATTCAGATTTATCAGTGGGAACAGCGACGGTCTCGCTCGCGTCTGACCAATTTGTCTCGCTATCACTTGTCATCTCTACTAGAATTCAACAACACGACGTTAATAACGTTCCCCGGTCTCACGGAATCTATTCAATTGTCAATAGTCCCGCTAGGCGATTGAAGAACTTTGGAGAAAATGCTCGGAGGAACGTCAATAAATGACTTATGAAATAATTCTGTTTCCTTTGTGGCCAGGCATTGTGCACGAAATGGCGATAGAATCGCGACGGCATTGTCATTCCCGTCGATTTAATTCCCATAGACGGGTAAATCCCCTCTTTGTTATTGCGCGCAACTGCAAAAGCGAAACGGCCCGATGACGAACGACTTAATTAGCCCGCGGTATTTTTCGTTCGGCTGCGTTCTGCAGTGGACCTCTCGCGATCGTTCCCGGCCCCGCATGATCGTAGACCGCGGTAGCGAAACGATTTAACCCGCCGACAAATCTGTTTCGGTGCTTGACATACATCGTTCTACCCGTTTTTCCCAGTTCCCCTCCACCGGACTGCTAGCCCGCCTCGTTTTTTTCCTCAGTCGATGTTCATTGTACCACGCAAATGGTGTGTGAACGCCGAGTTCGACTTAAGTGCCGGCGGGAAAAGCGTTGTACCGAGTGCCGGCCATTATCCTTTTCACACTATGTGTGTATGTGTGTATCGCGAGCGGTTTTCAACCTCTGAGGATCATAATTCGAAGAGAAATTTGTTCATCGAAGAACGCAATCGTGATGACAGTGGCTGCCATCAGTCCTGAGATTCGCAGAATTTTTCTTCTACAGTCAGATTTCTTTAATGGTTCTGCTCGATTTTACAGGATTTTGGAGCGAGTAGATTTTAGGACATTGTTTTCGATCTTTGTGTGCTGCGTTAATCGAATGTACCTAGATCTACGTTCACACAAAATTCCAAAACAATTTGTCAGCCTATGTTTAAGCAAGAAAATTCGAGAACGCTCCAACATTATCGTAAATAGTCTTTATCGGAGGAGCATCTTTCCGCAAGAACAATATGCATCTGACTGCACCGAACCGGCTCAAGAAAGCCGCGGACGTCATTCATTTCTGGCGCTAATTATTTTCCGGCGAAAATCGAGCGGTCGCTTCCCACCCCGGATTTCCCCCTTCTTTAATCTCAATAATAGAAACCCGTTGTTGCTTTCAGTCTTCCTCATCCTAGTTTCAACCACCGGCTCTGCGATCGAACGTTGTAGTTCGCCGTCGTCGGTCTTCCACTTCAACGAACTGACGCGGGACGCACACATTCGTTCCACTCTCTCTCTCTCTCTCACACACACACACTCTCCCACTCCTGAACACAGAGACAAACCTAAACGAGAGACAGAGAGAGCGAGAATGCCGCCATATTTCGTTTCGAGTAGAACGCACACAAATCATTCGCGGCTACGGGCTGAATTACTGTTCGAGCGAAAAAGAAAAGAAAAAAAGGACGAATCCCGCGGAACAGATTATGGATCCACCCTTCTCTTATGGGTGGGTAGAGAGAGAGAGAGGGTTAAAACTGCTGGCGTTAAGAAAATTCTCGACAAAAAGAAATATTAATAAAAAACCGGGAGAGAAATAGAGGATCCGACGGTTTTTGCGACCTTTCTCCTTTCCCACCCTCTCTACCTGTCTCTCTCTCTCTCTCTCTCTCTCTCTCTCGTCGATATCGATTCCTTCTTTCGGCTCAGCCTAGTTCCAGATTCCTCGGCCGCCTTGCATCCGACAAAATCTCCAGTTTTTTCTCCGCCTCTTTCTATTATCTCTCTCTATCTTTCACCCTTCCCCCCCTTTCATCCGCCGGACCTTACTTTCGTCGTAAATTTCGAGGAAAACACAGGAATCGAGGATACTCGTTTCCTCAGCGCGACTGTGCGAGGCCGCTGTCGCCGTGACAAGTTAATATCGCCAGCGACACTCGGATAATGTATCGAACTCGGTGCCGATGATCGATCGACCTCCTGCTAACGAAATTCTTGAGCTCGATGTGTCGTCAGAAGAGGGCTCGGTCCGTCGGAGACAAGAAATTGCGCGTGGGTGGCTGGAATTGTCGCGAACACTCGTAATCGGCCCGTCTAGGTGAAATTGTCGACGGGAGGCTGTCCCGAGTTTTCCGGTTTCGTTAATGGTGCTGAGAGAATGAGGACTTGTGGGATAATAGGCTAGACTTATCCTGGATCAAGGAACGAAGCTGGGGAATTGAGAGAATTGAATCTGGTTCGGTTTTTCAAGAATTTAGAACAGGAATTAACTGGCCAACCACAAATCTTACGTTGCGTCATTATTTACCAACCCAACAATACAATTCCAAATTGAGTCCGACCATTGAATTCCCAGAAAATATGACATTTGACACATTCATTCACCTGTCTCTCGTCCTGACACAACCGCAAGACGAATCACTTGAAGAAGACACCGGTGTCGTCCATCAACAACGGACAGATTGCATACATGAAATATGTCCCACCACTTCGTGGTACAAATTGTCCTCTGCTGGAAACGACTAGTTCTCCATTGTGGGTCACATACGACCCGACTCCGTCCAGAACTCATCACCGGTGACAAATGGAAAAGAAGTTTCTCGGACGGCAGCATCTGTCCTGCCGTCGGAAAAAGCAATTTTCCCTCGGACAGGCTTCCTCTCGATCCGACTGGGTTGCCGCTTATCATTTTTATTACCGTTCTAAACACACAATCGGCTTATCGACCGACTCTAACTCCACGGACACGAAACAACGGAACCACGAAGCCGATCGCCCGATCGGCTAAAGGCAGCGCAGCCGCGCGCACAGAAAATACTTCACTTCGCGGATTGTGCGCTCCAGTTCTTTCCGCTCGGCTACACGCACCCAGAGACCACCTTTCACCGGTTATGGAAGCGGACTGTTCCCTGAAATTAACTTCCACGAAACTTTTCCTTTTCGTCGTGATTGCATTTCGCCTCGGAGAAAATTAACGAGATCAGGATTCTTCCCTGAAGAACGAGATCATTGTGTTTGCAACGATGGTCGACGATCTAGCACAAGTTCCAGATGCTCCTGTTCTGTTCAATGTGCGTTCGAAGCTGCAACAGCCGTCCTGTCGTCGTTTATTCTGATTCATTGTATGTAGAAATAGAACGTAAAACGTTTCTTTTGTTCGGATTATTGCTGAATTTTATTTCGGTGCAATCTGTTATGCGGATCTTGTATGGTACTCGTATAAATGCAAACGATATAAAGTAGAGTAAACACTTTTTGTAATTTAGCACTGTGAATCATTGTAACAGAAGAATATCGACAGAAATACGAGAAGCGTTAAGGCAAGGGTAGGATAAAAGCGTGTTTGTACTACTGATTTTCAAAAGAATTGACATGCAAACAATTTATCAATCATTGAATTTTCTTGTATATAACAACAGTTGTTAAATAAACAAGCTAAAGTCGTCGACTGGTCGTGAACTAAACGGTTCAAAGTGGCTAATTTCGAACAGTCCACTACTTACAGTCTAAAAACCACGGGTTTCCATAGAGATTGAAATTTAACATTTCAGTAATAGTGGTACAAATACACCGAAGCGATTGTGACTTGAAAGTTCTGGTGTTAAAATCAATGATTTCCATAGAGATTGGAATTTAATATTTCAGCAATTCCGGAATACATAATCCCAAAATGAATCATTTCGACCTGCTCGAGAGTTCCGGCGTTAAAACCATGGATTTCCATAGGGCTTAAAATTCCATAGAAGTTTAATATCCCAACGATAGCAAAATAAATCATTCAAAGTGAGTCCTTCGAGTGGGTTTGATCACATGAGTGTTAAAAACGTGGATTTTCATCAAGATTGAAGATTAATATTGCAGCAACTGTGTGCGAAATAATCCGTAAGTCGATCGTTCCGATCGGGTTGCAGGTTTCGATGCTCGAAATTATTGATTTCTGGCATGGGTTTCGTAGGATCTTAACGGTTCAGCGTGGAGCTGGGAATTAATTAAAAAATTATGAACTATCAGAGAAAATTGTGCTCGTTAACAGTGAAAGCAGTTCGACGGCGTGCTGGCTCGGTAATCCAAGGAGCGCCTGGGGGTAATTTCGTTGCGCTTCCGCTGCGTCGAGTGTCCCGTGGAATCGTATCGCGTTACGTCGCTCGTCTAATCAGCGTTGCTCTCGTTCCACCGGATTTTTTCTGGTTTGTAGGGAAAACTTCAAACGACACACTGCGCTCGCTTGTTTGACGATTCAGAATCCATTGCTCGAACAACGGGCTCGAACTCGAACTCGAATGGTCAACAGAATAGGTGTTTCCATAGTGAAAGGCGCGCTGAAAAGCTCGAAGAGTTTCGAGGAATACTGCACACTCGGCAGAAAGATACTTCCACGTGTGGACAGTGTGTTTGAGCGATGGCTACAAAGGAACGGTTACAGGAGTTTACCAGACTCGCCGCTTAAAACGAACCACCATTTTTCTTTTAATTCCTCTCTCGCCGACGAATGTACCGTCACAAAGAACTGCAATCCCTCTTTCGGGACCCGACGAACCGCCGAAAAAACTGCACCAGAAGAAGGGATTCACTGTTCGCCGATGGTCAGAGCGTCCCGTTGTCCCACAAAGTTTTCAGCTTTTGTTGACTCTTTGCGACAATGCTGGCGACGCGCTACGGGTGGGTCCTCTGAGACCCGTTTCGCGCCGCACGACCATTAAGATAATTAGTTTGCGCTTGTTGGTAGAGAAGAGAAAAACGAAAGATTCGTTTCAAAGAGACTGTACTGGACCAATAAGTGAGATATTTACAAGTTTTGATACATCTAAGAGGCTATCGAGTATTTGGGTATTCTAGACACCGCGTGGCGTCACTTAACGAAGGATGAACTCTCCCCAGGTCTGTGTAATGGTACTTTAGGGCCCCGGTCACGCGACGGACCGTAAACAATTTAGGGAACGACGGGTCATCCGTATCGGATCGAGAATTGTCCGTCGTGGGGGGCGTGTGACGCCGGGACATGCATAAACAGCGGCGTCCTGACGATAGGCCAGCCACGAACCGTCTGCCAATACGAAATGTATGCGAGGATGTATGACAAACAGCCCGGAGCCTCGAGCTTTGCTATTGACCGGGTTGTATTAACGAAAACCGGGATAAAGAGGGACGGTCGGGGTCTAAAGGAGAGGGAGGAACATCGATCTGCGGAGCCGAGCTTCTCGTCCTTCCAACCCTCCTCCCTCCTGGTTTGCGCCCGACCCCCTATGCCGTCCGGCGTTTTCCTTTCACGCAATAACGTTTTTCTATGGCGTCACTTTTTCCGATTTCTCCTTCTACCCGGAATATATCTCTGAAAGGTGATCAAACTCTTCGATATGTGCTCCGTGCAACGCGATTGGTGGATATTCGCTTTTTCGGCAAGGGTTCGGTCAAAGAGGTGAACGAGTCCGTACTAGTCAAACAAGCAGTTCAGGTTTGCACAAGCAGTGTACATTATTCTCTATTTGGGCAAGTACAATAAATCAACCACGAGCCAGACAACTGGAACGAATGGGCCACTATTCACACAGTGATATGAAACTGTCAATAGTCAGTCAAGAAATATAGCCTCAATACCGATCAAGCAAGTAGAATATATCGACCAAAAGTCAGGCAGACATTCAGAGCTTCTTCCTATAGAATCTTCCACAAATTTCATGACAACCGAATATCTTAAAAATATCTAGAGAAGTGGGATTTACAAGAATTACTTAAGTTTTTCTTTATCAACAGGATATTTCCAGGATATGATGTTGGGATCTCGTTTCAGGAATATCGGAGCGAGGCAGCATCAACGTGAATCAAGTACACGTGCGCAACTAGAGGGCTCTTAGAGCGAAGTTAGAGGACATCGGGGAAAAAAGAAAATGCGCTGCGGTGGGTGATGGGGGGTGAAGGACTGTCAAAGTGATAGCCAGGTGGTAGAAGAGGATCAGACCCTCGTCCACAGATCTCTGGAGGAGGTCGAGCTCGCAAGCATACGTGACTTTCGTGCACACGTCGGGAAGAAGTCGACGTTTTGCAAATGCTGACGTTGAAACGACGACGCGGGCTTGGTCCTTTTTAAAGTTTAAACGACCAAACGACCGCCTTTCTCCACGGGAAAGTATGCGATTCTCGAGCTCCGGATTTGTCCTGGTGTTGTTGGTCAACGAGCTTTTCCAAAGCATACCAATTCCTAGATATCAAATATAAAACTTCAAACATAAAATATAAGCTCCGTTTCATGATACACGAAACCTATTAAATTTTCATGTTTCGATTCACAAATTGACGAAATTGTTTGCCGTTTCATCGTTCGCGTTCGAAAGCGAATTCGATAAACTCGTCGCAGCGACCATTCAATTTTAATTCGTGCGCGTCGGAGGACCGGTCTCCGGGACGCGAGAAAAAGATATTTTTTCTTCGGTTTTCTCTATTTTAATTTTTTTTCCCTCTCTGGATAGAGGAAAAGCGCTCGCGACTGCCAACCGACGCGACGTGAAACTTTAACGAAGCGACCGTGCGTTCTCGATCGATCGATCGCCACGAAATTTCAGCCCGTTAACCCGTTTGCCGAGCGAGTTCAGCGAAATTACAACCGGAAAAACAGAATCGAGCTCGGCACGGCTCGCCTCCTCCCGCACACGCCGACGATTTTTTACTACGTACCCGCGTTTCCGTTTTCTTTGTTTGTGCACGGACTTTATTATGTTTACAGACCGGCTGTAATCGATTGCATTACATTACCGCGTTTGCGAATGCAAATCTATCGGCAAAGACCGCCGGTTCCGCGTTACCATTCACAGCACTGACGCATTGTTCCCGATTGGGTGGCTGTTGTGACGACGCAATCTGCCTGAGACGGTTTCCAGTAAATTAAAACGGTCCGCTGGAGCAACGTGCTCCATTACGCTACGCGAATTTTCACTCTGCAAGGAGCAGGACTCACTCTGCTAGAACACAGGACCACTCAAAATAAATGGTCCATTGCGCTTGTTTAAATGAGAAAGAAATAACGCTCGTTATATTGCTAGATAAAGATGTCTTCTGTCGTGTTCAATAACTTCTGGTTCCTAATGTGGCCTTTGTTCGAATGGATTCCTCTTTTGAATCGCTCTGTATCCTCATAAACCTTAAACAGATTAATAAAGCTACATTTTCTGCCTGCGAGTTCGTTGCTGGGACATTAAAATATAACGTTGTTCATTAAAATGTAACTGCATTAACAAAATTCACTACGCTACAGGGTGATCCACAAATAAAGATTCACCAGGACTGCTTTAAAGAAGACAAATTGAACGGACAATTCTTAGGGCACAATTAAAAAATACGCCCTTCAATTCACAGATAAATTCTACAACTTCTTCTTGCAGGTCGGAACTGCGTATTAAAAATATCGAAAAATAGGTGCACAGTTGGAAGAACGTTTTGCCGATTTTTGTACGGAATATGCTAAATTTCTCGGCGAGATCAATCAGTCACCGAGCACCGGCTTTCATTTTTGTCCGGTCGATACTGGATGGTCAAAAAATTGTCGGAGTATTGATTCTCTGCTCGAGGCCGATCGTTTTCCGGCCGAGGGAAAAATTTCACAGTCGACGTATCGCCGAAATTAATGACCCTTATTAACCGCGCGCGACCAGATCGGGACAAATATTTAATCGGTCCACCGATACTTATTGACCTGGCGCGCGGTGTGCGGCGCTCCTTTGAAAAGTATCCGGCGATTGCGTTACCAGGCTGATATTGGCTCCGTTCGGGATCAATGGGAGCTGGTGCTTACTAATTTCGACCGTTCAAACCGCAAGGCTAATGACATTAATTGCGGCCGAACGTTCGAGCGATACTATGTTGCATTGCCGCGCAAACTCTCCGACGGACTGGCCGCTGGGAACCTCAAATTTTAGACACATTGTTCCAAGCATCTTCCCTGGCGTGACTCGTTTATTCTTCACGAACATTTATTTACGTGCACGATCTACGAAACCGCGAAAAATTAATATGTAAGAATTAATATACACGTTTCATAAATTACCCAGTCGAATTTCTCGAATTTCATCGATCGTAGCTGTCTGTAAAACATAATTCTCGTTTAATTCATTTTCCCGAACAGTTTTGAAAGAGAAATGTATTGAACGCGTCCAAGGAAAAATCTGGTAGGAACGTGGAGTGTTGGAGAGACATCGAGCGTGGACTGGTCGCTTAATGAAATCAATTAGTCACGTCCATCGGTGGAACGTCGCAAACGTTTGCCGATTCGTCGTATTTATGTACTCAGCCTCAAGGGTGCGTATCCATCTGTTTGCGGACCGCAGGGTCCTCGGTCGATGGTCGCATCGATCATGCCGGCCTGCGGCCCTGTGATCCTGTCAGGTGACAATCCGGTCGATCGTTGCTCTCCAACTTAATGAAACTAATTAGTCACATTCGCTGGCTCCGCCACGATCGGACCACAATGCACCGTATCGAGCCGTTCGATAACATCTGACCGTGCGGTGACTGACAATCGCCGTTGCCGCTCTACTCGAGCGTTTATTATCGATACTGGCTCCTCCAGCACGACATTAACGCTAATCCATTTATTTAACAGACGATTCAACGAATCCCGCATAGCAGTTCTTGTTCTATCGAATATTTCATTCTTCTACTACTGTTAAGGGAGTAGGAAGGAATTTGGCCTTGACGAATTGATGAGTTGTGTGGTACACCATACACCGCTAGAATCATGTACGTACACGAGAATTGCAAGGGTCCAGTATTAACAAAATTGCGTCTCGCTTATGCATATTGGGGACCTCTCCATAGTCGCAATCAAAAGATAAATCTAGCGCGCTTACTATCCCAGAAAGCCTAATTTTACGGTTTTTTAGGCGATATTCGCATTATTCGACAGAATTTAGCGGAGCCGCGAGAAGAAATGCTGGCGCGACACTGCT
>CM052201.1:9819354-9960143 GCA_028455805.1 Lasioglossum figueresi | reverse complement strand
CCAGCATTTCTTCTCGCGGCTCCGCTAAATTCTGTCGAATAATGCGAATATCGCCTAAAAAAAACGCAAAATTAGGCTTTCTGGGATAGTAAGCGGGCTAGATTTATCTTTTATCTAGCGATTGCGACTATGGTGAAGTCCCCAATATGCATAAGCGAGACGCAATTTTGTTAATACTGGATCCTTGCAATTCTCGTGTACGTACATGATTCTAGCGGTGTATGGTGTACCACACAACTCATCAATCCGTCAAGGCCAAATTCCTTCCTACTCCCTTAATAATAATTGAATGCATCCGTAATATAGCAGCTGCAATTATATTTCCCACGCTTCTATTGCGATACGAATGACATCATAAAGTATTCATTCGCAGTTGCCTTCCAGACGTGGGCGCGCGAGCGTAGTCAATGATCCGTACAGCAAATGAACGGCCACGAACTTATTAATCAATTTTCCGATCTCGCTAGGAAGTTATAAGTTCACGGTATAAATAGATCATCGCAGTACCTCGCCTTTTATATCAGCAACATAAATTTCTTTTTACTCTCTAGAATTTGTAATGAAAATTCTATACCAATTTCAGAACGAACAGCTAGCATAAATTTCGTAACGCTTCCCGTTGTGAAGTCGATTTAATGGGAAATTGAAGAGCACGGTAGCGAATAATTAATTCAATACATCGCTATCGAACAGCCTGTGCGCAGACTTCCGGTTATTGAGACGCTACCGTATCAGAGCAGGTAACTCGTTTTATGATCCGCGTTTAGTACGCGATAGGATTGTTTATTATTTACGTAAAGCGCGCCGGAGAGAGTAGTCTTCAACGGAGAGTACAGTTTTAGGGCGAATTTATTTAAGGATCCGCCGAGCGGAAACAAGACGATGAAGCAACTGTTGCTCCCATCGAGTGAAACAGAGAGCCATTGCTAGCCGTATCGGACTGTCTGACTGATCACGGCGCATCCGATGCCCGTTGCATCCAGCACTGAATCGAAATACCACCCCCCGACGTAAACCGTAATACTCTAGAAATAACTTGGAAACGAGCCTGGAAATAATGCGAGCCGGTCAGCGAGAGCTAAGGTAGCCCGGCGACGCAACAAGAATGCACTCGGATCTGAAATAGACGTTCGCGATGCGTGTAAACACCAGTTGGAGCTTAAGAGGCATCGGTGTCGTGATTATAAACACTCTTTGCACGTGGGTAACGTAAAAGCCAGGAGATAATAGCCCGGGGATCGAAATGATTCGCAAGGGAAGAGATCCACTGTGCTAAATTCGGCACAGTTCTTCTGTTCTCTGCGCGAAAACAGGCAATTTGAACAAACGGTTTCAGAATACGAGATCTTCTGGAACTCGATGTAGATGTACTCATCTATTTAATGGTTCAGGAAAGAGTCGCTGCGCAGACTCAAAAAATATTTGACTTTCTAAGATTATCATATTACCGACTCTAAACAGTATTAAACCATTTATGATTGTAGGTACTTGCTGTAATACTATGCGTTCCCGTATATCCTTAAAATAAAATGAAAAAGAAATTAAATTAGATTTATAATTTGTAATACCAGCCGAAGGAAAAATATAAATAATTTTTATGCTTTCCCAAGGGATTTGCAGCTTCGGTTGTCCTTTTACGAAGCCGACCATTCGCTCACGCTCGATAAGAGCTCCGCTTACGAAAAACAACCGCCTCCAGCCGTCGATCCCCGTCACTTCCGGTCTGGACAATTAACGAGGTGCTTCAGAGCGACGCCGCGTGTTAATGTAATTAATCGGTCACGTACCACGCCCACGACAAAAGATCCTGGCTGGTTCGTTAGCTGGTACTCGATAGAATTATCGACTGTTGTATCCGTCCTGATGAGACACGCTTATCATCCGAGGAACGAGGATATTGCTAGGGGAAAGGAGTAACGCCGGCGAACCCGACATCGACGTCGCGCCCCGAGAACGTATTTATAAAGCCGGGGTTTTTTCTGGATTGATCGCCGTTTTGTAGCCGGTCCCAGTTCGTCGGCGCACTTTTAACTTTGCTTCTTGCGCGAGAGCGGCGCCGATAAACTCGTTCCACTTCGACGACAAAGAAGAATTAAATGTTCCGCGAAATCCCGGGCTCGCTAAACGACTCGGTCTCGCGGGAAATTTGGTCAAGGAGACGAACGAATTCTCGGGGAAATTAAACTGTAAATACTGATCAGAAAAGTACCGAGATGCTCGGAACGGAATTCTAAAGTTGCAATTTTACGGAGCGTCAAAATGACCGAATTTATCATGCGAAATTGTTTTCTGAATTTTCGTCGTTACAAGAAGACTCGTGCAAGAATGGCCGTGTTAGACCTGTTAAACTGCAGTTGAAATTTTAGCGAGTGTCTATTCTTGTCGAGGGATTTTAGTTTGGTACTCCACGAAATGTCCTCCAAAGACGGGAAATTCCTCAAAAGTTTAGAGACACTCGATGCTTGGGTATAACCCCGGTAATCTGTGATTCGTTAAGTCCATTGTCCGCGGGCAAAGTGGCCAGACTTTCGTGCCACGGAGGCGAAGTACTCCAGAACAGTAATTAAAACAACAGAGGCGGGAGTCCGAAACAAGGACCTTCAGGGATTCCCTCTGACGAATCACAATTGAATTGATTAAGTCCCGACAAAAACTCCGGCTCTCGGGAACTCCTCTCGAGAAACGATCTCTTTCCCGCGGAGTTTTCTTGAACCGGCGCGCTCAATGATTTACGCCCTTTAATAGACCGTTCTCTCGTTCCTTTCCCTTTATTTTCGGAAGCCGGGTGTATTTCCCGTATTATCCTTTGATTATTCCCTTCTGAGAGATACGTCGTCCTGTAACACCGCTCCTGTTCCTCCGATTCGTTTGCTCGGCCTTTATCTTGCGAAATGATTTAATGCGGAAGGAATAATCCTGTTACCGGGGAAATTGTCTTTCCAGAGATGCGGGGAATGTTTCGATAATAAAGTTCGCTGAGGACCCCTTCGGGAACCTCTTCCGATCGCAAAGTAAACTTTTAAGCTCCACGTTTAATTCCACGTTCAATTTCCCGGCTGTCGAGCTAGTGGTGCGAGACACCACTGGTGAGGCGAGTAGTGTGGATGTAACTGTGGCCAGACAAATAGCAGAGATGAGTCTGAACGATAAGTAGAATGGCTGTGAGTGGCCAGACAAGTAAAATAGGTCACTTCACGACATAAAAAAAAATAAAACAAGACTGTGTGTAGTCGGACAACTAGGGTGAGACAGTGTGCGTCCAGAAAAGTAGAACGATGTCTAGCCAGAAGAGTAGAATATTCCAGGCTGTGTAACGATGAATATAATATGGCGATCTCTGATCAGATACGTAGAATAAAACAACCTACAATTCGCCAAGTGGAACGAGACTGCCTACAGTCAGACAAAAAGAACCGGGAGGCAAATAAAATTGAACTGTCAATAATTTAGTAGAGTGTATAAGTAGATCAGTTCTCTCGTGCAAGCGATATGTTGGATCATCAATAAGTTACCAGCACAATGAACTTATTGTTCGTTGTCAAAAATGAATCAACGATCTCGGAATCGTTTCTAATAAACAGTGATTAAGAAGTATCGATGAAACGATCTGAGAATGGTTTCTAAACAAAGATTTCAAAGTATCCCACTTGATACTTTGTTTCAAGAGCCGGACTGTGGGGGCCTAACCTAAACAGTCTGGAGATACGAGGGGGGCCCTGTTTCCTTTTTGGATTCCAACGAATTTCCTCTAAGAGTCGGTCGAAGCTAAGATTTCGTACAGCGAAGAGCTGCCTCTCGCGCCGTGAAATAACGACTTACATTATTTTACAAATACCAGTGTGCATTCATCAACACCCATATTTAATACGATATTACAGTACCATTGGTCAGGCAAGGGTCAAGCGAAAATCCTCGGTTCGGCATTGAGCGGATCAGGTGGGTATGGGTTTAATGGGTTAAAAACAAGCCCCGGATCTGTCGTGGCAAGGCTCGATCGTCGCCAGGCCAGCTAATGAAACTCGTCGATCACGCGCGGTGACACGTGTTCGAAGGTCACGAGCAGCCTTTCAGCGGCGCAACATCGAAGCCCCAGGACACTCGTCCGCGAGACCAGGCGCCTGTGCATTCGCAGATAAGGCGGAAACACTGGGAATCGTATATATCGATCCTTGGTTTCGATAAGATACGAGAACCCAACAACCTTCGGCTCGGCTTCACGAGGTGCTGCTCAGGCAAACTGTTTCGGCGCGTGAGGAAGAGTGTGTGAGAGAGAGAGAGAGAGAGAGAGAGAGGCGGGGGATGAAGTAAGAGAGAGTGGGAGAGAGAGGGAGGGTTTTGTTCTCTTAGCGGCATCGATCGCGTTCCAAGCCGTCCTATGCCCACGAAGGGAAAGGACCTGGTAATGAAGGAGGGCGCTCCTTTCTTCGACCTCCTTTCTCACCTAGCACGCCAGATCGGAAAACGGTCGAGGAGAAAACGGGAACTTCTGCCACCGCGTTCCCCGATGATCTCACGTTCCGCTGGTTCCGGCTGCACGTTGTTGCAATTAATATAATTTAGAATCCTCGAGAAGCGACTGTTTCGCCGATAAACTCGGAGAAACAGAAAGCAATTTGGTGAAGATTGTTATCGAAATGAATTCGCGGAGAATACTAAAACCTTCAATAGGATATTGTAAGTATGAAAACATAAATAAATTGCATCTGACATCCAGCCACCTAGAATACCAAGAACAGGGAAATCTTGTTTGAGAAATAATTTCACAAACATACCACTTGATATTGAGCAACATGCCGTAATAAAAGGAAAACAGGAAACCGTGAATCCTCGATTCGAGAAGTGTGTTGCACGCGCTATCGAGACGATCATCGAAGATTCCACTCGGCGACAAAGTCGACGGAGCGCGGAAAACATTAGCGATACATTTCTGACATTCCTTCGGGCGAAAAATCGTAGGTTATTCGACTAGAACACAACTGTTCCGCGTTCCCCGGCTCTGGAACACGTGTACGGGAACTTTTGGACGCTGTTGTATCTCTTCCATCTCCGTTCCTTTTGTTTTCCCTGCTTGCGCTTCGTCTTGCCGTCATCCTCCAGCTCCCACACCACATACCCCCCGTCCAGCGCCCTCCAGCGAATTCATCTCGAGGACGCTCTGCAAACTTTCTCGCTGAAGCAAACTTCATCTCGATTCTCTCCGCCTGGATCACGAGATTTTCTTCGAGGCGGCGATCGAGGCGACGACAAACATTTTCTCGCGAGCAACCGAAGGTGCAGGGAACTCCATCCGGTCGTGACGCCATCGTTATTAACGCGGACGACGCTGATGGCTGCCAAAATTACGAAAAAGTCGTCAACGTACACCCGATGTACCTGTTAACGCGATTACAATGAGCAGTGCTGGCTAAACAAGTGGTGTAAGTCAGTCATATGTTGGACCAGTAATATGTGTCAAGAACGAGTCGGACAAGCGAAATACAGACAAGTAGTATGAATTGGAAATCGATTAAACGAGTAGTACAAGTCAATTGTCTGTCGCACAAGTCGTACAGGTCAACCAGTCGTAAAATAAACGAAAAATTTTTTTAAAAAACTCTGACAATGCGATATTACGTTCGAACAAGTGGCTAACCGCTTTTGAGCACTTCCCGTTCTCGAAACAATTTCTTCGTTCTGAGAGCCGCGTGAAACGGAAACGCGAGTTACGTGACCGAAATGCGGTTCGATACACTTCTGGATCGTTTTCATACCGCGTTGAGGTGCGAAAAGACGAAATCGTTGAGCCAGGAGCAGATTGAAAGCCGCAATTTCCCCGCTGGTTCTCGAGCTTCGAACCCGTGCCACACGGATACGTATAGTATGCGAGTCTGAGCCGCGATTATGGCGCGTCCACGTGTCGCGGAGATTGCGTTTTACCGGCCCCGGAATTTTCGTAGCTCGGAACGCAAAGGCTCTGGCGAATGATCGTCGACATCACGGCGAATGTTAAACCAGCGTCACGGCCGTGATTGCACGGAATGTACGCCACCAGCCAGGAGATATTACCGATCGATCCGTTACCACAACGTCGATTTCATCCTATTTGGATATTACACGGTATTAATTACTATTGCTAATGTTCGGCGTTCCAGCTGCGGTAACGCGCAATCACGCCGCCGCGATACATATTATCCTGAATGCCTTCCAGCGACAGGATAATCGTGATTCCCATCGCTCGTCGACGAGCCACCGTGATTTGTGACAACACTTTCTGCTCATAGTTTTTCGTTTTTTCGGAACGTGGATTGCGGAATCGAAGTTAACGAATCTCAATGTTTCTATTTTTCTAGTCGCCAATCATTTTCTAGATCCTGCTGGAGTTGATAAATGTATGTAGAAGATGGTGAATAAGGATTTGCACGAATCTAGCCTCGGTTTCTGAGCATAAACACAGTTAAGAAAATATTACAAGGTCCGAATGTGATTTCAGAGTGACAATAGTGTCAGCCCAGTGGAACGATTTTAATTTCTACTAAGTTGCGGTTTCACCAAGTTTCAGCAGATAAGAGTTGTGTAAGCTGAAGAAGGACGAACACAATTTCGAAGATACTAGGAGCGAACAGGGCCCAGATAGCTGACCATTGTGCAGCAGTGTCAAATTGGAATTAAATGTACACATACGCGTTGTTATCTTGGAAGAGGTTAACAAAGATGGCAAATGTTATTCCGCAATGATTTAATGGAACTCGTATACCCAAATGGAACGCAAATAATTCACGCAGCCGCCGGTGACTCGGCGAATTGAATTGTATCGTTCCGCGATAATATTATTCCGTTGCATTAATCAACTTCGTTAAGCGCTATTAATATTTTTCCTTATTTGCATTCTGCACACTCGCGACGCTATAAATGCATGAGATCCGCGGTTTATTTACTATCGCGTGCAACTGAAAGCAAAGTCCATTAAACTTTATTAAGGTTTTTATTCCGCCACCGTTCTACGCGGTTACACCTGTGGCGAACGCATAAAGCCCGCACTTTGTTTAACGGAAAAGAACGAAAAAGAGAAATATAGCGAGTGTGCATTAAACTTTATTAAAGCTTTCACATTACCGCGTTTTAGCCGAGGCACCGACGCCGACGCCGTCGGTGCGTACAGTCCGCAGTCCGATAATTATTAAATAAATATTCTATAATTTCGATTCAATTCTGCTGAAAGCCTTTCAAAGTAATATTCTCTTTGAAGCCTCGCGCGTTCAATTGTGCCCTACAATCGAAACGTACTTTGTCGTCTGTCGTGTCCTCAATTATGCATAATTACGAGCGGGAGTGAAACAGAAGTTTTTCTTTGCCCTTACACAAATTTAATTAGCAGATCTTTCATCGACTTGAATCTACGTCCTCAACTTCAGCTTCCTCAATGATTAATAATCCATTATTTCGCTGAACGCGGGAGCAGAATAGCGTTTCAATAAAATAATTTCGGCCGCAGCGTACTATAATTTTATTGACTCTTTGAAAAATGGATTGAATGATGTTTCTGTACGGACACTTTGGGATTCACCGAACTGATCGCACTGCCTGGCTATTGAGACACATGTTTTCTAGAAATTTTCGAGTGTGTAGCAGAAGCGAATCTGATTCGCGGTTGCAGATGCCTAATGAGAAAGAAAGAGCAATAATCAGGCGACGGCGCGGAAAGCGGGCCAACAATATGGACATCAATCTTCATGGAACGGCACGTGGGCATTTCGAGGAAGGTATTTTCCATTCCCGAGTAAATACCCATCGCGGCGTATTACCGGTGTAACCACGTCCACGAAAATATCCAATTTCGAGGGGCTGGATGGCGGGATCTGTATCACTGGCATCCACCGACGGAATCGGTCCGGTCTTTCCAGGGATTAATTCGACCGGCTGTCCGGCTCGTGGAAAAATGATATCCGCCGCAGAACGGTTCCGTCGGACGGAGATAGAAAAAACCCCCCGTACAAATCGGCCGCGAATTTTTACGCGTCGTCGTCCCCCGAGACGTACTAATTGTGACCGGAGGAACCGGCGATCGCGTTAAGCGACTTTAAACGCCGACGCGCGAAACTGCGATTAACAATGGTCGCCTCCTTGCCGCCTCCCATGGGCAGCCAGTAATTCGAGGACGATTAAAGTACGCCCATTCGGAACCGTTCTTTCCTCCGCCGCGGCGAGGAGCCGGTCATTAAGACACTCGGGAAAATAAATTCTTGTCCTGGGTAATTGGAGCCATCTACGGGACACGGAAATGTACAGCGCCCGGATGGGGCGTGGAGTTGCGACGGAATATGAGATATTAATCTTCTGTAATTATAGTTGTTGTCGCTGTTATCGATTTTTCTTTGGAAGCCCTTTTTCATTCCCGAATGGCTGGCGGTAACGGATGAACCCGGAATTTTGTTAATCTCTACAGAAAGAACGGGTTTCAAGGGTTCTATTATTGTGTAAGTAGCGTGAGTCCGTCATTGACAAGCCGAGGTGAAAATTCTTTCGAGGAGAAGTATATACATTGTCAGTCAAGTAGTACGGATCTGGAATTTGTCAGACGAGTAGTGCAAAACCAGCACTGATCTCACTAAATAGCTTGGAAAAAACTAGCGTGAATGGTCCACTAGTAGAATACAAACAAGTAGTACGAGTCGCCTATTACTCGGGTCGGTAGAATAGGTCAGTCTGTTATCGGACAACTGCTTATGCTGTCGATAGTTAGTCAAATGCAACACGGTTTCTCGGTAATAGAAAGTATATTACACTAGGCTGATCGTGCTAGTAGAATAGGTCGATCACAGGTCTGACAATTCTCGTTTAATTTCTTTGCATCTTACACAAACGCACGCTTCATAAATTCTGAACAATACATTAACCTAATGTCTCGTTCAGCGCAACATAAATTTCTGCAACGTGCACCGTTCTCTCGTTAACGACTGTTATTTAAGTTAAGCTTATTGTCAGCCCGTCTGAAGCACGTCCTTATCCCACTAGCCCGTTCCACTCTTGTTTTCCACGAAATTTAATATCGTTTAATACGGACGTTAATGAATTAGATTAAGCACAGAAGCGGGATCTATAACCACACGCTCGAATTATTAGGTCGTCGTATAATTTCGCGCTTTTTTCGAGCGTATATTAACGGGCAATAAATTCTTTCGTGCTCCGCCTAGGAACGCGATATAGTATCGCAGTTTCCCAACTTGTTTCCATTTTCTTTGCAAAACTTTCATTAGAGAAACGCTCTTTAACATACATCATCCCCGTTGAAAAAATCCTTTTACCCTTTACAACTTAAAGCAGAGATTTAAACAGCTGTTGAACGAAACTTCTAGACGAGCTCTTCCGCGTTGAAAATTTTATAAAATTAGTGAGACCATTCTACGAGCTCGAACGAAACCTTGCAACCGTTTTCAAGCGATTCTTCACAAGAAAAGTATTATTTCCGCGAGAAAAGATTCTCTGCGAAAAGATTCTTCGAAAAGATTCTTAATGAACATAAACTTACTTCTCGGAATTAACACAGAGCCAGGAATTCGACGTACGTGGTCGCAGAGCGAAATACAAAGGGAAACTAGCCTGGAGAACAGAGACGAAAGGAAAATGGAGGATCAGAGGGGTGGTCGAAATCTTTGTTGGTCGACATACCGCGTCGGAGGTTTCAATGGGCCGGTTCGAATTCCTTATCGTTTTCCGTACATGCTTCTTGGCTTTCGTCCCATCGTTCGACTCTTTTTCGCCATGGTTTCGGGCTAGCGTCGCCGCAGCGCTCGGATGAATGGCAACGGACCGTGCCAGGGGAGAAATATTGTATCGAAATTCCCATGAAGTGGATGGCGCTGTTCTGCCCTCGATCGCAGTCCGGCCCAGCCGGAAAATGGAGCGATTTTTCCGGAGGAAAAATGGAAACCGTTCAGGAGGGAATATCCGCGGATGAGGATCGGGACTACACACACACTCTCTCTCGCTCTCTCAATCTATCTCTCTTTCTCTCTCGTGCTTCGACGACGCGATGATACCTTGCGATCATCAGTCTGCCAACGAAGTAGATGTCACACGAACGCATTTCTCCGGAGTCCGCACGTGACGCCAGGAACGATTCTTCAAGCTTATTCCATGTTATTACTCAAGAAATTGGCGCGACAACGGAAAGTTCTTGCTTGCAAAAATGATGCTGCGAATATAAGAGTCTCTATTTAATACATAAGAGTCTCGCCTAGTTGTTCGGTGTTATGAACACACAATATAATCCTCAAAAGAAAATTGCTTCTTTTAACCTGTTAAGAACCGATTAGACTAAATAAACGCATAATGGATGAATCTCCCGGGTTGATGAAGAAAGTTGCAAGAGCCGCTGGTGCGGCAGGTAACCAAGAATATTTCGAGGAAATTAAACCTACCCCCTGCTTCCCCCGACGCCCACTATTTTCCGCGAAAGGGCAGGAGGTCGTGTACAAGTGGCCCAATATGCGGGGTTTAATTTTAACGAGTGTATTGAATAACCAATCTCTTCGCGATTCTATCTCCTAATTGGAGTATACGCGTTCTGATATTCCCTGGACCGTGGGACATTTTCAGATAACTTTTGAAATCGGTACTGGATCCAACGGATTTGCTGGTTTTATAACACTTTCTTCTGTGAAAGATAAATAGTTCAGGATGCGTTCTAAATTTATTATTATGATACACTGTTCTTAATTTAGCTGTCACGGAAATGTTTCCACGCGTTGTAAAAATGGCAAAAATTGTACGGAACGTTTCCGAATGCCAACAGGAACATTTCCTGAACAGGAGTGCATTTTATTCGCGATCGCAGTTCGATGCACCGCTCGGGAATTCAAAAATATGCGGGACCACGCGAATTCGCGAGCAAGTGAATTTATTTGAGCAGGTTAATTGACCAGCCGTGTAAATTCCATGCCCGGAAATATTACGAGCGATTCCCGTTCAGGCTCGGGCCGCTGCGAAATTTCCGAAGACGGAATCATCGTTTCAAGTATTCGTTCTCGCGTCTTCCTGTGGGGATCGGCGGGGCGAGGGGTGGTTTTATTGGAAATTTCCGACGGTAGGAGAGAGATCGCCGAGGCTCCTCCAAAGCGATCCTTATCGCAGGGCCCTTTCATCTTTGCCCGCCGATTAACTTTCGGCCACTGTGATCCGCCGATGCAAGATGCGTTTCTAATAAAAACCATCGGACCGTGAAAACGAATTACCCCGCGCGGGACTTTCGCAAATATTTTTCTGGGCACTTTGTGCGGCCACGGGAGCCGCCGAACCATTTCCCCGGTCAAAGAAGCTTCGAGGCTGTGCAAGGTGTTCACTTTAACGATGCAGAAGCGGCTAAAAAAAGATGCAGGTGCTGCCAAAGGAAACAGAACCCTTTGTCGCCTTTGGATAGGTGTGGGCTGAGCTTTCGGCGAATTCTACTTCTTTTCTTGGACTTAATTCCGGCTTGGGATAATCGATTACGAATCTTCTAGTTGTTATATGTTCTTCGTTATGATTCATAACTTTGTTATACTTTCAAGCGTTTTGTATTGTTCGTTTAGATATTGTAGTCACGCATCGAGATCATTTTTTCCATAAATTTGGGAAGGTTTAAAATAATCCTGTACTGTTTCAGGAGGTATGATCAAAGGATTGCCGAGGAAGAATGCTGGCGCAGTTTCGTTGATTTCATTAATTTAATCGGTTCCGTGGCTGCGAAGCCAGGAGACGCGATTATGGCATCGTCGCGTCAGGGAGAATATTCCTTGGCGCGAACGCGGCCTGAATACCCCGGTATCCGGTTCGCATACGAAATCCAAGGAATGGCGGGAAAAAGCGGGGGTGGCTGACGTAGATCCTGCGTAACGGAAAACCGTGGAATGTAACTCACCGCGCAACCACCGGGAATATGATGGTACGCGAGAGAGATAATGAGAGCGCGGAAGAAAGGGATGTTTAATGGGGTTGGGAAGCTCGCAGGAACGAGCGCCTCGAACTCCCTAACACCGCGAACCTTCCTCGTTCGCAACCAACGAACGAAGACAAAAGTTCACAGAGCCACAAGCCTCGAGAACCGTAAAAACAAATAGGTCACCCCGGAACAAGAAAAAAAAAAGTAAATAAAAAGAAAAGGGAACGCGTTTCTTTCTTCAATCGTACATAAAGAATCTCTTTAAACATCCGACAATACACCGACAGAACCCTTTCAAAATTACTCGGACGTTTAAAAATCACCCCTTCCCTTTCTTAGATCCCCTTCTCCTCTAAAAGCCCCATATGCTGCCCGGTCTACTTGTACACCTCGCCTGTGATCCCAGTATTAGCTTAGTTCCAACGGGAGAAGCTACTTCACGAATTCAACGTTTACTTTTCAAGCAAGGAAACAGTCTCTGTTGTTTCTGCGATATACTGTACTTCGTAACAGCTACGGCGTATTTAACACCCTTCGTCATTTTTACCTGTAGAAAAGGGGTGGAAAAATATTTTCAATTTAAACTGCTGGCTTTTTTCCCGAACAAATTGAGAAACGTCGACATCGCTAGATAAATATTCAAACATCGCCTGTGCGGTTATCGTCGTTTACTCGCTTCCTGAAAATTTGTGTTTTTCTACTGAAACACAGTTTTGCTGTTTAACCTGACTAAGAACACATGTACAATAAAAACATATTCAAGAGCCTTGAACTAGTTTCGATCATGTTTCATGACACGATAATTTTTTAATTAATTTCACCTATTTTATGGAAACGGCCTTTCCTGGCGGCTCTTAGGAACTTCGATCAGAAATCGTTTCGTAACAAGCGGCGTGCACGATGCGGATGTCGAAAAGAGTGAAATACTCGGCGAGGGTGGGAAAGGGGTTGGCGAAGAACTTCGGGGTAGGGGATCATATAAGTTATTCCACGAAGTGCACCTCTCCCGCGCGTCCCCCTATCCCCAAAGGATTGCAGTCCGCGAAGAAATTCGGGGGCAGGGCGTACAAAATCACTCGCCGGGGGATTCGTTCGGATGGAGGGTGTGGTGGGGGAAGGGGCGGCTGACTGATTTTTCGAAGGCTATCCGCGCGATGGGAGTTATCGGGTAAAAGCGCATAAATTATGGAAATCTGTGCCGGACGCGGAATTCGATATGAAGATAGGAGGCGGGGCGATAACAGGCTCCGATAACGGACGATTTCTTGCCGGTCGTTTTTGTCGATGCCTGGATGCGCCTGGAAGGAGAGAGACAGAGGATCGTGGAAATGATCGTGCGAACGCGCGCGTGCGCACGTCTCGCGTGTATGTGCAGACATTGTTTTTTAATCGTATGAATTCTTGATGCGACCGAGAGAAAATGGGTTCGCGAATGTTGCGCGGAACGGAAACATTAATGAGACGCGATCGATTCCTCCAGCTCGAATGAAATATTAAAGCGCCGAGTAAATGGAAATGGAATGTCTGTTAGCCTGCCTGCCACTTCTGTAACCGAGTGTATCGGAAATGGATACCGTTCGCTGCGATTTTGTCTCGTGTGCTTCGCGGCACTCGTTTTCTTAGGCTACTCGGCCTGGCTGTTAGGTACGAGCATTTGTTCATGATATTTAGGTGGCAACGATTCGTACAGCATGAGAGGAGCCTGGATATCTAATAGAACAGCCTCATATGGTAGATAGATGGATTTATGATTTATATACTGTACTCGGTAGAATAATCTGGTATCGGATCAGACGTGTCCAATTTCTAATAGAATAGACGATGAATTTCTAGTAAACTTGATTGGTAAGTGATCAGATATATTCAGCACTCAAACCTAGAACGGGCTTGTATATGATAAGCCGTGTTCAATTTCTAACAGAATAGAGTCATTTAGAACCAGATTGAAACAGCAATCAAGTAAATTAGCCTCTCATTTGATCAACCGTGCTCGATTCCGGATAGAATCGGTTGATCTACGATTAGTGTTGCTCATCATCCAATACAATAGCCTCGTACATGATCAGAGTACTTCAACGTTTAGTAAAATAGGACCGTATATAATCCGACTTGTACGATACCCAGTAGAATAAACTCATATATGATCGACGTACCCAGAGCGTAGCACAACATGCTTTTACATGATCGCTCTTAACCAAGATTCAGAGCAACTAGCTCCTGCGTATACGATCAGCCCCATCAAGAACCCGATAGAATAGTTTCGTACATCGTCAAACACATTCGGTACCTGCTAAATTAGAGTTCTATGGCATCGCACATGTTCATCAGCTGATAGAACATGCCAGATTATGATTAAATGCAATAAGCAGCCAGCAGTACAGGTCATAAAGCGGTCAAACGTATCGAATTCCTCGTGGAATTCCCTTGTACACGATTAAGTAGAATCAACACCTAATAACACTGGCCCATAAATGGTCAGACAACCTCGATACCCAGTAGAATATCCCATAGCCGACGAAAGACGATCAACAAGAATTCGCCTCCAGTATATTTGTTCGCTTATCTATGTTGTATTTCGCTCTAAAATTCTTCCCAGATCTACTCGAATTTCAATACAGAACTTGAAATTTTAAATTTGCAAGTTTATGGAGCAAACGAAATAATTTCCCGCGAACAAACGGATGAATGCACATTCTAAAGACTAGAATCAAAGGCGGAACGCTCGAATTCCTCATGGAAATTTCGCTCTACGCAAAGGAGCGTTTTGGCTCCGCGAATCTCCCGTTTCTGACAGAGCCGGTGGATTCGCGGCGATAACGAATATTGCTATCGTTATTGCGCACTCATGCGATTCCAGATTTCGCTCGCCTTCTCTATACTTCATCCCGGACAGCGGGGGGCAAGCGTATTTCATACTCCACGATCCTCCGGAGAAAGATTCGTTAAACTTTTTCGAGACCCTTAAGAAACTCGGAACTTTTGGCAAGATACCGCCACGCCGTTAACCATCAATTCTCTCTCTCTCTCTTTCTACCTCGCTTCTCGGAGTAATTGTGACCGCCGCGAACTTTCCTCTACCGTGGATCATCTCTCTTCTATCAGACTCGAAGATAATTCGTCGGAGATGATGGCGAGATGATCCTCGGACAGAGTTTAAGCGCCGATGACGGGAAACTGCGAGACGGGTGTCCGATTTCCCTTTCAATTATCGAATCGCGATGATCGAATCCGTTCTTATCTCGACATTCTGTAACAACTGAGCCGAGTTACGTTCCAAAACCGTTCCAGAGATTTCGAAAGGCGAGACGATTCGTAAACCTCGTTTCCGCGGCGCACGTCCCCTCGACCCTCCAATTATGTTCATTAAATTCTGCGACGACTATTACCGAATGCCTGGAGTTGCAGAGCTGCATCTTAAGACACTTCCAACTGTGATTAATGTTAACGCGTCACGTTCCTTGAGTGATTCTCCGTTGCGTTTTCCAAATTGCGCCGAATCTTCATGATATCGTGGCGACAAGATATTCTGACAGCGAAAATCCTTGTGATATTTCAGAATTTCTTGAGGGAAAACTGGCGGAGACGTCGTTTTCAAATTTTGCAGGTTTGTTGATGCGTGTTTCGTTGAAAGATCCATCATGAATGTATAATTTCCTTCGGTCCGTTTCACCAAAAACACTGATCAGCGTTCCCAAAATCTGCAGTGACCCTCCACTCTCAAATTCTGCAGACGCCAAGGGCGGACTTTTGCGAGCGACTGTATATTTAGCCGTGGCATGAATATTTCGCGCAAAAGTTTCCCAATTTTCGTTCGAACCGGGCGCATTTCCATCGGCGGGACCGGGTTCCGTTTAATCAACCGCCGGCCGGAAAGATCGAGATCTATCTTAAAATGGGCGGGTTCCTGGAGGGCTGAGGGCACAGGGGATGATGCGGGGATGGTTTAGGGTGAGATGGAATTTCAGTTGTCGCTTTGTACGGAGCGTCGTCGCCGGTATCGATCCCTTTCCCGTCCTCGCGTAAACTAACGCCGTCATAAAATTCCGAGCGAGCACTTAGCCAGCAACGTGACGAAAAATAATTCGCTCGTTGTTCGTTTTACAAACCGCCCACGCACTCCTCGCTTCGCTCTGACTCCTAGAAGGATTGTTTGGCAAACACGATGTTAATTGTAAAGCGTCTTTTAATATTCAGTTGGATTCCTGATCGATGATTTCGGAGGAAATCTGTTGCGCGTGAATGTTTGAATGAGTACCCTTTGCACTCGAATTTGCGACTCTGAGGCGCCAGTCAAAGTTGCTGTATCATTATTTATAACAGTTTTGAAATGATTAAATTCTTCTGTATTCTAGAAATTGCTGGAAATTCAAATGTCGCATGAGAAAACAAGTTCAATTTCATGTGAATAGTGCAAACAATATTATATACAATAAAAATCTTCTAGGTTGAAAGATATGTCTTGATTTCGAAATTAAAATTGCTTCGAGTCCAAAGGGTTAAGCAACAAATGAATGAACATTCGATATTTTACGAAGGATATTACTGGATATAAATGAAAATACGATCGTCGTGGTATAAAATGAATGCAAACACGGTACAGATATAAATTCGTCCTTTAATAATCAAAACGAGATGATGCAAATGAAGATACGATGTGTAGTAAACGAAACGACACGATGCAAATGAAAATACGATGTTTTAAAAACAAGATAGCACGACACGAATAAGAATTGGATCTCTATATGCATTGTAGTAATACCTGGCTTAGTGATTTGGGTCGGAGGTGAAACTAATTTTATTTTGCGCAAACGCGCGCGGCTAACGTTCGCGAATAGACATGAATTGCGATCAAATTGTGCGGCGGGTGCAGGAAAAGCGTCTCTGTCCACGAGCGGGTTCATTTGCTCTTTCCCGGCCGTTGCACCCGCGTGGAAACTCGGGTCGGGCGCAAACACGCGGGAAAATCCGAATTCGCTCGATCGCAATCGGCCCGCGATTATTATTCGCGCCGAATTCCCGCGGAACTCCATGGAAATTGAATCGGTCGTTTTTCGTACGTTTCGCACGCGAGATAACGATGCGGGAGGTCGTTGCGGGGGAAAGAGAGAGGGAGAGAGAAAGAGAGACAAGAAACGGAGAGGAAGAGAGAGAAGAAACGTCCTCGCCGGTCCACGTACTGGAGGCAACGTGCGCGTCCTTGCGAATTGCGCCGCGGAATTGCCTGCAAATTGCCCTGTCCCTGCAAGGCACGCGTTCCACTCGGCGACGTCATTCTCGTGGTCTTTCTCGCGTGAACGCTAAGACGCGCGAAATAACAAACGGGCATCGCGGTTGAAAACCTGCCAGCGAGAATGAAAAGTCTCGTTTCTTGGCAGCGGCCACGGTGCCTTGTCGGTACAATCTGCCCGTGTTTCGGTTTCGCGACTCGTTCGAAACGGCGGACCTTCCTGCAAGATGGTTCAATTGTATGCAGAGTGTTTCGTGAATGGTCGTAGAATTCGACAAGAGGTGTGTCCGCACCAAGAAATATTGTCGAGAAGATTGGACAATGTTTTATAATTAGTCGACTGCGCATTTTTACGCTCAGTAAAAATTGTTTCTCTTTCTCCAATCCGATCTTAATATATTGCAATAATATATTCTGAAAAATATTTTAATCTTGCAAGCCCGTCTTTCTTACCTCGTCGATTCGGACTTTGGGAGCTGTTTTCGAGACGGTATCGCGTTCGTGTAAACTCGTGTTTTCGCAGGCAAAGTTTTGAGCACTCGCGTCAAAGAGAAACTTTTTTCAACGAAACTGCCGAGAACCAGAGAATTTCATAAAATTTTACGCCGCGACACTTGTTTTAGTTTCTTCCGCGCGTCCCGTTAGGCCGCCCACTGCATGGAATACGCGATCCGGTTGTTACGTGCAGCTGGCGAACAGTGTTTCGCTCGAATAGAATTTCAGCGAAATAGAACGGCGTGTGTTCGTGCCTTTATTGGCGATGAACATCCTGACACGGTGACCCGAAAGAAGATAATTGAAATAATATAGTCCAAGGAATTGAACGATCCTCTCAATGGGAAAAGGAAAATGGTTGTCGCGCCTATTTCTTTCGATGCGAAGGTGATTTCCCGGTGACATCGGTTGACGAGGGTGGAAGTTAACCGGACAATCGACGTTGAGGACTGCGGGCGGTCAGAAATGAAATCGATACGCATCGACGTTTAAGTTGATCCCTGTGCGGCCGCGGTCCGAGTGTGGCCATCGGCTGAGTGCCAGTAGTCAAATCGAGGTCGACCTCGCCGGGAGTGAGAATCGCATAGACAAACGCCTTTGTCACCCCGCCAATGGCCGCCAATCGTGAGGCTAAACAACGTTAGTGGATTCGGGGTTGGCCGATGAAAGGCGCCGCAACTTGAGGCCAAACAGAGGCGAAAGGAAACTGAAACGCGGGATGCGGAAGGGCGAGAAGGGTCTGCGGCTTAAAGGGCGTATTTACTGTATCTGACAAGTGTTTCTTGCGCCGATTTTAACCCTCGCACAATGAACAGCGTGGCTGTTCGCTGAAACTCGAGTTCCAGCTCTCGCTAACGCACTTGGAAACAATTTTCACAAATGCTTGAACAATTGATCGTGGATCATTGTGGATCAACCTTATACAATTTTGTGTAATTATTCGATTTAAATATCGTCTTGAAGTAATCTATGTTTTGTTTTTCGTCGGAGCAGATTTTTCACATTTCTAGTTCTGGAACGACACGTTTTTGGAGAAACGTGTCGAACATTTTCGGATGTTAATGTGCTTTTCGTCGTTCTCCATGAATTTTGGTACGAAGCGTAATATAGGGTCACCCTTGACCCGTGATTAAGTTCAGTGGGTGCGCCATGTGTCTGAATTCGCGTGGAACGAACGAATAATGTTCGCACCCCTGTGCAATGTGGGTGAAAATCCGTGCGGGCGCGTTGATTTGGGTAATGGACAGGATCAGTGAATTTTGCTAGAGGGCACGATCCAACGAGGCCCCTCAGACAATATATTATTTTTCTCTCGAAAAAAATTCCGGAGGATGGATGTCAAATATTGTAAACGACACATCCAATCGAGTATTTACATACCAGTTCATTTTAATATAGTTTCTAACTAAGGGTTGTTTTACGAAACTGATTTGTGGGGAATGAAATCGAAGAAAAAATCAAGGTTTGTTGAACAGTGAAAATCTGGTTGATTTTACTCCGCGGAAACAATAAGTGGCGGTTCCGCAACGCGAGATAAATTGTGTTGAGTAGTTCCGAAGGATATTTCGACGTGCTAAGAAAAATTATTGGACCACGTCGGAATCCATTCAGTTAAAGGTTGTTAAAAGTCCAACGAGGGCTTCGCGGTCTTCACCCAATCGTGTTTCACTCTTAACGGGATATTTCCGAGTGCGACCAGTAGAAAACAAGATAGAGGTGGGCGAGGGGTGGATGCGAGGAAAGTTTGCAGGGTGGAAGTTCGATGGTTTCTTTCGCGTGCGCCGAATTCCATTAACGCTGCTCCGACGGCGATCGTTTTATTGGCAGGTTAAAAGAGGGAAATGAGACGATGATCGAAACGAGGCAGCTTTTCCCTTCGGATGAAAAACTCGGGCTGCGTCGGGCCGCGCAATCGAGGCACGTACCTTTCTTCAATTAGTGCATTCCTCCGGGAGCATACGAAATTTCCATCGTTTTTCCCTGTTGCTTTAGATTTGAGAATGTCAAGGTAAAACATTTGGTCTTTTATGACACTTTGGGGAAAACCCCACATCCGGGGTATATTGGGGAATCCCAGATTCCCCTTCCTTTTTGAAAGCATGCTGACCTTTCGTCAGGTACGAAGGTACGTACCGCCTTCATCAAATTTAGACGTTAGATTCTCGATATTTCTTCCGCCGTCCTCGTACATAATTATTTACACATAACCTCTCAACAGAGAAAAAAACATTAAAGGAGCTTTTTTTTTGTTGACACGAGGGTTAATCAATCGGTACCTGCACTTCCGACAAATTAAAAAGGAGGACCATTGGATTTGAACACATGGCATTTGTCTACAAGCACAGAGGTCTTTCCAGAGGATTTAGTATCGTAGAAACAGCAAAGAGAGCGCTATAATCGTCTAGGTAGAAGGCTGTCCAGTTGACAAATCTCAGTAGCTTTTCCCTCGGACCGGTGCTATCCCCTAACCGTTAAGATCCTAGAAGAATAGTACTTTCCCCCAGAGAAACCGGCACAATTTCGCTGTCGTCCCTATCCAATGGGACAAAAAGAATTTTATCGACGCGAGTACCAGGAAGACCGTGTAGAACGAGCACAGCAGGATGTATCCGGTTATGGTAACGCGGCCGTGTTAGTCAGCGCTAATTATTGTACCCGGAATGGGCTGGCGTGTCATCAGGATTTATGTAACAACGTTTAGGCCGCGGTTTCACTCAGATACACTCGGGGTCATCGTGCTCGGTAAATTATAATAATTCCGAGCCTGCTCGGGACCGTTTCCAGGTGAATTAATTGCTCGACGTTGCCGTTTCTATTAACCGTGGTTATAGACGGGGAACATCGGGTCGGGGCGGATTTATCGCGGGCCCTCGACCATTCTGATTTTTGTTACGAGTGTCCGGAGGGCGAGCCGATACTCGCAGACATCTCGGATTTCAAGGGCCATCCAACCCTGTCGGGCAGAGTGCAATCGTGCTCGAGTGGCCGTTTTGATTACGTCAGTAAACTTCTCCGGACGCCTTAATCCTCGAGCCTCGATCCGGATGGAGATTTGGCACCGACGAAAGTAACGGCACAGAAATACAGAAGCAGAGGGAAAGCGTGGCAGAATAACATAAACGTGGTACAAGACGGTGGTAAGGAGGAAATTGCGGAAGCGTGACGTACGATGTCGCGAAACTGCGAGCTGCGGGTCGAGTCGCGCGTAATTTACAACGGCGATGCTATTGTCGAGGGTAAATAATGTCGCTGGGCCCGGATCCCTTTTTCCGGCAATGCACCGGCTGCTGCATACGGTTTTTCCTGTAAGGCAGCCGGTAATAGGGCGCACGCGTAAAGAACAATCGAACCAGCGTCCACCGCTGTGCCATTAGAGCCATTAATCGTTGCCCGGCCGACCCATCGTTACCCTTTTTTCACCACTCTCGATACTTGCAAATTCTTCCCTGATAAAATAACGGCTGTATATCGCCGACCCGATTCCCGTCAACGATTTTTGCGTAATTTGCGCGATCCCTCCGACCTCTATTATTATTATTGCGTTAGATGAAAATATGCTACTCCGCGTCCGACCATTATTTAACCTTCTACGGCTCCAATATAAATCCAATAAAATTGTTTCATTCCTTTTAGTGCTCTCCGCCGACACACTTGTCCAATACATTTCCAAAAAATCAAGGATATCGATTTATCAAAATTCAAAATTAATGAACGATGTAATCTATCGAGAACGTTTTATCGGTCTCACAAGATCGTTACGTAAACGCATTATGGGATCGGGTTTTGTCAGCAGAGCCGGTGGAAATGGCAACGCGTACGTCGCTAACTATGCCGCGGTTTAATCCTGTTCTTAGAATGTCGCGAAACACCGAGAGGCAAAGAGAGGAACGCGAGGGATTTTTCTTGACGGTGGAGTACCTCGGAGGAACTCGATAAGATGAAGATTTTAATTCGACTGACGACGGGCGATTGTTCCTTTCAAAGGAACACGGCTTGTTAGTGGAAAAATACGTTTCTGTTTGGTTGCCGCTTTTATAAATCGGACTACCGAGGAGAAAAGCGGTTCCGCCGCCGCGCTGCGGTGCAGGCCAGGTCTATTTATTCCTTGCGAATATCGTACGCGAACACGGGGGGCCGGCTTGTATTTATGCATTCGCGGCACGCGTAGGTACGAAACACCGGAACGCGGCGAAATCTGTATTTTTAACGCGCTGAATTATTAATAGGTTGCGGGTGTTTATGCGAATCCGCGCTTCCCCTTCCCCGTAGAATTTCATTTCTGCTTGATTACCAGGCTTTTTACGTCGACCGTAAAATTAGAATGTTAATACGACGCTTTCGGTCGTGTTTGTACCATATTTGCGGTCTTGCCGGCTAAGTTCTACTACAAATTAGCTCAGAATTTACTCCGACGTCTATGCCGGTTTATTTTTCAAAAAATCCCAAACCTGACGCTTTTCCGCTAGAGTGAATTCGCAAAGAGATTTACTCGGTTAAATAAATAAATATCTCGATCTTCTTGCGTGACGTTGAACAAATGGTTTAGAAACCAGGTTGCACTCCCTCGTAACCCGAAGTCGGACACATCCCAGGGGACTAATTGATCGTCGAAGACTGAATCAAGACAAACAAGTTCCAGGATCGACTGAAGCCGTCTTCGGGTTTCCGGGTCGCAAGACATAACCTAGGATCTCTCTCTCTCTCTCTCTCTCTCTCTCTCGCTATTCCTCTCTAGTGTCTGAAGTGGTCGGATTAATGGCCGGCTTCTTACGGAGCCGTTCGGGGTCGCAGTTTATTCCGAAGAAATTAATCGGCCACGAATGAATCGCCACGTCGGACGGGAACGCATTTGTTTCGCGATGAATACAGCTCCACAACCCCCTCCCCCCTCTTTACTTACACCCGGTCTATGGCCCAATAGCAATTCGGTGGTTCAGACTGTGGTTACGCAAGCTAGGGAGAGAAGGGGTTGAAGAGGTGGGAATAGCGCTGGAAGTGGTGGAAGAAGGGGTTGTCTTTCATTCGATTTAATATTTTTCCGGGCTGTCGATGCCCGACCCTCCTGTCGACAGCAGTTCCCGACTACACTCGATCGCGCAGTGAGTATTCGAACACTTTTACGAGGCACTACAGGTCCTCCAGGAAGTCATTATAGGACCAGTAGAAGAGAAAATGAGTCAGTTCGATGGGCCAGCGTCATTTTTCAATGACCGACAGGACGCCAGACAAACATCCCCCAACAGCCCCCACCCGCAGGGCCGTAGGAACTCTCATTTCGCACTTGAGCTCGTGTCCCTGGCCGAACAAAAGAATCCGTAATGGGACAGCAGCGACTATTGCATATTCCGGAAGCTTCTCATTAAACCGGATAACTTTTACACGAGTCCGCGCCACGCCGGGCTCAGGAACTGCGGCGTTTTGAATTTCCACCGTTCCGCTGACGAGCCGAGCCTTTTATCAGCTCAAAGGCCAGGCCGGCGAGGTAATAACCTCTTTTTTTCGCGGATATACGTCACGGCATTTTTGTAGTCGGCGACCGAACCTCGTCGGAGAAATTAACTCGCATCCCCGAGGCGTCGAACCTATCGAATTTTGTATGACAAAGAAATAGATGGTTTCTATAGAATCGTAAAATAATTGATATCTCTGTAACAAGTGGCAGAATTTTCAAGAAACGTGAGAATATCAGTGAGAAGTTGCTTGTTGTCGCTCCGGTATTGGCGCGTAGGTTGACTGCAGGTTGTTCGTTAGAATTAGGCGACGATTAAAATATGCTCGCCGCAAATGCCACTTGGCAGGAGGATCCACCTTGGTCAAATAATCGAAGGGGACCTTGCCGAGGAGTTCACCGAGCTGCTCGTTGGCCTCGACGCTGCTTCATGGACCGGAATTTGTTTTTACGCCCGCCGGCTCGTTAATTGGATGCCGTTCTCTCTCTCTCTCTCTCTCTCTCATTCACTCCCGCCTCGGGCTCTCTAATTAGAATTCATAGTCGGTCCATCGGCTGCGAGGAGATATCTAGTCGATCGGAACTTCGGACATTCCGAGCGAGTGGGCTTTCTTTTTGCCAGCTCCGGCGATCTGTTGCTCGAATTAGAAAAACTTGGCTCCTTAGCGGTGAGAAACTACTGATTTTAATGGAAAACGAACCGAGAATTGCTAATTATATTTTCTCGTAGACACGGAGGAATGTCTGAGAAACGATTCCCATTTTCCGCCAGAAAAATTGCATCCGATTCAATGAAGAAAAATTAATTAGGACGAATCAACCTAAAAGCATTGCTTTTCACGCGATATCAATAAAAATTGTCGTGAGAGCCGCTGGACCATGCTAATCCTGCTAGACCCTTCCTTAAAAATCACTATGTACAGATGCAGCACGTTTCCTCGGTGAGTTTACGCTCGCACTCAAACGAATCCAAAAGGTTTACAAACAGCGGCTACTGTCGCGCGTCTCTAAAAATGTAAGTCGAGCGTAAACGTTCGCGTCCCTCGTCCAACAACAATCGAAATCGTGTTTCTCGAGTTTTTAATGCAGTCGTAACCGTGAGCCGAGAGCGCCGTTCAACAATAACAACGGCGGAACTGCGTTTACACGGGTCTTTATCCACGACACGGACTCGTTAACTTTTAAAGTAGGTTCTGCGACAAACTGGCCCGGAGAAATCAGATCTTCCCTTTATTATTGCATCAGAATTATTCGGTGGGATTCGCCTTGTCGTTACTTCATCGCCAGGCCGAGATTAAAATACTGTAACGGAATATCGCGACGACGGCCGGGGGCAGGAGGGAACGGGGAATGAACAGGCAACGGTCCGACAAAAGGCGACATGATTCGCGACGGTGGCTTATTACGCGAGAATTTTAATATATCCTCGTTGTAGCGTAGCTCTAAGGGAGCCACTCGCTCCCGAGGCTCGCGGAAGCTTAAGAGTCGTAATTTTTATTCCCCCGCGGAAAGCTATTCGATGTGGCGCGGGTGGTTTCATTTTTCTCTGTCTCTTTCTCGATTTTGCCCACGCGCTGTAAAGAACACAAAATGACGATAAAAAGCAGCGATACCGGAGCGTTACGTTCTAATCTACGAATACGATTATTCCTCGGTCGTAAATGAATTTCGCTATCGCTGCCGTGCGTCAACGTTCCAGCAAAGTGAGGAAAGGAACTACCGACGCGGTATATGAAATCTCGTTTGCGAGTTCGTCCCCCGTTTGTCTTCAGATTTCCTCGTGCTTTCGCATTTTTATTGCCAACTTGGGGAACTCAAACGTTCCGTAAAATCGGAGCAATTTGTTTGATGAAAAAGCATCGGTGAGTTAGATGAAGTCATTCATTTAAAAAATTGTTTGATATGCTTTTATTCAGAAGCATCGATATGTTGTCAATATAATATAAAATTCGACGTGGTCAAAAGAAAATGGTACAACAATTTTTAATATGTCATTTTAAAGTAGAGATTTCAATTTACGTTTCCACATTAATTTCAATCGCCAATAGAAATTTTCAACGGTCGTAGAGACGTTTGATATCCATAAAAATCGGAGATTATATAATATTAACCACTTACCGGTTGAATTTTCAATGCATTAGTTAGATGAAATTTCTACAATGTGAGTTTTAAGTGGAAAATGATGGATGCATGAATCAGAACGAATATATGGGCTGATAGTATGATTATGTCGGAGCTAGATTACGGCGTAGCTCGTCGTATCGATCTCGCGCGCGTCTCGACGAGACTCCCGGACGAAATTACAGGTCGCCGATCCATTACAAGGTTTTCGACGGCGGCGCATTCAACATCTTATTTACATATTACGAGGCGGTGGAGCCGTCGCGTAGTGTTCGATACGCTCGTCATTGATTATCCGTGAAAGTTGCATACGTGTTCGCGCGTTGTAATGGTTCCCCATCGGTGGCTCGCCCCTCATGAATAGTTGATGTCGCCAATAATACCGTGGATAGCGGAGTAGAATGTTCGCCGTCGCCGTGAATCGCGCGTGCACGTGTTACAACGAATCGATACCGGTCCGAGGTGGTTTTTCAGTGAAAATTTTATCGGGACCGGCCACGGATTTAGTCTTACCCGGTCCCGACGAGTTTCAACCACTATATAGTGGGGATTTCCTAGTACATAATTCCCCGCATGTAACTCCAAAGCATCGTTGCAAACTACGAAGTTTTCGGTTCCCTCTCGCTCTCTCTTTCAATCTGCTATTTTTACACAATTTTTGAATGAAACGACCCCGGTGTCGAAACACGCATCATCTACTGAGGAAAATCGGTATTCTTGATGGGCGAAATGTACGCGGTTGAAGTGTTTTCCTGGTTCGATGGCGAGGAATTTATTCGCCTTGCATTGATTTCGTTTAATGGAACGTCCTTTCACGGAACATCCCTTTCAACGTTTGATTGTGCAGCGCGTAGTTTAATGCGAAATTCGGCCGAGTATAGAGAGGCTTTTGAACAGTTTTTCGCGAGGAGAAGTCTCTTGAGAAAGATACGTGCTTGTGTCTTTCAAAGTTGCTTCGCCAAAGTGAAAACTTGCTTTACATTTACGTCCTACACTCGGGGATTTTCGTCTTACATTTTCTTTTTATTCTGAACCTTCTCGCTATATTTTCATTCCATTTTATTCACTTCCCAGACAAACATGTTCAAATTGAAAAATTGAACCAACACCTCGCCACTACGAACAACTAAGAAATTATTAAATTTGAACAATCGGCAGTAAAAATAATCGAGGTTACCACATACTGCTAGGAAAGATCAAGAAGTTAAGCTATCAGATAAATAATAAACCGTCTAAACCGGTGAAATTTCGTCGAGATTCCTCGTAAAGTTCGCACGTCGAATTTGTTCTAAATACGGCCGTAACACAGATTGGATCTTTATTTACCCGAGAGTCAATAACTTTGCTCGCGATTCGTGATAAAATTCCGATTTCGAGTTTCTCCGTTCTCCGAGAGAGAGAGAGAGAGAGAGAGAGAGAGAGAGAGAGAGAGAGAGAGAGAACGGTTCTCTCTGTTGTCGTAGGGTTCAATTTCTTTGCGTGGAAGTTCTCCAGTACCAATAAACAGATCAATGATAAAATATTCGGTAGGGAGGCATTCTTGGACGGTATCGGACGCCATTACAATAATCTGAAATTCTATCACCCGGCGTTCGAGGCAAACGAATGCCAAAAGGATGGCATACGATGGCCTCGTAGCCGGTAAATCATTCGAACAACGTGTAACGTGATACAGATATACTTGACGACAGTATTCCTTATCCTTCCTCGAAAATTCTGCCGGTTCGGGAAGATATATATGTAGAAAACAATATATAAAATACACATATATATATACATATACATATATTATTTAGTCATTTCTCGACGACGGCCCGAGGGGAAGAGCGCTACCGATAGTAAAACCGATCGAGGGAACGTTCGCAAAACTTACGAGGTATCGCCGGATCTCGTCGACGTGCCAGGGAAATTGAGTTCGCGTATCGAGACCCGCTGCCTACAGCCACCGGGAGCACGCAAATTTTATTTCGAACACTTTTGGCCGGAATCCACGACGCAGTCGTTACGTCGCGAGTGAAATAAACGGCGATGGGAACATCGAACGACGTTTTGACGGCTTCGTCGACTTGATGGTTCCAAGCGAGACGAAACACCCTCGTAAAAATGCTAACTGGAATCTCCGAAACAATTTAATTCCATCCTGAAAACGTTCCCTCCGTCCAGTACACATCCAACAGTTTTTGCATGCCTTATTTGACTATCCCGCTGCTGAATAAATTCTGATTAAAACTCCTTCCATCCTAGTAATTGAAGAATCTGTAATTTCATCGTCAATATCATTCCGACGATTAAATTTTAACATTGGCTAGCTGATATTTTACATTTATATCCCTTTGATACGGACACGAGTAATTTCGGTTTTTAATGTAATTCTTTTAATTCCGTTTTGTTCGTGATCAGAATCGCTTGATATGTGAATTATGTTAAAACCTGGAAACCAGATATGCGAGCGAGTATTGTAAATTATCTATGGATTTTATGCAGTTTCGACCAAATGAGCGAATGAAATATAGTTATGTGAAGGCATTGCATACGTTTAAATTGTTGAAATACATGTTTCTGTCTTCGAAATTGTTCCTAAACAAAAAGAGGGAAGCAAGACTGAAAAAGTTAACATTTAGCTGCTAATGAGAGGTCACTGCCAGAGTCAACCTTGCCTTAAAGAGTGGGCTCTTTCGCGAACACGGTTCAATTAAGATGCCATAATAATTCCTCGGAGGGTCGACCGTACTTTCGTACATCGCGAGTTAATTAACGTTTACTTTGTAGCTGTGGAACAATGAGATACTCGATGAATGGGTGAAGTAGTCGAAGACCGCGGAACGAAGTTCCACGGAGCCGAAATTTCTTGGCCGGCGATTGAAAAGGGATCATTGACATTCCATCGAGCCATTCTGCATCCGAAGACATTTGGACAGGACTGAGAACGTCGACGACAATGCGAGCTCGTCGGGACGGTTCCCAGCAATTCCGTCTTTAAAGCCTGGCAGCAATCCGCACGACAGCGACTCGATGTAAACCAGTCGGATCACGTGTGCCTACGTAAGAGTTTACAAGCGTGTGCCACCGCTGCCTCTACCGGAGACCATTTGCCCGTCGTGTCGTTACAACGAACGATGTTACCCATAAGTGCACCCCGATGCCCCCGCACGTTCACCACCGTAAACAGATTACATTCGGCCCGGACACGATTTAAGGGAGGTTCAGGAGGGATCATCCCTTTACGATCGAACGAGTCGTTCGATCGTGGATCATCCGTCCCTTCGAATCGAATGAGTAATGGTGATTAAATGCATGAAGTTCGACCGAACGGCCACCGACGGTGCAATACGCTGCCATTCCTACAGCAACAACCACTCGGTAGTGTCGAATAGAATGTTTTTATGGCTGCGGTCGTTTCCCCGGCGATTGCTTTCGTAGCGTCATTTCGTGATCTAACTCCGGAGAACGGAAAACACAGTGATTCTACTTGAGAAAATGGACCAAACGTCAGCAGTAAAAATCATCAGGTTCTTAGGAAATTATTGTGGAACGTTGGAGAGAAACATGATACTCCCTGTATACTGAACAAAGACACTCGGTAGTCAAAAATTTAATAAAACAAAACCCTTTAGTTGTAATGAAATTAACCAAACGTCATCGGTAAAAATTATCAGGTTCTGAGGAAATTATTGTGAAAGATTGGAGAGAAACATGATATTCCCTGTATACTAAACAAAGACACTCGGTAGTCAAAAATTTAATAAGACAAGACTAAACAACCCTTTAGTTGCGATGAAATGAACCAAACGTAATCAGTAAAAATCATCAGGTTCTGAGGAAATTATTGTGAAACGTTGGAGAGAGATGTGTTTTGATTATCGATCGTAAGATTGTTAATAACAAGATGTATTGATGATCTCGGCGATATAAATTAAAGCAATTTTGCTAGTTTGATTCAACTTTCTACGTTTCGATCCTAATATGGATCCTTTTCAAGAAAGAAGAAAAAGAGAGAGACATGATATTCCCTGTATACTAAACAAAGACACTCGGTAGTCAAAAATTTAATAAGACAAGACTAAACAACCCTTTTGATTTATAAATATCTTTAAAGCACAATATTCCAAATCAAGTTTTCCTTCTCAGTCAAGAAACTGCATTGCAAATCGGTCAGCAGTCAAAATCAGTCAACAATCCTCCAGCAGCTCGCAACCAACGGCGTAAGTCGATTCGACATACTAATTCCCGAGTCTCGTCGCGCGTTAACGTAGTTCCAAGTGGAATATCCGTTCATGGCCAGGCAGACTCACGGCACAAGTTCTCCCGTACTTAGATTAGCGTCCCGGTTCCGGGATTCGGAAGAATTTCCGTCTGATCGCGTGCTGGTGTGGGTACAGTGGCGGAAGCGGAGATGCTCGCTCTGGGGGCCCCAGGGTTAATTCGCGCGGGGATGGCGGCGACCGACTTACTGTCACGGGGCACCGAGACCCGTCTCTCCCCCGAAATTTATTAGAACTTGTAACGGATAATGCACCCCGGAGATACAAGTTCGCTGCTCGTCGGTAGCTGTGCGCGCAACGCCGCTCCGTGCGAACTTAATCGCATTAGGAGATTGAAGCACGTCCGTACCCGGGAGGTCGCTCCGAAACTTAAACAAATGGCCGCCTAACGCCACCCCCCAGGTCTATTTATCCGGGCTGCTTAACAGACCTTTCGAATTGTTGCGCACGGCCAACGAAATCGTTGCTCGCCCCGTCATGGAAAACTTGAACGCGATTTGAGATGTATCTACCGCGAGCACGCCTTCGAACACGACGACTCCAGAGATGATACTTCAGATTTCCCAAAACTTTGGTTCGCCTGTTCGCAGAATAGGGAATTTCTGCTAGATATGGATTGCTATTAAATGCAGCAATTAATCGTATACAACGGAGGAGTTATGCGAACCAGTTCAAAGTCTCTGGAAACAATTTCTCCCATCCACTCCCATAACGCAATCGAACGGCTCCCAACCCCATTGCAAACGATTTGTAATCGGACTGCACCCGGCTAAAAAAATAAATAATATTTTCCGGTACATTTAAGTGCTCGGTGCCTCGGCACTCTGCAACCGAAGCCTCCATCGATCACGGTTTAATTATACGCTTCTATTTCCGCCTTCCGGTCCGCCGGCGAAGGAAACCAGTCCGCGAACACCGGACCGTCTCTCCCCCGCAGATCGCTGCTATAAATTCTGAAAATGTTTCAGAAGTCGGTCCCTTTGCGACAAAGAATCCCTTAATTAGAGACTAATAAACGGTGTAACTGCGGGAGGGAGGAGGCGAGCAGCCGTGCTTTCGACTTTATTTCCGAGGGTCGATGGTTAAAGGACCTGGCTCGTTCAACGAGCGAGCAGAACAGCCCGCTTTTATGTTCGAAACACTTTAATCGCGCCCGAGTTCTCTCTCGGACGATACCCATTTAAGTGTCTGCTGAGATCCCTCATCGCGCTCGGGGCCCTTCGCGAAATATTTCACGGCGGAAGCACCTTTGTCATGGATTCCAACGACGATCCTAGTAAACAACCTGGAAACGTGAATCGGCCGCTACGACAACCCTTTTCCCTAGCTGACAAAGTGTTCGATCTACACGTATTTAAGTCAAAAGGGACGCGGCCGACGTTTCTTCGCTGGATTCGCTTGATTTGCGGTATTTCCGATTATCCGAACACTCCACGATTTTTCCCCGCACAGCAGAATGTGGAAAGACACCGTGGAAACATTTGCCGTGGCTTACGACACCCAGGGAAAATCTAGGTATATCAATTTTCACTTTCCTCGATCTATTGCCTCCGGAATCGTCGGTCCCCGGCAGTATGGCTTCGCACCGTGACCAAGATCAGAGATATATCCGCCGACGAGACAGAGACCTATAGATAAAAGAGATTTTCGAATACACCGAGCCGAGAGGTAGACGGAATCCAATATCCAGGACTGCCCTATCGTCCACTATTTTCCTGGTTGGCGCTCTGCTCCGTGGTAGATTCGAGCCGGTAATTGTTCGGCGGTTTCGAACTGTCCTTACTGTGTCTACCAATTTACCGAAATGATCAATTTGCTTGTAACAGACACGGCCCGGAAAAAGGCACTCGACAACGAAATACGAAGTTCGCTTCGACGGGGAATTTCACGGACTACGGTCTGCATTGTGCTTCGTACCTGGCGATGCTTCTCGTCGGGGCAAATCAACGGAAGAATTGCGATTCGGGAAAATTCCTCGACAATCTATTCATAAAAATTGCAAACGGGGGCCAAGTACAAATTTCTCTCCATCGTCGACAATTTTATAATCTCATTGTATATTTTTTTTCAATTTTATAGATATCAAATTGATAGAATACCCCATACAATACTAAAATATGTAGCAATCGATTAGATACCAATCTATTTAACACGTTGAGCGCTACGTCGGCCATCGGTGGCTGACACTAGACTTTCCGTTTAGGCCGCGTCAACCACAGCTGGCTGACAGCGTGTAACATGATATAGAACTATAAAATTTACACTGTTTTATGGAATTACAGAAAATTTATTTAAAATTTACTTAATTTTTATTTATTACAGGATTATATCGTTAAGGCATTTTAATGGATTTTATTGAAACACGATAAACATAAAAACGGTTGTCCTGACGGACGCAGCGCGCGTGGCCTGACGGGGATTTCCTTAAGAATTCGCGTGGCGCTCAACGTGTTAATAAATGTTGGAATGTGCAACGCAATGTACGAAACAGACGGAGGAACAAAGGTTTTTCTTTACCTGAAGTTCATTACACTTCAAGCGTTGCTATCCCCTTACCCAGAAGAAATCAGGTAGTCAGTCCTTGCCAGTCTACCGAACCAGTCACAGCTCACAGCTCCTCTCTTCATTATACAGTTTTTTGTGTACAACAGTTTATACTCAATGTATCAATAATAAAGTAGTAAAGGTTGCGTTACGTGTGAACAATTTTAATTCATAAGTGATGTACGTTTATTCCATGACTACAGTGGAGATTGAATAACCAATTAATAAATATAATATCCAGATTTGACCTGCTAACCTCGTCATCCCAACAATAAACAATATTATGAATAATGGTACAGCAATTTTTAATAAGTTTCTCAGAGTAAGTTTCCAGTAGTAAGATATGTATAATTAAATGCAGGAATAGAGGAGTCCATCTTGCAATTAATTTCAGCAATAAACCGGTCGAATCTACAGCTCCTCGCACTCACCCCGTACAATTTCACCGCCATTTCGGGTCGCAGAAATTTCACGAGGACCCCGGATTCGCGAAAGTCCCCGCAAACGTAGAAAAGGAGCGACGGAAATGAATCTTCCTTAACATTCAGCCGCACCTTTCTCAACCGTAATTCACCGTCTAGCGGCGACGGCCTCGCTATTACGGGGGCTGACAATCTCGCAGCCGCAGAAGACTGCGAAACCCACCACCAACCCCCTACCCTCCATCCAGTGCCAACCCCCTGCGCCGGATTTTTCCTGAGCGGTGACGAATGAAGAGCGACAAATACTAGAGGACGGGAGCGCAGCTTCCTGCTCGGCTCTGACCCGGCACTCGTCCGAGGAGCCCGGTGCTTCAATCTTTTAACGCGATTAGCTTGCCACTGTTCGAGGGAACAGAAGAAAAAGGGAAGACGGTTACCCGCGGCCTCTGTGGCTCCGGCGAATTTCACCCCGCCCCCGAACCACCCCCATAAGCCCCGTAATCTCATTCGACCGTTTGTCGTTTCGTCGCTGACTTTAAAAAGAGCGATCCTTTAGCCTTAATTCTAGCACTTGCAGCGAGGAAACTCCGAGACGGCGAGCCCCGGAGAAAAATCGCTGCGATGCGGTTCTTTTTTTCGTTTCGAGGGATGACTGTGACCGCGAGGGTTGGTTCGATATGTTTTCGAAAAAATATTCTTGCCGATCAGGTTAATGGCACCGTCCTAACAATGTTAGAGAAACCAAATAATTCATAAAAATGATGAAACAATCCGCAACGATTGTCATATAATTCGTATCCGTTCCTAACATCTTCAGCGCTATTTCATAGCCTATAAACTACGCTGAGAAAAATAAAGCGAGCAGCCGCGATACTTAGCGTTCAATCCGTGTTAGCTGTTTAAGCCGAATCACCTGTTTTGCATGTTTCATTAACGTAAACACGGGAAAAGCAGCGGGGTTCGCCGCGGTGCGGTCTGGGGTCGGTCCGAGGAGAATTCGCATGAAAATCCGGCTGACGAACGGAGTCTCGTTACGCGGTAGAAAAGGAAAAGTATGAGGACTTCCGGGTCTTTATAGTCCCGGAGAACTTAATCCGGGGATGACCTGCCATAAATCCGCGGCGCGCAAGCATCAAGGAAAGAGGGCGAGGCAAGGAGGTGGGGCGAGACACGGCTGGCATCAACAGTCCCTAATAAAGCGGGCTAGATAGCGAGCCGTCTTAATAAACCATTAGATCCGCGACACGGGCCATTATTCTTGCATTACATGTATCCGTGGCACGGATGCGACCGGTTAATGGCGCGCGTCCGCTCCTCTCGACTCCGCTCAGCTTCGCTCGGCTTTTACGCTCTCGCTGGAAGACGTATCTCGCGCGAACTTATGGTCGACTTCAGTCAACACGCTAGGCTTAACCAGATAAGCTTATCCACCGTGCTGGTTCCTTTGCGAACGTCGCCTCCACGGTGTCGAAACGCTTCCCCTCGCAAGGATCCGCTTCGCGAGTGCTGAAAGAAGTCTCGCGAGAGGTGTAGGTGTCAGATGGGAATTTGTTCGGAAGTTCTAAACCTTGGGTAGAATCTATTCGGAATTTGTAAACCCTGCGAAGAATCTACAGATACAAGATTTTCGGTGGAATTTGACCCATCTGTCTCATAGCAGATTTACAACAATTTTTCGTAAGAATTCGCAGTCCAATTAATCTGATAATGTCGCATTACAACTAATATTTTATGTTTATTCCAGGCTTTAATAATGCTCGCTTTATCCTGCCCCTATTCGTGCTTCGTCAGTACATAAATTAAGGGCAGTTCCTTGAGTCTGCATTGTCTCTTCGAAGACAATAATTTGTTTTCATTTTACACTCATTATATGTTTTGGAAGACGAGAAGCACAAGAAATGGAAGTTAAAGGATTTATAATTTCTTGGACAATGAATTAATCCCACCCGCAGGTTTTTTTACTGTACATTTTCTCTTTGATAATAATAATGAATCAACTTCATTCTACACTCGTTACATTGGAAGACGAGAAACACAAGAAATGGAAGTTAAAGTACTTATACTTTCTGAGACTATGAATTAATCCCTAAGGGTGTCTTTTTTACTTTACATTGCTGCTTTGATCATAATAATGATTCCTCTTCGTTATACACTCATTTATTGGAAGTTGAAAAGTATAATAAGCGACAAAAGAACTATTCGTGCTTCTCCGGGCTCTGAATTAACTTCTAAGGGTAGTTTTATTAGTCGACTTCATTTCTTTGGTAATAATAATTTGTACCTCGTTTTGTGGTCGTTATTAAAATGCAGCTACCACGAGAAATTGAAATAATAATGTTTGCGCATCGAATTTAGAATATTTACTAATGACAATACATTTAAACTTAACCCTCTTAAATTTACTGATTTAATTCGTTATATTAACATCGCGACATTGAAATGAGAAAGAGGCAAAATTTAATTCAATCGATTCAAATTAAATTAATATAAATGGAATTTGATAAACGTATAACCACACATTCCAAATTGTTTGTCTCCTGATGAAATTATTAATATCCTTTATATTCACATTGCCGGCTGACATTTGTTAAGCGTGGATTAAATACATAATCTTCAACTGAAAATGTGTGTCCAACTTTATTTCCTATATTTCATTTCTCTTATCATCGCGCATAATAATTTTTGGAGTTTTATAACTAGCCTGACCGCAGTCTCGGACATTCACGAACACGTATAATAAATACAGATTTTGGACCAGTTAGCAGTGAAATAAATATGATACTCCATTGAAACATTAAAAAATGTTTAACGATGTTCCATAACGTTGGTAAATCAAATTCTACAACTCGGACTTTTTGTAGCTAATGTAAAACTCGGAGAGTTTTTGTATTTTCCAAGGTAGACATTTTCAGCAGGGTCCTTCAAACAAACAGGGATGCAATGATCGAATAGGCGAGGGTTCCAAAAAATCCGGTGCGAGTGGTTCGCCGGTTCCTGTCACGCGCGGGGGTTAATTAAACAGCGCAGCGGGTCCGGAGAGCACTAGCCCTCCAATTAGAAGCAAACAGCGAGATCGATAGGGACCATAAGCCTCGTGGTGGTCCCGTAGGACCGGTAAACGGATTCTACTATTTTTCCCGTGTCCGCCGGAGGAATTGCTTTTCGGGTTCGTTTTCAACGTCAGAAATCGAAAAACGTTCGAATAAAAAACTCGGGGAAAAAGGAAAAATTCGGTGGAACCGTGAGTAGAAGAAAAACGGAAAACGCCGTGAAGTTGTGCGAGTCAGCTACGTGCATCGAACTGTCGGGCATAGAAATCCAATCTTGGACGGCGTTTTGTAGTGGGCAACGTAAGCTGGTTCCGAGGGGTTGAGGATAAGGGTGGGTTTCAACGCTGCATAAAAGGCAACCGTCCGATCCTGCTCTCCTCCTCCCCTCTCCTCGCCACTCCTCTCGCCGCATCCTGTTCCTACTCTTCTCGCGTGTCCGCCACAGGATATACTGTGGAAATACTCTGACTTGAAATTGCTTATACCGGAGGATTCAAAAGTAGCCTTGCAATCCCTGAATCCCCGATTCGAGACCCCGAAAACAAATTCAATAACTCAACCTCTCACGATTTTGCATTTTTATCGCGCACCCTTCGAGATAACCTTTAACGCTCCTCAGAAAATTGTTCATAACAATTCACGTTCTCGATCGTTTATAACGATCGACTCATTTTCCTACATCTCCGATAACGTCTCCAGGGAATAATACCAAAATCGACATCCACCATTATTTCGGGAACGAGTTTCCTCTCAAACGGAATTCAACACGGTTTCACAACGGTATCGATATCCACCGCTCTGTGACCCGATAGGACTCATCTATCTCTACACGTATTTTTACGTATTGTCTTTCAGACCAAAACTATAGTTCGACCCAGTTCCTAGAATCATCCTGTATAATCCTGCAACATTAGAAACGCCTCGGAGTCGAGCGCCATGACGCCGGCATAGAAAACCGAGTGGCTTTTATCGATTAGAAAATAGAATCAACGTCAGCCGGTTTAATCGAATGCTTCAAACTCCCAGATCGTCCTAGATAATAAGTGCACTCGCTGGAGAAATTACTCAAAATGGATTTACGGTCCCACTATCACGGCCAAGTGCCTCCCCAGCAAAGCAACCCTATCCTATAACCTTTCGTGACCGGAGGAAGAAACCCGACTCCATTCGATGAATTTAGATTCTTTCTCTATATCCGACCCTGACAATCGTTCCCAGAATCGATAGATTCGATTGATCTCTTCTCTGCTGTAAGACTTGCAACGTTCAAATATATTTTGGAGCCTATATTTATACAACAAACTGTTCTCAATTGAATCCACAGAATATACCGACAACGATTGGCTCTTAATACCAAGAACACTCTGTGCATCCAGAAGAATAATCGATCTGCCAGAAAATATGCGCTCGTTAACGCGATCTAACAAACCCGCAAAGGAACCGTCATAAATCCTTTAGACAAGGTGACGCAAATCGGCCGGACATTTTTGCAAAGTCCCTAGAACGCGAGTAAGCTGTCAGCGGCACGACGTTGCATCCGGTTCCCGCGAAATAATTAACTCCCGAATGGGTGGGTGCCAGCCTGTGCGGCGAGGCCATGGAAAATTGTGTTTTAAACATTAATCGTGCAGGGCCGAGTGCACGTCGCCGAGTGCACGTGTCTTCGCGTGTAGCCGGCCGGTTGAGCTAGTTGCACCGTTGTCTCTATCTAAACTCGATCTCGCGCGTCGTTCGAAAGCGAAATTATGCGATCGATCGATCCCATCGGACCCGGCGAACTATAAATTGTACAACCGTAGGAGGACTCACCTTGCACTTGGGGTACTCTTCGGCTGGGGTGGGTCTTTTCCATCCTAACAGTGGCGGGATACACACAAGCGCGGACAGCAACCATACCATAGCGATCATGAGAGCAGCTCTAGCGGGCGTCCTCTTCTTCAGGTACTCAACGGCCTGCGTGATGCTCCAGAACCTGTCGAGGCTGATGAGGCATAGGTTCATGATGCTCGCGGTGCACAGTAACACGTCCAGAGCCGAATAGATATCGCACCACCAGTACCCGAAGATCCAATAGCCCATTATCTCGTTCGCGAGGGAGAACGGCATGATCACCAGCCCGAGGAAGAAATCGGCGACAGCCAAGCTAGCGATGAACCAGTTCTGAATGTTCTTCAACGCTTTCTCCGTGGCGATCGCGATGATCACCAGCATGTTACCGACGACGATTACGATCATCAGCAGAGTGGCGAGGATGGACGCCAGGACGATGTGCGGCAGGGTATAGCCGGATGGGTACATACTCTCGCCGAAGACGATGTAGGTCTCGTTGTAATTACTGCTGTTCCATGGGAACGAGAGGTTCTGATTGAACGACTCGTTGAACGTCCCGCCGAAGTCCTCCATGATGCCACCCAGGCCGAACAGCAGTTCGAGCTCGCGGAGTCCTTGCGCGTCTTCCTTGTCGGTGCTACTGACACCGATGCCGGTGGTCGAGTCCAGGCCGATGGTGCTACCCTCACCACTGCCTTCCAGCAATGTCCTGTCGTCCAGGTCAGTCTCGTTGCTGGTGAGAAAAGGTGGCAAACCGGACGACGACAAGCCTGCTGAGGTGTCCTGATGGCCTAACCGGTTCCCCAGACCTAGCCTCTCGCAGGCGCAACCGATCCTGTCGGCTGTACGCTCGTCCAGCGGAACAGTGTCCTCGGTGTTGTTCCCTTTGGCGGTGCTTGCGGGTCCTTCGCTTGGTCCTTGGTCGATCCCGGCGCCGGGTATCGTGGTCCCACGATCCCCGATGCTCGCGGTAGTTAAACGCAGCAACCGGCGCAGGTGCTGGTCTTCGTGGTCGGTCTGTGTCTCGCCCCGGACGGTGTGGGCCTCGTGCAAGGAGGAAGACGTCGAGCCGCCGGCCGGTCGAGACCACGTCATGTTCTCCTCGAGCTCGCTGCTGGACGCCGTTGTCGGACTACCGGCGTCGATGGTCATAATGCTGCCGAGCTGAGGCATCACTCGCACCCTCGCCGTCCACTGTTGATGCTATCTCGACGAAGTCGAGCCGGACAGGGTGGCCGCGCGCGAGTAACACCGTGCACCGGGCGCCAGCTCGAGTAGCAGCAGCAGCAGGATGGTGGTGGTCTCGTCGCATCTCGAGGCCAGGGGCGTCATGCCCGTTTCAGGATGATCGCATCCTCGGTGAACGGACGCGGGTGCTCGCTGGGTCCTCTACCGCGTTGCTACGATTCACTTCAATTTTCTATTCTCTCTCTCTCACTCTCTCTCTCTCCGATAGACGAAGGAGTATCCTTAGACTTCGAAACGGACCAACCGTCCACCTCTGTTACTCGACACTGTTTTTTGATTAATTATGGAGATGGAATGATAGAATGAGAAACGATTTACCTGTTTGGAACAATCCTCTAGGACCCCTACTAGGAGGATTTTTTCCCAAGTGGATCAGGCTGCGCTAATCAAGCTGCTCCTGCGTCAGATCCTCTGTGTCTTTGTTTCGATCACCTCGACACTATTCTATACACTCTGACAGGAGAATATTTCCTTCCCCAGGTGAATCAGAATCCTCCGGATTGCTGCTAATGGGCTAGATCCTCTATGGCTTTGTTTAGACCAGTTCGACAAGAGATTCTTCTGTATTGGATCAATAGTGGAGGTAGAATGGTGGAATTAGAAAGATGCAGTCTACCTGTTACTCAACGCTGTTGATAGAACAATCCTCCAGGACTCTGACAGGAGTACTTCCCCTTTTCAATCACTTCAACGCTAGGCTCTCCTCTTTTCGATCGATGGTAGAGGTAGAATGATGGAAAAGATGTCGGCTCTGATTTTCGAACTACTCAGGTCACTCTCTCAGGACAATCTTTTTTCCCCCAAGTGATTCGGGCTGTTCTAGACTGCAGCTACTTTACTAGCTTCTCTGTGGCTTTGTTTCGATCACTTCGACGCTATGTTCGTCTTTTTCTGCTCGATAATGGATGTAGAATGACGGAGAAGGTGAGAATCAGTCTACCTGTTACTCGACGTTGTTTTTCAAACTATTCTGGACACTATGGCAGAACCTCTCTTCCGACAAGTGAGTCGGACTGCCTCGATCTTCTTTCGCTTCGACAACAGATTTTCTTCCTTCCGATCGACGATGAAGGTAGAACGATAAAAAGAGACACTTTATTATTCGAACTGTTCTGGAGGACTCTGATAGGAGAATCTTTCTTTCGCCAGGTGAATCGTGCTGCTTTGCGTGGTTGTCTTTCGGATCGACGATGAAGACAGCGGGAAGCGAGAAGAGGCGATCAATGTACCTGTTACTCGACACCGTTGTTGGAGTTGTTTTAGGAGAACCTTCCTGTCGCCAGATGAATCGGGTTTAGTTTCGATCACTTCAACGCGGTGTTTTTCTGATTGACGGAGATGAAGGCGGAAGGAGAAAGAGGCGAGTAGTCTACCTGTTACTCGGCGCCGTGATCTATACCGGAGGACTGTGATATCAGGATCTTCGGTTCGCCAGGTGAGTCAGGCTGCTCCGTTGATTTATTGCTCGCGTGAGTCACGACTGGCCCGTATATTCGCCGGTCGGCTCACGATGACGGAGTTAATACAGAAAGAGCGGCGAGATTTATGGTATAGTCCGCCGCCACGCCGAGCCGCGTCACGCCGGCCGGCTGGATTAAGAAGATAAAAGGTAGAAAGGCGGAGAGAAATGACCGGCCGAAAGACGGAGGAGAGAGAAAGAGAGAGAGAGAAATAGAGAGAGAGAAAGAGAGAGAGAGAGAAGAGAAGAGAAGGAATAGAGATTGCGAATCACCGTGAAAAATTGGTCCCCCTTTGAAAAGTGACGGTGAGAGCAAGAGAAGGCGAGAGACAGCTCCGAGAATCGAGCGTTGCTCCCTTTCGCTAATAGATTGGATCTATCGTTCTTTTAGCGATCTAGAATCGGGACTCGTCGAAGTCCTCGGCGACGGTAACGCGTCACCCTGCCCCCACTCGAGTCCTAGTCGACCGATTTTATTCCCCTCCCGTTCGACAACCTCGCGGTTACCTCAGCGTACAATCGTATCTCTCCGTGTCTCTGTGTATGTATATATGTTACGCGTACGTTATGTGTAAATTCTCTACTCGCGGCTCGACGTCGCGAAAGCTCGTAACGCGCGGCCGCGGAGCTACTTAATTATCGCGCCGCTGCTAAAAAGGCTAAAGCGCTGGATACCCGTACTGCTCCGACTTGCTTCTTCGCGAATTGTGTTCTCGACACGCTGCGTGTCGTTCCCTTCGGGATCGACGAGGCCTCCCGGCGGCGACACCGCACGAAGAAGACACTCGCGACGAAAAGCGAACTCGACTAATTAGGATCTTTGTACACGTCTTTATACACGCCGACCACCGACCGATAGAACTTCTCGATCGTGCATCCGTTCCGTTTCTCTATCTCTAACTTCACTGAAACTTCGTTCTCGATTTTATATCCGTTCCTCGCTTCTATCTAAGTCACAGAACTTCGTTCCCTCTTAATCGTAGACTCGATCAGGCTTAGGAAGAATTGATCGGTTCACAACTGATTAAGGACTGATCGATTCAGGAGCGATCGGTTAGGGAGCTAAAGGGATGGGCTCGCGGTAGTGAAAATTTAGGATCCCGGTTATGTACAGCTATTTACACGGGGACAGTCGCGGCGGACACACGCCCCTGAGCCTCGTCCTCGCCGCTCAGGATCAACAGGACGCGCACGGCCGCTTGACGCGCTCTCGGAGTCCTCGCGCACCACTTCACCCGTCAGCTGATCAGCGATCCTCGACGGTCATCGATTCCCCACCAGCCAGCGACGTGTAGCCACCACTTTCGCCGATCTTCCGGTCGTCCTTGCGAGCTCGTCCCTTCGAGTCTCAGTCACGCTGCTAGCTGCGCCATCGAGCCTGCGATCCCCGACACCGTTTCCATCGACGCATCTCCACCACGGTCACTCTCGAGCCATCGTCGTCGGGAGGACCTCGGCAAGATCCTCTTCACTAATCTTTGCAACGTGCGAAAGGGGGGAACAGAGAGTGTCCTGTCACGAGGTCCTAGCACGATCCTTCGCGGCACACGCGCGGGAAAAACGTCGACACGAGAGAGACGATCCTCGGAAGGATCGAGAGATCAAGGGATGGAAGCGTCGCAGCACTCGATCGACGCGTGTCGTCTCGAAGTCGAACGTTCTCGCGACGATGACACGAAAACGGAGACGAAGACGTGGACGAAAACGATAAAGGCGACGAAGACGGCGACGAGAGGAGCTTCCAGTTTTTCGCGGTCGCCGAATCCGGAGTCGAAGGGCCACCTCGTGGCCCCTGGAGCCGGGGCTGATGGTCGCGTGGCGTGCGTGCGTGCGGACACGTTCGAGGCTCTCTCGTGGCTGTTTGGGAACGCACTGCAGCCGCGAGGGACTCCGCCAGGAACTCGGACTCCCTCTCGTGTCGTTCGCCGGATAGAGACTCTCTCTCGCAGGATGTCGGGAGGGCGCGCAACGGAGAAACGAGAGAGAATGGGCGTGCATGTGCGCGTGTCCGACGTCGGTCCACACTGACGGGTCCCGCCACGAGCCCGTGATTCCGAGCCGGGGCAGAGTGTGTGCGTCAGCCCTGTGAGAAAGTGTGCGAACCTGCTCTCCCTCGGCGTACACGCGCGCGAACGGCCTCTCTTTGTGCGCTGGTGGGGGGAGAGAGAAAAGGAGAGAGTGAGAGGAGAGAGAGAGGGCTGCTGACTCAACCGACTGGTGGCCCGACCGACCGGTCCGTCCGACGGTACCAGCGTCGGGGCGCCGTCTGACGGAGTCGCGAGACCTGCGGCGCAAGCGTCGCGACGCCGCCAGTACCAGACCGCCGCGGCCCGACAGTCGACTTTGGACCATCGACCGATTCGTCCACGAAAAACTACTCCTGGCTGACTCTTGGATCTCTCTTTCTATCCTCGTCGACTCCCATTGTCTCATTCCGCTACACTTTGTTACAGTTTCTCGCAATTTAGCACGCTTCCGTTCCTTTTGCCGGACCTTTTGTAACTTCGTTTGACACGTTGACAGCCTATTCGGCGATCACAAAAAATTCGGTGAAATCAAAGCTGTTCGTTCGGCAAAACGAAAAATTCTTGTTTCGAGAAACAATACCGCCACCCAGTTATGGGCGACTTGGCGATCAATGTTTTAAGGATGTTTCTTACCTACCAGTGTCCAGCTATTGTTGGTAGGAGTTCGCAAGATTTGAAATGAAAGCTTGTCGAGAAATTTTTTAGGAAGGGTTCGGTTTGATGGACAGACGTTTCAAAGCAGTCCTTTTCGTTTCGGGGAGGATGAGGTGTCGGATTTCTGGAGCGTGGGTGACGTCGATCCTAGGCCAATGGGGACAGGAGATATCTGGTTGAATGCGCGCTTAACTGGTTAATTGGGTAGCTCTGAGAGAGTTTTCTTTGGGATGGCCTGTGGTGGGATTATTGTTGATTGAGATTGATGTTCGCTGCTGATTTCTATGGTTACTTGAATCGTCGGCGACCATGGTAGGAGCGAATTGCTGCTGTTTTGTGCAGATTTGCAATTGAAATTCATTCTAATAGACAGGAAACATTTTTATTTCCATGCAAGTTTTTCTAACACTCGGGTGCACTACAAAAAATGCTAGAATCGCTATAAATGTCGCCTATGCTGAGACAGTTGATGTTACTAAAAACAAGATAATGCTACGTGGATGAGAAATTTATATCTCGAGAGGACGGACTACTATGATTTTAGCTTGATAACAAGATACGATCAATTTTGACCCTTTCAGTAGTACGCTGACTATACTCGACGATCAGACCACCAGATGTCCAATATTACCGAGAGGCGACTTTAGCTGGCAGGTATAACACGATGGCTATACCCCGTACCTGGCTAAATGTGTTTAAAGCAATTACGTATTTCTAGTCGACAATGTTTTGTTCCTATTGTGTTATCAATCTGCGCTGCCATTTCTACTTACACGTACCTATATTAATCATTTATGTAGATTCCATTGCTGGAACAGATTGCGACGCTGTTGTTCGCTGCTATTGTCAGCGTTCACCGATCGTCAACAGAAAATCGTAGATGAACCGTGGAAATGCGAAATAAATTTTAAATGATATACCAAACATACCTACATAATAGATTATTATTCGATGTCAGCCATTTTCTTAGAACAATGGCTATACGACCAGTGAAAATTTTTCATTCTTTCAACACGAGGACAAAATTGTGAACATTTAATTCTCTCCCCAGACACCTTGCGAGCTCCAACTGTAGATTATTCTGCAACTATAGCGCACGGATGGCAACCCGCGAGGTTCCCGCAGCGGAGAAAACGGGAAATACGCTGTTCGAGGGTGCCGTGGATCGAAGAACCGCGTGTCCACTAAACCCGGGGTCCATTTGCCGGGATCGTAAATTAGGCGACCACAACTTGATAGTCGCCTTTAGAACACCGAGCCACCGGATCGGGAATATATTATGTTGCGCTGCCAGGCTGGCTGTTAGCGGCCCGAGGGTGTATTCACGAACGCGGCCACCACAATGAAGACGTAGCTGACCCCATCGGCGATCAGCCACGTACAAGCGCAACCCCGGCGACGATGACGTGCAGGACGATCACCGATGACGACGATGATAACGCCGACATCGGCGTGGCAACGTTAATCGGTTGATTGAGGTTGTCGATGGCCGACATCAACAATCGGTCCGCCTTCCATTCGTTCTCGTTTTACCACGCCGCGGCTGGTCGATCCGATGCTTTAAAGGAGAAAGGACCGAAGGAACAGGGTTACCGCGTGCCAATAACTCGAAGCCTTTAATTTCACGTTGGGCCAACTGCCCTTCGCAGGGCCAGGTTGCTTTTCCCCTCGACTTTTTAGGGTGGGTCTGGGTCAACAGCTTGCCGTATTTTAACGAGTAACATTCGTGACGAAGATTTTAATCAAAGTCCAACAAACATGAATATTATACTTACCTTTCTTTTTAAATGAAATAAAATTTGAAGAAGAAATGCTGGCGCGACAGTGCTGCCGCTGTCTCGCGGCTCCGCTAAATTCTGTCGAATAATGCGAATATCGCCTGAAAAACGCAAAATTTGGCTTCCTGGGATAGCGAGCGCGCTAGATTCGTCTTTTATCTAGCGATTGCGACTACGGAGAGGTCCCCAATATGCATTAGCGAGACGCTATTTTGCATATCCCGGACCCTTGCAATTCTCGTGTACGTACATGCGTCTAGCGGTGTGCGAGTGTACCACACAACTCATCGTTCCTACACTGAATGTAGCCATACAAGAAATAGAAATTTTCTACGATGGGCTTTTAAAAACGATGAAACGATCGGCGTTAGGTACTGTGTTGAAAATAATTTCCTTCGCCGTTCTTTGGAAACGATGTTTTAGTTCCAGCAACGTCTACTAGTCGGAGGATATTGCAGTAGAGAAATGGCTCGCGGCTGACCAAATCGCATCGAAGATTCAAAGCGATAGGTCGTCCGGCGTAGCTCGGAACGACGAATCTGCGTTGCAAATTTCGCGTTCTCACCCCCGTGCCTCAAGTTCCGCGGACCGCTTATAAGGTTGTCGAGTTGCCGCGGGTCCGCATGCGAATTTCCGATGGCCACGCGGGCGCCGGAAGTGCGGCCGATGTACGATATTAGGTTGTGAAGTGTCTGGATGATAGGTAGAGCGCAGTTCCACACGGTTCCCCGTCGAGGAAGCCGGGGAAAAGAAACCTGAAAAATCGTCGTTATAAAGCGGTGTAGCACCTCCGAGCGGCTCCCGCCGCGAAAAGGAGGCTCGTAAAACTCAGCTTCGAAATTTGTTATCGGAAGCACTCGCCGGCAACAGGGTACAAGAAGGATCTTTTCACCGCCAACCAAATCCAAGTGATCGAGTATTTCGACCGTAACGAAACCGCGTTTTAGCTACGGCCGAACTAATTTGCGAGCCTCTCTTATTCATAAACTGCTTCGCGGTTAAACGACACTCTATAAACTGACAAAAATGTGAATGTAGAGAAATGATATTTCTTAGATTCAAATTTTACCGCGCCTCGCGCGTTCTAGAGTATCTACTGTTAGATAGAACGACTAGTACAAGGAGATGATAAAAAGAGAGTGATAAAAGTGTAAATAGACAAGTGATATAGAATAAACTTTAAATGTCGTTTCTCTGTTTACAGGTAAGATTGTGCATAGTGTAAATAATTGTTCTAATATAGGATAACAATGAAAGAAATAAAGTCTGTTTACAGGGAAACAATTTCTAGGTAATTCTGAAAATTTTTAGCCAAGAACAGGTGTGGTATAGGCGGCACCCTCCCCTTCAGTATGCGGATAGCGGGTCGGGGGGAGGGTGTCTCCTCTCTAAGTGGGAGACAAAGGGGCCAGTATCCATCGCTGGTACCCTGGGTGAGGGGGTTTAAGGCACCCCCGGGTTCTACCGGTTCCTCCTCATCAACAAAAAAAAAGAAAAAAGGTTATTCTGAAAATCCTTCATAATAGATAATTGTCTTATATGAATAATAATGGAAATGAACAGAAGTATAGTTCCAAGTATATGGCTTTCGTCACCATCCGGGCGATTCCTGGTCATCCATAGAAGATCAGAATGGTGACGATGGTGCGCGGAAATTCTTTCCGAGGATTCTTGTTTCCCTCCGGTTTTTCGTTGTCCAGGTAAAACAACGACGGCGTCGAAACGCAATCTACGAGCGTTGACAAGCAATGACGCCAGCAAATATTTTCGCAGCCGTTTACAACGGTTCACGGTACCCAGATCCCCAGCGTCCATGGACGAGGATCGGGCGTACAGCGAACGGGACGCGGGATCGAATTAAAAAACGCGCGCGCACGGCAAATTAAGATGGACAGTGCGTTGTTCCGCGCACGATCTCATCCGGCTGTATTAACCGGGACAACAGCCGACTACCGTCGACGTGGAACCAGCCACGTATGGGGTTTTAACGGGGAGCCGGGCTGTCCCCATTCCTCGCTGATGAAACCACCCTCGAGGGTCGACCGAGTGAACCACGAGCGGATTCTACTTATTCACATTTCTTTTCCCGGGGACTCTGTCCGAAATTAATATTAATATTTCCCTGTGGACACCGGAAAAAATTCGTGGCCATTTATATTTTTAGGGATTTTCCTGTATCGAATCGTGCTGGACTCGTTCGTTCGAATTTTTGGCTGCGAAGTCATTTTTCACTGATTTCATGTCCCGGGTGGATGAGCAGAGGAATTCACGATGAATTTTGGTCGAGATTGTGTAAATCAGTTGTTTTTTTTTAACATTTCGTACTTTTTACGTCGAATATCTAACATCTGATTTTATATCGTCCTCGAATGAAATTTGGCATACGGGTAGTTTTTACAAGCACTTTTAAGATTGCATATTTCATTGAATTGATATAAATGTGATTACGATTTGTTTAAGGCTGGTTTGTTTAATCAAAGCATCAATATTATTAATGTAATTTGCATTTAACGAGGTATGGGGTTTAAGCAAAATAATTTAAATGTAATTAAACATGGGATTTAATTTAAATAATATTAATGTCGGTTTGTTTGGATTGTTGGTGGAAGGGAAATAATATTTTCACGGGACAAATTTTATATACGCATTAATATATATCCCTAATTATAAATTAAATCCATCTTGGTATCCGAAATAGAATGATATTCACAAATCCTTGAAATACTGTGATTTATAAATCCATTATCAAAAATTCCACCCTTCTCACGGACAATCCCATTCTTATCAACATCGCATCATAATATCGTCAAGAATCTCACCAAATAATAAAATAAAAATGAAGGTCTCCCGCTTATCTCCGCAATCTTCAATCTGCAAACACGTTCACCATGTTTGAAGTGGCCAATCATGCCCTGGCGAGAAAAAATTACGCCGTAAAATGTTATGGAGAAGGGTGAAGGGACACGAAGGGCGAAGAACGAGAAAGAGCAGAAACCACCTCTCTCCCTCGTTCTTTCCCGACCTGCCTCGGCGTCCATAAGGCGGTGGCCGTCGGTTCCTTTGACGGGGACGCGTCAACGCAGCCTCTCCGCCCCCGCAAGCTGCTCTCATTCTCTCCGTCTGTCTCTTCGCCGAAAGTTTGCCGTTGGTAAGTTCGGGATATTGTCGTAACTCCGACGTGCAGGCCTCTCTCTGGCGTCGGCCCAGCGGCGTATTGGTGCACACGGTGTGTACGTGTATCGGCATTGTTCCCGTCCGTAGGACATGCGCTGCGCTCCGCGGGGAAACTAGTTACGAACTCCTTCGTTTCGGTCTCCCCGCGGTACCGGCGACGAGATACGGGCCCTACACTCGCCTCGCATTATCTGTCAACGGGGACGGGACGCGATCATTACCGATGATGAGACTCAAGATTCGGTATTAATGCAATCTACTCCTCGGAACACGTTCCGACAGATACCCGCGCTGATTTCGCACCTTTCTATCGTGACGCGGGTCGTCCCACTTTGCACACATTAACACCTACCCGAATGAGTTCCAGCACACGAATTACAAAGCCTGTGCAATGCACTCTGTCTCCTCTCTGCATTATTCATCGATTAAACACACCACGAGATTGTTAAGCAATATTCGGATTATCAATAACTAATAAAAACAGTTACACAACTTGACCCATTAAATAGCAATTGTTCCACGAACAGGATTATTATCGCAGCAAACTTCTCGAGCGAAGTTCCCAGACGGACTTACGCAAGAAGATTCTGTCGAAGTGGAATGAGCCTGGCACGAGTCAGCCACGCGGATTGTCACGCACGGCCATTGTACCGGGAGCTCGAGTGACGTGATTTGTCAATGGAAACAGGATCATTGTATGGTGATCGGATCGTCGCAGCAGCTACACTGTCGGGCGAATTCACGCGGCAGGATACTACTTAAGGATTATAGACTCCAGTGGGCACATTGAATTCTAGAGACTCCATCCGTCAATGGGGAAACAAAGTCGGATCGTTACGTGACGATTGCGAGGGAATATCAGCTGGATATATTTCACGAACGGTGGGATGTTATTTAAGTCTGACTGCAGCCGCGGCGAATCGACCACGAGGATTGTGGTTTTAGGGGATTTCTTGCGGTCTGAGGTGAGACGAGTGCCGAGTCGCGTTGGGGTTGGCACGGTGGTGTTGCGGTGAGAATTAAGCATGCGGAACCCATGAGGATTTAGACATTACTTTGTCACACGGCTGATGCATAATCCACCGGCCTGACCATTCTCCTTTTAATTATTAATCCACTGTGTCCACAAAAATGATTGTTCTTCCATGTATGTGTCCAGCCGCAGTCGTCCAATTCTGCTTAATCGAATTCCCGCGACGAATTTCATTTCTCCAGTAATTCAATCACCGACAGCTCCCGAAAAAACCTAGCCACGCAAAACAATATTTGAAAACAGTAGTGCCAGTAGAACGAGTACGCGATAGTCAGACTACCGAAGCCGAGTGCACCGGGCCAGAGCCATCGAATCAAAGCCGATTCCATCGCAAACGAAGCCTTGTACCGAAAAATTTCATTCTACATTTCCGTTCCGGTGTAACACGAGGAATTACCTGCCGCTCCGCTAATCCAATGACTCGGCTCCCAATGGAGAAAACTGACGGGGCAACGGTGACACCATGAAATTTCCCCTGGCGGCTCTAACGAACCGATTGTCGATCTCCAGCGGAAAACAGGCATATAGACCAAAACAAAAAAAAGCTATAGAAAAACTGTACGGAGATTGTGCACAGAGGAGATCCTTGGCTCGCCGACCCGTTTCGATACGGAGGCGTCCAACTAATTCCAGGCAAACTGGCTGGCTAATTTTAATAGCTAATTTTACGGTGGCCGGTGTCGTAAACCCCGGGACCGTAAACGAGCAGATTTATCGGTTCGGGCTTTTTACGCTGGTCCAATAAATAACGGCGAACTTGTGCCTTCTTAGGAATCATTCTGCTCGTAAACGGAGCTGGTTTATCGAGCCAGCTACTTCGCCGCCGTCGTTTTTCCCTCGCAACCCTGTTACAACGATGCTAACCGCCGGTCGATGGAAACATTTGCATCTGGCGCTATATCGAAATTCAGTCGAATTCGACGAATGGTCCCCGTGCATCGATTAATCTCGGAAAATCGTCCCGCGGCCGAAATACTCGATATCCTAGCTCGAGCAGCGCGAGTATCGAGTATAAATTGCGTATCAACACGTCTAGCGAAACCGACCGCCCATCGCGGAACGAACTTTCCAAGCGTTATCAAAACGCGAAGACGCTGCTCGCTTATCTGCATCGTTACGCACGTCGCCGTAGCCGAGATTCGCGATTTTCTTAAAATGAAGGTAACGAAGATTTTTGTTCGGAACTTTGATTGATAGATATTTTGAAGAACCATTTCGATATCTTTTCGATTTTTATTCATTTCAGGCAACTACAAAGACCATGTTCTGGTAAGCACGTGTACGTCTATATTTTAACGATTGAATTTTAATGAAGAAAATTCTTGCATATTCTCTAAAAATTACTGAATACGACCGCAAATTTTAAATTCAATACGTTTACTATTTTCATTTGGAAAATTCCGGAAGCGAGGAAGTGGAGAGACTTAAGCGGCAAAGCCGGAAACGAGCGAACCGCGAGACCTCGACCCGCCAGCGGATATCTCGTGGAATTTTCCGAATAGCCACATTATAAATTCCCACGGTAAATACACTGGCCCGCTCCAAATTTACTAGCCTGATTTACATTGATATTATTACCGTCGAGGCGGAATAACCTGCTGGATAAAAGTTGCGCGCTGGGTTTATGGGGGCCGTAGCTGATACGACGTTCTCTTGTTTAAAATTCTCGTCGAGTGAATTATTAATGGGCGAAGTGCCCCCGCAGTTGTTCGTATAAACGTTTTTATACGCTGATATCAGCGCTGCTTGGTATCTACGTACATATACATATACACGTATATATCTGCGACAGTTGGAATAATTCGCGGTTACCGTGATTTCGTGAAATTTTATTCGACCGACGACGACGACGACGACGACGACGACGGAGGAATCGATCGAAAACGTCGAGAGTCCGTCGTCTCAATCGCGACATAATTCCATTTGCAGACCAGCGACGGTGTCTACGACGTTTTCGAAACACTCAGCCGATTGTATTACTCACAGGTGACGCCGAAACCGGCACGAGCAAGTGCTCCTGACCCGGCGACCAATGAATTCGATTACTATTGCACGAGAAACTCGCTGCGACGCGACGCGCGAGTTTAGCGGTACCGAATTTATATCGCGAGTCAAAAGCCTCCGGAAAACGAACTCGATACCAAATGGGCATGCAAATTGCCGTGTTCACGGATTATTCCATCAAAATCTGAAAAATTCATTTCTGAGTTATTTCCAATCCGTTTTAACCCCGTTCGCGTTCCTGTCAATTTGATGCTTTTTATTGATTCCGAGCCTGCTCTGTGCGTCGTTTCGTTATTGGCGAATCGGGCTAAAAAATCATTTTGTTAATTTGATATATTGAAAGTTACAATTTCGTTCTTCGTGCACCGTTCCGATTGTTATCTGACATTCACATCCTCAGTTTTTCAAAATTGTTCCGAGTGTATTATATTTTTTTGACCTGGTCGAGTTCTTCTTGCTTTTGAATTCGCGAGCAATTCGGCAAGTTGAGCTCCATTATATTATTCGGAAAACTACGGCCGTGATTCATTTAGCGAAGCTAGATGGCTGAAACGTCGCTTGCGAACCACGAGCTGTCAGAAATTCGCGACAGGTAATTTCAAATTAAATTTTTTACCGATTATTCCCTCGGTGCGTTACATTAATACTTGAGCTCTCGCGTCAAATCCGATCCTCTAAGCTTGTGTGCGCGGCGGTATCGCAACACCAGGGAAACATGAATCGCCGATGTCGAAGGAATTATTCCCGCCCGTAAAATACAATCGATATTTAATTTATATTAAATAGGGCTTCGGCCACGGCGACACGCGTGGATTATCAATTATACGTGACCGATAGAGAATTATTTAAACTTCTTGTCGGCCATTTCTGCTGTTACAATTTTTTACGCGGAATAGTGCGCGGCGCTCGTGCTCGAATAATTCGAGCGATTTTTTCCTTTGAGAAAAATAATTATTTCATCGCGTTGCCGCCAGAAATTATTGAAATTTGCTCGGTGTGCAACGAATTGAATTGGAAAAGCTGTTTTCCCATGCTTCTTACGCGGATTAGTCGAATATTTGCAATTTTAACTGTAATTTGAACCGATGGATTTATCGATGGCTTTAAATATTGTTACAAATGCAAGGGACGACAAAATTGAAGGTTTAAGCCGTGTCTTTTTATACGCTTTTAAACATTCACTGGATTTTATTCCTTTAAACGAGTTATATAGATTGTAGTTCAATCAGTTTGTTAACGAAGGGATTTTTATTAACAGGAAAATTACGCACGGAAATTGAGAGACTTGATCTCATCGTGTGACGTCTGAAGCAGTTTGATTAGGTTAATCACGGAACGGGTCTAATGCGGGACACGCGTTGACAATAGGGAACGAGACGCTTAAGAATGACGTTGACCATGTCGTTACGTATTATTACGATAACAGCAGTCTCGACAGCGATAAGAGGACGAAGGCGTAATCCGCGACGCGTCTCAGATTAACTAGTTGTCGTTCCACGTCAATTCTCCATTGTCATTCGATCGTCTTTTGTTCGATGTCTTTCAGCTTCTGACCGCTGACTGATTGTCTTCGAATTAACACGAAATTGTAGATCCGGAAAATGAGTTGAACTCTTTCATCAAAAATATGCAGAGCGCCTCAAAATAAATGACACACCTGGCCCCGAGGAGATTTCATTTGTAAAACTAAGTAAAAAGAATAAATATTATTTTCGGAGTCGACGCTTGGTTTTCGGTTGGCGTGTCTGACCATGACAGACCAATTCTACTTGTGCGTGCTAGGACACGCGAACCCGATGAAATGTCGAACTAGTTCATCTGTATTTAATGGTACTCATTTTTTTTTGTATCTCGAAATAAAATTCTCCAACAAAAATTAGATAGCAAAAAATAAATTGGTTTGTTATTGACAAGCTTCTCCAGGTTTGTAATAAATACTCGGAGTCAGATACAGAAAACCGCGTTTTTTGCGAATATAAATATGTCACGTACCGGCATTGTACAAAAGCGGCAATAAGCCAGTGCGACAGTCATGAATATTATATATTTCAATGCTGTGTATGTAAAATATCGGCGATCCCGATGCGAAATCTTGTCAAGTTCATAAATACCATTTTTTGTTTCATACGCATACAAAATATATAATGCAATAAAAAATGAGAATGAAACAGCCTGGAAGTTAATACAATGAGGAGTAATTACTAATAAACATAAATACGCTGACGTGCCCAAACGGAATAAAATGAACGGGAGGAACAAAAATAAATACCAGGCCTCCGGCTCCACCATGTCAGAAATAAATGTATGAATAAATAAAACGACTGCAGGGTCCAAAGTGGGTCCAAACCAAATGTCAGTTTCAATCTAATAAATCCACGTACTCAAGCATTATACATCAGTCTACCACGATGACACATACGCTTGTATTTCATTTGACATCACACACAGTCTTGTTTCACTTAAAACCAAAATTTGAATGAGAATAACCCGATCTATTTTGAATTAAAAGATGAAATTTCAAAATGCACGGAAATACAGTTACACGCATTTCAATCAGAATAATTGCATAAAGTACCATTAAATATGTTTGCATAATTTGTTCACATTCGCAAATAATAAACCAAATGAACCGTAAGACTGCTTTCCAACTACCATGGAAAAATGTGTTGAATTGACCAGAGGGAAGAATGACGTTCAAAAAAATGGACTGATCTGCATAAATGGCCAAGCTCGGTAAAGTCTCCCGCCACAATCCCAACGAAACGCGATCAGCAAAATAAATAAAACGGCCGAGATTTCGCGATCGATCGCGAAACTTTCCAATCCCGCGCGAGGCCGCGATATTCACTGGGGTACCGGTGCGACCGGTAAATAAACTGCATAATGGGGAAAAACGCATGAGGCAGAGCCGTCCGTTAATTTCCGGTTCCCAGAAGGTCCGCCGGGACCATGGTCGAACGAAATTACTGCGAGCAACTTCGTCGTTCGCTGCTGCACTGCGAATATTTAAAAGTCCGGTGACGAAGCTGAAACGATCTCCCGTATCCAACATGTTAGTAGCAACGTGTATCAAGTCAAATCGAGCTCTAATTGCCGAGGTATAGCCTTTACAGGATTTTGTTGGATAGGGAAGTATGCTTGTATTAGTACGGTGCGCGTGTGCCGAAACTCGGGAGTGAATGAGCGACAGAGCGACATCTGTGAGAGAGATCTCTAGGAGTAGATCGATATTATGGTATGAAATAGAACACACGTGTTAAGACTAAGTTTTGTAAGCTTTCAATATTATTCAATATATTTATATCTTTATAGTGAGAAAGATATGTGTCCATTTACTATAACGGATTTATCACGGGGTTCTTGATAGTATTTCTCGCGGGTGGACAGTGTGCCGAGAGTGACTTGCGCACACTGATAGCGTGCTAAGAGTGCAGAGAATCTTGAAAGTGCATTCTTGATAGTATTTCTCGCGGGTGGACAGTGTGCCGAGAGTGACTTGCGCACACTGATAGCGTGCTAAGAGTGCAGAGAATTTTGAGAGTGCACAGAGTTCTGAGATCACTAAAAGTCTGCTGAGAGTGGCGATAGTCGGTATTTCACCTTTCCGCACATATGCCCTTCGAACCATGAAGTTCTCATGACCCTCGAAAAATGTCCAACACGTTGAACTCCATGTTCGTGGAACCGGCTTGCAACGCGAAACGGATTAGCGACGTATGTTACGGACCGCAGACGTTTGCGGCCGGTCGAGAGAGTTCGTCTCGATTCGATTTGAGTTTTGTTGTTGCCGCGTCGATACGCTCCCCGATCTAAATCGAGGTTCGAGTGCCCGTTCCGCCACCGGGTATCGGTATCAAGAAATTCTCCAGCGGCGAAACTAACTTCGAAACACGGTACCCGGTGTGCGGGCACCGTTTTCTAGCCTCTTATATGCAACGCGGTTGCCGCATGCAGGAATTTCGGGGAACGTCGATGCGCCGGATTCCTCCAACCGGTTGCACGAACTTCGAATTCCCTCTTTGGTTTACAGGGGTGGATTTCGAAATTTCGCGTCGGAATTTGTTCCCGATTCGACGCACATCCCTCATTCCTCTCTCTCACTCTCTCCCTATCCGCCCTTCTCGTAATGCTGAGATGTTTTCTCCGAATTGTTTGCTCGACTTGCGGTTTTTTTATTTTTTCCATTTCTCTTCTTTTTTTTATGGATACTTGTCGTCGCAGATCGGAGACGACGTTCCGGCGAGCTTTCGCGAGATTTCCTGCGCAGATATAGAAAACGCTGGGACATTGTTGCGATTGCTTGAATTGTTTCCGCTCTTCTCATTTTTATTCAGCTATGCTTTGTTTTATACCGCTCGTGGGGATTTTCTTTTCGTTCCGAGTGGATCGACCAGTAGACGAAATTGATCCGAAAGGGTGGTTGTTTGTGTCCCTTTCTTATCGTTGGATTTTATAGCGAGATCAACGATCAGTGGCTACGATCTTGTTTGTTAACTTGGTTTCTTTTTTATGAATTTGAGACGATCAAGGATTTTTAGATTTTTTAAATTCTTGTTTAACAGAGATTTTAATATACGATGTAATATTAAATCAAATTTTATTAATATACCTTCACGTTATGAATTTTTAACGAATTAATACGACTATTTTGTTAGCAGAAAAGTAATCAAGCAACCGCTCGTTTGATTTTTATGAAACGCATACGCAATATAAAAGTGGAAAAATATTTAACGTATATTTTTTCAGCGGTCCTGGTTTATATTCAAGGCATGAAAACACCTCTGAAATGTGAAAACATTTCCCCTTCACAATTAGTAATTTCCAAAATATTTCAAAATAAACGAGTAAATGTGGTTTACAACCAGATATCAATCTCCCCTGAATATCAATTAAGTTATTGCCACCCAAATGTATCAATGACGATTTCCAAAAAAAAAGAAGTGTTTGTCCACTCTCGTTTGCTTAAAAATAATAAAAAGTGTAATATACGAAATGTGTAGAAAATTGCTGCTCGATGACAGAATCGTGAACGAAAAGTAAAATCATAGCTGAAAAAACCACTCCCAACGATATCGAAAGACAGAGCTTAGGAAACGATCCCTAAACCTCAACAACTGATATTCGTATAAGTAGATCAACTATATCCCGTGCAATTCGCACACCCCTAACCCAGAAGAAGACCTTCACCCTTCCCTCCCAATATCGCCTAAAACAGCTTGAACTGTCGGTCGATTCAAGATTCGCCCTTTTCCCGAGAATAACAAAGCAACGCCGGAACACAATCTTCGCGTGATAGGGGGTGGCTGAGGAGGATGGAAATTGGGGAGGATGAGGAAGAGGAGAAGCTGGAGAACTAGAAGAAGGAAGAGAGATGGTGGTTGGAGAAAGCCGAGGAAAAAGTCAGCGCAAGAAATCAAGCGTGCGGTGTGCCTTGGGAGTGTATGACGCGCTCGGCCTCGTCCGCGAAGAGGGTGCGTGTGCTTGTGTCGTGCGTGCACATCACGCACACGCAAGCGCCGAGCGGTATGACGTCACAAGGGCGGGGTCCTCGTTAACTGCACTCTGCCAGTGCACTGGGACAACGAAGGGGCGAGCAACACGTGGAAAAGGGGTCGTGTCGGATGACTGCCGCGTGCCTCCACCCCCGCAGCCAACCCCTAGTGGCAACTTGCCCTGCTCCCGCTTAAGAAGAGAATTTCTTTTTCTTTCCACTCGAAAACGGCGATATTTCAACATTTTTCACAAACCAACCAATGCAATTAATTAATCTGGAACGTCACACGCTTCTTCGTTACACTTTCGTCGTGTTGCCAAAATTTTTTCAGCCCGATCTCAGTTACGAAAATTTTTCAATTCGTCCCCGCCGCTCTTGAGTCTCCGAGACGGGTCACAGAAATTGGGTAAAAGCGTTCGATTTTCGAAGAGACGCGACGGCGGGTACGGTTTTCGGAAATCACGACCGAGGATGGTAACTCGCCATTTCATCCCCCGTTTCCATCCCGGAGATCCCAGCGAACCGGCCGATTCGGCGACTACACTTTTCACCAGGATCGTTATGGGCCCCCGTGACACAAGAAGTTAACGATACTATCGGTTTAATGTATTATTTCCGGTGACCCGGATACCCCGCGAGCCCGAATATCGCGAGCCAACGCAACGCCGGGGTTTGGATCTTGAGGTGGATCGTTGGATGCCCCGGAATGGCTAAATCATCGCCATTGTTGCGGACTATTCGACTGCGGTTAAGCGTGTTTATGGGACAGCGGGACTAAATATTTTCTGGTGGCGATTTTCTGCTTCGTTTTTGGAACAATGGGGCAATCCTTGCCGATTTATGGACAGCCCTGTTGTTCGAGGCGCCCGGCGAATTCGCGATCGAAAAAATAAATTTGCACGAGCACGAACGACTAGTTCAATAGGTCAGTTGTTCTACTTGTAACTTACACTTGGAGCTTAGCTATGAAACATAATACTCCTAAAAGAAGACATTAGTACAAAAAACACATCGAAGAACAATACATAAAAATTCGTACGTCTTTAAAACGTCCACCCTCAGAATGTTCAAGAAAACTCCAGTGAAAAGGTTGAACCAAATAAATTCTTATCACCTAGAGAACTTAAAGGGTTAACGACCCGGGCGAAACGATTCAGGAACAATGTCTAGAACATGTTGCAATTTTATGGGTCACGGTGCAGGTCCTGGGCAGACTGTAAAGCGACAATAACGGATTACAGTAGCACGACGAAAGCTAAATGAAAAGGGTTGGGCACGTTAACCCTTCTGAATTCCGAGTTCGCGGAATGGTCGATATAAATATAGAAGGGTCAGGATAATACAGGGTCGTGCGGGATTAGCAGTGTACAAGGCATGCTGTATAAGGTAGCGCCGGACCGACAACGATTCTACAACGTCAACCCCATGAATGATCGCTTTAACATTCCAACACCGGCGTCTACTTATCATCCCTTTATCCCAGCCCCGGCTAACCCCTTCCTGTCCGGAGGAGTCCGAACTGTGTCGTGCACACGAGTGGCCCTTATTACCCGGCGGCCCTGTGTCCGGTGCTTCTTCAGGAGCCGTTTATCTGCCTCACACCCTTCTCTCTTGGTTCTCGTCCTTCATCCGTCGTCCTCCGTCCCTTTTCTAATAGCCGCGCGCCACTGACACGGACAAATCGGTGAACGACGCTTGTTGTTTGGCGACGGACACGGGGCTGTTGTGTTGTAATACTGCACAACAATAAAAAAAAAATATATATATATAGCGAGTCTCTCTCTTCAGTCACACTCTTCGACACACCTCCATACTTTGCACCAGGTGGATGAAAAACTTCCAGATTTCACACGAAACGAAATTCTGATAAATTGGACGTTGTCTTTTTGGATACAAAAAATTTCAGGCATCGCACGATTCGTATTTCAGTTGAGAGAAAATAGTTTTGCTGTAGTTCAGACCCTCCAGATGAACAGAAAAAATAAATTTCGTTCAATCCGACTGCTGGTTTTCGAGATAAAAATTGATAAGGACAACGTGTTTCGGTGAAACAAACTTTCAACGTGTTTCCGTAGTTTGCTAATTCCCATAGACGACGCAGTCACGTGGCAACGGACGTAAAGGGAGGATTGTTACATCGCCGCACGTCGAGGGGATTGAAAAGGGCATGCGGGAGGGTGGTTGGGCGATAAATGGAGAGGAAAACGAGAGGGCACACGAAGTCAGGAGAGAAAGAGAAGTCTGAGGACTCGGGCAGGATTCTGGCAGGAAGAAGTGTAAGGCCAGTTGGTTCCGAGCTGGCGGGGTGGGAGGTGTATCGACCTCGAGCAGATTCTTTCGCGAAGGCTGGAGCGAGACCGAGCGAGGGATGCAGGCATGATGGTGAAAACCGATGGTAGGGGTGGAGTGACGTCACGGATACGCGAAAGAAAGGGAGAAAGGGGCCACAGGGTGCGGGACAGGGGGATGAAGTTCGCAGACTAGGCCGACGCACACACGCGTACCCACAGCGTCGATGTATCTCTCTCTCTCTCTCTCTCTCTCTCTCTCTACTCTCTCTCTCTGGTGATGACGCGGGTCGCTCGATCGCCGAATCGATTTACGATCGACGTACACCGGCCTAGCACTCTTATCGGGAACGCTGGCGCGAACCAGAGATCTTCTGATTGCTTTTTGATGATTGAAACGCGCCGCCGATTTTCATTCCGAAGACGACGGCACCGGGTCGCGCTAAACTCTGACAATGCTGGAATCAGGCAGCGATCAGCTGTCGAAAAGATGTTCATCGATGTGTCAGACCTGGGAGAAAATGAGTGTCACTTTTGTGGGTTCAAGATTCAGTACCTGGTCTAGGCTAGAACAAAATTTTACGAATGAGGATGAAGTGGATGGTGAAATTGTGGAATGTTGATTCGTTTGGCTTGGCTATTAGACACGTGTAGTTAGTCATTGTTTTATCGTTTAACACCGCAATTATTTTCAAGGAGCCCCAGTATTAATCGTCTGATAAATAATACTGTAAGAATGAAACGTAGTCGACGTCTTTAGGTAAGAAATATGCTTGCACGGTATCGTATTACTAATGTAAACTCATTGGCAAAGTAGACTAGCTTCTTGACTTCCACCCCCGGAGGCCCAGGTTCGAATCCAGGTGGGGTACGGTGACACGCTTTTCATTAAACAGTAATTATAATTACTCTACAATGTATCCAAGGATCTACGGCGGGTTGGCTGACACTAATTAAATAAAACGTTGAAATGAAAAGTTACCGCACTTATTAAAAAATACTATAAAATACGTTCTACTCTAAATTTGTGTACAGTTTCAAGTTGACAGGGGTTGTACCACAATTATTTTTCTCGGGACTAATATTAATCGTGTTTTCTCGCTGGAACGAATGATTCTCGTGCCGGGGACGTAGGTACATAGCGTTATTTCTTAAGAAGAAGGCGACCTCGCATTGCCCCCGAAGGTAGTCCTTAACTACCAGCGCTGCCTCACGTCCCGGTAATTCAATTCTTTCGCGGAAGAAACTTCCTCCTCGCCGGCTGCCGGCGTAGTATCACGATTTCGTAGCTTAGAGTCGTCTGCCTTCGCCAACCCACTTCTCCAGGAACGCGGACGCGCATTTCCCTCTCCCTTATAAATGCATTTCGACTTGTTCACGCTCGGCACCGCGACCCGAATTACCGCGGGGCGTTTGCTGAAATTGACAGAAAAAGAAAGGGGTAACGTTTGTTATTTCTGCCCCTGCGGCTGCCTTCAGTGGATCACCATGTAATTACAGTACAAGTTCCGGTTCTGTATCAGCCCGTGAACAAACGTTCTTTTCATTAGGCGAACGCTCCGGGGCCATTGTGCTCCGCTAAAATAGCCGTTTGTCAGTTAATTATTCCATTATCCCGGCGAACCGGCCCGGGTCTTTAGAAATTGATAGACGACTGAAGTGAACGGGTCGCGAAATGTCGAGAACTTTTTGATCTGTTCGCGTTCGAGGGAACGCGATACATATTGCCGGGCGGAGAGCACGGTTTCCCGAGCGGTAACTCAACAATGGGATTGTGTGTGTGTTAGGGGTTTTAACATACTCGTTCGTTAATTGATTGTTCCATTAACGCAGCGACCTTTGTGGACTCGCGGATTTAAGTCGACGAAGTTCGTCGAGTTTTCTTAAGCGGGGGGCTAAACTTTTATTCAAATCGACTCAATTCGACAATCCATTATTTTAATGGAACTTTGTTATATCGGTGGACTGTGTAAATTTACACAGAATTATACGGGATGAAAATATATACAGATTTCATTTGGAACCTACGAAGCTTGTCGACATGTTCAACTTTCATCCGAATTGGGCAACTTGTCGTACAAGAAACAACAAAGCCGTGCGAGGCGTCGTCGTTCCATTTCGAAGAATCGATTCGCTGCGGGTGGTGACGCAAAGAGGGCTGCAACGTGCGTTCTTGTCGGCGTGTGCGGAAACGTTGCGGAAGCGATTCTCGATTAGCTTCTTTCTACGGCGTCCATCCGGTCAGGGGGCCAGCAGTCTTCTTCTTGCCCGTATCGTTGCCGGCTTTTGACAGCCAGTAAAAACGCGCGAACAGAAGCGAACCGGTTGCCGGAACCGGATAATTCGGACGCCGCAGCCCGCAGCTCGCGGGAAATTACCTCCGCTCGGAATCAAACTCGAATTACCGATGGCAAAAACTGCGTCGATGGCAAAAACTATTTAAACAATCTGTAGGGAGCGATGACCAGAGTAGACCGATCATATGGTCAAGATCGGAAGACCGAGTTGAATGCGAGCGAGGGACGCGCGAGACAAAGAGTGCGTCAGAGAAAGTGAGAGAACGGAACAACGAGAGAAAGAGATAGCGAATGTAAGCAAATGTACATAAGGAACGAGAACGAATCTAAGCGACAGCGATAGCGTCTTTGAGTTTGTGAATAGCGACAACGAATCTAAGCGACAGCGATAGCGTGTGTGAGTTTGTCGAATAAATACATCGTTGAATAAATACATATACGAGGTGTGATCAAAAAGTAAGGTGATTTTTTATTTTTATCAAAAAATATTTATTTATTCATCAATATTTATGTTGTTCCCTTCAAAGTAATCCCCCTCAGATATAATACGCTTTTTCCAATCCTCGAAGCACATCTCATAAGCACTTTTTGGTATAGCTTTAACCTCTTCCAGCGATGCAGTCTTTATCTCCTCGATCGTTGCAAATCTCCGTCCTTTCATGGGTCTCTTCAGTTTTGGGAACAGGAAATAGTCGTAGGGGGCCAAATCCGGTGAATACGGTGGCTGATGCATGATCGTGGTGTTGTTTCTGGCCAAAAAATTACTCGCAAGCAACGATGCGCGAGCAGGTGCATTATCGTGATGCAAAATCCATGAATTGTGTTTCCAAAATACCGGCCATTTTTTCCGTATTGCTGCACGCAAACGGCGCATAACTTCAAGGTGATACTCCTTATTAACCGTACGACCTTGTGGTAAGAACTCCTGATGCACTACGCCGTGATAATCGAAGAAAACAGTGAGCAAAACCTTGACATTTGATCGAACCTGGCGTGCTTTTTTCGGTCTTGACTCTTCTGAGGACTTCCATTGGGACGATTGGACTTTGGTTTCGACGTCATAACCATATACCCATGATTCGTCACCAGTTATGACCCTTTTGAGCAAATCAGGATCATCATTGACGTCATTCGACAGCTCCTGAACGATGCTCGTGCGACGTTTCTTCTGGTCAAAATTAAGCAGTTTCGGAACAAACTACGCCGAACACGCAAAACACTTCTAACCTTTATGCTTCTCGCAAAGAAACAAAAAATGCTATATAGCTGAAACTGTGAACATATGTTCGGGACGCGTGTACCAGCATAAGCAAAAAAAAGAAAACGAAGATCGATTGTAGGTATCCCGCGAAATTCAAAAAGTCACCTTATTCGTGATAAGTCATCCTATTCGTGCCGTCAATAGGAGGGTTTTCTTACATCCTCCAACCTGATCCTACAAATCTGACACACCTGAATGTTTCAGGTAAAGAACAAATTACTGTTCATGTACTACCTGACACGTATCTGTATCCGAATCGAAATCTGAAAAGATTGTCATTGACCAGACAAATAACCGACTTTATATAGTATCATCCACGGAATAAATTTTCAATTGGCATGACGGGACGGTACATGCGACGGTGTCGACAGTAATTTCCCGACAAAATTCACACAGAGCCATTGACATAGACGTTCCAAAGACCGCACTGTCAATAGAAAAAGTGTCGAATGTATCACGGTAGACTATCCGCGATGTCCGCGATTCCTTGCGGTCGGTTTGCTCGCGAATACACCGAGGATCGACGAGATCCACAGCTCTCACAGGCTGTCGATCGATCGTTGAAGATCGCTCGCCCGTCTGACAGGGGCTGTCGGTCGCGGGATCGATCGGCAACCTGGCGAGATTGCGCCAAGCTCGTGCAACGATACAGGACACAAAAGGAATCGGCTGCTGTCCGCCCGGATGACGAAGAAGAGATTTCGCGCGAGACCGACAGCCTCCGGAATCCTTCGGCGATTGGATTTTATGCGGCCCAGAAACCGATCGATGCTATGTAAATCGAGTTTCAGTCGCCGCCGCTGTGCCGTCGGTGTACTACTGATCGACAGATGCTCGATAGTCGACGCTTGTATAGCGGCCGCGTGGAAGATGGATGACGGAAAGATGATTTCGCTGACGGAAGCCAGAGAATTCACGCCTCGAAAGGCGACACGTGACTCGCAGATGCTGTTCACGACTATGCCGGCAGCGTATTTCTGCCCGCGACCGCGGAATTAGCAGCGAGAACCAGCTATTCCGAGCGTCTTCGGCAGCCGAACTTCGGAGTTAGGGCAACATCATGCCCAGGCGCCGATGATCCGTGCTGTGATCAGAGATATAGCTCTGTAGAAATCGCGTGGGAGTTGGCCGAGCTTGTTTTGTTCAGGACTGTGAGGGATTGAGTGTATTAGTGGGTCTAAGTATCGATTTGCACACTCTTTTTCGAATGGTTTACTGTTTGGCCTGTTTTCGCTTCCGATTCATTGTTGCTTTAATGTGTAACGTGACGTTACGTGTATGCGGAAGCTTCGGTCTTTCCAACAATTTTCTTTCATTCGTACAAAACATACGAAACAAGGAGAGCAACGCTTGCTCCGATTAGCACGATCGACAACGAGGAATCGCACAAGCGAGCGATCAAATGAGGTTAACGTGACGGAAAGAACGATGACGGAGACGGAAAAAACGATGTGCGATTTTTAGATCGCGATTTCTCGAAGGTGGTTCGCAATACCAGACGGAGAGGCCGGGTCCTCCGATTCGCAGCCGCATAGAAAATTGACATCCATTCGAACCGGTCGTTCGCGCGTATAATAAACGTCTGTGTCGGACACGCCGCGCCGGTGATGTTCCCGGTGTTATCTCGATGGACGTCCGGCGTCACGCAAAGGAACAGGACGATTTTCCGTACGAGGTGAGCAAGAGAATCCCGCGAGCGATTTTTTCGTGTTTCCGTCTGCGGATTCGTCCCGGTGAATTATTAACGCGCAATTAAGAAGCACTCCCGGTATATAGAGCGGCGCTCCGCTGAATTATTTCGAGCGAAGGGCGAGCAGAAATTCTGCACGCGGGGCTAATACCGCGCGCGGTTAGTCGAACAGGGCTCGTGGAAGATTGTTAATAATGCAGCCGGAGATTTACATTTCCCATCGTGCGCCATTCTTACCCGTTCCCGCGGAGCTTCTCGAAAATTATTCTTTTCGTTTCTGCCGGTGCTGTCATACGGGCTTCGTTTCAAACCCCCGGTACAATGATAACGCACGCGGAAGCTCTGAGAGATCCCTCAGGTTCGCCGGATTATGCTCCGCTGCGTGTCTCTTCAACCGATTTACTCAATTGTTCACGATCTTCTCGGAGTGTGAGACGATTCAGCTGGGAATGGAATATTTAACTATAGTACCGGAAGTGCGATAAAGTTCTCTTTAACTGTTGAGGACATGTTATGAATATTTTATATCGTTAAGACATCGTTGAGGCAAGTAAACGCATTCGTGACACGATCACTCTGATAAAATCATTCGCAACATATTTACTTTTATTTATTCAATTGTTCCTCAAGACTAGTGCATTGAAATCAATATTCCAAGTGTTTCTCTAATCACTTTGTGTAATAAGGAAAAAGTTGTGAAAGTATGCTATTAAATTTAGGGGTCAATCTCAATATGCTGTACCGTAGGTGGTAACCTAACCTTTTAGCAGAATCCACAAGGCTGTCAAGTGAGAATCGAATCATTATGAGCGTGTGCTGATGGGAACGTGTTGGCAGACGCGCCTCGCGACTGCATCCGAGTGCTGTAACGCCGTTACAGTATAATATAATCGCGACCATTGATTCGACGCGACATTAAACGCTGCCGGCGCTCCGGTGCGGTAGGGAGGGGGTATAAATTACTTCGATTATAGTTATTCCCCCCGTGAGAATAGTCTCGCGTTTGCCTGAGACGTACGGCCGCGCATTGCATTGGGGCACACGCGGTGCACCAGGATTTATGACGTACGCGCGGGAGGATCGGGTCGATAGGCGTCGTGCGTCATTAGACGCCAAAAGGTCCCACAGAGTATCGCATGATATTTAAGCGGCGTTTGCATTTCGATCCGATTCCCCTTGGTGCATCGTATCGCCGATGCAGGGGATCCTGTCGCCGTTAAATATCTTTGCTGTACGCGCGAGGGGGCACAAGGGCTTGCAATTGGCCTGAACTGGCTTGTTTGTTGTTTGCGCATAGGTTGTCAATGGATGTTTGATATCGGCGCTTCCCACACGATCCGTACCGTCACTTTTAACACCTGTTTACACTTTCGCGTCGCGTTTACTCGTTCCCCATTGTCGTCCTCTCTCTCTTTCAGTCGCTGCCCGACGGAATTTTATGGTGAATCGGACGACAATTGTTGGCTTTCTGGATGTACACACTCCATTTGCGTAATTTTCACTTCCTGCTCTCGCTGACGGCGTGGAATATGGTTGATCCTCTCTTATTCAGGAAATTTTGGGGGAACATTTTTTGACGAATTGCTAACGTTTTGGCTTCTCTCGTTCTCTTCTGATTCATGCACGCCCCTATCCAAGAATTACTTCAGATCATTCAGAGAATTTTTATGAGAAATTAACCAATAATTTCATTAAGGTGGTTGTTGTTTTTGGATCGATTAATTTTCATTGACGTGGCTTCATGTTCATTTTTTAACATACTTATGTTTTTTATTCACTACACATTTTATTCCACCTTTTTCATGCAAATCATTTAGGATGTAGGCGAATTGTTCGTTAACTATATAGATTTTCTGGATGGATATGAATGGGCGCTGTCATATTTTCATTCTACAGAAAACAACAGCGCAGTAGTTGTGGTAATCCCCATGGGGATTCGAACGCGGGCCAACGGCTTGGTAGACGAGAACCTAATCCACTTCACCAATGACCTTACATTACCATTATAACACTTCACAAGAATATATCGCACCTAAAACAAGAGAAGGGTCCACGAGAGATAGGAGGAATATTAATATGAACAACATGTTTACTCATTATACTGTATGTACTTTTATAACGTGCGTATACAGTAAAAGAGGTTCAATGAAATTGTGAATTAAATAACGAATGTGTTATCTCTCTCTCTCTCTCAAGTATACAACATACTAAGTAAACGTTGAAAATGGTACAGAAAAAAAGGACGAATAAATGCTAAATTTTGTCGCTCCACCTTTTTCTCATGGAGATTCTGTGAACAGTACCATCTTAGTATACACAGTGCAACCTGTTTAAAAATTTGTACAATGTCTATTTCCATTCGAATGTTATCCAGATGTAAGGTGCTCGAACTCGTAAGTGTTTTCGCCGAGTTCCGCTTGTACACACGGTAAACTTCCGCATAATGGGAGCTCAGGATGTTGGATAAATCGGGTGCCGTGACAAAATTAGCTCGGATAGATGGAGTTTTACTGCAGCGACACTCCGTCGGTCGGGAAGTGACGATACACGGCCATAACTAAAACAACCGGAGAACTTTCGCGACAGCGACGCTGCTTCCGCTCGATTTTAATTTCGCATAAAGTTCGAGCAGCTTTCGCGGAACGGGGCGATGTGTTTCGGAACCGGTAAAAGAGACCTCCCCGGGAATCCGAGAACTTCCGTGTCGTCGAAGGGCGAAAACGAAACGAACGAATACACGGGAGTTCGACGAAGCAGTTTCTCCTAAATTCGGCTCGTCTGACGCGCGAGGGAGCATGATCGATGGATAAACTTCCACGGATAATTAACTAACACCGTTCCCATTATCAACAAGGCTGCTCCCGCCCGAAAGCGTTGACTGCGCGCGTTCGCAGAGGCTTTGAATCTCAAGTGGACGAGGAAGATCCGAAGACAGCCTCCGCACTTTTTCATTTCGCGAACGATGCGAGCCGGCCACGCGAAAAACCGTAAAAATCTCGTAAAACGCCCGATGATGCGAAAAAATCCACGCCGCAGAGGCTGCGCCACGCAGTAAACATTTTATGGAGGCTCTGCTCGAAAGTCGCAGCGAGGCTATTTGTCTGATTTGTTCCCTTCTTCGCTCCTTCGCTGACCCATTGATTCCTGCTTCCCCTTTACGATGCTCCAAGACCAGGCTCCGCGAATTCGCAGTCGTAAATTTAATTCTTGGATATCGCTGCAAAATTTTGACTTCGAGCTGTCGAGAGGTACAGTCGCTAACTGTCGAGTTGTGTAGCGTTGCAAATGCACAAACGTGTGATTAGCAAGAATTCAATTTCGTTCAATACAGAAAGCTGTATGCTCTCAAAATCGAAACAATCAGGTGTAATCTTCCCCAGTCTACAAAATTCGATTCACTGAAAGTATCGTAAGAAAAATAAATTTCAGATGCTGGAGGAAGAAACGCGTGAAAAATTTCCAGACTCTATTACGACGACTACCGCTAAATCCTCAAGAACTACTGTGTCTTCTATAATTTACCGCTTCAGAAAGTAAATAGAGTTAGAGGTTAACGAGTGAGGGTGAAGTTCGGTTGTTTTGATGCCGCGGATAAGTAATGAGGCAGAAGTTGTTGAGAAAATCGCATAGCAGGGAAGAGATTTGCCAGTCAGGATCCTCTTGACTTATAACACTCTGTAGCGAGCGAGCAGGCAAGCACACGAGATCATCGTATCCAATTTTCCTCTTTCCCTGTTATTCCGTTAATGAATCAACGTTGGTGTAAGCGAATCTGGGAACTGATTGCAGCAGAGTGGCCCCGCGCAATTCATGTGTTTTCGATTATTTTTTCGGGTGCGTCGGGATCGATTCGATTCCAATCGACGAGTAAATTCGTCGGGCGAGTTCGTGTGGACTGTTTCAATTTTACATGACCAACAACCGGGGAGAATAATTGGTCGAATTAGCAATTCAATCTCTTGGAGAGAGGATATCGACGAGCGTCGACGATCAGTCTCGTTGTTGCGAACGTGAACGATTCGATCGCGGATTTCATTCGAGTTTCGCCGAGCCTTCGACCGATAGCCAAGCTATCCGAATGCGATAAACAATCACTCCGATGCGAGATGAATTAATTAAAATAGGAGTATTTTATCTGCTGTTCATTGTATCTACTATTTAATCTTGTTCGTGCGCAGGTATGTGCTCGTTTAGTGTACAGGGTAGCCTGTAACAAATACCTCCCGGTAGACAGATTTCAAGTTCTTGACGTTCTCGTGTATCAGAATCGGCCCGGTCATCAGGTTTCGTTAGAAGTTCGCAGGACACAAGTTTCGAGAACGAGCGCATTCAGATTCAAGAGTCCCGGAGGCTGTCGTCGATCCTTCGAGACCACTTATATCCCACACCACGGTCGCTTGTGTAATCATTTGTTGCTATAACTATGATCCGTGCCCGCTGTGTGACCGTTCCATTCCGTTCCGTTTCACGCGGCGCTGACTCGCGTTTCGGGAACGAGCCCGTCCGGGATATCTTGGAAAATTTACAGGGGCGAGAAATTTAAATTCAAATCGCAAGGTCCGTGCATTCCGAGGGATGATTCCGGGATTCAAGCCTGGTAATGGCTTCCGGAGTTTCTGTAGCGGACAAGTTACATTTCGGAGAGCGGTAATTCTTTTGAAGTTGTCCAGCTAAAATGGCGAATAAAAAGCGCGTAACGAAATCTCCCGTCAGTCTTAAATATTACATCGAACATGGATATATATAGTTTGCCGGAAGATTTATCGTTTCTTACGGCGAGGAAGATGTATCCTCGATCGGCGAACGATCGCCGAGGGCTCGACGGAAGTGAACGACAGCGTTAACGATGACGGAACGCGAGCCGACCCAGTTTCATCCTTTCGCGAGCACGCTCGGACGAAAAGCTGATTTATCGCGAGCCCCCTCCTATCGTTGAGCAATGGTACATTAAACTCCCCCTCGAATTTATGGTGCATTATTTCGGACGAGTGTATATCTTCTTCGCGGCAACCGGCATCGGTGCCCATTCGTCCGACACCGCAAAGCAACAGAACCGTAGGTGCGATTTTTGCACCTTCTTGCTCGCGAATTGGCCGTAGACTCTTGTTATCTTTCTCTTCGGTGTGACATCTTTTTCCAGACAAAAATAAATGATACAAATAAATAGATGATGTTATAATTGTTCTCTTCGGTGCGTTGATTTTATTCCTGACAATTAATCGAGAATTTCTCGAGAAAAATAGAGAATTTATTTCACAGACATTTCCACCCGGTTTTCCGAATTAACGATTCGTGAACGTTCGCAGTGTCAAAAAAAAAAAAAAAAAAATTCGCCAATGTTCCGTCTCATTATCCCGGGTCTCTCGATTTTACGGGGACTCGAAAATTTCAATTATCGGCCTCATTATATCGTCGCCGGTCGTCTCACCAGCACAATTACGCCACCGTGTAATTTACTGTCTTATATTTCGTGGACGGAATGTAACCGCGCACGCTGTTTCCAATTTCCTGTAAAATGCGAACGGCGCGGCGCCATGTTTACGAGACGTGGCTAAACTATGGGGAAAACAGTGGCGACGATGTGTAACTTTGCTTATTGCATATTTTAATGAAGCTAACGAAGCCTCGGGCTGATTGGTTGCAATTCCTTGCATCTGTACAACTGAAAGGATAAAATACAAAATGGAAATAAAACTACATCCGCTTCTATCGAATACAATAAAACATTTCGCAAATGTTTGCAGACAAATAATTTCTCAGAGTTCAAGTACATGTGGTTATAATCGCGATATATTAATATTTACATTAAATGCCGAATTTAATTGTATTGATCTAATTTATTGTATTGATCTGATGCTTCGATAGCCGGAGCACGATCTTGGCATTATCCTGGTGGAGGGTAGCAACCATAAGAGCCATAAGAGGCGTGTCAGCCGAAGCCATCGCGATCTTTTCCCCCATTTCCGCGTTATCATAGAACATGGTCGCATCTGTTACTTTTTTTTCAGAAAGCAGATAAATCTCCAGGGACATGGGCGTTCCCTATAGCTGGATATTATATCGTAATTGGTAACACGGAGACTTAAGGGACCATCTTATAGCGTCCTGGTAAATGTATCGAGTGGGGTCTGTTACGGACATAATTTACAACCCCAAGAATCCCTTCCTAGCTACGTTCCGGTGGAGAATAAGAACACCCGTGTCTCCATATATTTCATTCTACATGCTTCTGTCTCCCTGTATCTTCCTCGATGACATCTCATCCTTTTGCTCCTAATGTTTTGCTCGAACTGCACCCTTCAGCGTGTTCCATCCTCGCGTGCTCGATACTATCCAAACTGAAAAATATCATAAACGAATGAAGATATCTTCCTCGTGAATATATTTAAAATCCTAATTCTTTTCTTGTCAATTAATAAAAAGCTATTGCAGCCATCGTTCCGCAATAACGTCGCTTACCGAACATAATTCTAGTTCATTGTGCCGCACAAAGAATGATAATCCCCCGTTCGGAACTTTTTCAACGAAGCAGCACCAGTCGTCGTCGTCGTTGTCGTCTGCGGGGAAACTGTTGACCATTCTTCAGCAGTTGTGCATGGTCCTTCATTACAGGTTCAATTCTTTTCTTTGCCCGGGATCTCGTCTTCGGGTCTTATATTTAGTACCTCAAGATTATCTCACCGTCCCAGTTTCGTCGGTTCGCTCGAGGTTCTTTAGTATTTCTTGCACCGGCTTCTCTCAACCATTATTCTTCCACATTTTTTTCTCCCCCGCTTTTCCCCGAGCACGGTATTCTCGTTTCGAGTTTCGAGGGATCGCGACGTTTATTCACGCCCAGCGATCCTTGACCCAATCAGTGGCGGATTAATTCGCAAAACCGAGGCCTCGCGGATCGGGAAACGCGGACGGCTGCGATTTCGGTCGCTGCTTTGTAGCCGGAGAGTTTCCGGACATCCCCGGTAGTTCGTCAAACTAGCTCTTAACATTGTGGAATATTCCGCTAATCCGGAGTACTCTGTAATAATTGTACCGCTTCGACCCTCTTGACGCGGACCTGCAGACTCTCGAACGAATTTATTCGTCGACAATAATCCTATTAATAGTTGAGGCCCTCCCGGGTTCGCGAGATACATCATTTCTTGATAATTATTCACCCCGAGACTGACGAGATAATACCTCGCCACAGAACTTTCGTAAAACCGGATGGAAACTACGGAGGAAATGCCGATCGTCTGTGTCTCGCTCCATCGGTGCTAATCTCGCTGTAGCGGCCGTGCTGGACGGTTTTTTATGGTAGGGACACCCCTATCGTACATGGGCCCGGTACATGACTTCTTGTAGTTTGGCTACGGCGTTGGGCCTGTCATCGCCACGTAATCTCCGTCCGTACCTGGGTACCTTCAATCCCGTCCTTGCCATAAACCCTTAAAAAACGTTTCGCTACTTGGGTCCGGCGCGGCTAGCTGGTGTTTGCAACTACAGCGTGTCTGTTTGCCAGATGGCTGGGAAACCCGGGGTTTGGTCGCCAAATGTTGGCCTTGGCAAACCTTGGGGACTGTTGCAAGCATCCAGTTTGGTACCGTCCACCCCCAAATTCATCCCAAGGAGTGGGGATGAATTTATCAGAGGTAGGGAGTAGGAACGAGGGATAAATACGAGAAATCTCGGTCCTCCGGCCAGACTGCTCCGTACACCTTTGTAATTATGCTATAGACTCGCTACATTTAGTTACCGCGCACAACTGTAACAATAGTTCTCGTTCACGTTTTGTACATAGTGTAAATACATAGTAGTCTCAGTATTGGAAACCTTATTCCTTCACACAAGCGACGGTGGTCCTTCGAGCATCTTAGTAGGCACCTCGCAGTGCATAAAACTCAAGGCCTGAACGATCGCCACAAGATCGACCACGGGCAGAAACACTCGCTTTACTAGCTCGCTTCAGTGATTATTATTAAAGGCATTTTATCTTGACACGTTCATCTGTTTCTTAAATACTATTCTGCTTAAACTAATTTACAGAAGTTACGAAGAACGTGTGCCAATTTACAGGAGAAATGGGACTCGTTAAAATGGCTGACTGAGAGGTCTCGCGTCATGCAGCTTCAAAGGCAGTAGGTTGAGACGACTTGTTCAAAGGACTCGTTAATCTACGGTAGAACAAAGGTTCATAGTAGAAACGACACTGGTAACGCAGAGATTGATCGAAAGTCCATTCGAATCGAAGCAGTGAAGTCAATTTCCTCGGAAATCGCGGACATGAACTTCAAAGAAGCTTCGGAAAGTACAAGGTTAAGTATCAATATCGAGAGTGCTTTGTAACTTGAGAAAATAACCATCGTCGTTATCAAAAATCAAAATCGTTGTTATCAAAAAAAGAAACATTGATGGTCATATACCTGGCTTCCAATTCTTATTATAACTACGAACTCGGTCAATATTTCTAGACCAAAAGTATAGGATATCTTGTTCAAGCACATAGTAATAATACCAGAAAGTTTCGAATCGATATGCGCGTGCGTTTTTCTAAAAAAAATTCCCAAAGTTTGCCAGTTCCGTTTAGCTGTCACAATGTAGAACCCATTAGAAAATGGCTACATTCTCCTTCACCGACCGGAATGATTCGACAAGATCGTTATCAAAGCAAACACGTGAATGGCCACAGCGACGCCCACAACCGGAAAAGATGAGAACAGGAATGAGGTGTGGGGAAAATCGAAATATTGTCGTGGAGGGAGCCTGTGCGTCCCGATTCCGAAAGTCAATTTTCGTCAGTTGCCGGCCTTCAATCATCGTGGGGTAGAGGTGGGCAAAAAAAAAAAAAAAGAAACGCACGCGACTTTTTCGAAGCAAACGACGAATGGCCGGGCCGCGGGCAAACGAGCAATCCAGAGTGTCCGCGGGGCTGATTTACGACACGCGCGGAATACGAGTGAGAATTCCAATAGGAACGGGGATACTTTATTGCAAACGGGTCCCCCGTGCCTGGTAAAGATTAACACGTAACGCGCGCAAAAATGGGATTACACTGTAATTTCCTGCTCGTAACGTATGCACGTGCGGAAAGAGGATTATGGTTGCTCCCGGAACGTCTGCGTCAGGAGGATATGCTTCGCTCCTGGAATCCGCGAACAATCTGCGAGTGACTCGAAGATTTTAATGAATTTCGCATATACATGTACGTTTGAGCAAAGGAGAAACTGGAGTTTCTTCGTAAACGAGAGTTTAAAAACAATGAAACAAACAAAACACACAAGAAAATAAAGTAACCGATCTTCGCAGAAAAAAATTCGTAAAAATCACTTTTCTTCCAGATTGTTTCAAAATTCATTAAGCAGGTAGCTGTCTCTGTCACGAGAGTAACACGTGCCGGCACCAACATTCGGCGCGGGTGGATACAATTCCGCTTGAACCTTGCCCTGATATGCGCGCGGAATGTGTGCCAGGAACTAATCTTTGCTTTGGGATGGAAACAAGCGATGGCGTGGGTAGCAGAGAAGACGGGGGTGGATGGTGGCATCGAAAATGGCGACAATTGTAGATACGCGGCGCGAAACACTCAAGTTCAACGGCATACACGAGTGCATATGTTTGAATTAAATGCAAATGTAAACGCGAGGCAAGTTCCTGTCCCGGCGCTCGCGGATTCGCCGACGAAAGTGTCTCCTCTCGTGAACGACGAGGGAATTTCTCAGGGAAATAGTCGCCCTCGCACGAGGACTGTTTAACCCCTTGCTATATTATTTTCTTCACGCCCACGATGATTAGAACCTTTCTATCCGCAATTTTTAATCACATTCTACCGAACGTGGTTTCTTGAGTGTTTGATAAATTACTGCTTACTGGTTATTCTCGCTCTCGATATAATCACGAACTAGTGATATGATTATACGAGACGATGAACGTGGTTCTACGAAATTGTGTTTGTCGGAAACTTGTTGGCAAATCGTTAGTTAGACACATAAATTATTTCTGTTTCTGAGAATACATTGTAATACATAGTGTGACAGATTTGTCGTGGCAATAGTGATGCAGCAGCCTTGAAACACTTGATAAATGGTAGGTGTCATTGCAAATGGTTCTGGATGTGTTATTAAGTAAGATATAATTGTTCTGACGTTTATATTGGAAAATGAAATCTGCATAAGTATTCAGATACTCTCGGAGCATCATCGGAAGAATAAATTTCTAGCATATCCAACCTAATAAATGAAACGGTGCACAAAAATGAATACTCTCGTGCAGATCCATAGTCTATCAATTTCTCTGCAACCGGGTCTTGGAGGGAGAAATCGAATTACCAAGACCGCGGAAATAATTGCGTCACGCGTGCACGTATGACACGCGAATTTAATCCTCGGCTCTGCGCGGCGCCTAGCTCGAAGAGGCTTCCAGGCATTCGTGGGATATAAGTCCAGATTATACTGCTCGGTTTACCAAATTTCGCGACACCGCGTATGCTCGGCGTATATAACTCATCGACCTGGAAGCCGGCGCACCTGTAGGTGACGATGCCTGTCGCACCGTGCTCTCTCGCTGTTTGATTATGTGAGACGTCGCGACGCTGAGGCGTCTCTTCGGACGTAATCCATCGTAACGGGAGGCACACAGGAGCGTGACAAGCTTGACGTCAAACGACCGTGTTATCACGGGGCCCTGGCCTCTCGGTTTGTTTGCCCTGCGAATTTCCAGAAGTCGTTTGAAAAAACAGAAAGTAAGGAAAAGGCAAACAGGAAGACGCGCTGATTTACAACGGCTTCAGACGCGGGGGAGGCTACGGAGATAGAGAAAGAGAACGGTTTCGGATGGCTGAAGTATGTTTCGAGGATTTACGTCGTCGGGTTTTTGATCTAATATTATTTAGCAGATGCTATTCACTTCCCGGTCACGTTCCTCGGCGGTGAGTAACGGACTACGATCGGTCGGTGACTGCGTCCGGCTATTGTAAATCAAGCCTTTAACGCCACACGTGGAATCAAGGACGGCGGGATTGGCCAGCCAGGAATTGATCGCTCTAAATATTTCCACGGGATCCTGAAGGATTTCTAAGCCCTAGAGATGGAGGGCCTTGTCAACTTTTATGTCTCCGAGGCGTACAGTTCCTCGAGAGAAGTCACGTTGCTGCCAACATCGCTAAGCATACATAGCTGGCTGGACAACGCTGTGTTCGTACTTTATTAATTTCGTCGAGATAATTCCCAAAATTGACAGGTCCTTACATTAATTTTCTTAACGCGTCTGAGAAAGAAGATTACTCGCAGCAGGTCCGGAGTTCAGCGATCCACGGACAACAAACAGTGCAAGAACAACGAGATCCGTGGTGTAAGGGGAAGTGGAACATGGTCGGGGAACCGCGGGAAAAATCGTCACAGGGTTATGACGCCGCGTTTGTTTACGAGGCGGCTTTGGCGTGGAGAGGAGGACTTTATCGGGTTCTCTAGAGGTGAATCACTTCAACTGCAGATGTATCGAGAGGCTCAGCCGGGAGTTCACGCGATTACGTAAGCGAGAATATCGCGAAGAGGCGCGTGTATTCGCGACGCTTCAGGCATCGTCGTCGTCACGCTCGGAAGCAACCAGAACGCGATCAACCGGCGCGACGCTCGGATCAACCTGATTCCTTCGAACGAAGGAGCCAAGCCCCGTGGCAATTCGTCTTACCGTTAGAAACGAGCCGGTCTAATGGCCGAACGACCCTAAAATCCATCACCATGACTGATTCTACGGACTCATTAAACTGGAAAGGGTTTCGGAACTTCTGGGGTAAATGCTGCTTGACAAATGGGGGAGAAAATCCCAATAAATAATTACAGGAGAACCTTTCTTATCTGAACTTGTCTGGGGACAAGGCTGTGCAGATAATGGAGGCTCGCCAGTCATTCCTAACGATTTTATTAGATCTTCTTTGATAAGAGGAATGGACGTTTAGATAAGCGAGCTTGAAGATCAATTTTAGGGTTCTCAAGATAATAGAGGCTCACCTGTTAATTCGCATTACCGACGGTGAAGGCAAACTTGAAGACAGGTTTCTTTCCTTAAAAAATTTTTTCCGTGGCTGCACGTGGAGCTAACTCTTCTTATTATATAAATTACCGAAGACATTTTTAAAACAAGTGGGATAGCCATATCAGATGCACAGCGAATTAACGAGCGAACGGACGCGCGAACAAATGCATCGAGAAGTAAAATGCATGCGTGATTGTCGTTTCGAGCAGAGGCTGTCGCCGCAATTTCGAGTCCCGTTGACACAGTGGAAACATTAGGCGAAAGTTAGCTTCGGCAAATTGCGTTTAATGCGGAGTGCTGCGAATAAAATAGAGAATTTCTGCTTCGAAACACGTTACTAAAACCGGAACTGGACGTCGCGTGTTCTAACCGACTGAGAAGTCAAAGTACATAGAATATAAATAAATCCTTTCTTTTTGTTTCTCGCGTGTACATCATGTCCGCTAAAAATTATGTAAATTATTCTTAATGGTTTTCGTGCGGAGAGTAGACGATTTGCATCGTTGTCGATGGGTATCGTTTTACCCCTTTTTCCCCCCGCGAGATCACGGGATCGTTACGCAAAAATCACTTGTCACGCTAAACATCACTGATAGCGGAGACTGGTGGATCGGTTACCGGCGTTCGGTTTCAGCCTAACCGCGATTCACCGTGCGCTATACCATGCGTGACCCATGATCTCTCAATCAGGCGATTATCATTAAACTGAGGATGTTTGTGCGAACACAATGGTTTTGAAAATTACGTCTGTGTGACTGAACATTTCTGCGAATTATCGAGGGCTTCGTGGAATTTTCGTTGAAACCAAAATGTCGATTTCCTTGAATTTATATAATGAACCATTACGAAATCGTATAATTAAACATTTGCCGCAGGCGCGCAATAACACAATTCGTAGAATAGTTCAATATCCAATTAAGAGAGAATGAATTTTTTTAGTCAGCCATCGCTTCATAAATTGCTTTAAAACGCATTCAGACAATTTACATGTAACACTGTTATCTCTTTGAGAATAACAAAGCCTTTAACAAACTTGAAGTTTGCCTCTGCCAACAAGGCGCTAAAAATACCTGTGTTATTCACCACTCTAACAACAAACAACTCGGTGAATGATTCAGCTATCGAAGAATTTTAAGAAACTTTTCATGCTGCCCGCTAGAATTCTTACGCAGCTCAAATTTGAATAGATTGCTCCATAAAATAAATGTCTGCGACTATCTTCTTTCGTATCAGTTTTTGAAGACAATTTGATAGAATGGTTGGCTCGAAGCGTCAATTTAACAGACGGTCTAACAGATTCGTTTCGGCACTCGGAGCTCTCGATGATGAACGTCCCGCGGCTGGTGCTACCTGGTGCCTTTATTTATATCGAATGGTAATAGAGACAACGCACGCCGGCAGCATGTGCTCGCCGCAGACGTTGCCAGTGGTACTGCACGGTGCCAGTCTGTCAGGAGAACACGGTCGCGGCTACGTTTCTGCCTTTTTAAATATACCAGCCCGAACTCTCCCGGCTTCCCAGTATTACGTCGTCGACTGACCACGGCGCACGTCTTCTGACTGCGTGGATCGAGCTCGATCGCGCGGCTTCGGCACGATCCGTCTGTTTACCAAACCGACGTGCCCCCCAGTGTGTTTATCGATCGAGACACCTTCTCTGTCGTCGATCCTCACCCCGCTTCTATCACTCTCGCGATCTATTGTTCCCGCGATCATCCTTCGATCCAAACCGGTACGTAATATTTCTCTGCTTCGCTAACCGCGAATCGATCGACGACTACCAGCTTATGTATACTACTACGAAGCTTTTGTCCGTGTTGTGCAACCACTGTCAATCGTAGACAGCGCGTTGCTCCGCTAGTTTCGGATGCAACGTGTATGATGTAAGAAATATTGCATACGGCCCGTGCCGATTGCCAGCTGCACCTCGGTCCCGAATGATTTATGAAAGAGCCGCGTGAAAATGTGACCGGTGTTGACAAATGAAACGACCACGATACTTTCGCGTGACTCCGTGGACACGCTGCGGGAGTTTGAATGTCAAGTTCGGCGTCGGTCGAGCGTTCCGCCGACGAGCGGAATTGCGAGCCAGCTGAATGAGCATCTCTGTATGTATTGATACGGTTGAATAGTAATTCTTAATTCTTGTTTAGTCTTCAAATATTTCGACAGAGTCCAGATTTTTTTATTAGATTTATGTATATAACAAGTTTTATTAGTTCCTCGTTCGAGTACACGTTACCATGAATTTACACATTTGTACATTTGGCACTCCGAATCTCTGGAATTTCCTCTCAATCGGAAACGTCCATTAACCGCAAAAGCCCCGCACGAACCACCGGCACACGCCGTGATCGGTTCAAAGGAAAACATCAAACTGCAGAAACGGTGCCTGGGGGTTTGCCGAAAAAATCGCAGACTCTAATCGAATCTCCTTGAAAGCACAGATTAAACCCGAACGGCGCTGGCCAGTATGGAAATTCTCGGCTCGAATTTTTTCGCCAAGCGAGTCGGCGGTTCGATTGGAGGGCCTTTCGGCCGCGGCGCATGCCGGGTACGTTTCCCGATACACGCGTTTCCGGTGTCGCATCAAGGCGGGAAACGTGTCCCGCGCGGACTTCTCGGACCACGTACAAGCGACTGCTTATTGCGATGCAACTCGATCGAGCTAACGAACCAGTCGAGCACGTCTGTTTGAGTGAATTAACGAGGACGAGTCCAGTTTCGTCCCCCTACTCCTCTGGCCCTCCACCACGAACCAACAAGGTCCGATTCTCACTCTCCGTTTCCATCCGCGTAGAGTTCCGTCTCTCTTCCACCGATTCCTACGGGTCTACCCGTTTTTCTCGTCCCACGACTTGTTTCTGTGCGCTCTCCCCCCTTCTCTCTTGCTCTCCTCGGGCTCCGCAGTGTCCCTTTTTGAGCCACGAAGTCCCCCGAAACCCTGCTCGCCTAATCTCCTCGAAATTTTTACTTCGAGGATTCAGCAGTTCGAGCGTGAACGCTCTTTCGGGTCTGTTGACGTTTACGGTGATTGTTTGTCGGTATAGTGAATTGTAGGAGGACTCGAGGAGTTTAGACAGCAGGACTTGCTGTGTAGAGTGGCCTGGAAGTCGTGGAATAATTTAAATTCGTTGTTTGTATAAAAGTTGCAGAACAATTTTATCAGTGGACAGTTTTAGAAGATATTTTAGTACAATGCTGTTGGATATCGTGTACGATAAATGATTGTGAGCTGTTGTGGCTGAAGTTACAAGTGAGAACTGGCGTCAGGAAAAGGGACAGAGGGTTCCAGGAAGGGGAAACGAATTTTTCGGGTGTTGTTCGGGTTAGGAATCGATCGGACGTGTCACGGAGCTGGTCCGTTCCTTTGTGCGGGAATACGGAGGTCCTCGAAGGACACTCGGCTCTCGCGAAACTTCGAGATATCGGGTTCGTTGCTTTGACGGGGACCGGGACTCGGCTCGGACGGATGCTGGACACGCGGCGCGCTCGGGAATGAGAGGATCCACCGTGCGGAGGCGTCGTTGAACTCGGATTAAGAGGACCGAAGAGGTAACTGCTTCTTTGTCCCTCGTTTCTCCTTCTGCGACGCGGCGTGTTTACTGAAACGATGCTCCACAGATCCTCGGGATGCTTCTCGAATGCAAATTAATCGATCGATTTGTCGCGATTCGGCGCCGGTTGAGATATCGACGATAAACCTCAACGTCCAAGAAGAAATATAATTATTTTTTGATTAGCATGATTTTTACCGAGTTCTACATAATGAGAATCTGTAGACCTCCGTTTTACGATAACCGGTAGACTGATCGACCGTTTAGCATAATAGGTTGCACAGTCCACGGAAACAATTTGGGAAGCTTCTTTTTGTTATATTGAGTGGCTCGTAGCATGTTTAATAAGATGAATAGACGTCTCTTTCGCTTAGAATTATGTAGATGAGAAGGTCGAGCTGTAAAATTCCCCTTTGCATGAACATCTGTGGTTATTGATGAATTATTTATAAAATGTGTACGCGCTGAATTACGCTTCCTCGATCGAACACGTTTTATTTTATGGTTAAGATTAAACTGGCCTGCTAATATTGTTATTAGTAATACTTCGCTGTATACATTAAAAAGAAATACATATATTTAAAATTCTGCTACGAAGCAAAAGAAATGACAGAAAAATCTGATTTGAACCATTACATCTCCGAACAGTCTCCTTGGAATACGGAAAGAGCGATACATTTTACGAGATCTTTTTGTTCATTCTATAAAGGGATATTTAAAATCTAATAAAAACACCCGTTTGACAATTTATCCTCCGACGCTTCCCAGGGAAGAAACACGATTGCGATAACGATACGAAAGAAGAAATGCGCGAAATACTAATATTTTTCTCCTTTCGACGTGGAATTTTCGGATGGTGATTTAAAATGGCAGATAAGATGCGGGCACAACAAGAGCGAAAAACTTTCTTGAATCAATTTCTACGCTTAATGTAGCGAAAGGTGCGAATATTTCGACACGACTAAAAATGCTCTAGCGTGTTCCTTACGCACCTCGTAGCGCTCTTTGGCAAATCGAATGGAATCGCAAGCAATCCGAATGGAAAACGCTTTAGTTCCGCTCCGGGATTCTTCGTCCCGCTCGGCGGTCATTTGCGAGAGCGCGCGCATTACGCTTGTGCACGCGTGCACAGGCCTCTTCGGGATGAAACGAGCGTACCTACGAGTCTCATTATACTCGCAAATTTGTTCGATTGGTAGATACGGATTCCGGGCAGGAAACGCTCGGATATTAGCCATTAGCATCGAGGAACGCGATCAGCCGGCCGGATTTCAGGCGGCCATGATTATTCGTGTCGCGTGATTTTCTATTGTGCCGCGCTGAAATTCCCTCTAGAAATGCATAACACGCCGCGGAATCGCGAGCCTCTAACACCCCCCTCCCCTCGATGCCCCACAGTGCCCATCTCTGCCGGTTTTCGCCGCTCTTCCGCGAACACCGCCATTTTATTTTCGCCATTTCCCTCCGGCCAGCCTTTATATTTAGATTAAGGGAAAAACGACGCGCTCGCGGATAAATTAAAACAAACGCGAGTCTCGCCTCCATTGCACTCGCGGGTCCGACCGCGATAATGGAACGAAATTATAGAAAGGAACAAAGAATAATGAACGGCCTCCGGGATGAAACCGTTCTTTTCCAGGGTTGATCGCGTCCCAGCCGTGGATCCATCGATTCATTCTCGTTTCGCCACTTTTACGGCCCGAACAATGAATTTCCGATTTCGTGTTCAACTTTCCAATTTTTATTTCGTTCCAGAAATTAGTATGATTTTATCGAATTTTTGAGAATTCTGCGATCAAAAATTTCTGACGCCGTTGTTGGCGATAGACATTTTACAAGTAATTGTCTTCGAACGAAGAAATGGGAATAGTGTGCATTTTTTCCATTAATCTGTCTATCTCTTTGAACGATTACGGGAACTGTGTTGTAATTGGCAAGATATCTTTTTGTTTTCCAACCAGTAGAATAATAAGAGCGAGATAAGGAAGATTGTAGACGTAGATACTAGTTCCATTAATCCTAAGACATACGTCAGCAGAATCTTTAAGAGTCAATTTGTCAAACCTTAAGCCTTGCGTGATTAGATTGAATGCCGACTTAATTCGTTTCCTTGTTCGCTTTCGGTTGTTAATGTGTTACCGGCACTGTTGCTGATAAATTATTCTGGAACTGTGAGCCATTTAGTTGTAAGAAACCAGTATTTACCGTTTCTTTTCCGTTTTGTATTCTAACAAGAATGGGATTTATATTTATAAGTTGGCAAACTATTCTTTTTATAAAATCACGACGAACAGCTCTTCTTTTTCGTAGAGGCAACAAGAGAAAGAGCTTTCCGAGAGAAACGAAAACCTTTCGTCTGTTCCAAACGAAGACCACGCGCAGAATTGCGTCAACCTCGAATAGTTCGAGTCAGAAGATCGCCGCCAAACTGGCCGGTCAGTCTGCGTTCCGAGTGTAAAAATAGTTATCGATATAGCAGATTCGAGAAATAGACGTGCGACGCTCAAACTCCTCTTGTCCTTCACGCGTCACGTGTTTACCTGTCCGCAGAGGCGCGAAAACAGGTTTGCGGAGGAAACGAACTTCCTACGGCTTGGCGCCATGGCGAGGATTCCTCCCATGGGACGAATCGGCTCTCGTTTGTTCCCATGGACCATCGACTCTCGTTTCTCCCGTTCGTTCGCCCAGAAAATTATCGAGAACCCACCGTACTGTTCTCGTTCGTGCGTTCAGGACAAAATGAACAGAAGAAGCATCGCACGGCGAAACTACTAGAAGAATTTTAAAAGTATTCTTGCACAGACGGAAAATTTTAATTTTACGCAAAGACCCACAGTGATTCGACACCGCGCTTTGAACTTTATCAATACTACTTTAAATGAAGCAAAAATCTGCATTCGCTAAAAACGCTTGCTGGCAATTCACCACGCCCGAAAGAATAAATGCAGGGTAATAAAAGTCCGCTTAGGAATTTGATAACGCGAATCCGGTCTGCCGCAGCGGGTAGAACCGGGTCCTGAAAAAAATAAAACCCATAAAAAATAATGGAACAAGAAAAAAAGAGCCGAGTCGTGCTGACCGTGGCACGCGTTAAGCATTTTTTTATGCCGTCAGATGTGCTGGTTGTCTCCCGTTTCATAGACGACCATTGCGAAAAGTTCGCGCCGCGGGCAACGGCAGTGGCTGTAGAAAAAAGCACGTACCTTCGAAAGTATGGATATTAAGGTGGCTCCGTTTCGGCCCTGAGATGAAATCTGGCCGGGTTGTAACTGCTAAAAGAAAATTTCTTTATTAATGCCCCGTGGAAGTTTCTGGCCGAGCAAGCACGGAGCGCAGAGCCCTTTTCTCTCGCCCGTGATACAAATAAATGTGGCTGCCGACGTCCTTCTCCTGTCTACGTGTGTTGAGAACAAGATAATTGAACAGCTTGAGGAAATTGAGCCGCGAAAAGGGGAGAGATTTGGACGTTGCTCCTTCGACCCACGTCGCTTCGCCAATTTATTTGTAAATCTTTTCGTCTTCTCCGTACTGGACGCTGTCGCACTTTCGTTTCGACTTTGTTTCTTTGTTCGCCTGCTCGCTAATTTAGCGCGCTCGATGCTGAAACTGGAATCTCGACCGTTTATTCACTTGCGAAGAAAAGATTCCAACGCTTTGCCGATGGCTTCAATCCACTGTAAAATGAATAAAGATTTGGGCTGGAAAAATCGAATTTCAGTAATTGTGTGCACCGACAGTAGACACTTTATTCTTTAAAACAAACCTAGAAACAATGTCGTATGATCTTTTTACACGAAGCTGCGCAGTTTCAAAGTTCCTCAATTGTTTACGGTCGCGAATTAATTTCTGCATCGAAATCTCCGAATCGAAAAATGTTTGACAAGCGACGTCGTTTTACGAGCGATTTGTAACGCTCTTTAAAATGATTATAAAAGTTCTTAATTCGCGTGTTCCGCCTCTGAGCCGAGCAATTATTCCGTAACACTCTGTTTCGATTTCGCCGAGCGAGATACGATACCGTTTGACGGGCAACGTTGCGTCGGCCTCGCAGAGGAAGAATTTTATTCCGCACAGTTTTTCTCCATTCGAACGCGAACCAGCCCCCCTACGTATCGCAACACTTTTTTCCCGGGGCTTGGTCTCTGTAACAAGAGAACTCTGTATTCAATTAGCCGGGCACCACACCCCCTCTCTTTTATCCGTTCGCCAGGAATTTCAGGCGAATTGCACCTTCCCGTGACCGATTTTCCTATTTCTTTTTCTCCCTATGATGTACACGCGTTCGCAGCTCGCCTTTTGCACAGCTCCGCCCATCGGGAACGATCGATAGCCGCTGTTCGAGCGAAACGGGACGGGTTCGTGAACGGATTCGTCGGATTAAGTCATCGCGAAAATTACTCGACGGTCATGCCAGTCTGGGACGAATGGTATAGCTCGACAAAAGTACCCCGCAGACTCCTGTACAACGCAAATGATTTAATCGAGACGAGGCGGAGGAAGGGTCCACGTGGACCCATTATGCAATCACGTCGACCGAAGTTTCTGGCACCCGTCTCGTCAACTTTTTAATTATGTAGGCTGTGCACGATCATTTCCGAAAGCGTTCCTGCGCGAAGATGAATTATTTTAATATATCTGTGCAAAATGAGATTCTTAAAAATGTTCATCAACTGGAACGAGGTCGATTCAATCTCGTCGCTGTTTTACCAGCATTCTCATGCAAAATGATTACCCGGAATTAATCCAGCCTACGACTTGCCCTTTAATGTGAAGCGACAATGTTCCCGGAGAACGTTCCTAAAACATCGGTAAAATTAAAAATAATGAATCTTGTCTGGCAACGTCTCACGCTCTGGTTCCAGTGGGTCCAGCGAGGTTTAACGATTAACGACATCAGCCCCGGTCCTAGTCATTCACAGTTTCCGTCGTCGACCCGGTTTTTCATCGGGAGAAGCATCACTTAGTCCTTTAATTAGAACGCTTGTATCTTGTCGTCGCCGTGGAAGGCTGTGCGTCAACTGTAATACAAAAGGCGCTTCGACAGTGGGAGCTTGTTTATTAAAACAGGGAAGCGCACTTTGCGTCGCGACGACGACGACGACACCGCGCTGTCGAGTTACCCGGCAACATTCGCTGTCATTCTTCCTCCTTTTCTCTTCATCTATCCATCCATCCATCTCTATCCCGAGTCTATACACGTAGACACTCGAGGCTCTCGCTTTGCGAAGCTGAAAGAGCGCGATAAAAATACAGTTCGCGCGACAATAGCCGGGCATTAACTTTTCACCGTCTTCCCAAGCCACTGCCTTCGCGCTTTTCCCACTCGCCGTCTTCGTCCATTACCGCTCGGCAATTCCGCCGAGAATTCTGCAACGGAATGCTCTAATTGAAATTTTCGATGAAATTGATTCCGCGTCGAGAAATCAAACGGAAACTTCTGCTCGACGGCGAAGTAGAATCGATGGGGGAGGGTAGTTCGAAAGTTCTATTGTGTGACTCACTCTCTATGTGAGTGCCGGGTTACGAGTCGATTGGGTGATTAGTGGAAGAGTTATGGACTAATAAGCGAGTCAATCGAGAGGAAAACGCGAAGCAGATACAGCCTTGCAACACTTATGGGAACGATAGTGATCAAATTGTGGGGTGAAATGCCGGGGGGTGATACCGGGGTTGTCCCGGCGGGTTAGGGTGCAGGGAAAAATTATTTTATGAGGAATGGTAGCTATTTATATAAATCCAAATGCTAAATTTTACCGAAAGAGGACTTTTGCAATTCGAAGCTACTACATCGAAAATATCATGAATTATAACATAAAATTTCACAGAGATCTTCCTCGAGAATCCAATTACAATGTACAGTAATAAAAAAATTATTTTCTGTTAAGGGATATGATGTTTAGTGGAATAAATCAGTTTAGTGAAATAGGTAACTTTTCAACAATAACTTTATTTTAAAAGAGCTAATGGTAACAGCACCAGGTATATCCTGCCTAAACCGACTCTAGTGTCGAACTGAGCTCGCGATTCTTGTTTTGTTCGTCGCTCCGGCTGCCGATCGTCTTTTTTTTATCGTCGATCGTCACTTCGACGTGACGCACGCCACCCATTACAATGTTACAAAATTCTTGAGTTTTATTTTACAACATTTTGACTTCAACATTTTCATTACCAAAACAGGGAGACTCGTCCTCTGAATAATGCACTGGTCCGCGATAGAAACACAGACCCGATTTTCGGTGCGTCAGGTTTGAAACAAGAAAGGGACCAGTAACAAGAAGCTTTCAATTCGGCCGGAAAAAGCTTGCAGTCACTTTGGGCTCGTTCGAGCGTAGCACAAATCACGTGTGACCACGAAGGGCGGAAGGGGTTGGCCCTTCGTCCTCGTGATGGCGCATATCCCCGGGCCCGAATTAGGCGACTGGTCGTAGGATTAATTAAAAAGTTTCGAGCCGAGGCAAAGTTAGCTCGGATCCCCCCACCCGAAAAACACCGGGCAAAGTGGCTCGTCGCGCTTCACCGGTTTAATCGTTGACTCGCATACATTTCCCTTCATTCGGTCACCGAAAGGGGGTTGACGGTTCCGGCCGTGACGGGGATGGTTTCGGGTTTGCGAGGGCGGGAACGGATTTCCCCGAGAACTGCGAATTTCGAGCCGGGTCAGCTGCGATCCTATCGACGGCTATACCTGTTTTCCAGGCCCGAGGATTCAGTGTTTGACAAGAATAACCATAATATATATAGTGAAACCGATACTCTAGCGGAGAAGAAATACAAACACACGCTGACTCAGCTGTTTGTTGTCGAGAGCTGTCAGAGGTGATGTAGTCACGATTTAGCTGTGGAAGTCAGTGCATTGAAATTTTATTCATTTGAATTATACCAGATCGAAATTTTGATTTTGTTTGTGTTCTAAGAGCTTTTGTGTCTGATTTCGGCTTCGTACCAGTGAACTTGTAAGTACCTCGTGTCTGTTTCGTGAAACAGTTTTAAAAAATCGTACATCAATTTTTTTAGTGTCGTCATAAAGAGGATACTTCATCCTTCAAATCTGTAGTAAATACACTCACGGACAAATTTTTTTAACGATTTTAGAGACGTCTGAATTTGTACAATTTTCGAGAAAACATGTAAAAACAAGCCTTCAGTTTTCCATTAAATGTGGGCCGAAACCATTTTTCTCAGGAGAATCAACGATTTATTGTCTCGCGATTTGTTTTTCACGAAACGATAGGAGCATAAATTGTATTAACGACTGCTCGAAACTCGGGAATCGTGTTCATCTTTCTGGAGTCTCCGTCAATAAATTAAGAGCGTAATTACATATTTAATTCAGTCCTGTAATATTATTTAAATTTATTATGAACAGCATGGAATGATCTACGAGCTCTTTCTAGCAGGAATGCTGACTCGTTCCCCAGTGCATTGGTCGGATCGATGCACTCATTCGCTGTGGAACAGCACGGACATCCTATAACCCGTCGATTATTTGATAAATAGATAATATATTTTATACGACGCAGCACGAACGAAATAAACAACCGTAATTAATGAATATACATATTATTATATTGTGTAAACGGGGCGCTGCGGTTTCGAGGTTTGAATCCTTTCGTGCGATAATATTACTCGATGCTTGGTCGACGAAAATCTGTCAACGTTCTTTCCGGTTTTGCAGTCGTTTCATTGTTGATCTCGAGATATTGTCAAATGAACGCATTCAAATATTGCGGTACGAATTTCTATGCTGCGGGGCTGAGCCAATTATCACCCGTTTGAAATTTTCAGTTATTACGATTTTTGATCGGTTTTTTATTATGCGAAGTCGGAAAATGTTTAGTACCGCAGAGAATAAAATATAATTCGTGGAACCGTTCCCTCGAGTTGTTTCATTAAACATGAATCTGGTAGACTTTTACAGAAGCTCAAGAACCATGTATTATTCATAAATCGGATTATATTTCTGTCCTTTGTTTCTGTTAAAAAAAGACGATGCTCTTGGAGCTGCGAGGAAAACTTTTACCATCGTTTTATAACTAAAGAATTTCATTATAATGGATTACAGTTAACCCTTTCTTTAGATATGTAGAACATATTGACACTCTCTCTTTCTTTCTGTAAATGGAAGCTGTAAAATCATTTCAGGGTTTCCCATGAGCTCCCTAGTGTCCATGGGTATTTTCATCTCCCGAAAAGCTATCGACCGTGACAACCGCTTCCCGTTCAAGGAAGAAGTTAACAGTTCCAGTAATTTCCTTCGTATCCATCGCGAAACGGACTTGTGGGATCGTCATTCCCGGCACGTACGCTCGACTTGCGATTTCGATATCCCGTTACAGGCAGCAAATATTTGCGTGCGAGAGGTGCGCTGGCCTGAGGGGGCGGTTGTTGTGTCTGTTCCACGGGGCAGCGCTCGCATCTTTTCCACCGGCGAGATTTGTTGACCCGTCAACCCCTTGACCGAGCGAGAATCCAGATTCCCTGGTCTCTGTAGATATTTGCTGGACCTCCGGATCTCTCGTTCCTAAATTTTCTCACTCCTTGTTACGTGTGTTCCAACGCCATTTACCGAGTATCCAGTGTTGCAAACGCGATTGCTGGACCTTTACAACGTCCTGTTTACGAGAAGTTTACCAAATGTCTTGAACATGCCACAGGGAAAACTGGATTACCATTTCTCTTTTACGTTGGACACATCTTCAACTTCTATATGCTTTCAAAATCACTAAATTAATTTATTCATTCGTCCATAAATGTTTTGTCTTCCTTTCGGTTGGCATAGATCTTGTTACGACCGATAAGTATATATACATACTACACTGACGATAACCAAAGTGTTAATAAATTATGTACATCTCATCGTTCTGCTAAGTAATTGAGGTTTATTAACTTTTCATCTGACACGGTCGAGTCAGTCTGCTAATGAAGATCTCAAACTGCATTCAGCGAATAAAAACTTCCAGTTTCAAGTTCAATTAAAAATTTACAGAATCATTTTAAATTTATTCCTCCCTAAGGACGAACATTGAAAAGATTATCGATTGCAAAAGAGTACACGCAACCCTCCAGATGCTCCACATTTAATCTTCAAAGCGAGCGCAGACTTGCTCCGACCGAAACAAGTAGAAAAAAGCTGCACAGCCCTCTGTTCCCCAGCGAATTATTAAAAAATAAGGTATCCCCGAGGAATGCAGTAGCAAGAGAAACAAGCCAATGGGTTAGCAAGAAAAAGAATTCAAAAGATTTCGTCGAGGAGGTTGAATCCGCTTTGAAGTAGACTAAGAAGGGAGCGTCGATACTGCAGGAGGAGCAGTTTTCTATACATATTTTGTTTCCCCGGTACATGCAACGCGGTAGCCGACTCCGAGCAGTGCAGGGTGCAGTTGCGTAAATAGCTGCGCCATTGTTTGCGTTCCCTGCGTCGATTGTCGATTTTTTACTATTCTTGAGTTCTACTCCGTTCGTGCTCGAGAATGTAAACACCGCTGCCAATAAACAGTTGGTTGCGCAACCGGAAACACAGTTTTTCTAACGACGGCCGATGAATGAGCGCTGAAACCGCGCCGAAGATGGTATATTAATTATACAATGTACCACAGTCACGCGAGAATAAACTTTTTCGAATATTGACAGCCTTCTAAAGACGACAAACGGTCAGGCATTATCAACGAACACGGCGAAAATCAGAAAACTAATTGTAAGTAGCTCAATGCAAAGATGAATAAATCGGTGCGAAAGCCAGCGACGAAACTGATTCGACATAGAAACAGAAAGAGTTAAACTGTAAACATTCCCGATCCGATTAGAAGTTGAATAGCGAGCAGGGATTCGCAGAGAAGCACGCTCCATCCCGGATAAAGAAATTTAATTGCGCAAACAAGAACGGACGTGAATTAAATGAAAGTTTCAGACGCGAACGGGCTCGGAATATCATTAAGAAGTTTAATTAAGTTCAGCCGAAACAAATTCCCATCGCAGAAACGTTGTGTCTCGTCTACCCCGCGGAACGGACCCTCCATTCTCCTTTCATATCTGCCCGGTTTTCAGTTTCGAAGCGAGAGCACGGGGCCCGTCGTCACCAAATTGAGCTAACTTCCATCGTTATCTTTTAAACTTAGCCGAAGGAGAATCGCGTACATTCTAATATGGGGGTTAAACTGGTATTATAAGCGAGACTTCGCCGATATTAAGCGACATTAAAGTCTTTCGCGGACCGGCTTCCTCGCGCGACACGTTAGAGTCCTTGCGTGCGGACCCAGGATCGTCCTCGTGACCTCGTTTCGATTCGTTTTGCACTATAAAATTGCTAAAACGACTCAACACGACGCCGAGTATATTTTCTTTCTGTACGTCTGCTGCGTGCAATTCTGCTGCCAGCGATCTAAACAATTTAAACAGTCAAATTAATCACACCGGTGCAGGGATCTCCTGCCGCAAAATTGCGGATCGGTTTCCAGCCAGCGGAACCGTTCGCGCTATCAATCAATGGGCCGAAAAGTAGCGAAATTGATGTGCGAAACGTAGAGACGGGCTCCGGGTGCCCATTTTTCCGGTGCGCGGATTGATTGGGTTCCGACTTGGAATGTAAACGGTAAATCCGTGTCCGTATATGTATACGGTGTGATAAAACCTAAGTCGAATTTTTATAGACATTGAATGAAAAGAGATGAAATAAAATCTTATTTTCAGTGGTAATAGCCTTTGTCGACCGGTCAATGTATTGTGTTAGCATAAACAACAGTTGGTTTTTTCCAGCAGTTACGAATCACCCTGTATACGCATCGCGTTCGACGAGCGACCGAGGCTGAGATCGATGGGTTTCCCCGGGATCTACAGATCTACGAAAAGAAAACAAAAGGTCGGCGATAGCCTTGTGCCTGGGAGAACTCCAATTACACGGTCAGCGCAGCACGCGACGAACCACGCCGGTTCTCCGGAGCGGATTTCATCGCGCGCGCGTTGCGCAACTATCCTCTTCGAATCCTGACCACTGGTCACCCTGTTCGTTCTCTGCGTTGCTTCTTTTCCGTTCGCCGGTCGAGCCGGAATAAAGCCATTACCGAAGGTAATTATTTATCTGGTCGTTTGTTACACACGTGTCATTAACGGCGGCGAACGGTCGCCACCGGCGGTGTAGCGTGCAATTTTCATCTTCCGCGTAATCATTGAATCGCTCACGACTGTCTTCGCCGTTTGTCTCGCTCTCTCTTTCTCCCCCCCCCCCCTCTCACTCTCTCACACACACACTCTCTCTCTCTCTCTCACTCGGTGGAACTGGTGCTCTGGCGCGACAAAAATTAGACTTGATTGCCCGGCAATCTGTGAGACGCGTCGTTAGGTTTATGAAAATTCTGGAAATAGCTTTCCGGGACAGCAAAATTAGACGAAACTTCTGAAAGAGGAATTCTAATAAACATAATCGTAAAACAAAATATCTCAGCCAGTAAATTCGACTGTCCCGATAATTCTAACGTTAGCGCAACGATAAACGAGCCGGCACAAAGCGACTCGAAAATCCACGAAATCCGTAAAGTTTATTCGCGGTTCCAATGACCTCCGTGTTTATCAGACACTCGTTTGTCTTATTATCGCCGGAGAGAAACTTGCTAAACTTCGATCATTATAATATGAACCCGGCAGCGCAATTTCGCCTATTAATTGTAATTAATTAGTCACAGCGGGGAACACATAATACGTCTGGAGGTTCTATGTGTACTATACTCTCTCTCTCTGTCTCTCTCAGACTCGTTATCGCAACAATTTCGGGAGCAGCGGTCCCGGACACGCAGCCGAGATACTCGGAACGAGAAATTGATAACAGTGTCTCTGTATTTGGGGGGGGGGGGGGGCACGATAACAAGGGAAATCACGCGCTGCCGATCGTTGTTTCTCGCGTTTCGCCAGACACGCACGTGACGACTTATCTGGCGGCCAGTTATACAATACCCATCGATGAAAACGTCAATTAGACACCTCGAGACAGTCGAGTTTCCGGTGCATCGATTCCTTGCTGCTGCGATATCAGTGGATTACTTTCTGGGACTCTGTAAGCAGTAAAAATGTTGTTAAAAAATTGATTTGATCCAGTTCGACTAGAAAAATGTTCAAACTAAAAATTTTGATTCGAAAGAATTTAATTCCCACAAAGACCGAAGTAGGTCAATGATAATTCGAGAGGTGAATGAGGCAGAAGTTTTTGAATGAACCTCCGGCGAATTCGATGACGGAGCCGGAAATCACGCGCGACAAACAAGTTTCGGCTCACATGGCCATCCGCATCCGCGCGTCTTTCCTGCGGACCGCTGTAAAATACACGCTCTTTAAAAGTTAAACCTTGTTAGCCGTGCTCGTCAGCGGCTATTCAAGCGATAGAGTCACAGTTTTTCGGTTCACGCCTCCCTCCTGCTCGCCAATCCCTTTTCGGTATCAGAATTTTCCCGCGCATGATGATTCCCGGCACGAAACAAACCGATATCCGACGACTCCTCCGGCGAACGCGGTGATTACGCGGGAGGTCGACTTTATCGTCTCGATTCGATTAAACTATTTATACGAACGGTTCGATTGGTTTCGTACAGAAATAAATCAGCGGAAACGGGAAGCACTGGTTCGATCGAACTGGTTCCATCGAACTGGAACAGGTGCGAAGACGTGCTGCTACGACGAACGTGTCGTTTGTACCTGACTTGGATGTTTATGATTGATTCATTGATTCGATCACTTTTCGGTCATTTACAGATAAGCGATTGAATTATTTGTGTAGATTTAAAAATGGATTTTTACAATGGTTTAGGGCACAGCAGGCATGTCACGCACGCGGCCTGTCGACAAGTAGTCTGCGGCTCGACCAAAACGTTAACCTATATGGTTATCTAACCTTTGACAACACTGGATTTGCTAATATTAAGATTATAAAAATTATGAAATGTGTTTCTTCCTTTTTTTTATTTCGGCCCCCGAATTAATTTAGAATACTTAAATATTACCCTTGTTGGTGAAGGAGTTTGACGTGCCTGGGGTTCAGAAAGGTCAAGAGAAGTTAGGGGTATTCACGGTGCCCCCCGGAATCCCGTGGTAGCGACCATGGAGAATTGGTATCGTCGGCCAGGCGATTCGCCTTGATAACAGCGGCTCGGGACTTATCTCACGCTTCCCCGCAAATTACAGCGTGGCTCGCGGCTTCTCGGCCCGAGGCTGATTAGATCTAGGCACAGGCGGCCGGGGAGTGGCTATTTCACGAGGAACTCGCTAATTTCGGAGTTAATACCGCATGCGGCAACCCGTTCGATCCGCAAGGATGGAGTTCGTGAGCCGAGTGGCACGGTTCCCGCGTGTACGTGACCCTCCATTAAACGTTCATTTTAAGACAACCGACCCCCCTCGTTTCCACCCGCAACTAGGAGATTGTACCCGACGCCCCATTATCTTACGCGATTTTTTAATTTTCGCGCAGGTGTCATGTATGCGCCGATCTTATTTCTGGGTCATTTCTGTAAGATCTGGTCGTCAACGCGGATGGATTTGCGTTGACTTCGGACGAGACAAATTAACTCGGCTACACGACCAGTAAACGGACAATTTATTACGATTAACAGTAAGGGACATTGACAATTTTACAGCTCGCGCAACTCGATACTCTCTCGCACTCTCGTATACTCTATACAGCTCTCTATCATAGACTGATATCGGTTTTCGAACAGTTTCGGTGTCGTCGACCCCGCGCTCCACGTCCTACATTTGTTCAACTGTTGATCTACAGTCTCTACAGTATTGAAATCCGTTTTAATCCAGCTCCTGAGAGCTGTATTCAATATTTTTGCCTGAAACAGGATCCATTCTGTCAATAGACGAGCATAGAATGTTAGATTAAAAGCATAGTCACCTCATAAAACACGGAGATCGTCGAAGTCGAGGCCACGATATTTGATACAGCAACAATGGGATTCAATCGTCCAACTGTGGCACCTGGATCCTCTTCGTTCCACATGTTTCAAAGCTTCACATAATCCTCAGCTTTCGGCAGCTATATTCAACATTTTCACCGCTCGCATGGAGTCTGAAAGAAGACAAACCTTTTCAATCGTCGAAAATTGAATGCTAGACTTAGCAACATAGTCGCTTCGAAAGGTGTAGTGTTGCAGTACAAACATAAAATCGTGGCAACCTCATTTTATTTTTATTTTTCCAGCACGGCTCCTTCGCGTACATCGTACGTGACCCTCCATTAATCGTTCATTTTAAGGCTACCTTCCTCTCTCTCTCTCTCTTTCTCTCGACTCTCAGAATGACGTGGAGAACGTGTACCCGACGCACCCGCTCCATTATCTTATGCGGCTTTTAAATCGACGCACGGACGTCATTCGCGAGCCGATGAATCATCGCGATTTATTTTTACCGGCGGAACAGATGATTATCACCCGAGCCCACTGACGTGACGATCTTATCACAACCCTATGCGGTCGTCCCGATAATTGCGCGTACTTCGATTCCTACCACGCGATAATCGATCCCGCACCAAGATTACGGAATTGGGCATTGATGACGTTCGACTGAGTAAATCTGTTTTGACGATTCAAATGAATAAACAAATTTTTTTAAAATATAACCTTACCAGCAACCACAGATACGTCTAATCACTAGACTGTATCGCGTGGCACGCGTGCAGAATCTGCGTCGGGATTGAATTATAGGAATCCCGTGGCGTTGTTCTTCGATGTGCCGACAATCAAGAGTCCATTGTTTCCCGGTAGCACTGGGTAAAAAACAGAGGAGTCCGTCTGCGAATCGTGTTTACCGACGACGAGTCGCGACTTCGAGGTGTCCAATATGTAATATCAAATGTTTGATTTGCTCGAACCGGTCCCTTCCACAATCTCAAACATCTTCGCCTTTCGCGACGTGGAAAAAACTTGCGCAAAAACTGTCCTCTCCGAAGCTGTTACATGGTGTCGTAGGCGAGTAAAAAAGAATTGGTTGTTGAAAGGTGTTCCAACAACCGGGCCCGATTAAACACGACGGAAACTTTGGCTCTCGGGAATTCACCCTTAAGCGTGCTTAACATTTTTTGCACCGGGCGAACTGTACACGGCTTTATTGCAATACGAATCTAGAATATAAGAAAATTCTTCCACCTAATTTTTGTTATCCTCGAACACCGTAAACACTGGAGCACTTGTAACTTTGGCTCTCAGAAAATTCTTCCTAGGGGCGCTCAAAACTTTTCTGCGAAGAAGGGTGTGGAGAATACGATCTGCAAACTTTTTCGGCTTTTAGTACAGCCAATGTAGAATGTTTAAAAAATTTTCTAGTTAATTTTCATTACCTCCTGCCGTTGGCATCAGTGTTATGAACATTAAAGCTTAGATAAACCTTCTAGAAAATGCTTCTCTGCGGGCGCTTAAAATTTTTCAAGAAGAAAACTGTGCAGAATACGATGTTTAAAGTAGAACGTGCTGATCTGGAATATGCACAGATGTATTTACTTAATTTCTATGCTCTGATGCCGTTGTTAACACTGTGCACATCGAAGATAACTTTCTCCCTCAGGAATGCTTCGAGGATGCTAAAAATTTTCCGGGAAGAAAACCATGCATAAAATATCTCCTTCTGAAACGTCTAGTCTTCCGCAGACAAAATCGCGAAAATTAATAATTACGGCGGGCGCCTGTCCTCGGCAGGGTTTGCGGTCCTTTATGCAAATATAAATTTCCAGGGACCGGTTCCCAAGGGGTTGGAATTAAACAGAGATTTGTCCACCCTATTAAGGGCTCCGCGGGGTAGAAAATAAAACGGGACGACCGAGAAACTTTCCAGAATTCTTCACAATGCTCGGCTTTAAATCGCACCGCGCCGGCTATACGCGGAATCCTCGCCCCGCTAATGATCCTATTTTCAAGTTTCCGGGGCTAGCCGATTTTTCCAAGAAGCCTCTGCAGCAGGGATTAAAAGTGGATCAACCTGGAGTCAGTTAGCCGACAATGACCTAATTTCAAGTGGCGCTTGGGCATCGTCGCCGTTGGAAAAATTGGAAAATAGAAAACCTGAAGCTAGCACCGTTAGAATGATGGAATCGTTCCTTAGGAAGGCTCTCGTCAAGCAACGGCCGTGAAAGCGACGGTAAATCAACCGGGGTATCGTAGTTAGGCTACCGTGGAAACGTATATCACCGTCCAATTTCGTCCCGCGGCCTTTTATATTCCTTCGTCGACGTTTCTTCGCGGCAGCTGTACTATACACACTGCCGCCGGAGCTCCATTTTTATCAATCCGGACGATTTACTCTTGAAATAACTGTAATGCAGAAAAATGCTCCGACCGCGAGTATCTCGCGGATCCTATGGGCGGATCACGTCTTTCTGCTCAACCTCTCAGAGGTTTTGCAATCCTTGGTTTCTTGTAGCTAGACTACCCGAAGCGCGGACTCGGGGAGAAATTTGTCCGAGTAAATAGTTCCCCGTCGCTGTGAGCGTGTTCGAATGAAAAATCAGTCGGGATCCCTGCAGAGAAAATGCATCGATCAGAAAACTCCGATGCAGCGCGAATAATCGATACGCCATTATTTCGTTCCAAAGTCAATGTACTTCGATGCACTTGTACAAACAGTAACGTAAACATTATCACACTCGATCTTTTTTTAAAGGATCTAAACGATTCTTTTCAGAAAGAGAATGTTTCTGTGCAGACATTAATTTTCACCATTCTTATGCAAATCACCTGAATTTAGAGAAATGGCAAAACAAATTTAGTACATATCTACTCTTCATTATTTACGAAAAAATGTAAGAGAAATAATGTAAATCGAGCTAGCCTAGAGAATACCTCTCTATTTTATCTGTAGTAACTGTAGTAAACAACACTATCTAATCTTCTAATTCATTGTTTGCGCGAACGGAGAATATGAGCGAAGTTATGTGAACTCTGATTAAATATGATGTATATAATATATTCGTAGAAATTGTTTAGTATCTTATCACTTAATTGCATATATAACGACACACACTCTAAAATGATTTTTTATGTTATCGGAACAAATTGCGGTGTTTCTACAGTTCCAAGTAACTTAAAGGCTAGTGCACTATTTGTCTGTATGTTCAGCTGATATAGAAATTTCTTTAAATCGATAGAGTAACTATTTACGTATATTCAATTCGCAAAAATTTCGAAAACTGACAAGTACCAAAAAATGTCTAAAATTGATTCAGTTCAATCAGAAGAATTTTTAAATTTCGGGGAATTGATATTTTATAACTTGAACTTATCAGTGGGATATTGGCATCATTATGGTGACATCTTTCTTATCATAGCCTGAGTCAATACAAAAGCATCGGCAAACCCATCACAGAAATGATCTCAAATTCGATGAAATCCGTGGGGTGACAATCGTCGCGTAAATCACGATTTTAGCGTAGATTAAAAGCGATGCCACTCCATTTTCCATCACTTATCAATGCTGTGCGTAACAAGGAACATCCGACGTAATCGAGAAGCGTGTCGAAGGTCGCCAAGCACATTGTAACAGTTGTCGAGATCTAGATGCGTGACTCACCTTAATCATAAAACACGGAGCTGCTGGAACCAAGCCCGGGACACTTGATACACCAACAATGAGACTCGACCATCGAACTACGCCACCTGGGTTCTTTCTAACCCTAGTTTTACAAAGTTCAGCTCAACTCTTGGAAGCTGCATTCAATCTTTTTAGCCGCTTGCTCCGAGCCTGAAAGAAGACCAGCACTGTCATTTGAATGTTGGACTTAAATGAAACATGAGAAAAAATGCTTCAAAACTGTTTCAAAAAGGTCTATCATTCATCCAACACTTTACCAACTAACTCACCTCGCAAGGTTCTAACAGAATGTTCCAGCAATAGCAATTTGCAAACCCTGCAATCTCGAGCGTGCAATTAAAAGAATGAGACAATCATACCTCCGCAAATCGGTGTGAACCGCATAATCAGTGGTTAAGAAGGAACCCGGGAAATGGATGTGTGTTTAGAAGATTGTTTAATAACAGTCGAAAAAGCCTCAGTCATCGTCTGACATGCCATAATCGGAAACGCTTGGGTTCCGAGAGATTAGCGTCGATCATCGTCGACGATTTGATTCGCGGAATAGCGAAATCGCGTAGATCCGCGAGCCGGTTTGCAACTAATCAGTCTCTATTTCGCGAAGTCCCCAACAGGGTATCCATTCGGGAGGTAGATCGTGCACTGATCAGCGGATTTTGATCCCCGCTAGATCGCTAATTAGATCGTCAACTCGTTTGCAGCGGCTATCAACGGCGTGTCGTGCGTGTCTCTTATTATCCGGTGCAATGAAAAACACGTGCCGCCGCTTATCGATCGATTATGGCATTGCACGTAACCCTCGCGACGGGTACACGTGGATTGAAAAGAGGGGCTCCCGACGGCAGGTGTTCCTCTGTCAATATGTAGATTACGAGATCGTGCATGTACCATCTGTGAAAGTTCCGAGGGAAATTTTTGATTTCCACGTTATTGGTTCTCCCGCGATCCCGATAGATCGATGGGGAACGTTGCTCTGTTCGAGGTATCCTTCAAGTTTCGAATATTAAGCCACCCGATCCCGTAAATTTTAAAAATTCGATTTGTCCGCCCGGGGAAATCGTCGCGAATTTGATAGAAAGTTTGGTGGCGCGGCGCGGAGCGGCGTCTCTCGCGAAAAGCAGCCGGATTAAACTTAGGGACCGTAACGAAGATAAAAGTGGAGGAAGGGAAATTAGTTCTTGCAAATTAGTGGATAATAACTTTTTAATTCGTAGCAGTCTCCGTACAATGGAAAAGAGGCAATGTTCTCGAAGAATCGAGTGTTCTGTATCGTGTTCCGCAAGTAATAATGATGTAAAATGACACGATGTTTCGTTAGTACTTTAAAGTGGTTGTGTTCCGATGAAAAGAAAGCATTGAGAGAAGCATTAATGCCGAGCCGTCAGACGATCGTTAATTGAATTTAGTTGGCGGCTCGATTTGCAAGAATATTAATTTGCATAAACAGCTGCAGTCTGATTATAATCGACAGCGGAAATGAATGTTCGTCAAACTGTTACCTAACAGTCGGCGTGACACAACCGGTCGTTACAAATCCATTACACGACATTATCTACTATCGCGTTTAGCCGAAACCACGATTTTTCTTTATCATATTACCCTGTACACACAGCGAGGTTAGACCGCTACTGGATTGACTGTAAAAACAGTGGAAAAAATTTTTCCATGACTAAATCTTCCATGGATTTGAAGATTGAAGCATCCTCTTTCCAACGAGAACACAATAATTCATGTACCATCCACAGCATCTTGTTTGCTAAACACCTCGCAGAATCGAATCAGCCTCTGGGAACGATGATCGATTCTGCAAATTTCTAGTCGGCGTTGTTAAACGAGACGCCGCGTGAGATCCGATTACGGCGAGGGGTAAGATAAATAAAAGAGAAGAAAGAAACATTTACGTGGTGACTGGTAGGTAGGCGTTACCCGTCGGATATGTGTTCCTCGAAGAAAAATGATTTCCATCGAAGTTACGGGACGCGGTTACGAGACGAAGACTATTATTCTTCGGTAAATACGTAATGCCCGTGCGCGAGCTTTTACGAGCGAGTTTTGACAGTGTTTGCGAATCCCCGCGATTCCCAAAGACCGAGAGAGAGAGAGAAAGAGAGAGAAGAGAGAGAGAGAGAGAAAGAGAGAGAGAGAATATTCTGTCACAGGGTGTGCTGTTTTATTTGACTTACTTACACTCGGCTGTTTGCCCGGGCGAAATTTATTACCGCCTGTGTGAACCGATTGTTGACGGTATAATGAATCAACGCGCAGTGTTTGCCCGCGGATAAATCGGTTAAACACCGTGATCAGCACTCTACCATAATACGTCAAACTTGCATAATATTAAACCGCTAATGTTTCCGGTCTGAACGCGGCGGAACTTTCCAGCACGACGACCATTTCTATCGCAACGGTGGGGTGCGGTGTAGTGGCGGCTGCCGAAAATTAAACGAAGTTACGCGAAATTTATATTGCACGACGCCAGGACGGGACGCGACACCGCCACACTCCCCTGCACTCTACTCTTCTCCTTTTTTCATTAATATTATTTGTCTCTTACCGCGGCCGCAATTTTAATTCGGCTCCCGGACACGGGAGGGGCACGCGGAATTTTAATTTAAATCACGCGACCGGCACGGTTTCACAGCGCGAGGACACTTCGCGGTCGCGTAACGCGTTCATCTGCGTGAAAAAACTCGTTTCGAAGAAACAGATGCGGGTTTTCAGTTGATCTTTTATTGACTTCTACCAGAGGGCTTCTCCCGATGAGCTTTTTTTTTATTGTTGGCTCGATGGGATATTGGATTTAGCTGCGTTATTGTCTTTCGCGAGGTCTTTGAGAATTGCTTGTGTACTCAGGCCCCCCTTGTGTAACGAAGAGTGACGCACTCGTCGAAAACGAAATTCTGACGAAATATTGAGGGGATTTATGATGCAAGCCTTTACTCAAACATGGTTCTTGCGATTTGCGTTCCAGGCTACATAACTTTCATAACACGAGTTCATTTTTAAACTGCATTTCTTTGGAGATTTCTTTTTGCGAATTACAGGGGCCAGGAAATTGAATTGAATCATTCAGTGCATGGCTTCATTCAATCACGTTCTTGTACACAACAGATCAATATTAAAATCTATGCTACAGAGAGAGAGCATTAAGTATTGAGCATTGATACGATATATGTCGACTGTTTAAAAGATTGTATGAACTTAGGACACACACTTCGTTGCATGCTAGCGTGGAAGTTAGCACAATAAATCTCCTCCAACAGTGCTATCATTGTGAAAGAAACAAAAGCTTGTTTCGCGAAAAAAATAGCCGGAGGATCACGGTTTAAAAATTGTGATAAATCGCGTCCGGGACAAGGGGGATCGGCGATATTTCCAGGATCGAGGGTTTCACGGAAGATCTGCGAAGCCGAGGGATCCGCGTGACTCCCCGCGATAAATCAATATTGTCCTTTCGTCGCCGATTTTAAATTGCAAATCTCACGCCGGGAATTACGACTACCTGAGCAACACGCACAGCGCAACGTGATGTTCGGCACGCTCGCGGACGTCACTGGTTCTACGGGAGTAAACACCGTGTATGTACATCGCGGAAAGGACGTACGAGTCGTAAATCTGCATGGCCGTTTCTTTTTCTGCCGAAAAACCGCGCAGATATGCCGGAAACGGATAAGGAATAGAGGCGGCGCAGTAAGAACATCCCGCGTGTCAATGTCTGACTCGGTAAAAAGGATGATAAACGGCTTAAGATCGCGATCACGTGACCGCGAATTTGCCAGGCGAAAGATGGATCTTCGCGAACGACTGGAAAATATTTGTAGAATATGGTAGACTGCTGAAAAACGTGAGTTATGGTCCTTGGGGCTGTGACGACAGTTTTCATGCACAACTTTATGACTAGACCGCTGATCTTCAGGTTGCTGAAGACATTGAAATTCATATAACAGATGCTCGATTATATTCAAAAGTATGAAGAATCGATCAACAACAGTTTTTCAAACACTTATAAAGACATTTAAAGATGCTAATAATATTTCTTTGCTGGGACACGTTTCTAAACATTTGTTCTTATGAAAGAATAGCAATTAGTAATATAATTGCGCAACAACTGGAAGTTCCAACGCTTAGAAAAAGAAGACGACAATCGGCGCCTTAACAATGCGTTAAGCATTAAACTGGACAATGGTTGTTCTAGTCATGCTAACGAAGAATTCATTACTGCTGACGTATCGTTTCGTAGGATTATAAACACGGACTTGGTGATAGTTTTCAATGAAACACTATAATGAGTTACGATGACGATCAAGATTACGTACGCTCGATCCGGTTATAGTGCACCGGCTGCTGTGGTTACACTGAGTCATCCAGAGAAAAACGTTTATCCCCTTGACATTACGCATTGAGACGCGAACGACGATCAGTTGCTACCTCTGGTGATCTGGTAATTGATGCCGAGGGACCGATGGATTTGATTAGGGCGATTGGACAGCGAAATTAGGCACTTGGATATGTTCGGTTCCAGATGTGGCATGGATATTTCTGCTGTTGTGTTTAACTTGTACATATAACTGATGCCAAAGCTGGTCTATAAAGAGTTTAAATTATTGTTCATTTGGTATTGTTCATAAGGTTGCATCAAAGTGAATAGGGAAGTTTGGATTTCCTTCCAACTGTATTAAAAATTAACTACATTCACCAAAGTGCTTTTAGCAACTTTTTGGTCCGAGATTTCTCGCTTTGCGCATAAAAAGATTTTTTTTTAATTTTCACGTGGGAGCCACGATCTGAAACAAAGTAATGTCGGTCAAAGTGCGTCCACTTCGAGTTTAATTCCGACCGCGTTAGGTTTGTCCACTTCATTTCGAATTAAACTAACTTAGTTTAGATTCAGATGTCGCGCAATGAACCAACCGCATAAAAGGGAGTTCTCCGGCAGCTTTATCCGCCTCGTGACATTTTACGAACATTCCCGTACGTTCTACTCCTTTTCATGCGAGCTATTTATTTATGCTGTGTAATGTAACGGTTCATTATAAATTGCTTTGTCTGCATCGCAATCAGTGAAAAAATAAATGACAAAACGTTCTCTCATAATTTATTCGTAAATTACACCAGTCTTTAAATTTTTTTACTTAATGGGAGGAGGAGGCAGCAAAATAAATGAAAAGAAGTGGGCACGCTCGCACCAAACGATTCAACGTAGTTAGCCATCAATTCCGCGTTTCTAAAATAAAGGACCCTTCAAAAAAGCAACAAACGTGGCCCGAGACTCAGCTCCGGAGAATGACTAATTTTCGTTAAATTGGTAAGAACACGGCTTGGGTCGAGCGGAGAAATGGCACGGCGACGCCGCGTCCTGGCAATTACGTGCAAAAACAGAAGAGTGTCACAAAGAAATTCCGTCTACCTTGATTAAAGTCGGATCTGCATCGCGCGTGCGATTCTGAATTAACTAGGATCCGACTCGCAAGAAGATATTTTACTATCCAAACTGCGCCTCAGTGGAAGACACCGATAAATTATTTCCACCGGCGGACGCAAGAAACGCTTGGAACCGAAAGGAAACGAAGAAAAAAAAAGAAAAGGACGCAAACAGACAGCATAAAATGCATACTATGGGCGGTCGTTTCATCCGCTACCCGGCGTTCAATATTTCATTCTCATTTCACCGGGAGAAGGAGAGAGAGAGGAATAGGGAGAGTAGTATACTTCATTTCATCCGTTGGACACCGAGGGAGCAATTTAATTTTCACTGGAGAAGAAGAAACGTTATCAGCTCTCGAGATGTTAAGGCGGGCAAACGCCACAAAGGATACAGCTGCGTATAATCGCGCTCAAATATGGCCCATTATCTAACATAGAGAGTGGCTGCGATACGCGTGACGTTTAATTATGGAATGCCGTGGGGAATCGTGAGCAAACGAACACGATCGATCGATCGGATCGAAGGAACGATTTCTCCGTTGCTCGTCGCTGGTCGAATTGTAGATGCGGCAAAATACGATCTCCAGCCGCCGACGGCGACAATAAATCCTCTCGTAAATAACCCGCACGCGTCCGGCGCTGACAAATTAATTGTCGATGCGGAATACGGCCGCGTTAGTTTGCCAACGAGGAGACCGTCTCCTGTAATTAACACCGTCATCGGGTGCGAACTGCTTTCGAACGGTTCTCCTATCGCAAAAAATACCGGATTGCGCAACGTACGTGAGTCAGCCAGCTGTGAGCCGCGGGAATGAATGATTTTATGCATGTCGCGTTTTTTTCGCGGGTTCAAAGGCTCCGCGTGAATCACAGGTTTGTTGATTTTACTCGGGAATCTTCAAATAAATTGTGTATTAACTTTGGCGATTACCGAATGTCCTGCTGTTTTCACACTTTTTCTACAATTTTCTACAGTTGTTGAATTACTGAATTTCATTTATGTGCAGCGTCAGACGTACACAAAGCGATGATATAATAAGCAACTTGGGGGGGCGGGGGGTATTAAGTGTTTTCACATTTTGTAACTGGCAAATTTTTGCACGAGGCGCAGCTCGATTATAAAGGATCGATTAGATCTCTTTTCGTCTGCTGTCTGTGCGCCGTCGATTCTCGCGGCCAATAAAATGTCGCGAAAAGGGAAAAGGGAAAGAGAATGAGCCGAGAGTGGGAAAACGAACGAAGCTGCATTTGCCGGTCGCGAGTTTGGCAAAAATTTAAATCACGTCGTGTGGCGCCCGCACGAAAAGCCACCGCCGCGCCGGGGTGAGGAGCTCGAACTTTCCTGGCCCGATCTGACCGCTATCGGTCCCCGGTGCATCTGGAGAGAAGCCAAGTGCAACGTGACGTAACGGTGCGCAATGACGTGCCGCGGTGCATCGCAGGGATTAAACCATGGAAGACCGAGCCGTCGTTCCGTGTAACGTCCGCTCAAACACGGAAACAACCTGCCCCCTTGTCGCGATTTACTGTTCTTGAAAACCGAATCCAACCTCCATGCAGCTTCCACCTTCAGTGTACATTCTTATTTTTAGAAAGCACGAATTGTAGGTTTATTCTACTAATTACATCTACTCTCAAGATTAAATACCTTAATGCATATTAAATTCTGTATGAACATTCGTCTCGTGTTTATATAAAAAAAAAAACTAGAAGGAGGGTAATAATGTTTATTACATTTTACATGAACTTCCTAAACTCCAGTAGCTGAAAAAATTAAGGATCTCGACATAAATGAGTAAAACCTGAAAAATACAAAATCCCTACGGTATCGTTTTGCTGTTATGAAAAAGCAGCTGACACGATTAGAAACATCGGAGAACACGTCTAAAATGAACGAAGGTCCGTTGAATAAGTAAATCAGGTTACCGGAAGCTTTCCACCCTCGACGACTTTTTAAACAAACGTTTAAAAAGGAACGTGTAAATGGTTGCCGTTGTTGCTCTCACGCGGGGGCCTCATTGTTTCTAACTCGCCGAGCGGAATGTAACACGCAATTCAAACAAGAAATCAGTAAACCGAGGGCGTGTTAATGTGTCGAGTGGCCGACAGTTTTCAGCAATAATCCGCTGCTTTGTGCGTGGTGTGCGGCACGTTGAAGCCCCGGCATTCACGTATATACGTACATCATTCGAAATGCTATGCACCCAGCGTGCGCGCAGAATGTCTATTACTACATTTCGGTTGCTCAACCGACGAAAATAAACTGCGGCTGCTGCCAACGATATCGATACATTAAAATTCAGTTACGACGAACTCACGGTTTCGGATCGAGCCTCGCGGGGTAATAATCGCGCGTGGCGCTTTGTCGTTTAGTGCACCGAACGTACGTTGAACGCAGACGGGGTCACCTAGTAGATTTTCCATTCCTGGAAGAAACAGAAATTGATATTTAAAGCGGTTACGTCTATCGTGTTCAATAAAAATGCGCCGAATTAATTTCCCCAGTAGATAATGGCCAATTTATTTATGTAAGTACGTTGTTCCTCCATTTTTCTAAACGATTCCCACGCCCGTCTCGTTCGCCTAATAAACCAACCACATTCTCGTCGAGATAATGAAATTGCCGGCATCGCATTACACGACGAGCGGAAGTAAACGAGGAAAAAACCAACATCCCAGTCGCCCGAGCGAAAAGCAACTCGTCTTCTCGAAAATATTTTTAAGCTAGTCAGCTGTGTCTCGGCGAGATGAGACGTTACGGACACAATTGGCGGGGTCTTAATTAGATACTTAAACGGCGGAAAATTACCGTGACGTCCGATGAAACGTCCGATTCCACGGAGCTCGTTCTCTCGCTAATTGTTCGATGAAAAATAAAATTGGACACTTTTTTTGTATTATACAACACATACGACAATATTATTCGATCGAACATCTTGCGTCAGAGGCCGCTATCAGTCATGAGACTCGCTCCGATCGAGAACACGAAGCTACTCGGTGATAATTGCCGATCGGCCAATTAACGATGTCCTTAATGCGAGCTGATAATTCTGGGGGGGGCCTTCGAGAATCGAGGGAGATCGAGACATCGACGCATCACGGGTTAACTCGAATCGGTAAACAGATGATGATATTTGCGACGGAACCAAGCCGGATCGTCTAATCAATCGATTTTGTTCTCGTCGACCGATAGCCAGGCTTCGTGACCTCTGTCACAAATATGACAGTCGTGACCGTAACGACCGAAGAATCGTGAAAAATCGCGTCGAACATGCTTTACAACTCAACTGGACAAACAATGTGATTAATGAGTTTTTTCTAACGGAGGCTGATAAAAAGTTCAGAGCGAATCTTTGATATGGTGGTCACGAGTGAGTATGGCTGCGGTTATATAATTTTACGAGTGATTATGTTCAGATTTATCGTCTTCGTTTCGAAGAGTTCATAATGTGCTAAATATAGACGGGATCTAAATTTTGCCGATTTTAATTGCGTAATTAATGATTTTGTTTATCGCATCTGGGAGCGGATGCTCGCTGAGTCAGCAAAATGGCGGGCAAGGAGATGAAAAAAAAATTAATTTAAAGAGACTTTAGTATTTTAGTACCGAAGTCGCGGAACGTTCATTTTAGTGGCTCTCCAAAACGCATTTCAAAGAACTCCAATCTATAACATTCACGGTAGAGCAAATATTAGTAGTAAAATTTTGCGAATTTGATATTCAATATGAGGATTTACTACGTCCAAGTACATAAAAATCGAACAAATTATTGGAAAATCTATAAGTTTTACGGTGATACGATACGTATAATAAAATCGTGTGAACGATATCCGATATCTGGAGTCATTATATTGGTTCTGCCTCTAGAACGGCCGCCATTGGAACGTCTAAGAATCAGAACAATCCTAAACATAAGCTGCGTGGTACGTTAAATCGTGATTTGAAGAAATGCTGCAGAAAATCCAAAAATTTCATAATGGGACGACTCTGATGTAACAATACTGGAATTTACTGATATCCTCGTAAGATTTATGAAATTTCAATAATTGTAAATAAAGAAATTAAAAAATCGCGAGTTTCAGAAGAAGTACTAAGAATGTTGTTATCCTGCTGCTAGTCTTCGCAGCCTCTTCCCGTGACTTCTGTCTGGCGGGATAATTATTGTGTTGCGACGGTAATTGGATAATTGCACACCTGATAGATTTATTGCGGCTATGACAGGCACGCCAGTGAACGGTGTGTGCCGGTTTTACGACCGTGCGATTAAACAGTAGACGGTACGTGTACAGAGAGAAGTCTAGTCTGAAGTTTATCATCCTAATGCAACCTGGAGGCTACCGAAAGCTGTTTTGACAACCTTCCAGAGCTGCGTTCTGGCCTCCAGAAAGGCTGTGCCGATTATGACACTGTCAGCCGTTTCGAGGCGAATGGGGACAACTGTCACATGTTATGTTCTACACAAATCCATGAATAAATTAACGTGACAACAATTACGATTGGGTCCAAAATGATCCTTTATCCGAGGATTAATGGACTAAACAGATTGAGACTTTTATACAGAAATTTAATTCAATTATTTGTATGAAAATACACTGTAATTAAGGACGCATTAATAAACCTTTCTCCTTTGCTCAAAATGAGAGCGTTACTCGCCAACACCGAAGGCTAACAGGAACCACTATGTCCAAAGCAGTAGAAGCGTTTATGCGCTATTTCGAGAGTACTAAAGCGTCGAAGGAGTAAACTTCGCGGTAATTACTGTTTTTATAAATCCGCGGATAGTTACATAAAGTTTCATCAACTCTAGCAGCCCGGTGACACGAAAAGGGCCGTACAATAAAAAGTTTCTTAATTACGATCGGTCCGGTTAAGATGCTCGCGATACTGAGGAGTCGTTGAGCAACTCGGAGTGTTCCTAAACGAGGACAAAGAGAGGAAAGGGTGGAGTAGAAATTTTGCTTAAACAGGGAATGGGATAACTACCTCTATAAAATCGAGCGAGTGAAATTTCATGCTTATTTTACCCGGTGCAGGGATAATCGAGTTGAAAGTGACTCGAATAGGCGATTTCGAGTGTCCACGACCATCGAGCACGACGATCGCCCTTGTCATGTGTCGATTCTGTCTTCGAAAGAGCTTTGATTACATCCTACCGGCGGAACTCGCGTAGCCGGTGCTGATTAAAAAAAGAGACCGAAGCTCATGCAATATGCATACAATCAGCCGGCAAAGCCTCGAGTGCTCGGCATGCTTTATCGTTAATCTCCGCGAGCCAATTACAAACACCGTTATCGCGGCAACTCGTCGTGCGAAAAGATTTTTATGTGGAATCGCGGAGAACGCTCGTCGTCGGACGTTTAGGCTTAGACTGTCATCACTGATCCGTTGATCGCCGGCCGTCCGCCAACTTGATGCCGCACGCCGCACGCCTTGTCTGGGGGATCATTGTAAACCTGAAAAATGTTATTCATTTATTTATCTTAACACAGGATTTTCCCAGTACCGGTACTACACGCCAGAATATACAGGTTGCACGCTTCGTGGATTAATGACAAATATTTACATAAAAATTTCATGGACTTTGAGAAAAGACAACATTATTTTCTATGTTCGTTATGGTGGAAACACGAATAAACCAGAAATACGAAATGTACTGCATTGACAAGACAGGAATATTTATATTCATAAAGTCTGCTGTTATGATCATTATGGCTATTTCTGTTCATATATTAATATTAATGTTTAGAACTGCGACAATAAATTCTGTAAATAAAATATGTTCTGACATAAATTCCGTTTCTTTTTTCGTTTTATTTATATGTTCTTCCATGATAAGGTAGGAAGAAGCATCATGATATTTTTTTAAGAACTGTCTAAATTTAATTAACGAATTTATTAGTGTACATGAAACGTCCAGAAAATGATTGTCGTTATATCTGAAATATTCAAAACTTGCTACGCAGATTTTTCTGGCCAACTGTGTATGTACTTGCCAAATATGTCATCCAATAACGAACTGAAACTGAACAATTTTTAATCTTCCACCCTTTTGTAAACAATAAAGATGAATAAAAAAGGTAACCATAACCAGAACTGCATGTCCAACGTGAAAACCGAGTCGGGTGAAATTTACACAGGACAATTTTGGATGTAGTCAAAATCCCGCAAATCCGGTGGAGGTTATCGCAAAAGCTGATCAATCGCCAGGAGAAATTCTTTTTTTCCGATGGTGCGGAGGGATCCGAGCAGCAGAAAGCTTCAATTAAATTTGCAGGCGATTGCCATTTGCGGCAACGGAACCGCGACGTTTTGCGAACCGTGGCTGGGTCGACGTGCAGGAATATTTAAAAGCGAAACGTTGTCGAACGCACCTGGGTTACCTCGTCGTCTCCTGCACTGGCATTGTTCTCGTCCTGGCAGGATACGCTTCTTCGTGGTGGCACTTCGTTTCTCGCTCGAGTTTGTCGCGTTCACTTCGCTGGGTATCCTCGTCGGATCTCGTGAGCCTTCGACTTCATCGAAGTAGAAACCTCGTTAGAGGTCGGCGAAGTGTACGGGAACAGGAAGAGGAAGTCGGGCTTATCGGTAACCACAGGGCACGCGTCGCCCATAATTTCGGGAACATCGACCGCCGCGAAAGAACCTCGGATACTGAAACTGTTTCTCCTCGGAAAATATTTTCCGAAAACCTCGACGAGCTTCCAGGAACGCGAAATATTACTCGGTTCGCCAAATCATACTGTCGGCTTGCTAAATTCTGATAAATATCCATGAAATACAGAACCGCGCTTGGTGCAAGCGAAATGGTACTTGTGACCGTAATTCGTACAAATGAAATACATGTTAAGAAATAATGCACAAATAATAGATGCACAAATTAATTCGTAGCGAATTTAATGGACACTTACAGTACCGTACAAAATAATAGGACATTTGATGTATTTGTATATTTACCCTGTATATTAGATATGCCCTTCAAAGTATCCATATAGAATTGCAGGTTTGTATCTTGTACACGAAAGAAATTAGAGAGAATAATGTAGACATATATCATAATATGTACATATATCCTATTGTGTTATATGAAATATACAAATACGTCAAATGTCCTATCATTTTGTTCGGCACTGTACAAACGTGCACGCGATCGGTGAACATTTGCTTCATCTAAATATTGCAATTTAAAATGAAGTTCCAATTAATTGACTGCGAGAGCCACGAATGAATTTATACAGCTAAATATGTACAAGACCAATATACCTACATTAGTGAATATGCATTAATTTCAATAGGATTGTTTTGTTTCTCAATCAAAATTTATTATAGAATTGTTAAATGATTGAAAAATGAATGTCATTTCTTCCGTAGAAATATTTAATCGCATCCCTTGGTTTCTTAAAAAATTATATTAAATTCACGTTATCTATACATATGTATGTGAGTGGAAAACGATGGACTTTTGGGACATATTAATGCATTAATCATTGAATACATGGCGACCAGGTCGAGGTAGAGTGAAACAGTAATAAAAGGATGTGGTAGAGGAAAAATTGACATTTCTCCGTTTTCTATTTCGCTGAAAATTTTGATCCCCGGCAAAAGGAACGCAGGAAATTTCTGCCGGAGTATCCGTATGTTTCTGCCGGGGAAAGTCTAATTGAATTTGTATGTTCTCTGCGAAGGGAACACGTGCCGGTCCAGTTCGAGTAGATTTCATTTTGCGACGCTAAAACCTCTCTATATGGTCGTGGACATTTTTTGTCAAGTAAGGAAAGCAGAGATTGTGGGAGTGGCTTCATGATCGGTGCGTAGAATGAAAAATTCAAGTCGTCTTGATCCAGTTCGGTATGCAGTTTTCAAGAAAGTGAACTAGATCTTCTACAGTGATTAACCCTCTATTGAATGAATTTGTATGATGAGTTGAAAACAATATATATGGCTGCTAGTCTACTTAAAAATGAGTGTGGTCATGAGATAAATAATACAATTTTATTCGAAAATGTTATTTATTGCATTTTACTTGCATTTACTTATTGTATTTTATTGCATACGCGGTTCTATTCGTAAGCGCAATGTTTCCACTTGGAACCAACATGCTCAGAGTCTTCAGTATTGTTTACATAATTTACTATATAACATTTGAAATTTAAGTCTTCAATTGGGAACGGAATGCAATAGAGGTTTAATTATATCTATCTATGTTCAATTTAAAGCTACAGAATTCACTTCCAAATTCACTTCCAAATTCGGGTAGAAAAATCCTGCGCAAATATCCGACCGCAATTTATTCGCGACTAACCAGGACAACAAAATCGCGCAATTTCGCAACGAATGTCCCGCGGACCGCAGAGGACCGAGCGTCCGATCGGCCACAAAAATAGAGAATAAACCCGGTGGCACAGTCGTGTCCTGTTCCCGAATTAAAAAAGGGAGCATTTAAACAAATTCGGTAGCGTCACACGCGGCTCGAAATAAATTCGCATAAATGTCGCGAAAGCCGCACGTTCGCGGGATGATACGTCAGCGCGGGATTCGGTGCGCGATAAAAATTTGATTGGGCCGGCTCCCGGAGAGCTGATCGCGGGATCACGCATTTCGAATAAATTTGCACGCGCTCTCCCTTTGCTGGCAATGAGTCGTAATCAATGATATGGCGCGTGACCGTCGGCCCGGCCCGGCGGGTCAACGGGCCGGCCGACCCATCAATTAAATTCGCGGCCCGCCAATTGTTTGTCTTGTGACTACCGTTCTCGTGATCGACTGGCTTCCTTGAACTCTCGGAGCATGTGCTCGCCGGAATCGCGCGCTGCCAGCTAATCGATTCGCCGAGACCGCAGAAAACGAGACGATCGCTTTTCCGCGGAAACCGCGATCCTCCAGGTGCCAATTTAGGGCATTTCCAGGAATTATTTAGATTTCGTGCCGATTATGTGTAATTGTGGTCGGTGATTCGAGCGTTTTCGTTCGAACGAGAACGGCGAAGAAAAATTCGAGACTTCGCACGTACGGTGACTCCCATTAATATTCGTTGTCTTTAGTAAAGTGGTTTCGCACACGATTATGGAGCAGATTAATTGGTTATTATCCGTCGAGGTTTGATACAAATCTTGTTTTCGAATCATAAAATTTACATATTTCCCATGACATTTGAATAGATGTAATTGGACACGCTATCTACTGCTTCAATTATACTCTGAGAGAATGATTTTTGTTATTATTTCTAGCATCATTTACGCAGATAAGTTTGGATGGTTATTGGAAGTAGATGGCGCTGTTTAATAATGGAAGAGACGAGCAATAGGCGATCCTTTCGGCTGCGTTCACACCTGGAAGACTTTACCGAAAGAATTTTGATTCATTTCACTTACAAAATTATATGAAAAATGTCTGTGCTATGATCATTTTGCTCATGATATTTTAGATCGCTTATATTTTTCTCTTATGAAATCGATAGAGCTGCTCTCTAGCGCCACGGTAGTGAGAACGCGGCTTTGAAGTCGCTGCCAGCGAGTCCGGTAGTCAGCAAACTGACTTCCGCGAGCGGGAATAAGTTTCCCAATGTCTCTGAACGATTACCATACAATGTGCGAGGCACTTTTCTCCCATTCTTAATGAATTCTAATCGCCTGACGAAGCTAATATTTGCCGAGGAAACTTGAGTCACGCGTAATCTTCCGGTCCTTGGCCCCTGATACTTTCCGATAAGAGTAGTGGAAAAATTACTATGAAAAATTCCATAGAAAATAATCCTATTAAGTCCCCACCCGGGTCCGATTGTTTGAAATCATCGTCGACACGACGGAAACACGGCAAGCAACTAATTTCTACCGTTTGCTCTTTATCGCTGATGATAAATGGGTTCTGTACTAGTTTTCAGCTAATCGCACGTGTGTTACGAAACAGCCGGTTCGTCACGTGTTCTGCGCTCGTAGGCGTTCTCTCCTTTCCTCGGAAACATCTGTTTACGAAAAAGTGCGATCACATCTGTCCTCCTTCACCGTAGAAAATAAAAACTCATTATCACTAGTCTCCCACTCTGCCCTTCACCTTCCACGACGTGACTCCCCCATTTCCTCATCAATTCTACCATCTTGCAGTGGTTATTAGCCTAATTACTCCAAGCCATGGGATTTTGCATTCTATAAATGCAACTTAAAAATTAAAATTCTTAAACTTACATGAAATAATCAATTTCACTGGCATAGGACAAGAACGAACATGCACTGATTATTAACACTTTACCTACCGGAAGCCTATTAATAGGATTTTCAATAATCGTGCTGTACCAAAAGAAAGCATAGAAGTTTTCTTTTACATTGCAATCTTAAATGATACTATTAGATGACGTTATTGAGGATGAGTTGTTAGTTCGCAATGAAAATTGCTGTTGCTATTGAAGGCTCCATTAAAAAGTGTTTAGCCATGTACCATAGATTTTTCAAAATTATGCAATAATCATCGGTCGGTCGTGTGCTAAAAAATATCAACGATTATGTTATCTTGCAGAATGATAGAAAACAGATCTCCAATGATGCATACAAAGTATGAATCATATTTACCCATCTATTCTCGGTTGGACAACTTAAAAAACAGAAGTGTTTGCAACATTACAAATATAGTACAAAATAAGACAAGGCCACTTAAATATACAATTTAAAACCATCCATAGAATGCCAGATTTAAAATTTTCTGCAGATTATCACGAATGTATGCATTTTGCAATCTGCATCGAATGATCCCGCTCAAAGGCAGACAAAGTGGCAGGTATTTCGGAAATTTCTGACAGCGATTCTGGAAGTTTTTTGCGAGTAAGAGCATTCACTTCTGTTTTCGTTGGCATCAAAGACCGGTGCCAGGGGATTCGCAGGAACGCGAGCGATGCTCGATCATAGGGACAGGATCAAAAGCGGTTTGGTCGAGCATGGAAATCGCGATGGGATGTTCTCGGAGAGCCGTGGCCAGGAACTCGTCCGGCAGACTTTATCGATGGCCAAGTCAAGCGAAACGTTCTCTCTCTCCGACGATTATTCCGCGTGTAACGCCCGCTCCCGTCGCATTCTTGCGATCTTTGATCGCCGCGCCGGGCTACGCTCAAACGCGGAAACGCTGGGTTTCTGGGAACGGATCCCGTTGCTCGCGGAACTGTCGAAATTCTTGTATCAATCGATGTAAACTTCGGATCCGAAAGCCTGAAACAGAGCACTTTGTGCCGACTCGATGCGATCCCTTTCGCTGCACCTCGAGCCGAATCAAAGCCTTGCCCCCGATACTTGATCGCTCGTGCAAAACTGACGATGGTCTGCGTGAAAGATTCCCTGGAAATGCAAACAATTATTATAAAAATATTAAATACAACGTAAAATCGAAAAAAAATTAAACTAATGAAAAACGTGACACTTTGCCCGACAGCATTCCAATTTATTTCCAGCGATGACGATTGATTAAAGTAATCGAACGGCATATAAATTTGTAAAAATACACGGCAGCTGTTTACAAAAGGGATCGATGAATAGCGAATATTTTTCGTGTTTTGCAAGAGCGCTCGAGATAATTGCATCGAGCGAATGAAATGTTAATTTGTATGAAACTCGTTCCCGTCACCGTTGATACCTTTCAACGGTGGACAGCGCGAACAATTCGCGAACGCGCTGACGAATAAATATTTAAGATAACGTAAGGGAATTAGTATTGATTCACGTTCTTCTTGCGCGCTCACGCAAGCACATTTTGACGGATGCAAAATTCGGCTGCATTAAATTATGAACATGAAGCTGGCACGGTTCCATCAGCCCTTTGCGTATTTGTACAATATTTGCATGAGCATATACGCGTATATTTGTATAGTTGACTGAATTAATCGACGAGCTGGTGTCTCCTTGACTCGCGAGTTTCATAGTTTCTCGCAACTTTGATTATATTTTGCTGTGTCAGGCACGGGAATCGCGAAAAGCAGAGGCTTCAAGCTTTAAAACGAGTACGGATTTATTGTTGTACGATTTTTTCCCACGAAACTACAACAATTCGAATAACATAAATTTCTTGAAATTTGTGACAGTCGTTGAAAATGACATGTTTAGAATTATTTTGTTATCTTGAAAAATTCGATATCCCAGCTACACAATAGCTTAAACATTTCGCTCGATCGCGAAATGTAATTGTCGCGTTCGATATTACGTTTCCAAGAATGTCGCTTTTATCTTGGACACAAAAGCACGGAAGAACTGATTCACAGGGAAAACGGTGCGCTATGCTATCATCGGAGCACGGTGTGAACGGTGTGAACGGTGTGCACGTAGATAGCACAGAGTTCTCTGCTTTCTCGCGAAGAGATGTAAGTGGCGAGGGACAAAAGGCGTAAGAAAAATTTCACGCGGAAGGTGTCGAAGGGCGCGAGGGACACCGACGGAAGCGGCAAATGTCCGCAAAGGAGGACGGCCATCATGGGCATTGTTCGAAAGTGCGACTCTCTCCCGACGAGCTCTCGCTCGCATTTACTGCGGTCGGCGTCTCATTGGCTGCTCCCTTAAAACACACCCCCGATATTTGTCAACGTTCGCGTTTTCGTTCATTGTGCAGCATACATTGTCTCCTTTTTGCCGGGACACGAGGCCGAAACCCTTAGGTTCTGATTAGAAATGGAAACGTCCTAGAATTAAATGGGGTACGTTCTCAATTTATTTTGGAAACTTTCTTTACGACATTCTGGTGTATTTGCTAAAGTTGTTAGTAGACACGTTCTAATAATTCTAGAATTTTATACAAATTGTTGGTTTACCTGTAAATTCACCGACAATCATTTCAAAAAAATGGCTCCCATTCGTCTCTGTCGTAAATGAATTAAATCCGCAGTAATAAAATCATCAACGAAGCGCAATTAGAATTTTCTACGCATCGTCGTGGAGGTGTAATATACTGCCACCCACATCACGTTGCAATCTGCGTCGTATAATCAGTGAATCCCACGCAAAAGACGAAATTCTTTTCAAACCGAACAAATGAACTTCAAAACAATCTCCTCCCAAAAATTGCGTCGCCAATCCGGTTCTCGAACAAATTGCACGCGTCCCTATAGTGTCAGAAGCTCTCGCAGGTGGGGAATAGAGTTTCTGGAAGGGGCGTGGTAGGTGAAACACGTCAGACGGCAAAGGATTACTGTTTTTCAGGGAAATTTCCACGAGCCAGCGCCGAGCGGCGTCGATAGACGCGCATTCTAACTAGAAGGCAGCCGCCACTGATCCTTGTGGTGGTAGAAGAGGCTTGATACCTGTGCAGACGAACGAACCGACGGAATTGACTGCGGCGCCGTGCGTCTCGACGATATTCACCGTGTGTCTCATCCTCGCACAAGTGCCTCGTTCCCTCCTCTGTGATTTCCTAGAAGGGTTACATGCGGTTGCACACTAGGTTTCGCACGCCCTGGGCCGGATCGAGGAGGTTTGGGAACGATGTCGCGGTTATTAATACTATTCCTGCAAAAGCAGTCGAAAGACACCCTTTATAATTCTATTCTAGAGCATTGAAGGGAAGATTGCAGGCTCTGTTATGGATTCTTCGTCATTTTGACTATCATTTGTCTCTGATGAATTGATTTAGGGATCCGTGAAAGAATATTGATCGTCGCGTTTGTACCAGATGATTTATTGTTATGGCGCGTGGACAGTGAATTTTTATGCATTTCATAAAACATTTTCAGGTTCGTAAAATATTCGATAGCGTTTACGTTAATAAAAATTTTAGACATTTTCGATTTATTGTTTGGTATCCTTTACTGAAATTTGCATAGAGACATGCAGTTCACTGATACGTCAATTCTACTGAATTATTATTCGACTGTTTATCTCGGATGATTTATGAGCCAGACAATTCATCAATACCACTGAAAAGAAAATGATACGTCTGTTATCGATTGGTCGTCCGTTATCAAACTAGCCGATCTATAAGCGATAATTAATTTAATTTAAAGACTGTTTAATATAGAACAGTGAGGACGTGGTGAAAATATACAATAAAATAGCATACAAGCGACTTTCAGTTTTGTTGAAAATGTGAGATGGTTTTAATTGATCGGCGCGGTTTCCGGTTTCTTCCGGGTCGCTGGTGTTTTCTTCGAACGCCTTCTCCCGGCGATTTCGCCGAGCAGTGATTGACAATGTGAATTAATTAGTCGGATTAAACGAGTTCCGATGCGCACGCAGAAAACAAGTGGCTCTTGTGTCACGTGCCGCGAGCGATATAGCATACGAACATATGTAGAATATATATATAAATACTGGCTTATTTATGAGGCAGGCGCGTATCTGCTGAACTGGAGCAGATGAATCCAGTTGCGGTATGCACGGCTATCGCTGTTTGCATAATTCGTCACGTACGCGATCTTCGTATCTCGCGTCGCTGGGGGTGGAGGACGGATCGCTGGAAAACTATACTTTTTAGTCGCGATTTTTAACGCGCTATAAACGCAAGGATCCTTGACGGGTGTAGGACGAGACCTTTGAAACTTCATGCCATTCGAATTTACAGGATCTGGAAAGTTTATTGAATCATATTCTAGTCTTCATAAATTAGAAAACATAGATTCATCTGTAGATTTAGGTTACCAGAAGATTGCACGACGTTTAGATCGTAAAGGATAGAGCAAATCGCCCGTGAACGACACGTGATCGCCGAGGATAAAGCACATCATTCGTGAACGGCACGTGATCGAAGAGGATACAACACGTTATTCGTGAACAACACGTGATTGTAGAGGATAGAGCATATTGTTCGTGCTAGAGTTATCGTGAAAAATATGTTGGTTTGACGTAGGCATCGCGTCAAGGAATTTCGACATTCGATCAAATCTGATCGAAAGCTTTTTATCGTGATCGTAACCCGACTGCTTCTTAAATATGATTTTTACGTGCAGAATGAATTAGCAATTGTACATAATAATGCTGTCACGATTATCCATTATACAACGATAAGTTAAATGGTGGCGATTGATAAAATCGTGCTTTCAGGGGAATATCTTCCAGGTTATCATTCAGGCATTTTTTAAGATTTCGCAACAAAATAAATTCATGCAAGTATTACAATATATATGCATTTAAATAAGAAACTCGTTTAATAAATAAATCCCCTAATCTTTCAGATAACTCTTTGATAAATGGAATGTTTAAAACTTAGAAAGAAGTCAACAGATCAAGTGTCTTCGAAATGAATATAATACAATGCCTCGAAGTAACCGCAGCCACGCGACACGTCTCGACGAAGTTTTTGCAATCGCATGAAAGTTTCATGACCGCTCGCGACAGTCACCGCGTCACCGTGTTTTTTTTTCGGTGATGTATAATACATTTAAACAAATGCATAAAACACGAGAGTCGATGCTCGAGTTTTTCTCTGGAAATCATTTCCCGGCCGTGGGGAATCTACTCGGAATAGTTTAATCTCGTTCGAATCAATTTTCCGCGGAGGTTCCGCGGCGAGTTTCCCGTAGAACCGTTCGTTTCGCCGAAGAAAAAGTTTCCGCCGGAAGTTATCTGGAACGGCAGTTTGCGCAAAAATGAAGAGGCGTCTGTCCGTTATCGGAGTTCACGGAACCCGCAGATTCGACGAGCGAACTCGTGCGGGTTTATTCGACGGATCTGCGAGAAGAACCGCATAATCTCGATTCTGGTGACTCGTGTATGAAATGTTTCGTCCGTCCCCGCACGGCTGAAAACACTCAGTCAATCGGCCGAGCGAAATGGGTTAAATGCGCCACGGTAAATAGCCGCGATTGATTTCGCATTGTAATGGCGGAAACGAGAGCTCGCGAATCTGCTAACTCGTATAGCTACCTAGCCAAAAATGTGGCGTCCTTTATTAATTAATCAGAACGAAGCATTAAAGCAAAATGATTCGTCGAATCTAAAAACGTATTCGAACAACGTGCATGAAATTAATTTGATTTTCGTTCTGTGAAAAACAAAAACAAAATCGAAACACACATACGCGACGCTCGAAGCATACGAAAATTAATTTGTCTTTTTCCTTGTTCGTCTGTCGGACGACTTGTAGTTATACATGTATTTATTATCGCGCTGATAATTAATATTAATTATTCGGCTGTGGAATAGAATTGTAGAGTTTGAAGGATTAGAGACGAACAAATACTTTGCATTCGTTACCTGGTAATACGATATTTACAGGCTAATGATTCATGTGGAATGAAGATTATACTCTAGAACTCTAGTTGATTAAGAGCGTACTCGAACGTGTTGGAAGGCGGTTTTGGAATTTTAATTATCTCGTGCTTGAAATCCAAGTTGCTTGGAGGAACGATGTTCTAACGTTTTCAACTCGCTTTGGGCCCGATTCCCTTTCGCTCGCTGAAGGGTGGGAGCGAGGAAAGTCCCCTTTTTTCGTCGGTGTTTGTAAACCCTTACTTTTTTCCTAAAAATTACTCGCGGGATTACGGTTTATGACACCTCGAAAATAGCCGAAATAAACCCTTATACAAACCGTGCTGCACAGTAAGGTAAATCCGGGTCCAGGTAGTCCATCTCTAGTTGCTTGCCTCGACCATTCGATTTTTATGGTTTGTAAAACCAAAACGCCTGACTCAGAACGATTACTTTCTAGGAATTAAAAGCGAGAAACTGAATTACCCAGTATACCGCCGCGTGATATAATAATCACAGCAATAAATGGATTCGAGGATTTATACGTTTATGGTATAGGCAAATATTAGGAATACAGTAGTAGATCAGAGATCTGGAGAAGGATCTGTGAGATATCTATATTTTATCATCTTCCTAGCGAACTGTTGCAGTAATCAAACATATTACACTGTGTGTGCCATAGTGACATTTTTATTAAACGGGCTACACTAATCGCGAAATGTAACACACGAAATATGCAAAAGGTTAAAGAGCAGAGATATGTACATACATACATATCTACGTACACCAGAAAAGAGATTATAATTTGATTCTGTAGCAAGTTAGTATTATGAATGGCTGTTTAGCCCACTACATTTAAGAGGGTATTTAATGGTTTCAGGAAATCTTTAGAAAATGTGCCGTCCGAAACAATCAAGAACCGACTTACGCGAATTTCGACAACAATGCCGGGTTCACGGGGTCGGCAGAATCGTCTTAAAAAATTCGAGCCATGCACCGAGTATCTCAGAAGTTCGATCAGCCATTGTTTGACTAGGCCAAGAGCTATCGAAGTCCCTTTTCGAGGAAGCTACTCTTGTTTTGGCTCAGCCCTTCTTGGCCCTTTTCTCTTGCCCTAGAAAAGATCGATCGCGGTTCAATTTTCTGCTCGACCGGAGCCTTGTACTCTCAAAACAGCAATCTCGAAATAAAAATAATTCCACGGTGCTGGGAGAATAGTAATTCTTGAAAAAACATGATCGCTGGTGCACTATTGCAGACAGCTGGTGAACCGGACTGCGAATATTTATGCAAATACTGATTTTTGGGGGCCCATTTGCATTTGAAGGAGTGATATTGAAATTTGTTTAGTTCAGCATAATAGGTTTACAGTGGGAGTCGATATTAATGTAATGCAATTATTTAATTGCAACTCGGCCAATTTCCCCATACAGAAATAAAAATATTCCTCCAGCCGTCATTCGATCGTGCTCTCAAGAACCGGAAACTTTTCTCCAGCTGGGAACACGCTCTCCGTCGAATTCCAAAATCTCGAAACCACGCGAATCGCCCAACCTCTTCATACTCGACTCTGAGACAGAAGTCGTGAAGTCGAAAATCTGCCATAAATCGCATCGCAGAAATCCCTCGTCATCGAAGAATCGCGTTGTAAAACACTCGACGCTGTGAAAACAAGCTCGAATCACCTAAACGCTCGTCTAATACCGTCATAACAGAATTCCCGGTTGTATCCGAGTAATCTTTGTGCCGTCGATCGGGACGAAATATACGATGGGTGTATCCAGGAACGAGTGTGTGCTCTCTGTCATGCAAATACTCTCGCGAAGAGACCGCGCCGATAAACAGCAGCGATACGCAGATAAGAAAAAAAGCTGGACAGGCACCGGCTGTCTTGGTCTTCTCTAGTCCCTTCCACCGGCAACCCCTCCATCGTTTTCCGGAAGATAGTCAGCGTCGGTCTCCGTCGCTCCCGATGGCAGCGCTGTCTGTCTCTCTCCGGGTGTTGAGCATAATAACGTGAAGTGGTTAACGGTCGGCGTTAGTCAGTACGTTCCGTCGACACCGATCGCGTCGCATTGATCGTATCGGGACCGAGAGAAAGACGAAAATTGCATTCGAACATTTTCAATTTTCGCACGCGTTGCAACACGCGTACACACCTTACTCGAATCACTCAACGTCTACATACACTATAAACACGCGTACCGGAGATTTGATCGATAATCGTATCGCCTAGATCAATCTAGAGATTAAAGACACCTAGGTTGAACCTAGGTTCAGTAAACTGTCTCGCGTCCGATTCAAACACGAAGCCCATAAAGACGATCGCAGAGGTCGCAGCTAACGTCGATACACTCGGTTTTCTCGGTACCACGAAGGACTCGAGGGTAAGGGTTGACACCGGCCAGCAGGACACTCCAGGATGACGATCAACCCGTCGTCCATGGTGATCGACTATCTGGTGTTCGTCGGGTGCATCATCGCCTCGTTCGTCATCCCGCTATGGGAGAAGTTCCGGGGACGACGGAAGGAGACCACCAAGGCCGATTATGTGTTTGCCACCGGGAGCGTATCCATGGGTGCCATGATGCTCTCGATTGCCAGGGGGACTCTGGGAGTCAGGTCTTTTCTGGGATACCCATCCGAGCTGTACTACAGGGGCAGCGCGATGTGGGAGACTGTTTATGGTATGCTGCTCGCGTACCCCATCGTCTGCTTCATCTTCGTTCCTGTTTACTACAGCCTCGGCATCACGTCCGTGTACCAGTACTTGGATATGAGGTAATTGTCTACTGTGTTGACCCGATTCGCGCGTGCTAGGATTGGATGAAAGAGGTGTCTGATGCTGGGGTTGGTTTGCATGGAAATTCGGAATGAGTTTTGGAGATTGATGCTGGTTGCAGGAGTGATTAGTATGGAGGACTGGCTTTCGGTTCGAGCTCTACTTGTTCGCGATGGTTTGTTACAGTCTCGACGGAAAAAATAACGTAAGATAAAAAAATAAGTTTGCGAAATTCATTTCCAGTGAATTAGGAAAACCCTCTGAAACAAATTTCCTGGCTAAATAATTTCGCGTTTCAACTACAGCGTAACCCTCGCAAGGTACTTCGGTAATCACACCAGCGACAAAAAGGCAGTAGAAGCTCAAAAGAATAGTAGTATCAGTGCGAACAGTCGCGCAATCGTCGCGTCATTACGAGAATTCAAAGCTAGGCAGCGCATGAAAAAATTAATTTCTTTGCCGCGTGATGTCTGACGTGTTGAGCCCAACACGTGAGGAAAAACGTGCAAACAAGTAGTGTACGTTTGATCCATCATCTTCAGAAAGAACGCGTTCTTTCGTACGGGAGCAACAACGAAAATAGATGCGGCTAAACATAATTGGCTATTAGAATTCCCAGTCCCCTGGCGCAAACACGTTTAAAAGACGGAAACATGCTAACCAATGAATTATCGAGTCAAGACCCCGCGCGCCGTGCCGGTGCGCGTGACTCATTTTATGTTTTGTCGGCTAGGAACTATGCTTGCCACGGCAATTAGCGGAGTCACTATACTCGAGAGAAGCTATAAATAATCCATTCGATTCGCGCAAATTGCTTTCCGATTCCCTATCAAGACGAAAAGAAAACAATGGAAGCGGAAACTCGTTCGAAATTCATTTTCTTTCCTTCTCGCCTACCGGGGGAAGGGGGAGGGGCACCGAAAAATTAGTTTTCGGGGGGAGAAGGGATTTAATATTCTCCGTTGACGGAATAGCGAGCGAAATCTCGGCTTTCATAAGAGATCCCCTCTCCCTCTGTTATTCTATCAAAATGACGAGGCTTGACGGATCACGGGAAAATTTAAATTCGCCGCGCTGCTCGCTCGAAACCGAAGCTGCTTTACATTTTCTGTTTACCTCGGGGCCCCTGCATAAATCGAGTCGAGCTTCATCGTCGAGAAACCCTAGTTGGGTCTTCTCGATTTTACCATTTAGAAAAAGGAAAGAACCCCGTGGATATACGAGAGAATTTGAAAAAATGTTTCGCGGTTTGGAAGAACACACGCGGTTCGGACTTTGATTTCGCGGCGGGCCTTGAGAACGTCTTTACGCTTAACGATTATGTCCGGCCGAGTCGAGACGTCTTCTAATTATGCTAATTTCGTCCAGGTTCAAGTCGAAGCTAGTCAGATGCATCGCGAGCTTCTCCTACGTGATACGGAGCCTGCTGAACTTGGCCGTCACGATATTCACGCCATGTGTCGCGCTGAAAGCCGTCATCGGGCTGCCGTACTGGGCCAGCATCATTGGAATCACATCCATATCGGTCATCTTCAGCGTCATGGTATGTTCAATGGTCACCAGACATTTTTCTTCTTTGTTCCGAACTGGAAAATCAAGGAAAATGGAAGGTTTCTAGATTTAAAGTAAAATCTCTGTACAACGTATTTGAAATATTTTGCTTTGTTGAATATCGGATAGCAGATTTTGTATATCAATTGGCGTCGCATGTAACGGCGAAAATTTTCTGCGGAAGAAGACAGGTCGCGTCGGGAACTCTTAAATCGCATTCGCCGGGTCACATTTACGCGGCATCAATTATTTAGAAATCGAGAGAGCACGCGAGGTTGCTTGCCCGTTCGAGTCACATTTCCGGCCAAAAGGATCGTAAATACGGGACGAGTTCCGGTAAACAGGGGTCGGAGACATCACCTGATAGCGTCGCGACACGCCGCACACTTTATTGTGATCTGTAAATTTACAAACAATCGACAATAATCCAGTCTTCGAGTTTCTGTAATGTAATGTAATACAATGTAATGTAATATAATGTAATGTAATGATGTCATCGGCTTCGAAAACGTTCGATCGCCGGTCACCGTATCGAACAACAACGCGAACGATTAATTTTCATTTTCCCTGCGCAGATTGTGATTGTCGTCGCGAATCTGCGACGCGAGTAGCGTGAATTGATTGCACCTGTGGAAATGTAATCGAACGATCGAAATTTTTCTAGGGAGGACTAAAAGCAGCCATTCTCTCGGACGTGATACAAGGCCTGACGATGATCGGTGTCTCTTTAGTGATAATCGCCCGCGGCACCGCCGATATGGGACCCGATAAAGTCGTGAACGTGACGTACGAACGCGGTCGGCTTGACTTTTTCAAGTAAGTGTAAACATTCGGATTATAGCGATACCAAAAATTCAGATTCGATAACGAAACGATGGGGCTGGATAACGACGTTATCGATCCATTGAACAGAACAGATTTGTTCTGAAAGATACACTCGAATTGATGGACCTTTCACGTCTGAACCGATAACCCCCAGCTTATACAATTTTATGTGCGATCATTATGTATACTTATCTTAAAAATTTCGTTCTTTTTCCCAGCATGGACATGGACCCAACACTGAGAGTGACCACATTATCAGCCACTTTGGGTCAGCTGTTCATGAGCCTGTCCATCTTCGGCTGTCAACAGAACTTCGTGCAGAGGTATTGCAGCATGACTAGCCAGCGGAAGGTCGTCCAGTGAGTATTAAGTCGATTTTTCTATATCACCTTCCCCAGGTTCGCCAGATCCATAGCCGAGGTCGCACGTTCTCCATATTTAAACAATTATCTCATAACATAATCCCCGACGTTGATAGAAGACGCGTGTCCTTCATCTTCGTATCATCAGCTAAAGAAATTGCTGTCCTTGGCTTTGCTCGAACCATCTGACAGACTGTTTTACCAACAATGCGACACATAATTTAAAAGAGACACACCGTTAAAAAAGAAATTAACAATGTATATAAAAACATTAATTGCCGTGAGAGCTGTAGTAAAAACTTTAGCAGGTGGAAATTAAAGTGAGACTCTTTCTAGATTCTCCCAATGCATTTACTATTTTGTATTCCACTCGCTTCTGTCGCAAGCGCATAAAATCCGTAACCCACATACTACGTCAGTTTATGGCAAGGGCGTACTAAAACTGCTACTCCGTTAGAACAATGTGCCGTATGGTCGTCAGACTAGAGTTATTCATTGATAAGGCTATCGCTTACACATTTCAATCAAAGAAATAGCTATTATTCGTGTGACAGAAAGAAGATTCGTTCTACAAAGTACACATTTTGACCCAGAGCATAAAAATCATCAATCGATGATTTTGAGAACGAGATATAAAGCGAATTGTTGGCGTTGAGTTCGAAAAGACATCAGTTCCATCCCAAGAGGTTTGATTATGAACAAATACAGGAAGATTGTTGTATAATTAGTAATTGGTATCTACGAGTCGCGGTAAACATAGTTGTTTTGAATTCTTGGAACATCTTCATTTTGTATAATTAATATTCTGAGAGCTACAATAACAAAATAACGAGGCACATCTTGCATAATTTCGTAAATAACCGTAATTAACCGACAAATTTTCTATACTTCGGAATTCAACAAATTTTCATTCATGCGTTGTGCGAAATAAAAATTTGTGTGCAAGACACAGAAGGTATACGTAGACAATTATTTCTTTTCTTACAAGTCTGGATATCACCTTCCAAGAAAACGAAAGAAAATTCAAATCTCGTAAAGAATTATCTGAAACCCAAGAGCCACCCTTGCTCTGGTCCAAATAAAATCAAAGAGCGTCTGTCCGGCCAAATTTAGCAACCCCAAAGACTATGGTTCCGAACAAAAATCTGGTATTCGAGTTTTAGGTGAAAAGCACGAAAACATCGTAGCAGTATGATTCGATTTGGGTCGAGAACTCGAAAGCAGCTCGCGCAGTAAAACTATGAAAATTGTGCGAGCCGAGCTCTCGATTTCGAGCACAGCTCTCAGCAGCTTCCCCTGCTGCTCGAAGGGGGTTGAAACTACCCCGAGACGATCGATGAGAGAAACGGGGTTGCAAACGGGAGCCGTGGATCGAGAAACGATCGAGACTCCAGTTGTTTGCTCCGGGATTTCGATAAACCGGGGAGAGGGGAAGCCGATTACCGGCCAATCAGAAATGAAAATAACGGGCAGATAAGTGTTACGATTTGCATAATGCGGAGAGCGGTTTTCGTCGGTTATCATGCGGCGTCACGCGACGCATGCTGCCGGATCATAATAATGACCGATAAGACAGCCTGCGCGAGCGCCCGCGCGGTTATGGCAAAAATTGCGCTTCTCTCGGCGTGGCGATGACTCACTTTCTCGTGTCTGCGAGCACGATTGACCCTTTAATTGAAAACGTTACCTCTAACCGCTACGCGAAACCGTCGAGGATTCAGGGGAACGAGAATGGAATGATCGAGAAGATCCAGTTGCAGCATGAATCCCACGCGAACTGCCGATTCCGTGTACGCGATCGTTAAAAATTAATTGTGGTGCTCGAGAGCACAGTTTGATTTGCAGATTATTGTTCTGGTTTAATCCCTAAGTGGCTGGTTCATGGTTATGTTGCACACTAATCTTTTTCTTCCAGCATTAACATAATAATACCCTTTTTAATGAAACTTTTTGAGGGAAGGTATTCTAGTGAGAGCAACGCAATTAAATATGCTAAGTAAATATTATTATAGGAGCCTTTGTTTAGTGAAATTCGAGAGGCATTTTCTCTGATCAAGTTGATAATGAAACAGACATCCAACGATTGAAAAGGCAGACATTTCATTAATAGTGAACAGTTACCTCGAAATTTTCATCAAAAAAAGCCATTTTTTCGGAAGAAAGTTGATTTTATCGTTCCACAAGTTTAATTTGCTAAATTAAATCTCCGCTTGATACTCGTCGATTAGTTGATAATTAAAAGTTTGTACACCGTAACCACTCTATACAGAAAATTGTGGCATGTTCTCCTGCGTTTCTATTTCGGAAAATTGCTGACGGTGCTCTTTTATCTAATCTTTTTTTTATAATGTTTGTCATTCTCTGTTTGTTCTACGAAATTGTTTATTAGCGAGTCTGTACTTAGTACTTCTAATTCGTTCGCAGCTTGCATTGTTTCTCCGAAACATCTGACTTGTTAATGTCTAGCATAATCGTTTCAGAATTGTTAGCCGTGGAACAAATGTATTATTATTGTGGTATAATTAAAATAAGAGGTACGATTATATAACTGTTATCAGTTAAGGTCGTGAACAACTTCCGCTCCTAAGTTGATGGCGACGGTTGCAGTTATAAAGAAAAATTATCAGCTAAAACGTACTATTAAAGTTCACGTTGGTCAGAATTGTAGCCATTAAAATTGTGCAAATATGTTTTTCTCGAAATTTTATCAGTCTAACTTTAGTATCCTACCTTAATCCATGTTTTCACTTACGTAACAAATAAAACGCCACGTTCGTAGAAAAACATTCGCATATTCTTGAAAATTCTCACTGATGAAAATACTATTTAAAATTCTTTCCTGCATCGTCATATTATTTCTTTTTTTGCAAGAAATTTGATGTTCGGACACTTTTTGGATCCACAGTATGTAAAGCTGAATAGTACAAGATCCTGCAAACTGTCTACGCGACAGCAAGCAGACAATAACTTTCTAACTCGCATGACATACGTGTTTGAGTATCTCGTGTTTTGCATTTTGCGGTAAACGGACACAGGATTCGGGCAGCGAATTCTCGTTGCTTTGGAGCTTGTTAGCGGTGAAAAACGAGGACAATGGCGACGGTAAGAACCGTCATGGCAGCGTGGATTCGCAAGGGCTCTTAATCCGCGGGTTTTCCGCGAATAAACCCTTCGGGAACCGTGATTTTCTTGGTCCAGACTAAACGGTGACCGGCTTTATCAGCGCAACACTTGTTTACATATCAGACGCGTAAAATGCTAATTCCGTGCGTGCTCCGAAGCCGTACCGGGCTTCTGGAAATTTCTGTATTCACGGGCCAGCCCCCCCCCCCCCATATCCCCGAAACCCGTGTAATTCGGTCGGAAATTACGAATCTCAGGCGATCGCTGACCTCGCCACAACCGGCCCAAATTTTCGCCTGCCGTTGACTTTGTGATTTTCCGCGCCGCGATTAAACGGATTAACCACCCGAAAGCAACCCTTTTTAATAACTATAGTGCGGATCTTTATGCAAAGCGGAAATTTTCCGCATCTGTTGCAAGCACCGGAAGACACTTAGCAATTTCTTTCTTTAACGCTAGATTCATGGAGATACTGACTATTTTACGTTACACTATAAAAATAACAAGAGCGTCTCCATGAAAATTCTTAAGCAGTTTCTGATCGATATACATCCAACGAAATAAACTTGTTGAATATTTCCTCATGGACGAGAAAATGTGCACGCGTCTTTTAAACTGAACTATTAGAAGCATTTTTTTCTGGCGATCCCGGTGGATTTCGGGATCGAATCAGCCCGGTTTCGCCACAAAGATGGCGCGTGTACCGTAACTATGGATCTGGCGCGTGCTCCACTATCGACCACTCACACTGAAAAGCGCACCGTGTCCGTGGAGGCGTCGAAAATAATTCGCCGAGTGCTCAGCAGTTCACAATGCCGAGCAAAGCTGAAAGATCCGTGTCGAAGGAAGCATCACACGTCCACGGTCCGCTTATCAGCCATTCGACGGTTCGAAAAAAACCCCGTAAAATAGAAAAAATCGGGTCGCGCTCGTTGCATACAGGTTTTCCCGTCGCTTCGTATCCCTACGGGCTCCGACCAAAAAAAAACGAAAAAAGAGGGGAGTGCTATGCAACGATCGCGAACAGTTTATTTTCAACCCTTTTTTGGGGTGAAATATGGACGATGAGAGGTCCACTTTGGAGGAGCCTTTGAAACGGCAGGAATACTTTATTATACTGGTTAATGATCCGGAAGAAGCGCGATCTTTCGGAATTTTTTTCCGGGAACAAATTAATGGACCTGTTTTTAAACGAGAATCTTATTTAAAAATACTGCGTACATCGTGGAAGTGGTAGTAACCTTTTACTGAGAAAAATTGAGAAATGGCCGAGTGGTAGCCTGTGTTCCAAACGCTGTTTCCAACAGAGTCGAATGATTTTGTGGACAATAATTGCTAAATATTGCGTTTCTTCAAAGTATAATCCTGGAAACTGTTGCGTGGTGTCACGATGAAAACGTTCCAGCGAATGGGTTTTTATTAGAATATAATCGCGGCACGCAGCGATAAAATCGTTGACGCGTTGCAGTTTTATTGGACTGTAATCGCGGGCGTAATGTCACGCCGAGACACGCTTCATCGTGCGTTTCGCGGCTTTATTGCTCTGCGAGAAGGATGCGTGTCGCGGTGATTTCAGATAAAACCGCCGGGCACACGTTGCCCCTACAAAAATAATCCTATGGCTTTGAAAGCGTGCTGGAAAATGTATTCTCTTCAGAAACCTTCTGTTTCCAGATTGCTTTCATTTCTGCGATAATAGGAAGAAAAATTATTCTAGTGCCGTTAATACTATCGATTGGCTTGAAATGTTGCTCGAAATTTTTCTTCGAACCGTTGCTTCTGCTAATCAATTGATAAAGTTGCAAATTAAGTCTCATCCAGACCCTGTTCCAAATTCCTTTGCTCTCCTCTTTATTTTATTTTGAATAAAAAATGCCTCCGTTTTTCAGTAGCAGATTTCGAGAAAGCAACTTATGTTTTACATAAGAATTTAGTATAGTGTGAACAATTTAATGGGGGTTTGTTCAGAGCGTACCCACCCCTTCCGGCGAATGATTAACGACTAGTGCAGTCGGATGAAAAATCGGTTGGGCAAGGGATCTGGCAAAAACGTAAATTACTCATCGGCACGTGTAATGAGTATGCACAGTGAATGTTTAAACAAGAAGTAACGTTCAAATGCTTTCCGATTCGCGAAATTCCAGCCGCACTTCCGTTACCACATAATCAATGGCTTCTATGCTGAACGAGGTGGGGATGGAGAGTCGGGGTTAAATGGCAGTGTGCCAAACTTTTAGTGGCAGCCAGTCGGCGTGGCGTAAGGTCAACAGTATCAAGTGGGATATGGAAAAAGAGACATACGGTCCCCGTTGTTACAAGCGGGACCTGCTTGCTCCCTTAGAGAGGCTAATCCGATTTGTTCGAGCCCTCGAGCGCGATGGTATCGAGCCTTACGCTTATTAATCATTTGGTTCCGATCAGTCACATATCCGCGTACATTATTTAACAATATATTCGTGGACTTACGATTGACTCAAGAATTAAAACCTACTCGGATTCAGATAATCGTACCAAAATGAAACACTGAACAAACAAAATGACATTAACACGCAAGCTCCAAACTGATACCAACAAGAACAAAAATACAGTTGAGATTGCTCGTCAACTTAAAATCGTATTAGAACAGATGCATTTATCAGAAACAATTAAAATGACATAAACAAAATTGTTAAATAACTGTCACATGGTTCAGCGATATCTGGCAAGCCACTAATTAAATCTCTTCGCCATACCACATTGCCACCTTGTAACGATCATATCATTTGCAAACAAACAACGCAATTTATTTCACATTTTCATTGAATCCTTACTTTCCAGGACGATGTTGGCCAACATGCCCATAATCTTCGTACTCTTCTCACTATCGTGGGTAGTGGGAATGGTAATCTTCTCCAACTACGCCGACTGTGATCCCCTAACTCTGGGCTATATCTCGAAATTCGACGAGATCGTGCCGTTCTACGTCGAAGACAAGTTCCTGAACATGCCAGGTCTTCTCGGTCTAGTTATGGCAACGTTGTTCAACAGTGCACTCACCTTGGCAGTCTCGAACTTAAATTCGTTAGCCACGGTAACGTTCGAGGACTTCCTGGGTCAGATACCATCGTTGAAGAATCTGAAGGACAAGCAGCAGTTGAACTTCATCAAGCTCATCAGTGTGATCTACGGTGTATTGATCATTGGCGTCAGTTTCCTGGTGGCGATGCTGTCAGGAGTGATCGAGTCCTCGATGTTGATGACATCAGCCACCTCAGGTCCGCTGCTAGGAGTCTTCTTGCTGGCCATGCTGGTACCATGTGCTAACTGGAAGGGCGCAGTGGCAGGAATGATTTTCAGCCACATAACGACCCTCTGGATCACCTTCGGCCACCTGACGGTGAGCAACACGGTTGAGACGCTGCCACTGTCAACGGAGAACTGTCACAACGACACGTTCTCTCCGTGGATCACTCAGCCAGGCCGCACGTTCTACACCAGCCCCGGTTTCATGAACGCAACCGACAGCGTGGTCCTCAACAGCGTTGGCAACGAGCCCACCAGCTTCCTGCAGTACCTCTACAGTATCACATACATGTACTACGCTTTGATCGGCAGCCTCACCACAGTCGTCGTCGGCATCATCGTCAGCCTAATCACCGCTGACGCTGAAACAGATATGTACGAAGAACATCTGCTTCATCCTTTGGCAGTGAAGATGTCAGGCTTCTTCCCCGGAAGACGGAGACTGTACGCCAGCAGCACGAGGCTGCAGAACGAGCACAACAACATCAACACCACCTCGGTATCCTCGGTGACCTCCATAGCAAACGGCGCGGAGAAGACTCTTCAGGGAACCGTGGACGATAACGGAAAGCTTCACATAGATATCGGTTACATCGAGAAGCTGAACGCACTGAAGACGGTCTCCCTGGACGTGACCAACGAAGTTAACAAAGGCACCAGACTGTGAAGGGTGAACACCTTGGCTGTGATTCGCGAATATCACCTGGTTGATCAGGTGATTCAGTGCATAACCAACTATAGAAGTTCGTCGGGATTGGTAGCAGAGTGTGCGATCATTGGGATTAGTTAGTTTCCAAAACTTGTAGAACGCTCTAGGATCTTTCCCAATTCGAGCATGGCTCGTGTGTAGTGCGATGAGGTGTCCCTGACTCATTAGATTTTGCATGGTCTTGAAAACTCAGATTCAGTTAGTCCATAATCGAGATCTTCTGTATTTCGTAAGATAACTTAGAGGTCTATAGAGAGACCAGCAGGGCTCGAGACAGCGTCGCGCAGACGCTGGTGTCACGAGACACGTAGCCACGCCCTCCGGTGACTCTGGCACCGCCCTTTGGCCCCGCACGCGTTCGATGAAACGGTTTCTGTACTTCTAGCGAATATTTCCGGTCGGAACAGTTTGAGAACGACACAGGGTAGAAGGCAGTACAAAGTAGGGAACGTGACACATCGACGCGCGCACGATCGTATTCTTAAGCGAAACTGGCCACGGTGGAAAATATTCGATCGAAATCACAGGTGGTGATCGTTGAGAGAATCACTCCTGTGAATGATAGTATTACATATGTAGATATTTAGAGAATTGGTGTGATATTTTTAGAAGAAATATTGATCAAGTACGAGTACGCTTGTTTTTTTACTGAATGTGGCATATGAAAATTGTAAAAATATTTACTTAGCTTGACGAAGTATGAATACACTACTCACTACTCTCAGAAATTGTTTAAGCAATTTCTTCGACTTTGGAACGATTATATCCACAATTTTCTTGATCTGTATCTTGTAGAAAGTCAAACATACTAAGCTTTTATGGTTTTATTGTTATACTATGAAATTGTCCACGTCAAATATACGAATGATTGCAATGCTAAAGGCTTGATTTGTTCGATCGAATACTTTCCGCCGGGACGCTCAGTTTTTTCCGAGCATCTTCCTCCGTTGGCCGCATCGGGTTCGAGACGGTGGCATTTATTGGCGCATCGCGATGCAACTGCAACTACCGTCGACTCGATTTTTCCTAGCCCGGAGAGCCAGGCCCTTTCTTCCTGCTGTTTTTTTTATCTCGGGTCACGAGACTGACGGCCCTCCACTTCGATCGACGAACTTCGTATGCGGAGCACTTAAGAAAACGTAGTTTCAAGTTTGTGGTACTTCGCCCGACATTTGCGAGCCTTCCCCGACGTTTTCCGTGGTAGGGTTAAAGGCGTTCGCGAATTTTTGCCATACGGACACTGTACGTTATACGTACACGCGCGTGAAATACTCAATTGTTTAAAATCGCGGTCGGGTTGCTCGACTTCCTCCAACGATTGCTGGCTTGTTTCGATAAACCTGACTGGGCTCGCTTTTACTAGGTTTTTACTCGAAACAAAGTATGCGACAATCAATATCCAAGAAACAAATATTTTTCGCAGAAATTGTCTCGGGAGAATTGAAGATCTCAGCTGATGTATTTTTATCATCCGGTGTATTTTCTCCGGGGTTTACAGCTTCGAATAGAGAAATCCGTCTACCTCGGAGAATAAGCTCGCTCACGGCATAAATCTCGGTATTTAAAGTCCACCGTTTCGCGAGTAATAAATCGAAGAACGTCGAAGCGTCTGAAAGCAATTCGGTCTCTTTCACGTTCTGCAGATTCTATTTTCCGACGGGAAGAAACATTCGTGATTCGACCCGAGCGCACAAGAGACAGTTAACTAGGTTGACATTTCGATTCGTCGTTCGAATAACGGAGAATGTTGATACGAAGCCAGCAATCTGGTAACACGGCCGAGCACCCGACCCCGCGTTGTTAGCGTGTAATGAAAGTATTGAATCGTGATATAGGATTGCGAGGAAGCTGACGGGATCCGGTGATCCACGGAAATCGAGCCAGACTCGGATCCTTAAGGTCAGAGATACATGGGGTTCATGATTCTGAATTGCTATGATCGAGCGTGTTTGTGCACTGTATGCGTGTGTGTGTCCCCACCATTGTCGGGGTATCTCCATAGCGATATTATGTAAGTTTTATACATCGTAGGCTAGCAATTATTTTTATAACGAGTAGCTGATAGTGGCGTTTCGACGTAGGTTACGAATGATCTGAATATTTATTTTCTTCTTTTTGCATACAAATATATCACGTTTTATAAGTGTTGAGTTGAACATCTTGGTCTCTATTTGTTTATACATTCCCTACCACGTCCGTTTAGAAATTGTACAAATTAATTTTTCGCTAGCCGGATGGCATATAATGTTCTTAAATGTAAAATCAGTCGCGTCAAAATGTCCTGTAGCGATTGCTCGATCGCAACAGATTTCGCACGGATTCGCAGAGATCGTGATCCAATTGATCGCGTCACGTTCTCGCGAATATTCAAATGAGAGATAACAGTGTTATCGCGTTAATCGGAGGTAAGGTATTCAACCTGTTCGATGAGTGATCTATAGACATCGATTTATTGATTGATTACATAAGTTTCTCGATAGACGTCAACGGATGAGTATGATAACCGTTTGACGCGACAACCGATCGAGAGCGTAGATCCCCGTCGGCGTTGAATTTTATTAAACCACGATTAAGAGACGACGAGCGTTCACCGATCGGATAAGCAGACCGCGAATTCCCATCAATCTGCTACGCTTTAAATCGGACAACTATCGGCGAACTTTCGGGGAAAGTTCACCGCCGCAAATCTATCGCTCTCGGCGGTTCGATAAATTTAAACTTGCAAATTCACTGTCGCGATCGAGGAATCGAATTCGAGCCGGTTCGAACCGAACCGGTGGAAATCAGCCATTCGTCAAAATCACCGGGAGGTTCTTGAGCGAGCGTGATACCGCCGCTTTACAACCGCGAGCGCGACCAATTGATCGCGGTGAAGCTTCTTACACCGTACAAATACTTGTTTATTTGCATTCTTGTCATTCCGGGGTGTAATTAAAACTTTTTTTAGTACAAATAATAGTCAGCGAACGCACAGTTTAACAATGACTATAATCGTCAACTATTAATTCAAAGTTCACTCGTCACCCCTCGTAATCGACCCGTTCCCCAAAGCATTCCAACCCATGTTTATTATCATCGTTGTCGTATTTACGCCCGGACAATATATAAAAGCATGCAGTCAGCAGACAAACGGCAGAATAAACAAACTCGTGAATTTATTCGTACAGCAAATGGGGCTGTCCAGTTGTCAGCAAACGTAACCCCGCCCACCCTGTCGAAAATAAACAAATAAATCTAAAGAGGCTCATTGGAAGCGTCGAAAAGGTGGGCGACGGTTGCCCATTATTTCGTCCGGGCAAAACCGAGCGCCGATACAAGCCCAGCGAAAAATATCGTGTAAACATCGAGCAGTATCACCAGAGTGACGGATCGCTGCGGGAAATGGTCACCTGTTGACATAGTCTCGGGAGGCTGAAAAGAGGGCTGCGTGCGGCCGTTTAAAGGGCAGGTTATCGCCAAAACAGCCAGTGGAAACCTGTGAAACCAGTGAATCGGTCGATCCATCGAGATCCACTCGGTCGAGAAGCGATCCCGCGATAAAACCGAAACCGAAGGATCGATTCAACCTGAAGAGAGAAGCGAGGGACATCGATAGCTCGCTACTCACTTTTTTCCGAGCTCCGACGCCTGTTCTCGACGTCGAGGAACCTCGTTTTCCACGATTTCCCGATCGCGATCTACGAAGACCGTCTTCGGTTCGAATCGCAGTCCCCGCCCGGCCTTCGAGCAACCGTAAGGCCGATGCACCAGCCTGCAGCATGGCGGTCGAGTCGAGGCAAGTGCAGTTTTAGTCCTGTCAATAGCATTTTTTGGTTGGTGATCGAAATTGAGGCGGTGTTTGTAGGATTTAACATGGCTCCGGTTTCTCAATATTTTCAAGTATTTTTTCATGGAAAATTATTAATATTTCTATGCCGGTACGTTATTTACGAAAATACTTTATCAACAACTGCATTTTAAGTTTCTACGACCAGAAGGAGCATTGATTAATTAATTAATCACATTTGACGGTACCACATGGGAATAATTTTGGTGGCAGTCACGATAAATATTTAACTTGTCGCGTGCATTCAACAGCATCAGTCATGCTGTTTTTCGGTAATTGCGGACGATGATGTAAATTGTATCGCATTTACGCGCGGTAAATCACCGCGGACGATTTCGGTTTAATTTTAATTGATACCGTTACGGAAATAGCTGTCAATGAAAAGTTTCGTTTACAGCGCATTAAGTGAAGAATAACTCCAGTGAAATACTGCGTTATTTTCGATTTTACATGAACGCTCGTGAATAAAATTTCATTTAATTTTGGATAATACGAAATTGACTATAAATTTCGATATTCCGCGAGATTAATTTCATGCAACCAGTCTTTTACACGGCGAGTCAATTAAAGGGGTCTCTGAACTGGTCTACGGGCACTGGAATATCATCCACGCACCCGCGGTGTAATTACCATTGCTGGTCAGAGAATTTTAGCGAATGGATCTTCCTCTGGAATAGCCCCGGCTACTTTGTAGAATAAGCTTCGACGTGTAACCGCTGAGAGAATTAAATCGCTGCTGTTTCAGGTACGTAGTGGATTAAAGTCACTTTGCCGGTCGACTTCGCTGGGAAAGCAAATTTCCCGCGAAACGAGATTTATTTTACAATTTCGGGTGATTTTCGTGTGAAGAATCGCCCGACGCCTTGTTAGGGGATGATAAATATCGCCGCATGCCTGACGATATACGTACTTCCCCCAATTTTCCGAAACTGCATCGCCTGTTTCCGCAACCCTCCCTCCCTCCATGTTGCATCGACCTGTATATCGTTAAAGTTTTCGTGTTTCCTTCCGTTATGGAGGGATGTTTATGCAAATACCCAGCCCCACCCCACCAAGCACCAACTTAGTTTCCCTATCCAGCATCTCAGCATCTCATTACCCTCCCGATTAGGAGCTTTATTAATTAATAATTATACGAAACCTCAGCGCTAGCTTTCAGTCTTAGAAAATCTGCCATAATAATCGTATTCTATAAAGATATTAGACGGATATGCCATTTTCTGCGTTGTTCGAGGTGTGATCAAAAAGTAAGGTGACTTTTTATTTTTATCAAAAAATATTTATTTATTCATCAATATTTATGTTCTCCCCTTCAAAGTAATCCCCCTCAGATATAATACACTTGTGTCAGCGCTTTCTCCAATCCTCGAAGCACTTCTGATAAGCACTTTTTGGTATAGCTTTGAACTCTTCCAGCAACGCAGTCTTTATCTCCTCAATCGTTGCAAATCTCCCTCCTTTCATGGGTCTTTTCAATTTTGGGAGCAGGAAAAAGTCGCAGGGGGCGAAATCCGGCGAATATGGTGGCTGAGGCATGATTGTGGTGTTGTTTCTGGCCAAAAAATTACTCACAAGCGATGCTCATGCGACGTTTCTTCTGGTTAAAATTAAGCAGTTTCGGAACAAACTTTGCTGACACACGTCTCATGCCCAAAACATCCGTTAAAATTGTTTGGTACGAACCAAACGAGATGCCGGCATCATCGGCAACTTCTCTAATGGTAATTCGACGATTCTCCAACACTATTTTCTTCGCTTCTTCAACGTTTTCATCAGTTGTTGACGCTCTTCGTCATTAACATCTTCTCGGCCTTCTTGGAAGAGCTTGTACCACTTATAAACATTTTTTTTTACTCAGAGTACACTCACCGTATGCCACTGTCAACATTTCAAGTGTTTTGGAGCACTCAATTCCATTTTTACACAAAATTTGATGCAAATTCTTTGATCCATTTTTCTCGACAGCAGAAAATCGCCGAACACGCAAAACACTTCTAACCTTTATGCTTCTCACAAACACAAAAAATGCTATATAGCTGAAACTGCGAACATACGTTCGGGACGAGTGTACCAGCATAAGAAAAAAAAGAAAACGAAAATCTGTTAAGGGATATGATGTTTAGTGGAATAAATCAGTTTAGTGAAATAGGTAACTTTTAACAATAACTTTATTTTAAATAGCTAATGTGTAACAGCACCAGGTATATCCTGCCTAAACCGACTTTAGCGTCGATCTGAACTCGCGACTCTTGTCTTGTTCGTCGCTCCAGCTGCCGATCGTCTTTTTGATCCTCGATCGTCACTTCGACGTGACGCACGCCACCCATTAAAATGTTACAAAATTCTTGAGTTTTCTTTTACAACATTTTTTGACTTCAACAAAATCGACTGTAGGTATCCCGCGAAATTTAAAAAGTCACCTTACTTTTTGATCACACCTCGTATATAACTTTTTACGCAGAAATGTTTATACAGAGAAATCACACGACTACTTGTACTAACTCGCAAAAATAGCGATTGTAGCAACGTCGGCACACTGAAACAGCAGAATAGCTTGGAGTGACGTGTACAAGGGCATAAAATTTACGGACAAGTTACAGCCTTTCCAAGGCAATCTGTCCAGTAATCGACAGCTAAGATAAAAGTGTAATAAATGCAGGCGGGTTGCAGGCGTTGTTGAACGTCTCGACTCGCGGGACCGATCCGCTTTGGGAAACTTGCCCGTCCACGAAAAGACAGGGCACGCCCCCTGGGGCAACGGGGGCTGTTTCGCGGGGTCACGCGGATATCTTCGAGAAAAGTTTGTTATCAACGACGAAGGACGCGTGGGATTCGTTCCACGGAAACGAAACGGGGATTCTCTTAAAAAGCCACCACGCCGGTGCGGTGCCGCGACTCGCGGAATTCCGAAGTAATTTGCACGAAAACGAAATCTCCAATTTTCTTCTCGGAAACTTTTGAATGAATTCTTCTTCTTCTTCGTCCTTCCACTGGAACGACTCTCTTCCCCATCGGTGCTTCCGGGAGATGTTAAGGTTCTCACCTTGAAACGCGACACCGAGGACGCGGAAAACTTTTGCCGGGACAACCGAGCAACATACTTTCGCGTGTCACCCGGGGAACTTCCGGTGTTGGGGCGAAAAATTGATGTCCGCGGATGTCGCGTCGCGTTGTGAATCTAAATGGAACTTTGGGAAAGTTTGCTCGAATTTAATTTTGAAATGCTGCTAGAGAGATCCGCTGTGATTAGAGTGCGAACCTTTGTGCACGTATGGCGTGTGCGAAAATGGAGAATGTAAGGTAACGTGTCGACAAACGAAAATGAACGGAGATTTTTCTTTCATTCTTGCCGAGAACGTCCCTGCACTTAAAACAGGAAATTGAAAGTGGACACATTAGGACGCAATCATGTAAACGAATGTTACTTTCTGACAGGAGTGGAGTAAAAAGAAAATAAAAATGACTGAAGAACGAGTATGTGAGGGTAAACAGCTGAAAGAAGACACAAACGCACGTATCGATCAAAGAGGAAAGAGTGGAGCATCCGTGAGCCTGTTTCGTCGATCTTAAGGCGATCATTCCGATCGAACGGTCACTTAGCGACGGTGGCGAGCACTCAGGAAATACGTGGGATTTATGTTCCGCGAAATTCGTATTGAATCGAAGTTCGCTGGTAGATATCGTTTTAACGTCAGCCGTCGATCTGACCGTCGACTTTTCTGCCTCGCGGCTCTTAAGTCGTTCGCTGTGTCAATGTTCCCTCGTCGAAACGGGCCCGGCTATCAAGTATTCTTTGTGCTGTAACCTCTCTCGATGGTTGGAATCGATACCATCACCCACATCCACCGTCCCCTTTTTATTCTCATCGATAGTGTTTATTGGACGGGAGCTGTGCCCAATCTACTGTAACGAATACAGCTGCTAACTATGCAAATACATTACGTAAAAGATCAAAGGCGCAGATATTTCGACTTTACGTTACGTAAAAGATATTCGAACCCGGCATAACTGCTGCTGGTATCATCGATCGAATACAGCAACGACTATAAATCCCATCCTCCGATGATTTAATCTTGCTGGGAGAATTAGTGCCGGCATCTACAACAATTAGAGATTGCGAATTTCCAATTGTAATCGGACTTTGATTACTTTAATTAAAACTAGAGCCGCCCCTCGTAAATACACACCGAAAGCGCGCACTGCCTCCGGTTTATACTAATGAAAACTCTAATATACCGAGCGCTGTAAATTTTCTGTCTCGACCTCATGATTCTGCAACTTTTAGCGGGAGAACGGAATTTGCAAATAGTTGATACGTCAAAATTTACTCCCTGCGTTCAGGATTCAATTATCGTGCCGGTGTTGCTGGTATATTGTACTGAATATCAGGGGACGCTTTATTGCAATTAAATTACTGAAATTCATTCGAAGATGCTGCTGAAGAATTAAATTCATAGCAAAATATTAATTCCTCTCGCTCGAGGGTGACCACGCATCTTCAATAATTAAAAGACTGCCGTCAACAGATTAAATTTCAATTAGTTATTTGACCCTTCTTTCTCTATACATTAAAAAATTTTCATTCACTCACCTCCATCTCACCTTTCCAATTTTTATTTCGTCAAATAAATTGCTTTGAGCTCGCGGACTGTTCGAGGCTCCAAGGCTGTCAATCAAGCCGTTAATAAACGCCACCAGCTCCAAATATTTCCGGGCAACGAAACAGCATCGCCTCGCAAATTAGATTCAAACCGCGTGATAAATTGCGCCGCGCGGAGGGTTAATCTTGCGTCTCGGGTTGAAGCTGTGATCCATAAAGCCGGTGTCTCCTTCCGGTTCTCTCAGCTTCGCTCAGATCAAGCTTGCCGAGATGAATATTGTGTACGGACGACGACGACACGTCCCGGGGGTATCATTTACGATGGTGGAATGGTCGATGTCCCAACAGGTGTCGATCCGAACGGTGGTTTCGTTAACACAGGTCCGGATCCGATTCGTTTCAGATGGATGCCGTGTCAGCTGAAGATCGAGGTGAACATCTGCAGCTGCGACTACGACGGCATAATCCTGGTGGCGGGATGCGCGCCAGGATTCGACGAGCCCGAGCCCTTCAGAACCGTCCTGTACGCCGCTGCACAGATCGATTCTGCTCTGGGCGTGATAGGTGCAGTTCTGCCCATCAATCTACCAGCGAAAAGGCTCGTCTACAGTCCGACCGGCCCGCTCAATATGGACTATCACGACGTCAGAAGCTTTGCCGAGGCGGCCACCAAAGGAATACAAAGGTAAAGTTTTGAACTGCCTTGATCTAGGTTAGGCCTTCCTTATCTTCATCATGGTCATTTAGAAATGTATGAATTTTTTAAACACTTTTTTCAAACAGGCTTTCAGATTTCAATGTTGACAATATGATGGTACGAATGAAAAATTGATTGCCCTTGTGGTTGAGTTGTTCTACTTGCACGCAAGACCACATGCTCACTCGTTCATTGGTAAATGTCTTTAAACAGGCTTTTAGATATCAATGTTGACAATATGATGGTGCGAATGAAACATTGATTGTGGTTGAGTTGTTCTACTTGCACGCAAGATCTCATGCTCACTCGTTCATTGGTAAATGTCTTCAAACAGGCTTTTAGATATCAATGTTGACAATATGAAGGTGCGAATGAAAAATTGATTGCCCTTGTGGTTGAGTTGTTCTACTTGCACGCAAGACCACATGCTCACTCGTTCATTGGTAAATGTCTTTAAACAGGCTTTTAGATATCAATGTTGACAATATGATGGTGCGAATGAAAAATCGATTGTCGTTGTGGTTGAGTTGTTCTACTTGCACGCAAGACCACATGCTCATTCGTTTATTGGTAAATGTCTTTAAACTGGCTTTTAGATATCAATGTTGACAATATGATGGTGCGAATGAAAAAT
>CM052201.1:9617163-9819254 GCA_028455805.1 Lasioglossum figueresi | reverse complement strand
GCCTATTATCCAAGGTAATAGCGAGATTATGTGAGTCTTTCGAAAAAAATGCCCGGCCTGAATATTTCAGCGATCCTATTTGGTTCTAAAACTAACATCAAGGGTGGAAAGTGTGCTGCGCACAGTTTCCTGGCTGCACTGAAGGGCTCCAAAGGGTCCCGACGCCTTAAGAAGGAAGTTTACGGTGACCCATAAAAGTTCATAACCCCATCGCTCCGGCTCGCTTACTGGCAAACGCGCTTGCCGTGGACGAGACAAAACACATATGACTCTGCGTTTGTGCTTCATCTTTCGTAGGTGCAAAAAAAAAAATCGTATTATCGAAAATCAATCGCCCCGGGTCCAGCGAAATATTTCACAAATTCCGGCGTTACCTAATTCGATGGCAGCCATATTCGAGCCATACCGGCGCGCGAAAATGAAACCAGTTCAGCGAAACGACCACCTAAAATATTTAATATATTTACAGCTGCCCCCGAAAGATTAAATTGGTGTATAAAAATGATGAAGAATAAAAAATTCCTTGCAACAAACGTGTAGCAGTCGAATACACAAAGCACGTAATTTTTACACAGAGTTTACTAAAAATATTGCGGAGATGAAACATCGGTGATATAAACTTGTGAACGAAGCGTCCTGTAAGTGGCTCTTGGGACGGAAAGTGTGAGCAAAACTCACCTGACCGTTAGTTTCGCTACTAGCCACGGTTGGACCAGGTAAATTCGACAGCAACAAATGGTCCCCGGTGGTCGGTGGATAGCTTAACATTATTCGGCGGTGTTTTCGAACAAATTCGAGTCGTACGTGGCGGTGGAAAGCCCTCGACGTGCTGGCCGCGAGTTTGTGTGTCGGGCCGGCTGGTCACCGGGCCGAATAAAATCCGCGGTAATTCGGTTCGACGACACTTTGAGTAAACAGCGGCTGGTGACAGGTATCAGCAGCGAAACGCGCGGTCAACAGAGCTATTAAACAAAACCTGTCAGCGGCAGCGGCGACGCGGCCTGCGCTTGATGGATAAGTGTGTCTTACGAGCGGAGACCTGGCCGGCCACGAGGATCCATTGTTCATCGACGTCTTCGCAGTCTGTACGTGGAACACGGTTCGAATCGATGGGCGGCACGCCGGTCTTTGATGGACGGTTGACACCCCGGCTGGACAATCCCCATCGCGAATTGAAAAAGTAAAACACCGCACCGCACGTGGTCAAGTTTAATGGAACAGTCTTGTTTGACGGGGCCCGGTACGCCGGGATCGATCATTTTTCGAGAGCACTCCGTCACCGAGCCCACCAGGAAATTACTAGAGGAGAGCATTGACACCTGACTGGTCAGTAAGGAACCTCGATGCGACGTGACAAATTGATTCGGAGCTGGATTACCATAGCTGCCATTTTTTTCGAAGCGAAATCGGACTTGTAACTCTGTAATTCCCGAAAGCCTGGGATTGTAATTGCTTTCTGTTGTCTGTTACTCTTCCAAATGAATTCCTCTTTTCGCGTTAATCATCGATTTCTGAATAATCTATCGAGGAGCTAACGAACCTTATTTGCACCCTAGTCGAAGGGGCATTTCACAGGCCTTTCATCCCTTATCTTCGAGTCTTGTGCTTCTGCGACTTTAAGCCCTCGATGCACAGGGGTGGATCAAGGTAGGAAGTAGGGCGCGTGCCTTTTCTACGATGAACAGCATCGCGACGACGACGACAACGACGACGACGAGGACGATGGAGACGAAAGGGGTGAACGGGGGTGTGTAAGAGGGGCGGAGGAAGCTGTCTTGCCAAGAGTAGCGGATGCCTGACGTTCCTAAATCCTGACGGCCGGCGGGGCGACCTAATTAGCGAAATACTCGAGGCCCGGACTGCTCTGTGTTTGAGCCATCGACGTCGGAGCCTCGTGCCTTCTTTCGTCGGCCCGCACTTCCGCCGTCGTTTAGCCAGCCCCGCCGGCGGGTCTCGCGAATAAGGGGCATCGTTTTCCAAATACCGGAAGACGCCCTCGGAATTCCGACGCCGCGTAATCGGAACGCCGCGCCGTTCTGAGCATCGCCTCTTCGTTTCCCCGCGTCTGTACCCAGCCTGCTTCCGTTCTACCACCCCCACGTCAGCCTCCCTTAACCCTTTTCCCACGCTTTCTCACTTGTTACTCCAAGCCAACCCCTTCGTTCCGTTTTTGGTACACTGTTCTCGGTTCCTTCATTTTTTCGCATGTTTTCAGCGAGAGACGACTCTTTCCGCGGGAGTTTTCGGGAATGTTAATGGGGGCAGAGCTGGGGATCTTTTCTAAGAGTTGGAGAGTATGGTCCGAGGGTAGCTGTAGGTGAGAGGGTAGCTGTATGTCTTGTTCAGTCGTCATTTCAGCTTGCTCTTTTTGAGAACAATTTTTTTTATAAGAGTTTTAGACATTTTTATGGAACCAGAGGTGGGAATGTTAGCTGTGGAAGAGGTGGAAGACACAATGAACTGTAAAGAAGATGCAATAGCGAAGAACTAGAAGATGATTTATATTTTGCACGATGGAGTTATGTAAATAAGGGAGAAAGAGGGTTTTCAGCCCTTTAGCAGGCTTGAAAGGTTTTCTGCCCTTTAGCAGGCTTGAAAGGTTTTCTGCTTGTCCTTTGACGTCCGATGACTCGCGGAAGACATTCGTGGTTTAATCCTCGAAGAGCTGCCGTCGCAAACTAATTGGTTCTTCAGATACCATCTTATGATCTGAGGTTCTTCAGGAGCTTTCTTGAAGACATGAATTTATCTTCAAGGTTCGAGACGGTCGTTGAAGGGTTACCGTGGTCCTCATGAAGCCCTGATTCTCGCAGTTGAAATTTAGCACACTAAGTGGTCCATTAAGAGTCGTTTCTGGAATGCTGGAGTCCTTCAAGAGGCACTCTAGAATCCTGGTCCATCCAACGACGGAGTCTTCTCTTAGGGTAGGTGTTCTTTAAGAGCCTTGGTGGTCTGCTAGGCTTGCTGGACATCCTGAGGCCTCTCGGTTCGTAAGCGAGTACTAGATTCTGTATACAAATCCCTTTTTCGTTTTCTTCGAGTAGATTTGTACTCTGTCCATATAATTACTAAACAATGAAATGGTATTCAAAGTAAAGGAGTTGTGAAAGAATTGTTTAATATATAATATTATATTACTATGAATAAAAATTAGCGTCTCCATCATAGACTACAGTAATCAATATTCCAACATCGCCGCAAATATAATTCTGAGCAATTTTCTCGGCTCGCAACGATCTTGCAAATGATCGTAGCCGATTAATGAGGCGGCGATTGCAACCCGGAAACAGCCACGGTATCGATGCTCATAGGAAACCAATACCTTCCGATTACTGCTGACGTAACCAAGAAAACCAGTCCTCCGACGTTGCAGCGAGCATTTAGCAGTAATAACGCAACCAGGTTCGAAGAGCTTATTCAGGGTAGATTCGTCCAGCGAACAGAAAACCCAGCCAGAACAGTAAGGGTGGAATCGTCGGGATGAAACGAGAGAAAAGCGTCGCGGTAATCTTCCCAAGAATCACTCACCAAGAACTCTTCGCCACCATTGTCAGCAGAGAACAGTCGATTCTCAACTTCTCCGCTCGAGTTGGGGATTTTCCGAAATTTACCGGGATCTCGAAACTTGTTCCTTGGAACACTTTCAATTAAAATACAGCGCCTGCGATACTCCGAGCATCCTGGCTCCTCGAGCAACAATTCCCTCGAAGTTAGAAGCTCCAGATGTAGGTGTGACGTAGAATACATAACAGGTCGAATAAACCAGAAAAATAATGTAAAACAGGTGAAAAAAGGATTAACAATTTTTTGTTCTACGCCTCATTTTCTAGAAAAGTTTTATATAATTGCACGCGTATTCGTTGAATTTTAGGTTTCAGAGGAAAGCAACGACAGACTTTCCGATCGATGCTCGAAAAGCTCTCGAGATTCTTATTAGCGTCGGACGCATTACTGCGGCGCTAAACTGCTACAAAACGTTTCCCGTGATTTCAGGCTTTCATGCGATACCGTCTCGCCTGTATAGGGCCCCGGACTGTGCGCCTACTTCGAAATAATAGCTATCGAGGCACAGCGAGTATCTGTACCGCGGCTACGATACGAGCAGCGAATACATTAACACTAGAGACTGTGCTCCATCGTTCGGATAACGAAGACGCTTGAAAATCGAAACACCGATCCTCTTTTCCACCCTCTCGAAACAAAACGAGCACACCGACGAGCCCTGAAGAAATAAGAAAAATGAAGAGCTCAACTACCTGTTTCGCTTTCCGCTCCGAGAGTTTGGCTTTTCTGGAGCGAAACACTGGAGAGTTCGCGTTTAAAAAAGAAATTAATATATTTTTCAGACTCGATACTTTAGCGTACTTTAAGCTGAAATTCCGAAAAGTACGTCGTGAACTAATTTTCGATCGTGGAGTAATCAACGCACTTTGCTAATGGATCAAGGATAACGAATTTATTTACAATCAGCAAAACCTAAGAAGCTTCGAAAGGTAGTTTACACGATAACTCGGAAAGTTCTGGTTGCTGAATAAATTGTTCCGATTTTATGAAATTTTCGTGCTCGATTGCGTTGAAAACCTGTAGATACGTGGAATAATTATGCAGGGATTAGAGGAAATTATCGACAGGTTCGTTGTTGAATGCGTATTCGAAAGGGCTGGCGACACGTGAAGCAGAAGGGCGCGCCGTGTAGTCCCTCTGGGCGGAGGATGAAATATTAAAGGAATTAATTCGAGCGCGGGATTTCGAATGAAACATACATCATCCGCGGAAGTCCGTGCGGTCTCTTATGAACCGGTGATCCAGTAATAGGATTATCCGCTTTAATATTTTCTGTACAGCGGAACAAAGCCGCTAAGAAGCTACGTTGGAAACTCGGCTACCACCGGGACGGCCGCGATACCTACGAGAACCACCGGAAACTTGGTCTCCCGGGCTCCTGAAATATTCCTGCGGAGTTCGGTGTCTTCCTTGACGCCCTTTGGGATCTCTATTCGTCTCTCAGGGCTCGCATCGCGGCGCCTGTTCACCTTTAACCTGTCACTGCTTTCGCTGAATCGATTTTTCTATTCTAGTTCGCAGTTGTACGAGCCACCTCCCAATGAATTCTTAAATTCTCCTCTATTGGGTACCATTCTATCCTCGTCTGGCTGTAAATTTGCCTCTCACGACGGCCGAGAGGAAAGTAAACCTTGATAATGATGACGATTTCGCATGTCGTGTTTACTGTCTCTCCAACAAAGCGAGATCCCTCCGACGTAAGACACAAACAGATTACCGAACACATTTGATCACTGAAACATCGAAACAGAGTATGAGAATAAAGAATGAAAATTCATATTGGAATTCTTTAAAATTGAGGACACATCGTCTGAAACATCCTGTAGCCAGCAGCTGTTATTATCAACGTTAATAAGTAATTTTATGGTCTCCAATCTTTCTCCCCTATCAAGCCAGCCCATAGAAGCGAAAGAAATCTGCATCGATCGGTGCTCTAATTATTTAATAGCACGTATAGGCTGTTGCAGGAATAACGATCGCAATCTTCAAAATCGACCGTATCTGAACTCGCAAAGTTTCAACCTTCTACGTTCGAGTACCATAGATTTAACATTATCACTGAAATAAAAACTTTAAAAAACATCTTAAAAACAAAATGAAAGTGTATTCCGTACACCAAGTCAAACTGGAAATTTCATTGAACCTCGGAAAGACTCTACCCATTGATACCCTAAGCGAATGATGGGGTTCAGCCGGCGAACCTCGATCTTCGCGCTCGTTGCATAGTAGATCCTAGAATTTCCGAGTACGCTTAAGTGTCATTCAGTGTTTCCGCGGGCTTCAATCTGTCTCTACCGTGTGTCCAGCCCCTGGAGGTGCGAGAAATATGTCCGGACCGGTGCTACAAAGCGTGCCAGCTGGCCGTCTGGAGTCCGATTTGCAGTAAGAAGCTTCAGGGTATCGTGAAGCTGGCCTCGGCGCTCGAGAGCGGAAGATACGTCGCGAGGGACATCGGTAAGTCCTTCTCCGGCCGCAATTCCTGTTGCTTTATCGAGCGGAGTCGCCGAAGAATAGCCTGCCCCTTTTCCAACCCCTTCCTACTTCCGTCTTCCGTGGAAATGGAACGGCGGAAAAATCGCCCGTGGCCGGGGGTGGCACTTGCGGGGTTGCAAGTCGCAGCTGCGACACCGCGAACCTCGCCATACACAGAATATGCAAGACTGCGGTCCCCGACAAGACCACGCGAAAATTTCGCTTGCAGACGCACGCAATACCTTGCCAGGGTTGCTACCCTTCTCTCCTGTGCAAGTTCACTTGTCGCTAGTTCCGAAACTCGTCCGGCTCTGCAACTGTTTGCCGATGTTGACTGTGCGATAGACGCTCTGTTGACCTCGTTAGAATCGTGTTTCCCCGTAGACAATTGGGGATAGGGGTAACGAATTGTTCGCATTTGTTTTTGGGAACGTTTTACTGGGGTCCGGAGCTCTCAATTTAGACTCAATTCTAATCTCAACCCTTAGCAGCCGAAGGGTGACTCAGAGAGTCGCCATTAAAAATTACTGCACCATTATTCATAGTGTTGTTTACTACATTTAAGTATTGTATGAGGTATTACATCAATTTCATATCCATAAAATGAAAAAACTCATATACAACGGAACTATTTTAGGTCGGAAGAAATATTTCATGTTCAAGATAAAATAGCTTCGACTGCGAAGGGTTAAGTCATTCGTAGACTGCAGATTTGGAATCAAAATGGATAGGTCATAAACATATAATACTACAGTAATAATTCCATCATATTATTAATAGAGGAAGTGTATTTTCATTTAACATCAATTTTTTACAGTCGACTTGGAGGATATTTATTTAGCACAATGATCCGCAGTATATTCGGGCGATCCCGTGTTCTTTAATGGGGGCTACTCTATAATTGTACTAGAATTGAACGACCACAAAACCAAAGCAGTTTCATAGAGGATAGCTTAATTTCGATAGGCAAACCGAAGCCATCACGTGCAGAGAGTAACCCACTAAATATTGGTTATAAATCTCTGTCACCAAATTGCTGTCCCGCGGCTGGCCGATGGTATCGAAATTAGTCGTAATTAGTCCACAGATGTTTATGCATTTATCGCACATATATCGGACGAATTTGTGAGGACCTCGGCACACGACAAATTTAAATAGAGATCAATAGGATATTTTAATGTCTTCTCTCGGCAAGCTTCCCATCAGTTCACCACATCCCTTCCTCGTTTAAAAAATTATTACACATATTAATTGTAAATATGTTATCTGATATGTTGCACGTGATATGTATAAAGATCAGCAGTCTTCTACTCGCGATAAGCCGGTTCGTTTTCGCTCGGCGAATTTGTAGCAGATACGACATAAATTCGTGATGGAGCTCTGTATAATCGAATAGCGTAAGTATTCGATTCTTGAATAATGAACAGGACGGCAGCTCGGTCCATTAGGAATTCACGGAACTCGTCTCGCGGAGACAGCCAATCGGGAGCCTGTGACCGCTCCACTTTTGCAACGAACGTTTAAACAGATTGTCCGCATAGCTCTCGCTCGGGCGCGGTCACCGCGGAATTCCGTGTTTCGCATAATTCCGCGGCGGAAGATCCTACGCGGGGCCGAGTCCTGTTCCTTTTATCTATTGCGCGGACGCGGAGGGCCGACATTTCTTGGCGACCGACGGAGGAATGTAAATTTCAGCTCGGCCGGGATCTACATTTTCTCAAGAATCTCGGGCGTTTAATTAAGCGGGGAAAAACTTGTGTACACGCAGTTTCGGCGCGATACCGCGCCGCAACGTCGATCCACTTTCCTATTTGTGGAACAACGGGGCTGCAATGCTACCCTTGGAAACCCGGAGGAACGGTGCTCGCTGTCAAGCTGCCGGATAATCTCAAACGTTTTGTGAATCGTAAATTTCATCGAAACTCCCGGGAAGTTAGCCGGATTTAGGTATAGAATGGAACGGGCTGCGGCCAGACGCGGCTTTCAGTGGTAAAACCAAGTAAAAATCTTCTTTTCCCTCTGGATCAGACTGTAGATGCCATTTGTGCGATTCATCCTTTTTATTCGCGCGAATATCGTTGTTTCAGTAGAGTAGGTCAGACCTTCATCAGACCTCCTCTTTTTCACCTCGATCTCTTATCGAAAAAAACACCAGTTTGAGTTGCACATCGGTTTATAGGATAATCTAGCATAATTCGTTCGCGCAGGAGGAGCTGATCCAGAGAGGATGTCGCCGCCCCGAGTGGAGGAGTATCTGGCAGAGCTGTTTTGCGGCTCTAACGTGACGATGCAGGTGGTCTTCGATCAGGACACCCTGCTCCAGGAGTATCCTCTGTTCGCGTGCGTGAATCGAGCCGCGTCAATGATCCCCCGGCACGCGGGCAGAATTATCTTCCTAACCTACGAGCCCCCTAATCCAGCGTGTGTCCTGGAAACAATCATGCTCGTGGGAAAGGGTGTCACTTACGACACCGGCGGCGTCGACCTCAAGATCGAGGGCACAATGTTCGGCATGTCGAGGGACAAATGTGGGGCGGCCGCGTGTGCTGGATTCATGCAGGTGCTTTCATATCACACGCCTCGTAAATCATCGTTAAGTAATATTCGGAACGACCTTACACCACCGCAAAAACGCTGCATTGCCGTTAACATTCATTCATTCCTTTTTCCAGTTCTGTCGCTCGTATTTCCCAATTAAACAATCCTACGCGTGCGCGTACACTTTTGTCATGGCGTTCTAAATTATTTAGACAGAAAGTGCTAGTCCATTTATTGCATAACAAATTTAACTCGCACATATTAGTCATATTATTCTAGACGGAATACGAGGTGTGATCAAAAAGTTAGGTGACTTATTGAATTTCGCGGGACGCGAATTTCACTCGTCCCGAACATATGTTCGCAGATTCAGCTATATAGCATTTTTTGTTTGTTTGCGAGAAGCATAAAGGTTAGAAGTGTTTTGCGTGTTCGGCGATTTTCTGCTGTCGAAAAAATGGATCAAAGAATTTGCAACAAATTTTGTGTAAAAAATGGAATTAAGTGGTCCAGAATACTTGAAATGTTGACAGTGGCATACGGCGAGTGTACTCCGAGTAAAAAGAACGTTTATAAGTGGAACAAGCTCTTCCAAGAAGGCCGAGAAGATGTTAATGACGAAGCTAGCCCTGGACGCCCCAGCACGTCAACAACTGATGAAAACGTTGAAGAAGCGAAGAAAATGGTGTTGGCGAATCGTCGAATTACCATTGGAGAAGTTGCTAATGATGTCGGCATCTCGTTTGGTTCGTGGCAAGCAATTTTAACGGAATTTTGGAATCGTAATTCATGGATTTTGCATCACGATAATGCACCTGCTCGCGCATCGTTGCTTGCGAGTAGTTTTTGGCCATAAACGACACCACAATCATGCCTCAGCCGACTTTTTCCTGTTCCCAAAACTGAAGAGACCCACGAAAGGACGGAGACTTGCAACGATCGAGGAGATAAAGACTGCATCGCTGGAAGAGCTCAAAGCTATAGCAAAAAGTGCTTATCAGAAGTGGTTCGAGGATTGGAAAAAGCGCTGGCACAAAATATTGATGAATAAATAAATATTTTTTGATCAAAATAAAAAGTCACCTTACTTTTTGGTGACACGAGCAATAAGAATTTTTTTAACGATGAAAATGAAGTTTTTCGAGGACGTGAAAATGATTGTAATGTAGAATGAACTGCAATAGTAGAGTGAAGTGTTAGCGTGCGGCAGAACGCATTCATAAATATTAATTTTCTTACACGGTTAAATCAGTATTGCGGGCAAGGTTGTACGCGGGACAATCCGATAGTTTCTCTCGTGAATAGTTCCAGCTTTGTTAGCGGAGACAATGCGCTGAAATTTGCCCGTACATTACATGTAACAGATTAAATGGAGATTGTGCATTTCATTTCACGACAATTAAGTCGGCAATTTAATCGACGCGATTACATACGCGTCCCTATGACCGAGAGATTCCGCAACACGCATTCGACGGTTCCAACACTACCTTCCGCATGCGACGCTGAGTAGTTGTAGTCCACACACAATACGAAATTAACAGCGGAGTAACTTAATCCAAATTTATATACTGTGCTCCCGTTACGTACTCGGTTTGGCTTGTTTTTGAACGTATTTGTATTTACTGCCCCGGATATCCAACTATTTAACGCATTGTCTATGTTGCATTTCCCAAATAGACTTTCCGGAATAATCAACAACCGGGAATCTATTAAACAACTTTCCAAAACACCAGCGTTGCAACTTCTGTATTCAATTTGAAATACTGTACACATAATTTTCAAAAATCCTGTTCTCTTTTAGACAATATTTATGCATCGAAGTAAATTTATAGGAAATAATTAAAAAATAATTTTGTTCTGAGCGCAACATTAATTGGCTACCCAATCTACAGAGGTGAGTCAGGAAATGTGTCACGTGTTCGCAGGTGGTGAATTTACTGCAGCCGCCGACGGTTAAAGCCGTGGCGGCTTTGTGCGTGGTGAGGAACAGCATTGGCGAGAATTCTTACGTTTCCGACGAGGTGATCACGGCGAAATCCGGGGTTAGAGTACGTGTCGGGAATACGGACGCCGAGGGTCGGATGGCGATGGCCGATGCCCTCTGTCACATCAAAGAAATGGCCCTGTGCTCGGTTAATCCGCACATCTTTACCGTCGCGACGCTCACTGACCATGCGGTGCTGACTGTTGGCCGGGGATACTCGGTGGGTGCAAAACTTTCCTCAAATTAAAGTGCGAGTTTCGCATCGTAGTCTCTAGATCGTGGTTACACAGAAACGAGTCTTCTCCTTTTGAATTTACGGTTTCCAAAGTTTCAATTAATTGTTACACCTTGATTATCGTCTCGCGATTAGGTGCGAATGGGTTTTTTTTTTAAATTGATAGGATTATTATCGTACATTTCAAAATTTTACAGACTATATCTCCAAGTTCGTAGAGGTCTCTTTTGAAACTGCGGATCTAATATGAAATTTTTACAGTTCTTAAAGTTTAACTCTAGGTTTACGGGACCCATCAAAGTTCTAATATTTTTAATTTATGATTATTGAGACTATAAAGATTTATCCACGAGGAAGTATTGAACAAATTTATTTCCTTGGGTATACATTGTAAAAGAATGGCTAAAAATTTTGATTCACTTGTTATTTTTATAGAGTAACGTAAAACAGTCACTGTTAGTGCTTCGTAGACCCAGTGTTAACGTTCGACGAAAGTAAATTTACGTTTGAAGGCTTCTTGAGTGATACCCAAGAATTTTATTGCGTCGAAAAGGTAGATTTGATCGAGTTTGGGAGATGACTGCGGTGCAATTTCTGAATTGTTTGAAATGAGAGGGATCCCAGATCGAAAACTAAAGACCGATCTCCTTTAGATTGCCATGGACAACGCCGTGGCGCGTTTGGTCAGCAACGCGGAGAAGATTCAAGCGTCCGGCGAGACGATGGGCGACCCGTTCGAGATATCGAGGATACGCAGAGAGGACTTCAATTTCCACGAGGGTCGAACAGAGGGCGACGATATTCTTCAATCGGAGAGCCAAGAAACCCTGAAGACGGCGAGAGGACACCAGGGCCCGTCAGCGTTTCTTATCATGGCCTCCGGCCTCGACAAGGTGAAAATTCATTCAATTTTTAGCAAGACGTCCAATCGGGAACATCTGATCACTTTGACTTCGATATTGAAAAGCAATGCTGACATATTTCTAAGCCTGTACAATCTAAGATCATTTTCTTCAATTCATTCTTCGTAGTTCCTTATTTCAAAAGTTCACAGGATGTGGCTCGCAAACAAAAGTACAACGATCCTAATCACTTAGTACCACACTTGAGGCTCCCAGGATCTGTCTGACCACCGACCGTACCTTGGAGTTAACTGTATCATTGAATCCGGCGGATCGTGCGGTTTACAGAGACGATTAGTAATATTCTTTCAGGCCGTTTCTGGACGCCGTTTTACGCAGTTCATTTTCTTCGTCGCGAAAGGTCGATGAATTTTTTATAGGCGATGAGCTTAGCACAAGTACCACGAGGAGGCGTCAATGGCGGATTAAAAAGCTTTTCCATTACAATGACGTTTAAAGCCTCGTTTATCCGCCCTAGTCGGCATCTCACTCTCTCGCGTATCGATTGCAGCACGGCGCCTGCAGCTGTTCGCCTCTAAAGTACACGCACATCGACCTTTTCGGACACCTGCCGAAGCCTCATCACCTTCCCTACAGCGGGAACCCGGTCCTGGCGTTGGCCTACTGTTACCTGATCCAAGGAAAATGTCTGACTGTCAGGAACGACCTGCCGTTCGAGATGCAGTACGTTTGCGAGACTAACTGCAAGCCTATTTGTCTACAACCCTGCCCACCCTGTCCACCTTGTCCAATACCCTGCGAGGTCAAGGTCTGCCCGCCTTGCGATCCCTGCTGCTTGCCAAATTGTTATCAGCCACCACCTTGCCCACCGTGCATTGTTACACCAAATTGTTCACCTTGCGGAGGTGAACCCGTGACCGTCGTTGATCCCATTTGCAGGCCGAATGTACAGAAAGATATCTGTGGCTGAACATTTGATAATAAACATACATGAAAAGAGAATTGGTGGTTTATGTTGTTGATTTGGGGATGTCTCGGTACCTGGAATATTTTCAATTTTCATACAGTTTTCTCAACGTGAATTATTTAGGTCCAGAAGGGTCTGGTGGTTTAATCGACAGCATGCGGTAAGTTTTTGGCCGCGCGGTCCCTGTTCACATGCGCTATCCTTTTCTACGTTCGGTACGGACGGTGAAATTTAAAAAATTAGTGGATTGGAGAATTTGATGATAATCGATACGGTTCCGTGACGATTTGCCTTCTCACCGACGAGATGCCGTCAGCGGCCTTCTGTTTTCTACTCCGGCCACAATATATCCTAGAGGGCGTAAGAAACCACCAAATTATTCGAGCGACACAATCGGACAGAATCTCTTCGTGTTGTCCAGGCTAAAGATTATGTGGGGTCTAATCCAGGCTACAAATTAGACTATGGGACTGTACCGAGAATAGGTACATCATATTCTCACGAGTACTCGTATCGCCGACGAGAGTACCTCGTATTCTCTCCGATAACAGTATCTCGTCGGTGATTGGTCTACTCCTATACCTCGCTTGTGGTATTACCAACGATCGCTGTCCCGTTACCCTCGGACCGTAACACTGCCTCTACACCCAGTAAAGCCGATCCCTCTCTACGCAACAGCTGGTATACCAGTCCCCACAGTTACCACGTTCGAAAACCCGCATCGGAACCGTGCACCCGGGACGCATCTCCGCATTACTTTCTGCAGGAAGTTAATCAACGGATTCATTAAAGCCGGAAGCGTTCGGCTGACCTGGCAACCTTTTCCCCTCCACTTCCGACGCGGTGCGCCGATGAGCACCGGGCTCAAGAGTCACATCGGTTTTCTCACAGCAGCGGCGTGCCGCAATTCTCACGGGCCCTAGCCGCGGCGGGAAAACACGCGGCCGCTTGAAAAATCGGAAATCACACGCATTCCGCCTCGGAACTGAGAAAACGCCGGCGACGGGACAGATGCCAATAAACGTTCCTGGCCTATTCGCGGAATGCAATCTATGCGGTTCGAACCGGGAATCATCGAACCTTCCAGACTGTCGATCACCGGCGCGCGGCGTGTCAGTGCCGCGGAACACACGCAGCATTGTACGGAACAAACGAGCCTGCATTGTTACGGAGGTGCGCCTCCGCTATCGGAAAGCCGATCGGCTGGTCCAGATAAGGCGGACAAGGCCTACAAGCCTCGCCGCGACGGCCAGAATTGTAATATTGTCTGGCTGATTGCTAAATTAACGCACCTCTGCCCGATAAGCCTTATCGCCAGCCGAACACGGGGTGGATTCGTTGAAACTCTGATAAAACGCGAGCACCGTGAGGATTTCTCGGAGAACGATCGGCTACCCTGTGAAACGATGATTACACGGAATTTTTCTTTCGAAGCAGAGGATCGGTGGGTCCCTCCGAGATCGAGACGCGGTCGTCGAACGAAACGAATTCTGTGTTTTGACGGGAGCCGAGGAAGCGTGATGCCGCGAGCCTGGAACTCGCAGGCGCGCCTTGAACAGCTCGTGGAAGGGAAACTTAATTACGGCCACGTCCTTTCTTAATTAAGAGAAAATGTTTGGCGTATCTCGGCGAGATTACCGTGTACGAGTCAGGCTTCCGTTTGCTCGCTACCTGCGCGCCGTCTGCTCTCTCACGATCGAAAGCCCGATCCAAAACTAATTCTTCCATTCTTTCCACGCGAACGAGCGTGTCCGCCGCCTTCGTCCCCGTGTCTCCGTTCCTTTTCACCGGCTCACCTCTGTCTATCGGCCGGTGGATGAGCACACGAGCACACGCTTCCATCGTTGACTCCCCGCAAGGGAGCCGCAGATTATCGCAATTATCGTGTATCGACTGCCGCTCGGCTCGTGTGAGCGTAGGAGGCTACCATCCGGGACGATTTTCCGCGAGCCGAGCCGTGGCAAATGGAGCAACTCGCGTTTCGATAATGATTTTCTGTATCTCCCCGACGTTTTATTTCAAACGATTATCGCCAATGATGATCCACCAGATTGTGCAATATCGAGTGACAATTGTGAAAAAAAATATAGTAATGTTTCGAAAATGATTTTCTGTATCACCTCGACGTTTTATTTCAAACGATTATCGCCAATGATGATCCACCAGATTGTACAATATTGAGTGACAATTGTGAAAAAAAATATAGTAATGTTTCGAAAATGATTTTCTGTATCACCTCGACGTTCTATTTCAAACGATTATCGCCAATGATGATCCACCAGATTGTACAATATTGAGTGACAATTGTGAAAAAAAATATAGTAGTGATTATATGTACAATTAACAAACAAAATTGTTATTTTGAAATACGATCAGTTGTGTTTTACTTTCTTATCGGGCACGAGAACTTTTGTAAGAGTCTAATACATTGGAGCAGATCCTGACCCAAAGATCGCGGGGGGGGACTCGGGGTAAATTCAGAATCCCTAGGAAAGGGTACCAATCGCCGTGGATGTTTCTGTCCACAAAACCCGGCAGCTCGTCGGGTTAGACTGGTCCGGGTAGCACAGAGCCTGGGGCCGGTAAACATGGTGGCAGTGGTAGCATTATCGTCGCGGTCGAGTATCGCTTGGTCCGGTGGTACACGCGAGTTGACATTGTTTGAAGAACTTGAAGCGAGCAAAGTCGTCGGGCGGACGACGAGTCGAAGTGGCGAGAAAGGTTTGCGAGTAGGGAAGAACCTCTGTGGATGGTTCTGTTGAAGAGGTAGAAGGAGGAGGAGGAGAAGGAGGAGGATGAGGCCAAGAACGAAGAAGGAGGAGGAGGGTGCGAGGAGGAGGAGGATCAGCAGCAGCAACAGCAGCAGGATCAGGAGCCGGGGCGAAATAAGCGGGACAGAGAGGCAAGTCGAAACATACGTATACAGGCGGAGAAGGCGCGCGCTGCCACGGCGAAGAAGAGGAAGAAGAAGAGGAAGAAGCCGAAGAAGACGAAAAAGACGAGGCGACAGAGAGAGAAAGAGAGAAAGAGAGAGAGAGAGAGAAACAGAGACAGGGAGAAAGGGTGAGGAAAAGGAGGGGTAGAGGGTGGTAGGGGGCAGTGTGGCGGGTTCGACGGCCGGCTGGTGGCCCAGTGACCGGGACCGGTTCCCTCCGCGGTTCCTCCTTCCGCCTTCCTTGCAAACGCACAACTGCATCATCTCGACTCGCCTCTGTCCCCCTCGCTGTGCCCCCTACCCGTGGGCTCGCGTTCTGCAGCCTTCCTTCAGTCTCTTCCTCTGCATGTTCGTTCACGCTTGTTCGTTCGCCGCAGCCGCTGTCTCTATCATCCACTTCTCTCCTCTTCTCTTTCTCTCTCTCTCTCCTCGCTCCGACTCCGCTCCGCGTTTCTTCGTCTTCCTCTTCCCCCCGTGGTCCTCCGCGTCCTCTTCCTCTCTACCGTGTTCGTCTTTATCAGCCCCCTCAGCGTGTTCTGGTTGTTGTTGTTCCTGACGTCAACGGCCTCTCCGTCGCCGTCGATCACGCGAAAGCGTCAACCACACGAACAACCACCGTTTCTTTACATTTTTTCTGCTCAGGCAGATAAGACTTTCTTGCTCCTCGGTCCTCTTCCCGAGTAGCTGCACCATTATCTCGTCGTCGTCTTCATTTTTCCCCTCTTACGCCAAGTTACATACGCTTATAGTTACATCACTTCGAGAGCTAGCAGTTCAACTGTCACAAACAGGGCATATTTTTGATCTCCTTCTTTAACATCGGTATGCAGCTTCGCCGTGCCTCGCGGTACAGACAAGTGAATGGTGGGAGAAGAGTGGGGATGACTCATGTAAATTTAACCGAGCGCTTCTGTACTTTCTTGCCCCCTCGCTCTTCTTCTCGAACCCTCTTCTTCCTGAGTGGCTGCACCATTGTTTTCATTTTTCCCGTTTTCTACGTACTTTCTTGCCGTTTCGCTCTTCTTCTTGGCCCCCTTCGCCATCAAGAGAGTAGCTCCGTGCCATTGTCGTCGCCATCTAAGAGCTTGCTTGCCTGCTGTCTCCTTCTCTACGGTGCTTCATCTCGCTCGGCTACTCTCGACCCCGTCGTTCTCACCCTCTCCAGAGTCGCGGCAGCACGCTCCACGCAGACTGCGCCGAAGAGGTCACACAGCTCTCTTCCCTCTTTTCATTCTTCCTCCGCTTCGTCCTTCCTCCTCCTCCGAGGCTCGTTCAGTGATCGAGCGGCTATAGCCGCGGCTGGACGCAACTATTTATCCCACGCATCGCGGGATCGCGGCACCAGGACAGGAAGACCTCTATCTAACTCCAGCTCTTTCCCACTTCGATCGGAAGAGGAGAACGGGTATAAACGGAGGGATCCTGAGGATTCGTGATGGGTACCCTCGAGAGTCAAGGGCTTGAAAGGAAAAGTAGTTCTATGGGACGAGGAGGGAAATAGTATCGAGGGGAGCACAAGGAAGAGTAGAGGAAGAGGCAAAAAGAAAAAGGAAGAGAGAGAAAGGTAGCTCTCCGAGGGGGAAAGGAAGTGAAAGTACGAGAGGAGGCCTGCGTTACTGGCGCATCCGAGATTTTGTGCCGTCGTTCCTCATCCTCGTCGCACGCCCCTTCCCCCTCTTGTTCCGAGAGTGTACCCCGACCGCGTCCAGCGCCGATAATTTGTCGGTTCGTTCGTAACGAGCCGAGAAACCAGGAAGAGAGGCCGCAGGAAGCGAAGAGGATCGTCTCCTCTCTCCCCTCTCGTCCCTGCTACTGTTGCCTCTCCTCCTCCTCCTCTTCCTCCTGCTTCGTCTTGCTCTCCTCGTCGTTCTGCTCGAAGGAAAGTGATTTTCTTCGAAGCACGCTGACCCCGAGAGACAACGTCCACCATTGAAATCCGGATTACGCAACCCTCCCGACTGTTTCTTCTTCCTCCTCCTCTTCTTCTTCTTCTTCTTCTTCTTCTTCTCACTTCTCTCTTCTCTTCGTTCTTCTCTGTTCTTTCTCTTCGTGTTCCTCGTTGCACCGGCGTGACCCTGATGCTGATGGCCAGCCTCCGCCGAGCGAGAGAGAGCTCTCCGAGCTCCGCAGCCTCCGCCGACTAAATTATCGTCTATTCATCGGTTTCAATCGGTTCCACGTTTATTACGTGGCCCGGCGAGACTCAATGCCTCGCTGTTACGTAGGTGTTTCCTAAGAATGGCTTCCAGGGCGCACTCGCCGGTTCGACTTGCTAATACCACCGGTTTCAGGTCAATGGAAACACTCGCCGCGGACGAGGCGAGCGGATTTTTCTACGCATTCTTTCCCAAGATCGTCGAGTAGCCGATTTAAATAGAATTCCGAGGGGCCGGTTAGGAGATTCTTCGCGCGAACCGAGTTGCGAAGATTGCTCGAGCTGTACGATGGATGTTGCGGGACACCCGGTAGCGGGCGAGTCAGTTATTTCGGCGATCGAGTGGGACGTTCTACTTTGATTGAATTTTGTAAACTGAAGCTTTATGGTTTCGTAGGTTACCGAGGCTGCAAATAAACTAAACTAACTGACCAACCAGGTAGCTGGTAACACTCAATTGTAAGGAAGTAAAAGGATCATCAATTGCCAAGATCTCAATCTCATCCTCCTTCATTAATCACGATCTTCGGTCTCGAACCTTAATTTCTCGATGATGGTATGTTCCGCGCATTGTTACGCGATTGACAAACAGTGTAAATAATTAATCAACTCGACACCGAGGTATGAATTAAGCCAGGACAAGAACGATCATCGTCGATGATTAAAACCTGTGTATCATTTCACTCTTCGAGTCTTGATCGAGACTAACAATGAGTCTGTATTCGCTGAACAAGTCTTCAGACCACTTCTAGATTCCCGACCCATTAAAACCCTCAACCGGGACTTGAACCCGAGACTTAAATTCTCGAATATTCCCAAAACCTGTTCAAGAGCGTCTACAATCCCCTAAGCGCAAAAACTCCTTCCATCCGCAAGAAGCAGTGGATCGTGTCCAAAATAATTCGAACACGAGTAGCGACAAGCTTCCAGGAGACCGCTGAGCAAAAGGAAGAGTCCCCGGTTGGACCATCGAGGATACTTTAAATAGCAGGCTCGGCTGGCAAAGTAGGTGAGGAACCGGCTACAGAAAGAGAGACACACAGAGAGTGGAAGGAAGAGAGAGAAATGGATCTCGATCACGGCGAACTATTCATGGTAACGGTACATCTCCTGGAACCGCAGGTCAAGCTACGGTTTCGGATTTATTCGGTGTTCTCCAGTGTCGAACGTTGCCGCGGGGCCCGGGCCCCTCGTGCAGCGTCACGTGCTCTAGCTTCTGTCCCCCGAGGGGAGGGAGCAGGCCAATGGCGAATTAGCCTTCTTCTCAGGAAAGTCACGAGACCACGTCGAAAATTCCCGGGTCGAGCGGTACGTGACGCGAATCTCGTTTAGGGTCCGACGGAACCCACGGCCCAGCGCCGGGCCCCATCGTGCCAATAATTTCTATGTCGGGCCTCAGCTAGGCGAATGAACACAGCGTTATCGCTGGTCTTCGAACCTTTAGGTAGAATAAAAATTCTTTGCATTGGGCCGAAGGGATTAGCGGTCAGGGCCCCAGCCCAGAGAATAACTCATGCGCGTTGGGCCCGATCTATGGGTTCATGGATAGAAAAAAACGAAAAAGTCACCCGGTCGCTGAGGAATCTCTATGGTGGCTCGCTTCCTCAAGTGGATCGGTCTACAGGCTCGAAATCGTATGCGGTGGCCATTTATTTGGTCATCGCGAGAGGAGTTTTATGTTCAGATTATCTTCGATTGGGCCCAACAGGTTTATTCCGGTTGACTTTATTATTTCTCTTTTTTTTCTTCTACCTCTTCTTGTACAGCTTCACGACGAACCGAGGAATTCATAGAGGCTCTTCGGAAGCAAATATTAAATCTTTTAATCAAGGTTACCAGCGTCTCGAGAGCACGGGGATTATGCAAGAGTCCTGACCAGGCTAAGGTTGGAGGCATTGCTCAAGTGATACTCGTAGCTGATTTTATAATTAAATTTACGTTAACGAGCCTTGTAACCCAGATCCGACAGAGATAAGAGATTCGATGATGCGGTGTCGGAGAGCTGCGTGCGCTCTCTTGGTTCGACGCGTTGGCTAACTTTTATGACCCGGTCGAAAGACCAGTTCGACCCGATAGACTCCCTCGGAGAATGCTTAATTCTTCCGTGAGACGCATTCCGATGGATTTAATTGAAAATTCTTCAGTTGTTTATTCATCCATTAAACATCCGCCGCGGAAGACGATTCGATCGGACTTAAAAGTGGCCGGGATTTATATGCCGCGCTGAGGAATGAAGCAACGGATAAACAGCAGCGAGAAATGATTGAAAAGTCACAAAATTCAAAGATTAAAATTAAACAATTTCTCGGAGACTCGACAGGTTATCGGAAGAAGTAAGAATCCCGGAGAAACGAGGGAATATTGTAGCGTGCCAGAGTGGCATAGTTTTTAGCGGTGAAGTCCAAAGTCAGAGGGCGTGGTTCGGATCAAGGTCTCGGACCTTGAGAAGATCGATTGGGCAATCATTAATCCGGTCCATGAGGCGTCGATTATTTTCGAGTATCCGATGTGGGGAAATTGATAATATGTTAGTAGATAGTTACTTTTAATCTTGGACGAACTTCAAATTTTTTATTTCACAATCGTTGAGAATTTGAGGTTGAAACGAATTTTGTAAAATAGATTTTTTTTATTTTCAAAAGGCAATATATAAGCACATCGGTTTAAGCGCTTGGTTGTTCTTCTAGTGTTAAGCAATTTGTTTTGAGGAAGGCAGAGTATCGGGTTGGGGCTGAAATAAGGCACGCTTACCCTAATTCAGGGCCTTTGGCTGGCTTCTCACCTGGCTGGTATCTCGTCGACCGATGTACATGCGCGTGTGCACGCGAGCGAGAGAAGCTTCGTATCCGTGTGTTTTCCGTCTGCTCTTATCGCGAATCTCTCCCACTCGGCTTTCCCCGGGAGCCGCCGGATTCCATTCTCATAAATATTTGAAATTCGCAGTGCGCTTATTAATCGCGCGATTAATTAATCTCTGCATAGGGTCCGCTCGGTACAGATAATAACCAGGTGAGGTAATTCCGCGATATTTAACTCGGGATCCGCCATTAGGCAACCCAAAGGGAATAAATCCCTACCTACATTACACGGATATATACGTACGTAGGATATTTCATTCTCTCTTTCTCGCTCTCTCTCTCTCTCTGTCTCTTGCTCGCTCTTTCTTGCTCTCTATAATTCTCTTTGTATTTTTTTCCTCGTCTGGCAACCTGGACGCGAGCGCTAACGAGAAATAAAATCTAATCGCTCGAAAAGCTGAATCTCCGCCGGCGTCGCTGCGTGTACAAGCGGCTCAGATGACTTGCTACCCGCCGCGGAGTTAGAACTACGTGCTATTGACCTTTACGCTCAATGATTCGCCATAGGCTCGCGTCAGTTCTGAAGTAATTGGCCGAATAAATTTATTGCGAGTGCCGCGCGAGCTACGCCCGGCGTATCACGCGAGATCGACGCCTTCTCCACCTCCCTAAACGCTTCTTTTCGCACTCACTATTCTTGAATCGTTCGGATAACAGAGAACCTCTATCTGCTCCTCCTACCAACACTTCTTATGTTCCATAATAATACTTGACGATTACAAAATTGAAGGATGTAGCATCTTCGCATTTCTTATAATTTGAAGCATACAAAATTGCCTCTGAGGGCAACGCTTTATGGCGAACAATGTGGAAGCAAGAAAAGTGATACAGATTTTTTCCGATTGCTTCTTGTTACATAAATTGCCCACTAGAAATATTTTACTATTTTAGGAGGAATCATGCACTTACGGCTAATCCTGTTCGCATAAGCGGAGTGCAGTGCTAATGCCCGTGTCTAATAGACCATCGATCGTCGACTAATCGGCCGGATCGATTATTGGGGTCCGCGCGAGGCCGTTTGACCCTCCTCGATCGAAACCACGTGAGAACGCGAGGTCTCGGGGCTCCTGTGATCGATCATAAGAGGTCACCTGCTCGATCGACCACGAAATTCTTGTCGATCCACGGATCGAATCCACCGGATGTTGTTTAAGATCGAATAGATAACATGTCTATCCAATATTGATCACAATTGACTCGTTTCAAATTTTTTTCTTACAAGATAAGAGGTTCAATGTCTCTCGAGAAATAGACTGAGAGAGGTGATATGGAAACAAATATTAGCTCATTATGCTAATGCCACGATTGGAATATGAGCCGGAACAATTCGCTGATCCAGGAATCATGGGAACCTCGCGACGATCATTGAATCTTTCATGAATGTGGATGAGAGCCCTGGCTTCTATGAATAGCGCTGGGACTGATTAAAAGTGACAGCAGTCTGAACCGAGAGCATGGTGGAATAACTGCCAGGGATTTTATTCTGAATGACTGTGGTCGACGAGCTGCCAGACACCGAACGATTTTAGAACATCAAGGAAATTACAATGCCTCGGTGAGCAAAACTATTAAAACACAGAATTAAATTACAACGCTTAGTGTAAACTATATTTCTCTCTGTTGGCGATGATTATATAAGACCCTTTCCCTCCCACGATTATGTTAATTCTTATGATAACCACAGGGGAAGTGCTGTTCACGCTTTTCGACTTTACATAACGTGTAAAATTAGGTAAATTGATTTTCTACTGTTTTGAAATTCACGCTTCTCAGGTTTCGCGAGTGGTAATTAAACCGCGGTTTTCTGTGAAGGTGAAAGATTTAATGGGGTGGAGAAATTGTCAGCAAATACGCAGCTCACTTTTCTACAGACAAGATGACTTTTCGATACCCTAACGTCTATTAAGCATCGCATCCGTAATCATCTCGGCGAGCAGAATCGGTCTCGGTCATAGCGTTCCGCAGCCTCTCCCACGGGCGGAAGCAGATGCAGACCACGGGTAGCAGGGCGATTTATCTATTCGCGCATGGTGTTCGCGGTTAGGCGTTCATTATCGACTTTCCTCGAATTCCGCTTGGCGATCCAAGTCGGGTAGATTCTATCTTCCGTGTGTGTCTCGTGTTCGGCGGGTCCCGTCGATTCCTCAAGGAAGGACACGGGGCCTTATATAAGAAGCATTCGCGGGCCCCGGGAGAAACGAGGATGAGAAGAGGACACACGCGGCCCAGGGGGATAGGGCCGGTGAACGGGGAAGACAGACGGATAGAATGTAATCTATTAGTCTCGGTCTAAGACTGGCTGGCACAAAGAGGAGTCATACCGATCGTGGAACATCGCGGAACCGGTCCCGGCCTCCGAAGATTAACGAGAGGGAAGGGAGAGAAGGTCCGCGCTCCTACAACCGGAAACGACGATGCTCTCCGGCCTCTCTCAGCCAAAATCGTTCGGACCAGTCGCCAGCCAAAAAGCAAAAATCTCGAGGATTATTCGGTTGGCCCGGTGAACTTGGCCGGGGCGAGATTCCGGTCTCCGGTGACCCTGCGCGTCGCGTCGCCTCCGAAAGGGGTCTGGGTTAAAAGGAGCTGAGGACAAAGGAGGATCCTCCGAGAACCAGCGAAACGAGAGGATCCCGAAAGGATCCACGCGAAGAGTTCTCTCTCGCTTCGAGCACCCAGTATACACACCGCGAGACGAGGAACTGGGGAACACGCTCTTTATCTCTGTCCCTCGCCCCCTCTCCTCTTTCCCTCCTCCGCAGGTTCTATCCGAGTCGGTCCCTCTTTCGTTCGCCTGTCTCTGTCGGCGTCCCTCTCTAGTCTCTTCCTGTTCCATCGTTCGTCTATGGTCTCTGTCTGTCGTTCAGTCTCTCCGCTCTACCCTCTCACGGATCGTCCCGGGGGCCCTCTCTTTCTCGCTTCGCCTCTGTGCAAAGTAAAGAGGAGAGCTCTCTGCCTTGGGTCGTTGGCCGTAAGTCGCCGTGACCCAGTGCGAGCGCTAGGACATTGACTCTGGCATCGCCATCGCCATCCGCGATACCAACTTCCCTCCGTCCCTGGCCTCCCGGGCCCCTCAACCTCCTCCTCCTACTCCCCCCACACCCCCTAACCCCCCTCCTCTGGGTCCCCACACCGACGGGGCCTCCACCTCCTCCCTCCCTCGCACACTCAACCTCCCCCGCTCCCGTATCGCCTACCGATTCCTCTATACCTCGTTCGGTTTGCACCGACGACTTGTACGCCTCCTTCTTTCTTCAACATCGTCTTCGTCTTCGTCTTCGTTGTCTTAAACCTCTTCATCTCCTTATTCGCGACATCCGTCTTCATCCTCTTCGCCAGACTCCTCTTCTGCGACCGTCGCTGACGATGATCACGATGGCTCGTCTAGCTTTCGCTGGTTTTCGCTACTTCCTTGTTCAGTGGCAACTCGAGGGATTTTGGGTGAAGAATGAAGACTCCGGGCGAGCGAAGATGTTGGTTAAATGATCTTGAGATGGTTTATAGTCTACTCTCGTCTTTGCGATTTGCTCTTACCCGCCAGTGAGATTGCCATCCGCCTACTTTCGTGATTTGAACGATTTTGGTCGAAAGGAAATGATAAAGATGTTAATTAGATTGTATCTAAACGATTGCTGAACGATCTGCACGTGTAAACCTTTGATAGAACCCGAAAAGTAGCGCTCGGAGTACCGTTAGATACTAATCAGCTAATTTCTGGAATTTACTTCTCGGTTCACGTCCACGTCCACTCATTTTGCCATTTTTAGCCAACAAGCTTCCTTATCGCGTTTCCTGACAATTCTAACGCTTTCGACTACCATAAACCCAAAAGATAGCGGTGCGAATGCCTGTAGATAATAATCAGCTCGCGTGCTCTCATTGTACTCCTTTTCGCCGACATGCTTCCTTTTCGCGTTTCCTGTCAATTCGAACGCTTCCAATTACCAAAAGGTCAAAAACCAGGACTGGGTACAAGAATGTGACTCGGGTGATTGCAGGACAACCCTGTTCGGCGTCCGGGGCGAAAATGGGGCCCGAATATGGTGGCCCATGGAAACTGTTGCATAAATTGGGGTCTGTTTACGGAAGGAGCCGGGAGGAACGATCGCATGGCCGCGGCGCGGCGTGCGCTCGCGCGCGTTCCTCGCGGGAAGTGGCGCGTTGTGGTTTCTTGGTTTATGAACCGAGGCCGTGGTAACGATCGGTTTCTCCCTGAATACTTTATCCCGCGCCGGATTAATCGACGCCCCGGTCCTGTTGCCAGTTTCACTGATTAACCATCGCTTTTTGCGACAATCCGAGAAGCCTGATGAACATCTGTGCAGATGCAGCGGTCTAGTAACGTCCCTACTGCCTCCTATTTGCAGAAAATCTTCTTCTACCAGTTTTGCATCACCTCAGGCATGGCTAAATAAAAATCCATAGGTGAGGGTCGATTATATTAGAACGGTAGGAAAACTTCGCGCATACTTAGAAGCGATTGCCGCAGGAAAAGAAAGTGTCGCATGCAATGAACCGCTTCGTTTTTCAAACCTTTGAAAAAGATCTTTGAAAAGAAGACTCTTGCTCGACCGACAAAGCGGTCGAAATTTTCTGAAGCTGTTCGCGGCCGTGTCTGAATAATCCAGAAGCGGAGAAGGATGGACAATGGGTAAGAAAGTACTCGAAGTCAGCTGACTTCCACCGCCTCTCAGCTGTGAGTCTTCTTACAAGAATAAACGATGAACCACACCGGTGATCCAAAAAATGGGACAAAATGTACAGCGGAGCATGAAAGAAGGTAACCCTAGAAGAACGTCTCATTGAATACTTGCGCAATGATCATTGTATAATTAGTGTCGTCTCGGTTCTAAAAATAGAGGGCCGACAGATTGGAATCGTGCGTACCAGGCGGAGCATTCACGTTTAAACAGTTTTCATGGTTGAGGTCGAGGCGGCCGCCTTGAAACGAGGTGGAGCGTTCAATGTCAGCCACCAGGTTCACCCACTCGACCCGGGCCATGAGAGACACGTGTCCCTGTCCACCGAATCGATTGTTTCTGTGAAAAAGTTCTAACATCTCGCGATTGTTCTCACCGTGTGCCCCGGAGAATGGAAAATTTACCGCTCCGCTCGTCGGTTGCCATTGTTCACTGGACCGATCGCAGATAAAAACGAGGAGATTCTAACGCCTCGATGCGATCTGCCGCACACCGAGACCAAACTTTTCGAGAGATAAATGGTCGCCGCTAAAAAATTCACTCTTGGCTGACCATGGTTCCTTTGGGGTCCAGTTTTTTGTTTTATTGTCGCGGTCGGCTCAGAATATTCAAAACCATAAATTACAGGTTGACATCTCGATCTTTCGAAGCTCTGTTAAAATCTGCTCTTCAATTTTCAGCATCTTCCGTCCGCGGTTTCACTATTTCAATGGTCCGAGTATTACAAGATTCCACGGATTATAAATTTCAAACACCCCCAAAAAATTGTGAAAATTCTTTTTTACTGCATCAACCAAGCATGCGGCGCATTCAATAAGTAATATAGATCTTTGTAACTTCCCCGACAGTTCGAACACCAAATCCTGCTCAGTCATCAGCAAGCAAACTCAAGCCCGATCCTCGGCGGCCTAAGAAACGTCAAATTCCGGCGTTCGTTTCGCTCTATCGCGGCGATACCGCGGACAATCAGAAAAACCGGTGTCCCTGTTCATTGGATCGCGTCCAATCGGCGATTCATCGGTCAGACAATACATGGTAGCCGTATCATCGCGGTATCGGCCGGCTAGCGTCGTCCAGGAGGAGGCTTCGTCCGAAGGCTCGTCTTCGAAACCTGATTTTCTCCGTTTCACTTTCACGGATGCGCGGCGCGGCGCAGAGTCTAACTCGCAGCCCGGCGTTGAACTTCCTCGTCCTCCCCAAGGAAGGTCGTAGAGGGAAGCGAATAACAGAGGAGCCAGGAGTGGCAGAAAAACCTGGAGGAAAGAGCGAAGGCCGATGGACAAAGAGAGGCGCAAAGCGCGACGAAGAGAATACGAAGAAGATCGAAGAGAGACTGAGAAAATCCAAGAGGAACGGAGATGAGATTCTAAGCTCGCATTTTGTGCGAAGCGTTGCGGAGCGTGTAAAGCGTTTGGAAGCAACGAAACTCGAGGCTTCTTTGAGTCAATCGTACCAGGAAGACCGGCGTCCAATTAGGTAGCCGCCAACAGCGGAAGCCCGGCCAACTTCCCGATCGTAAAATATATCCATCCTGATAAGCGGCAGAGGTCCTGGCTCGCTCGGGTGTCCTAATGAGATGCACGGGAAAGGACTCGGCTCGCTTTCGCGTCACGTTTCCTCGTGCACAACCACACTCCGGCGACATAGAAGACCGAAACTGTATGCCCACGGATAGGTCACTCGAATTCGGGATTCACGCGGGCCACCTTTTTAACTAACATCCAACTATTTCTTTCCCCGTCGAGGGTGTACGCACGGAACAGAGAGGAATCGTTCGTTTCTCTTCATCCCCGCGTCACGTGTCCCTTCGTTGATTAATGGAAGGAAGTGTGGCGATGTGCGTGACGCTTTTTTCTCTCTTCTCTTCTTTTAGTTATGATCATGGCTCCCTGATTCTTTTTTTGTGTAAATACGGGCCTGTAAGCTGCGGAAGATGGTCGGGATAGCAGTTCCAGGGAATCCGCTTCTACTTTGACGGCTCGGCTTAATTGATTCTCGAGTGTACGATGTGAATACCCAAGCGTGGGACCCCTGGCCACGATTTGGGTACTCTTAAACCGGCCAACCAATTTCAACAGCGAAAAAGCGCAACAGGGGTCGGGAAAAACATCCCTCAAGTGAAGGGATGAATCCGAAAATGACCGTTTACGTAACACATGCTCCAAAAAATTAATGTCCATCGGAACATCCGGGAACTCACCCCACGGGCGAAGAACTTACCCTCATCCCTTAGCCACGTTGCAGGACGACGTGAAACTCTGTTAGTTCAATGATGCCGCGCACGTTCCCCCGGTTTTTTTCTTGTGGGAGGGGTAGGTCATCCCGTTATGCATTTTTCCAAGGGAAAAGAGGGAGGAGGTAGCGGAGAGAAAGGCGAACAGGCTGCGCCAGTAGGGAAAAAACCCGGGGAAGCATAGGAACGTCGTATGAAAAAATGCTGGCCACAGACAAAAAATCGGTGCATCCTGTGCCCTGACCTCTCGGAGTAGCATTCGGGTAACGCGGATACCGGTCCGATCGGCTGGCCAGTCCGAATACTCTCTCCTATACGTACATCCTATCCAATCTCGTTCGTCGGACCCTTTTTTATTTTCTCTTTTTGGATTCCCTCCGACCGCGCGCCACCCTCTCTTTTTCCACCGTGTGTCCCGTGGTCCCCTTTGTGCGCGCGCTCTCTCGCGTATTCGATTACGAGAATCTCGTGTTACGCGGCTGGCGCGTGCATCGCCTGCATCGAGACGCATCCGAGAGGCGTCGAGACGCTCCTTCGATACCATGCACTTCTGACTACGGAAGATAAACGCAACTGTACTGTAATTAACGTGACGAACACCGAGAGGGACACTCGTGACCAACGCTATGGAATTACTGAAAAATGATAAATTAGATAAATGATTTTTAAACATACAAATGAAATCAAAAATATTAAACATAATATACAGGCATGTTTCACCTTCCCACTATTCATCGCTTAAGAGTTATCTTCTTCCAGATTTTTGCATTTAATTATAAAAGAAGGTGCGTGTTTGCATATTGTATCAGTATAATCAGTATTGATTTTTCGTCTTAAAGAGATTCATGATTGGTCGACAAAAGAAAGGGCGCTGCTCCCCAGGATAACACGATCACAGCAATGGCAATGTTTTCTCGGAGAACAGAGCGGTCCAAGAGGGCCCCCGGCTATTTATTACATGATAAAATTTGATACGGCTCTAACAGGGGTTGCTAATGAACTCTCTTTGCTGGCGGAGGTTTCTAACAGCTGCGTTTTGTTGCGAGCCGATGGAAACAAACGATTCCACAATGGACGCTCGTCCGGCAGGCGTTCCTCGCGGACACGGCAGGCCATCGGTCCTCGTAAAGGACTTTTATGAGTTTGCGAACCTCCGAAAATAGCTGCACAATCGGAACCGGTTTCGGTGTAATCCTCGCTGATTTCTGTGTAGGCCCGCAATTTCAATAAGTAAACATTTCCGTCGCTGCAACCACACGACACAATTATACCGGTTCCCGTGTGCGAACGCTCGTTTTTTCACGGATTTCGTATTAATTCCCGGAGGCAGCGAACGAGCATCCGGGTACGGAATTTCGTCTGAAAACACTGTCGTTCTGGTTAACGTTGTCTTGAAGAAAAGGAACCGGGTTAGTGTTCGAACGCGCGCGCGGCGGAGTTATCGCTCTTCGTCATCTGCGTAACCAATTTTCACCGTGGGACGATAATGAGAACAAACTTTGGCAACGCTTTGGCGGAATTCGGGGAACGTTGGGTACACGAAAATGTTGGTGTATTGAAGGAAGAGGAGAAGTTAAATATTGTTAAGATTCATGTGTTAAGAAAATTGTCTGATTTTTGGGCTCTTCATTTTCGATCGAGTGAAACGTGATCGTCGGAACTGAAGCTGAACTTGCGGATGACCCGCAATCAGTAAACAAAGAGAGACGGCGGACGCGGACGAGACTTTCGAGCAGCGTGGATCGGCGAGTAAACAAAACGGAGTGAAAGGTCGGCGAAAGAGCGGAGAAGGAGCAGTGAACGAGAAACAGGAAGTGCTGGCGCGAATCAAATTCCCGGTAGGGTCACCGGCGAACCCATGCCGATGGCTGTGCCATGGTTGCGGTGCCGGTGTAGTATGGGAGATCGGCGGTTACGGTCAAGGACTCACTGACGTCAGCCTCGCCGGTCGTTAAAGAATTTAGGTCAAAAAGTCACTGTTGTGTGTTCGCCATTCATCGCAGAACTTGCCGTGCAAACGACCAATGTCCGATTTTACTGGGAATTGACGTCCGCCATGGGAGAACAGAATCCGCAACACACTCATCGGGGAAGACCGTTTTTTTTCGTCGGGTTTCGCTAATTATTTGAATTGCAAATGCCAGCGGCGCCGCTTCAAAGAACGAGCCCCGTCGTCGTCCCGTTACTGGGGCATTAGGCGCAGGGACGCGCCTTCGAAAAATCATCCTCTGTCGTCGTTTCGCGCCGCCATGATAATTGGAAGACCCTCCAGAAAAGAAACCACCTCGTCGCGTGCTAATTCCCGAAACGAGCGGGATACCATCGAAGAAGAATTTTCTCGCCCGGACTTGTTTTTAATGGGTTAGTAACGTGTTTTCGAGACGGGGTCCTCGTGCCGGCGCCGCACCTTTGCCTCTACAAATGGCCGCAACGGTACACTATCGAGAGTTCCGGGGAACGGTATTGAATAATAAGATTGTTGTAGCTTGTCGATAGATATTTTCGTCTCGGTTCTTTACATTTTGTGCCGACTCACTTGGCCAGGATATTTGCATTTCATTGGGCTCGTGAGAATCGAGTTTCAGATGTTCATAGATACTCGGAGATTGAAGTAGCTTAAAAGTGAGACACCGTATGTCGAGGACTACTTTTTTGGTTAACATTGTTATTTCTGAAACTATTCGAAAGATATTCCTCAAAGAATTACGTGATTTTTAGCCTCGGGAAAAGTATAAATTGACCAGCGGCATTTCCTGCACTCGGTTCGGATGGCAGAGGGCCCACAGTAACAAGTATACAGCAGTAATGGAGGATAGCAGGGGAGAAAACAAGGGGTCCCCGGTGGTATCGTCGCCGCAGGGACGACAATGTCCGGCGATAACGAAAAGAAAGGAACAGCGGCCCGTAACGCGAAAATAATGGAACACGGAAACGGCCGGGGGCAGGCACGTGAAAACCGACGGTAATTAGAATTCTTCTGGCCACGTAACATCTGCGCCTAATACAGGAACTATCGCGTGGGTATAATCAGGGACAAGAATCGCGCGAACGAAACTCCTCCTGTTCTGCGTTACGGAAGAACCTTCGCCTGCTCGTTCTCGCTCGCGCGAGCGCGTTCGAAGTCTTTCGCCGTGAAAAGGTGGAATCAATTTGCCGGTCTCTGACGTAACAGCAGGATATTATATCCTGAAGACTCATTGTATCCCCGCCGAGGAAGTTTATCAATGGAATGCAGCCGCCTCCGCGCGTGGCCGGCGATTTTGAAACACGCAGATGGCTCTCAATACGACTGCTCCATTCCAGCCCCCTTTCTCAGAGTTTCCGGCCAGCTTCCTGAACATTTTACTGCAAATAGTAGCGGTCCGAACAGAAGCAAACTCTCCTGGTACCTAGGTACTCGCTAGGGACCTCGATCTTTTTATTCTAGAAATTTTTGGACGCTTGAATTGCCGAAGTTCTCAAGATAGCACCTGTCCATGAGGACCATGAATTATTTTCTACAGCTAATATATAATGTTGTAGCATGTCCTGAAACAAAAGGGACGAAACAAGTTGGACCAAGAGGACTCGGAAAAATGTTCCCAGGCATACTAAAATCGCACGTTAGCGAGGCAGCGAAGTCCCGAGGGTGAATCGACGATCGAAAGGTTAATTCCCTGGTCGAGAGTCTGCGTCTTGGCTCCCGCGGCAGCGTGATCCCGCTCGTGACTAGGTATAATTAACCTTTTCCCTGACACGAATCCATCGCCGATAAAAGTGCCCACGGAGACAATAAATACCTCGGGCAGAGGCATCCTCTTCGAGGTCACGTCGATCGTTTTCCACTTCCAGCGTGCGCGCGCGCGCGCGTACCGGTGAATGACGGACTGCCATTCGATAGGAATAGATAGTCGGCGACGGCGACGACGACGACGACGACGACGACTACGACGATAACCGACGAAGAGAACGACGAAGAGCACGACGACGAAAGGCCAAGGGGAGAAAGGAAAAATAGGAAAAACACGAGGCGCGTGTGGGCAGACCGGCACCTATTTTCCTCGCGCTCAGGGGTCATGGTGTCCCCCCCACCCTCTCCCCTCTCCAAGGAATACAAGCGGGGCCCCGTTCGTCTGCCCCCTCCACACCGTGGTTCGGGCCCAGGTGGTTTGCAACCCCCCTCGATCAAGGAACGCGTCGGCTCGCGTACCGCGAAGCGCAGGTTACATAATTATTCCGGTCGTGCCTCGCGAGCGTTTCTTGGCCAATGGGATTGTGGTTCTATGGGACAGTGGACGGTGTCCCCATAGAAGCCACGCCTCGTGACCCAGACTCCCACATAACTGTTCTCGAAACATCATCGGCAGTCCGAATGAATCGACGAGGAAAGAAAGTAGCCGGCCCGACGCGGGAAAGAGCGAGAGAACCACTACACAGGCGGAACGAGACCGACGCCGGCACCGGCGAACAGAAGGACGAAGAAGAAGAAGACGAAGAAGACACGCATCGGGTATTAGCGATTCCCGCGACGCCTCGACGGAGTCGCGCTGGTGTTTGAAATCAGACTTCCCCATAGACGTCGGCGTACACCAGCCAGCGCACGATTTTAGGGGACACGCGAAGCTATTGATACGGTGGTCCATCATCTTTGACCACGAACTTGAGAGTTTGTACGATTTTTATAATGTATAATTGTTATTAACGAAAGCATCTGAAACCGGTGAATCGACCGGTGGTGGTAGGTTTTGTGTTAACTTTCCTGATGTCCGGCAATCGGCGAAAGTTCAAGCGGACATCCTCCATCTCCATGAAAGCGGTCGCGAACAAAATGCTGCGGCATGTAAAACGATTTCAAAAGATCTTTGAATTTCCGACATTGTCGACCGCTGTCCACTGACCAGCCTAGAGAGGCGAGTGTACCACACGCCCGTCCGTCAAATTAGGGGATGAAAAATGGTCATGGATCGGCACTTCATGCCTTAGGCTACTTTGCGGTCACTCTTTCTTCTTTTTTTCGCTCGCGTGGCCGCACTCACTGGGAAAATATCTGCCAGGATTAACGGGGAAGAATGCCTCTCGGACAGAGTCCACTGTAAAGGGCTTTTTAGTTAACCGGAGCCCATTCATCCCTGAACGAAGGGACACTCGAAGGGCGGCGTGGTAGTCGTGAAAGATCACCCGCGGACGGATGACAGATGCGAAAGGGTCCGTCGCGCGGCTAATTGCCAATTAAAAAGACATTTCTCGTGGTCGCACGGTTGGACAAAGTTTTTCCCGAGGACAAGGCGCCCTGTGGGCCATCTGCACAATTTTCCGGAACGGCTGGACGTCGATCTTCATTCATACAACGATCATTCTTCGAGCAAACGGACCATCGGGGCAGATTGTTGTCGAGGAACAAATGGTTTTTTAAACGGACACGGCGCCCACCCTTGCTGGACCTCACCCCGTTGGTTCTTAGCCCTTGAAGCCATTGTAATGCATAAGCATTATATGCATTTATATGTATATCCTGATGCTGAGACGTTCCAAAATTTATACAGAAGAATTTCCAATATCTGGACCGCCGATGTCAGGATTCTTTATTGAACACTTATTTTCAGAAAGTTAGAGTTGTCATCTGTGCGGCAGCTGTATGGTTAAAACAAAATTCGACGCACGAATTCATCGCTAGTTTAATTTAATTTCCTCGGGCCAACTAAATTAATTGTGTGCGGTCAAATTGCACTGTCCGAAAAGAAAAGTTGCGTGTCCTCGGCGTAGCTTTAATACCAGTCGGAAAGAATGGAATATAAAGCGTGGAAACATCAAGAGTTCGAGACGGACGTCCCACGCGATCCTGCAGGGAACCTCGTGTCGCAGGGAGAAATGACGCGCGACGTGGAGTTAGCGCGATGCAACGTGCAACGCCGGGGTCCCGGAAAAGCGATATCTCTGCGCGCGTGTATAGCAGGCTCGCGTCGGTCACCGGTTCGAGAAATATCGTTCGTCGAACAATGGGAAGGAGCGCTTGCTTAGGAAGCGATAACAGAATCGAGGCAGCATATCACGGACCTTGAATTGCGCCGGGCACACCTCCGTTCTACCATTACGCGGCCACTTGGCACCGGCCACGGTGTGTGCGTCTACCAGCCGCATACATCGCGAATTTTTCAACGGGGTGATCTATGCGTTCTACGATTACGCGGCGTTCCTCTCATTCTCGAAACGCGCGCCGTTCCGGCTCGAAGAGAAACGTGGATCGTTGCCACCGGCCATGCGACCGGACCAACAGTCTTCCGTAGTCTATGCTCGCGATCAGTGGGCTGCGGATCTCTTTGCGAAATAAAAATTATCACAGTCAATTGCAAAGACATTCGCGTTCCTTCTCTTAATAATTTGATTAAACAACAGGCAAAATGTAATCGTGTCCTTGAATTCGTCTGGAATTTTCACTGCTTCGCGTTTCACCTACTCGTGTTTCTCATGGAAAGTTGAATGAATCTCATGAAAGGGGCAGAACGCCAACTAATTACCCGAAACGATCGCAGTAAAAGAATCGACGGACACCACTCGCGATCTAAGGCTCGCATATCAAATTCCCTGGTGTTCGAGAGAGAACGGAACCCCGCAGCCCATCGAGATCGATCGTTTCAAAACCGAGTCCCAACGGCGGTCATCGGAGCGCGACGCGTCCGATCGAATGTCGTCGATAATTATTCCCGCTGCAGGTACCGAGAGAGCGCATTCATCCCCGGGGGCGTTGATCGACTTCCGGGTCTCTCCGACACGGTTGTCGATCACGTGGATCAAATTCGAGCGTTTCCAGGAAGAAATCGATCCTCCGGAGACGCGGCACGGCACCGTGGCAGCGTGTTCACCATGTCCACGCGGCCCTGCCATATGGACAACAAAAACGATCTCTCGATGCTTCTTTTTTGTTTCTCCGACCATCGCATCGTGCCCCTCCCGGAGGATCAAAGGGAAGCGAAGGCAGCGAGCACGATGCAATGCGAGATACACTCCGGAAGACGGGCCCTTCTGGACAAATCTTGTGAAAGGGTTCGGCGAGAAAGCGGGCGAAACAGCTGCTTTTCCACCGGCGCTGCGCGGCAGGAAGACGTTACGGAAGAAAGGGGTGAAAGAAGGGAAAAGACATTGAAGAGGGGCAAGGCATAGGGACAGGAGGGGCGAGCAATGATCCGGAGACAGGATACCTTTCTCCTCTCTGTCCAAGCTTCCTGATCCTCCTTACGGACTGCGGAGGGACCAAAAGGGAGAGAGAGTCACGTGTCGCGTGCCACGGCACGTGATCCTTGCCGCGGCACGCTTCTACGCGTCTTCGACGTCGATCGTCGCGTATCGAGCACCGATCGACAATGCCCAAGGAATCGGGAAGGATTATGGTCGTTCATTCATGCCGCCTCTTTCAGACACCAGGCCCCCGGGGCCCGGAGACCCGCTTCCTCGATTTCTTTCCGTGCGCCGGGGACCATTGTTGCGTCACACGGCGTTCGCTGTCGTAAATCTGTTTTATAACACTGCAGCGGCCTTTTGTCGCTTGTTTTTTTACTTACTGCAGTCACTCTGGACACTATGTTCGGCCCTTCGCTTTGCACGTTTTCCGTATTTCATTTATTCACGGATGTATAAAACCCTTCTGCGAATGGTCGTCGTTAGACTGGAATGTAAGAACATTTCGAATGCGAGAAAGTAAAAACATTTTCAATCACATTCGCGTTTCCAATCGACCGTGCCAACTTGACGAGTGCCGAATGATAGTGATCCTTGCAGGCATCCCAGTTATCCAGGGTTAAAGAAGAGGATAACAAGAAAGAAGAAGAAGAAGAGAAGGAAGAGAAGGAAGCTGGTCCTGTCCCAGCAAGACTGGGTTAAGTCCCAAGGTCCTGTCGTCTCGGAGGCGATCCCGGGCGCTCAGGACGCGGATGCTTGTCCCGCGGCTGCGACCTACAGAGTCGAGCCACCTTCCACCTAACTGTACCTCCACTCAGATTGCAGCAGGATCGGAGGAAGTCTCTCGCTGAACGAACGCACACGCGTAGACCCGTCAACGGTCCAGCATCCTCGCAAACCAACTTCTTTGCTTCATCTCCGTGCCCTTTTTCCCTTCGCTCTATCTCCAAGCGAGTTCCAAAGATGTCACCTAAAGTGCACCCTATACATATATTTACACGACATAGAAGACAATTCTGCCAAAGAGTGGCCAATAAAATGAACGCTCGAATCTGAGATTTTAAAGAAAGTAGAGACAATTTGGAGAGATAGGACCACACTTTACACGTTTTGGTACCATTTCCGTGCCAACAAGGAAGCCTACGAAGAAACGCCTGTTATTTCAGAGACACGGTACTACTACCCACGATATGGTACAATTTCCGTGGCAACATGGAAGGATAGAGGCGTTTGTTAGCGGTTCAGCAGCAAAATACGCAGCCACCAGCTCCCGAGCACCATCGGCGAGGGGTTCGGAGGGTCGGGGGAACGGGTACGCGTGAGAGTGCCTTTTATGTAGGTAGCTTACACGCGTAAACGGCTCGAACAGCGTGGCATCGAGATATGGGCCCGTTACTTCAGGGTGTCGCGCGCGGTGGAGCCAGTTACCGTGTTACCGCAATTCAGGCCACAAAGTCAAAATACAGTTAGCCGTGGCCGCGTGCGAGCGCCTGCCGCGAGCGGCTCTCCGCACCAAAAAAGAAATCCGGCTGCGATGCCGTGCCGAGAGAGCCTGCCGCGCGCGCTGCTCCCTTCGGACACCGGTCGGGTCCGATCCCGATCGTGTCCGTTCGTTCATTTAACTTCTTCTTCTTCTTCTTCTTCTTCTTCTCGTCTTCTTCTGCTTCTTCTCTGTTGCATAGCTGCCCGCGACCTCGACGCCATCGACGCCGACACCGCTGCACCGCTGCACCGCTGCCCGACTGCATCCGGCTGTAAACCCAGTTGCACGCACCGCATCGGGGGTACATCCTCCGCGAACAGGGACCACGGACTCGCTCGACTCGCCTCTGGGTTATCCGCCGACTGACCGATCGTGAGAAACCCGTCGTAAAGGAACCGGCTGTTCGATACAATGGGTTACCGTTGCTCGACTCCTCCTGATCCTCCGCGGAGATTTTCGAGCTCTCCTCCCTTCTCCTCGACTTTCTTTCTTTCTCCCTTGGCCGAGCACAGCTCGCCGTTTCTTCTTCTTCGATGTCCCCTTCTTCGCCGTCCTTCTCTTCTTCTTTGCTCGATCTTGGTCATCTCCCTCGCGCACCATTTGCATATCTGTCGGACATCGGTCTGACGCTGACCGTTATCGCGTTCATCTTCCGCGCCTGTTTATGTTGCCTTTTGGTGATCGATATTGAAGGCTCGGACCCGGAATTTTTCGTGATCGATGATGGCTCGCGGATTGGATTTCTTTTCGATGAACGGTACTTGGATCTTCTCGATTCGTGAAGACCGTGGAGCGGGTGGGAATAATGCTTGCCGATTCACAACTTTGAATTAGAGGGAGATATTTTTAAATCCATGATGGGAATATTTTTTCATAGAACGCTTTTTGATATTTAATCTGCGCGGATGATAGCAAGAACGTGTCGAATTCGGCAGATTCGAAGGCATACGTAATCTAAATCCTTCGGCAAATTTGCGGATCATGCGAAACCGTGACTCGTCAGAAAAATTAGAGAGGGGTCAAGCTGTAATCCCTACCAGAAGATGCCCAACCGACGGCACCGAAACACGATACAGGCCTCTGTGATCCCGTAGGAGTGAATTTCAAGAAAGTGGGACAACAGGAAGTTCAACGGTCGAGACCCGCAAGCTCTAATAGAGCGATCAGCCGCGGCGCGGCGGCCACGGACGCTGACACCATAGATCAGGGCCGCGAGTTAGTGCACGTCGGGGCCCGTCTCGCGTGACGTTTCTACTGTACGGTGCATCGCTGCACCTTTAAACTGCCGTCCTGTCTGGGATACACGGCCGTAAATTTCGCGTTTGAAACTGTTTTCGGACCTGTCCGCCGTGAATAGAATCGCTGACAGCTGCTGTTGTCTGTAATCCTTGAGCTTCCACTTCCGTGTACTTTACTGACATTTCTTCAAAACGTATTTCTTCGCTGCATTATTCAAGATTTAACGTTTTCGGCTTCTGATGCAAGGAGAAAACCCATTATCTGATGCTCTTCGACTTGTGAGTTCTACGACTCCACCTAATTCTAGGAATCGTGAGATTGGCTCGATTGTGCAAGATTTGAAGTAATGCGCTTGACGATTGATAAATTTCAAGGTTCCCTCGAGATAAAGGTTCGTAACAGACTGTAAAAATTGATGTGTGCTTTGTGACACGAGTATGCTTGATTAGGTACGATAACGGTGTTTGATAGATTTCATGCTAATCCTCACGATTTTTAAACAAAGTGTTACAAGTCTCACTGCATAAGGTATTAAATTTGATCGAAAACCGTTCAACCAAAAATTCTAACCATTTTCATTTAACCAATTTTCAATACCAATTGTATCCAAAGAGTGCTGCCAACAACTTTGCAAAAAGGAAGTCCAAAACGGGTTCCGTCGCTGAAAACAATCGCTAGAATTGAATCGGTTCCCCAAAAAGCTCGGGGCCCTGTAGTCATCGTTCCAAATACGGGGCCCGAGCGGTATTGACACGCCTCCGGTAACCCGCGAGCGATTTACGTCACCGGACGACGTAACCGAGTGTTCAAGAAGCGAATGGGTACACAGAGCCTCAGAGGAAAAAAGAAGACGAGAAACGAACGTGCACGTAGGAGTGTGTAGCGGCTACTCATCCCGTTCACCGTGAGAAATCACACAAAGAGTCATCGAGTGAGACCGCCGGAGTTTCGGGGCCCAGTTAACGAATGGAGGGGGCCCGAGAAGCATAGAAGAAGCGAAGCCGGTGCAAGATTGCAACACTTTTCGGGGTCTCGGTCCGGGGCCGTCCACGTGGAGCCCTCGAATTTCCAGAGTACAGGGCTCCGGTGCACGCGCAGTTGCTCGCGACCGAGTAAAGCCGTGAGGCCCCCTCTTTTCCGCGGACCCCTCGCGCTGCGTGCCACAGAACGGGCCCCGAACTGGATCCGATCGAATGTAGCATTTTGCTGCAACTTTTGAACCACTCGGAATATTCGTGTGGAAGTTTAACGAAAAAGAATTTTCAGCGTCGGCGCAGCAAAATGGGCCCCAGGAAGGTGGGAGGAAAAAGATTTTCTTGTGGGTCTCGCGTGTGGCATTCCACGCGTGCTCGTCGGTCTTCCCGGAGAGGAAACAAGCGGAGGCCAACGCCCAATTCGCAACCTACGGGCCCCGGGATTGATATAGTCCCCGGGGAGTGGGCGTCCCGATGCTTCCCGGCTAGTAATAGAGCGGACAATTGTTTGCCGACTCGTCGGGGAACGAACCGGCGCGGGAGGTTAACGACACCCGGCCTGTCGAAACACTCGGCTGAATATCATTTCGTGGCACCGCGGGCACACCGTGCGCTTCGCCGGGGCCCCTTCCCCCACCACGTGAACGGCGACCCAGGGCCCGGACCCTCGGCGTGCCTCTGCACCTGATAAATAATGTAGGCAAATTTGCCGGTAGATAAAGCACGGGGACTTTTCACGTGAGAGGCCACGGGTGATTTAAAGAGGAGGTACGAGGCACCGACATGGTGATCCATAGGGCCCCTGTTATCGTTCAACAGGCCTCGGAATTGAATTAACCGCTCTTTAAGATCGTGGGCCTTGGTCAGACGATGTTGGCTCTAGGGGATTAAATATTCATGCAGGAACTGTTAAAGTGGAGCCTGTGTTCTTCGGGCCTGCAATGGGCCCTGTGACGTTGCCGACGCTGTTGCCACGCTGTTTTCAACATTGTCTCTGGAACGAGTTTCTCTTGAAAATAAACATTCGTAGTCTGCTAAAATAGAAAGATCAATAATTTTGAAGGATTTTTTAAGGATTGGTTGATCTGTACCAAGGATAATTGAATAAATGGTAGGATCACGCGACTTACTCCAAATATTTGTACCATCATCGACTGGTTCCACGTCGCCCGTGGTTCCACGTGCACGTGCGACCAGGTGAGACACCTGCATGCCGAAATTTTGTCCCTCGTCGCAACTCCGGGCCACGAAGGGAGAAGGAAGTCGGGTTGCGCTTGCCTACGCACGACCATTTGCTATAAATAATCGTTGAATAATGGGCCGGCGTAATTTCTTTATGAATGACATACCGGTACACGCCGAGCGGAATGCTTTAGCGACGGTACACGGAAGAATTCGATTTTCGAGGACGTTACGTGACTGCGTTACTGAACTCAGTCGCATCCAGCGGCATGTTTGGATATGAATTTTTTAGCAGTCCGTCCGCCGTGTCGCGATAATTGGCTTGTTTAACATAGACGGGGTCCGTGGCGAGCTCTTGCGTGGAAAACACCGACGCCATTTTGCTCCCTTTGCTAACTCCTGTTCTTTTCAAAACCGAAAAATTAGATCAAACATTTTATTTACGAATGCATCCAAAAGGAACCAGTTTACCGTTCTCACATACATATTTGTCTCCAATTCTTGAGCAAACGCTTGTCTAAATTTTTTATCAATACAGCCGATCGACGTCCGTGAAACGACGAGTCTATTCAAATTACAAAATGTAGTTGTAAATAAAAATGACGGAAATTGACGGTTCATTCGTTGCAGCAGCTCGCGCAATACACGCCTGCACCGATCGTACGACACGTTTAGACGTCCGAAGACGTCCGCCTCTCTCCAACCATGAATTCTAACGGATACTCCTTTTACCATAATTTCATGTAATTACACGGAGCCGGTGAAGCAAGTAGCGTTATCAGTTACAGTACACCCTACAGAGAGAAGCTTAACAGTAAATTCGTCGGGGCAACTGGTCGATTGATCATTCGCAACAAAGTGATCAGCCCGGGGAACAAGACATCATCTTGAAGATTGCCAAGATCAACAACATAATCTCGCATTCGCTTATATCTCGCCGTCGGTCGAGCCGTTCGATTTTCAGGACAGTTCCCTGTCGGCATTCCAGCGACTGCTTCCAGGGCATTGCAAAACGAAAGTAAGAAAGTGCAGCAGGCGAGAAACAAGAAACGCCCGGCGAATATCAGCCTAGGCCAGAGAAAGGCGTCGCCCGGAACGGGGTTTTCATTTCTATGGAAAACCCATCGGGCGCATCGTTTGTTTTGCCTTTCACCCCGGACGTGCCACTGCTGTTGGTGCTGGTTTTGCTGGTGCTGCTGAGAGACACAGGCGGATATCTGTGAGCGCGTTTACATGTTTCGCGAATCGCAAATCGGCCGCGAAAGAAAGCCCCGTGAAAGTCGCCTCGGAGCCGGACCGAAGCGGTTAGGCTTGCGGCGAAACGAGGAAGGAGGAAGGGTGACGACCAACCACTACCACCATCGGACCTGATCTGGCCCCCAAGTAGAAGGGGCCCGCAAATGGGCCCGTCAAGCACCTTGACACTGTGCCAGTTTCGCTAGACTGGACGGCGATCTCTTTCTGCAACTACTATCCCAAGTCCGTTCATTTTTCTTGCGGGCCACGCGTGCAGAGAAATCGCACTCTCCTTCGTTTTGTCATCCTGGACCCCTCTGACCCATCGATATACTGAAGATTCTTGTGCATAATAAACATTTTCCATGTCAACAGCGAGAAACAGAAATTAAATGAAAAATTGTTAAATAATCTACATACAAAATTTAAATAAAAATTACCATTCTAGTTAGACTGTACAACCACTTGATTTTCAACCATAGTTACATTTCCATAATAAACATTTTCCATGTCAATAACGAGAAACAGAAATTAAATGAAAAATTGTTAAATACTCTTCATACAAAATTTAAATAAAAATTGCCAGTCTAGTTAGATTGTACAACCACTTGATTTTCAACGATAGTTCGTTGATCAAGCTTTGGAATAGCTTTGGTAGTCGCCAGTTAATTCACAGAAATACCAAATTCCTCTCGGAAGCAATTAAATTAAATTATGAGTATCCCAAAGCCTCGAAATCCCCGACACTTATTATTCCATAAACCTTAAGAATGCCGGAACGTATAATACGAATAACGTAATTTATGCCTCTCATGACGCCTTATAATAATCGAAATTTGTTTCGATGCGGTGCTTAAATAAAGGAGGAATACAATATCTTGTTTCGAAGCCGAGAGAAGAAGCTCCGTGTATAAACGAGCCAGGCGCCCTGCGGTTTTTTTACAGCACTACTTAGGCGTTACGACTACCCGATTTAGGGTTACCCATCCCTGCCGGTTTATTGCCGGTATTCAAGCATCCACGGGGATCGAACAAGTATTACGTGACGGTAGTCACGTCACATCGACCTGCTATAGTCTGCTATCCTGCGAGCGCATCTTCCCTCGCATACGTGAAACCATTTAAAACCCGCATTAAAAATCCCCAAAGAAAAATCATTTTAATCGTCCTTGTTTCATCCCCTATTACTAAGAAAGTTCTCCAGATTAAAAAATCTGGAATTATTCTAAATATGCCGCAGTAATAATCTTCAAAGAAAAATTGTTTATATCATCCCCTATCGTTAAGGAAGTATCTCAAGAATGTTAAAGTGTTTTCGTCCCAGAATTTTGTGGGGGATCGTGGCCTCATCAGGGTTCTCAGAGGAATTTCTCCGATCCCTCGATTCTGGTCTGATATCCTGCGAGCGCATCTTCTCTCGCATACGTAAAACCATTTAAAGAGCACATTAAAAATCCCCAAAGAAAAATTAAATTAATCGTCCATGTTTCATCCCCTATCACTAAGAAAGTTCTCCAGATTAAAAAATCTGGAATTATTCTAAATATGCCGCAGTAATAATCTTCAAAGAAAAATTGTTTATATCATCCCCTATCGTTAAGGAAGTATCTCAAGGATGTTAAAGTGCTTTCGTCCCAGAATTTTGTGGGGGATCGTGGCCTCATCAGGGTTCTCGGAGGAATTTCTCCGATCCCTCGATTCTATCACTCTCGCGTAATCGCGATCGTTAGCGGCTCGGTGCTCGCTCGACCCTGTTTCGTGGTCGGTTGGCGGCCGGCTGTCCGATCGCGTACCGGAGCGCACGCGCACCGTCCGATCGAGATTCGACTCGCGTGCCGATCACGCGTTCGAGCCGATCGACCGGGTGCACGCACACACTGCACCGGCGGATTCGCGCATCGCGTCGTTGCACGCGACCGGCCACGGCAGCACACGTGCAACGCTTCACACACGCCCGATGCGAAATGCAAATGCGCGCTGACTTTCAACGCGACACCACTCTAACAGGCCGAGCGAGTCACGAGGGGTGACGCACATCGACATCCTGCGGGCCCACTCGATTCTGGGCCCGGTTTCCTACCCTCATCATCAAATCCGCTCGGTAAACCCTTTTGGAAGTCCTTAGTACAGCTGTACTTCGTTTGCGGCCAGCTCTTGATGGCTTCGTCGAAGGAATTGTCAAACGCAATCGTTGTATCTTCAAATTAACGCAGACAATTTTTATTGTTCATCGAAACCCTTTCGTTTATTGAATAGTACAATAAAGTAGAGTACTGATTGGTTAAATTAACCACCAGCCTGAAAACACATCGAAAGGTGAAAGCGAACAAGCTTGGCAAGTTAACAGGCTAAAATAAGCAATAAACAATTTCATCTTACAGCTACGAGTAGAAAGTCCGTTCCATTTTATGTCACGAGATGATAGTCCCAGTTTTTACACCTGTATATAATCTCGTATCGTTAATGCATGGATAAGTCGTATTTCATGACAGGTTCTACACAAAATTCTCCCAAGTATCAATCTTTCTTCACCATGCATCAACATCAAAATTTTCAAGAATAATTAAAACAGCACGTACAGCATCTGTCAACGATTTCTAAACGTACATCGGCACCTTTCGTACCCTCGTCACGGCGTGATTAGTCTTGTCAGTATCCGCTGGTCGAAAACCAGAAAAACCATCGAACTTTCCCCTATATCCGCCACTTTCCCCACGCGATTACCGTTTAATTAACAAAGTCCGATGCGAAAGCGTTGCGGGGGACACTCGTTGCCCACGGATCCGCGCTTTCTCCATCTTTCTTTTTGTTTTGTATGGACGGTAGGTAAATTACAGAGATGCGTGAAAATTATTCTCGAAAGTCCCAACACATTCGAGAATCCTAAAATTTTCAAGAACACAACTCGTCTCGATCCGACCCGACCAGACCCGGTCCGATCATCGACTGCCATGATTTTCGGGTTCTCGCGAAACTTTGGTAAATTTGCTCGTTCCATTATTAATGGTGGTATTGGCCGGGGCCGTGAGTCTGATTTACGCGACAGGTAAGAGCACCGGCGAACAAGGTGAGCACGCGTGCAGCCGTGCAGCCGACCGATTTCACTTTCCCCGACGAGGAAGGTGCCTCTCCCTCTATTCCGTCTTTTTCTTTCGGTTTTTTTCCCAAGCGGGGAAAGTAAAAGAGAGGCGGCGCGGATGTGTTGCCGTACCAAGAGCGACGAGGACAGTGTAGAACAGCGAGAGAGACAACAAACGAAGGTGTGAAATGTCGATCGCCGGATACGAGAGAGTTTCTCGCCATTTTTCCATCGGCCACCGCCGCGACCAAAACCGATCGACTTTCCGCCTGGGGATTTCCTTTTTCGCGAACGAGCTCCGCGAAACGGCTTCCACAACGCCTCCGGATACATAATTGCTCGTAGAAAGTCCTGGATTATGTAACCCGCCCGATCATGTTATCAGTTTATATCTCGAGCAAAAGAGATCATTTTATTTCCTATCGCGGATAACGAGCCTGGGAAATTAACTGCGGTTTCAACTTTTCCTATGATTTGTTTTACTGCTACCGCGATGATTAGAAATTCTTTGGCGGCCATCATCCCGGTGGAGACCAGACGAATTTATGCTGTTACCTGCATGGATCTCGTGGCTGAAAGTTGGTCACCGAGGAGCAAGATATTTTATTCGAAGACGATTTGCAATTGGTAAAAATTCAATTTACTAGGTAACTGAAAAATGAAATTGCATTTTCGCTTGAAGAAAACTTTCTACGCGACGAAGCAAGTCCTATAAGATCTTTTCTATTGTCCGGTACACATATCTTAAAATCGTGGTCAACGTGAACCTCCACGTACAAACTTCTTCTTTGTCCAAACCCGGCAAAAGTGGAAGCAAAGCGGCACAAAGTGTCGAGTGCTCAAGCCACCTAATTCACGTGCAAGCTGCCACCTCACTTCCTCCAAACACTCGTTCCCTCTGTTACTTTGTTTCCGTACGATCTAAATATTTCGGCGACTCCTGTCCGGTTTAATTAATTATAATTTCCAACAATTCAGCGGATGATATCGATTCCTGCTTACGTTGGATCGCCGCCTGGGAATGCCTACCAAACCCGTCCGAGCAATTTAATCCGAGCTTAAAGCCATTAATTATTATTAGATCCCAGTAAAGAGGATTTTAACTGGACAACCGATACGTTCTGCGGTCCGAGGATCGATCCGCGCCGGCGAACCTAAGACACTTATGAGTCACGGTGGATCGAGGCGTGGTGATTAAGCGCTTCAGATTCTGGGCTGTTGATCGCCGCTGCTCGTTGATCACCTCTCTCTCTCAATCGAGAGATCTCCCTACGATCTAATCCTGGAATCCGCGCCGTTGAGTTACACTTTCTTGGATATATCTTTAGCCACGCATCGGTTCTCAATTAGTCCCTTGCTTTGCAATTTCGTATAACGAACGTTTCGAGCGGGATCCATCAAATGTGCATTTTATTCGTTTTAGTCGAACGAAAATCAAATTCCACTTCTCTGTCGATATCTAATCGTTCAAAAATATATAGGCTCACACGGGAAACATGGCTCTACGAACAATGATCGGACATCAAATTATCGCTCAAGAATGCTTATCAGGTATTTATCAAACCGGGTAGCAAGTTTCACGAAGAGAGGTTTCTTTCTGATCCGGGTACCCAGCCCTGGTATACTGGGTCGCGAGTGCGGAGGCCTCCAGGTTGGACCGGGTTCATAATCCACTTCCTGTTGGCCGAGCCGGGTCTGATAAGAGCAAGGTAGTACATCGTGGTCGATAAATCGTATCGAGGAAGCGATCGTCGAGAGCGTGGACGCGTGCCGGGGCTGGGACCGGTGGCCTCGATCGTGACACGATGACCGTATCCCCCGTGGAGTTGGGTCGAACGTGCGAACGTATACTTCGCTATCTTTCCCTCTTCCCGAAACCGGAGTTCAACGTTCTTTGTTCGGTTTTCGGCTCGAACGATCAGCCGCGGACGAGAGGATCGCGTACTTGACGTGTTGGCCGAGTCCCCTTTCCCCGTGTGTGTGTGTGTGTGTGTGTGTGTGTGTGTGTGTGTGTCTCACGTTCTAGCCGAGAGGAGAGATCGACTCGTCTCTCTCGATCCGGCCGGAGCCGTGATCCATCGGTCTCCGTTCATCTTCCGCGCGGCTCCTCGCCTATCTGTCTCTAGCTGAACAGTGAACACGCCAGGCGGGTCAACGCACCTAGCCTAACGAGCGACCAGCCAGCCAACCTATCCATTCTGCCTACCTACCTACCCATCTACCTACTTATCGTCACTTATTCACCAGACCTTCGGCCCGGTCCCCTTCGATCCCGAATTGGTGAATCGTGCCGCCTCCCAGTCGACCCCTCGTCGCCGATACGAACATTCTGAACGCTTAGGCGATCGACGAGGCTCGCGGTACCGTAGAAGATTTTTCTTGAGATTGACACAAAAGGAGGAAGAGAAAGCTTTCTTTGGATCGTAGATCACACTGTGCAGAAAATTTTAATTAAAGAGATTGAAGAAATTGAAGAATTGTTTTCTTAAAATTTTTTACTGGAAAACATTTAAAAAATGAGCCGGCGAATAATGCGTTGGGTTATATTGATTTCAGTGCGATTTTTGAAAAGAATCGCCGGGCGTGCACCGGTCTTGGAAGGAGGGGGCCAAGGGGAGGGTACGGTGATAATTCGTGAGCCCGTATCGATGGAACACGGCATGGCGCCCCTCGCCTCGTCAGGTCACTGATCCAGCTTGAATCGATTCGCAAGAAACGGGCTCCGCTCTTCGGGGACCGAGGGGCACGCGGGCGGAGGCATCATCCTCCAGGTGGGGGAAAGGTATCACACGGTCAGAAGCTTTTTACCTCGAAAAAGAGAACTGCCTGGGCCTCGATTAACTGCGGCCCGGTCAGCTCGTCAAGGAATCTGGACGAGTTCCGAGGCTATTGTTCCTGACCGTCGCTCTGGACCTAGATATTGGGTGGCCGGTGAATTTTATAGGCCTTGATCTTTTCGGAGGATCTTCCTTCGTGCCACACCATCCTCCTCGTAGCCCGAGGACCTTTGTTCTTGACTCTGTGGGAGGATAAAGGGCGTTTTGTCTTTGTGGGCGATTTGGAGCGAAGTTTTATATAGCGAACTATAAAATTCGTTCGTTTGGGAGCCTTTTTTGGAGTTGCACAATTTTACGCAAGTCTGTTCTTCTTCTCTTTTTGATGGTGAATGACCTTTCTCCTTGATGATCGTCGATGTACGATGGTAGAAAATTACAAATTGCTGAACTGGTTTAGGTAGACTGGTTTATTTATTAAGTTTGAAAGATTTTTCGGAGTTGGAGAAGTGTCTTTAGTCCCTCTTCGACGCTTAACAACCTTCATTTCGGGATGCTCGAACAATGTAAAGTCGTTAACGCGTCCCAGCAGCGCGTTTCGAGATCGACGTTGGATTAGACAGAATTTGTTCGAGGTACCAGGGATATTAGTGATAAAAGATAAGTTTCATGTTCGCGGTTAGGCGTATCGACGGCAGGGATCGCCGAGTAGGAAGTGGAGGCCGTGGCCAATCGTGAATCCAGCTCGCAACGCGTTCAACGAGTCTTCAAGTAATCAATTCCGGAGGATCAATAAATTGTCGAGCCCATTGGACTTTGCATCTGACGTTCAAGAGAAATGTCAAAGTGCTTGTGTACAAACTTCCAATGAATCACACACGTATACGACAGTGGATCCTCTGGTCTACTCACCGTCATAGTCAGATCACGCATTATTTGTAAATAAACCACTGCCTCGTCAATCTGTCAAACGTGTTCATGGAACGCAAAAATAAAAGTAAGTCACGATAAGGTTTGATCGGTGAAATGGCACGAAACAAATCCGAACGTTGAACGAAATCGGTAGAGGATGCCACGAAGAAGGACAGAGGACTTCAGCGATGGATCTACGGATCTTCGTGATCCAGCAGGCTCAAACGAAACTCTAATTAGGAAGTAGAGACCGCAACGAAACGTCCGACCGCGGTGTTCCATGACGAGCGTTTCTCGCCGGCGATGATTCAGTCTTTCAGTTAGTTTAGTGCCCGATCTCGCGAAAGTTCCCAAGCGGCCCCTAGAGATCCATGTCGATCCATTAACCGTCGCCGATCGATCGCGACGATTGCGATCACCTCGCCCGTTGGTTAACAACGACGAAAACGCGACGATAAACAATAACCGACACGATCCAATGGGATCCGATCCGCTCGATCGAACCAACAGCCGTCCGGACAACATTTTCCCAAGCCGATTTCCCGGAAGCTCGTTTCCCAGCGAGGCGGCGCGCTCCGAACGGCGAAATTCGATCGTGTTCCAGCGTTCCCGGGCGCGAGTTGCGGCGGATCGTCGGGACAGGGTGAACGGCCGACCTAGAGGCTGCGCGCTGCGTCGCGATGAGAGCTGAGACCGGCTGAGAGCGGCTGAGAACTCTCGCGGGAGATTCGAGCACGCCTGGAACCCGGACCAGAAAGAACACGCCGGAAAATTCCTCTTTCGCAGCGGCGGAATCTCCAAAGTCTGCTGGAAACTGAAGGTGATTCGGTTTCACACTTCTTTGAGAAGCTACCGGGTAAAATAGTTGATTGTTAGAACTTGTTAGGACGTAATCCTTGGACCTGGAAACCTGGGTCGCACGGACCGTAATCTACGCTTCGGCATTCTACGGTATAAGAGGATTATCTAAGAGCACAAAAATCAAACATTCCAATCACCATCTTTTCAAAATCTTAGTCATCCACGGTCAAATCGAGACTGCACCATCGAAAGTGTCAACTATTATATTTCCCGTAAACGAGTTACAAAGTTGCTGTTTGTCACGCTTCTTCCCGGTTCGTTCCCCGGCTAAATGAATTAATTACCCAGTAGCGATTAAGGAGGATTCTTCCGAAACGCGAGCGGAAACGATGATGGCGTGTGTACGAGGACTCCGGTGCGGTGGCATGATCTCGCGGCGATTTACAAGGTGTCCCGCGCACGGGCGAAAAAACTCGGTGCTCGCAGGGGAGGAAGAGGAACAGGAAGAAGCCGAGGAAGAAGAAGAAGAAGAAGAAGAAGAAGAAGCGACAGCGATCTTAATCGCGCGCGGCGCGGACGTGATCCTAGGTCGTCGAAGGACTCGGAAGTCGAGGTAACACCGTGACGGCGAGCCTCGCAGCTTGCTCCACTAGCGGCTGGGAAAAAGTGAAAGACACTATGAGAGGAGGATGCAATGGAAAGAGAGCGATCGGGGTGGGGGCGGCTGCAAGAAAGAGAGATGAGAGAGCAGTGCGATCCGGCGAGAGAAGGAGCTGGGGCCGCTGGCAGACGGAGAAGGAATGAGGAAGAGGAGACGACGCGGAGAGGGTGACGTCGGTGGAAAGGTGCGAAGGCGAGGGAGGACAGGAGGAAGCGAGCCGAATGCTGAACAGGGACAGCCTGATCGAACCAGAAGAGAGACGGGATACTGGAAGTGCGAGAGGGAAAACCGTTGGTAGAAGGAACGAGAGATAGATGGTTAGGTGGAAGAGAAGGAGAGTCACTCGCTCGAGTTGTCGAGGCGATTGTCCCGATGTGCGTGGCAAAGTTTTGCGCCGGGCTCTCCCTGACCTAACCACTCCGCCTTTCTCGACTCGGCTCGGCTCGGCTCGTCTCGAGACTGCCACCGACGGTCACCCGTTTCCTGGACACCGACTGCCGGTCACCGAAATCCTGCTGCAGTTGAATCCTTCAATTTCGAGCCCGATTTCGGGGTCTACGTTTCGTAGAAGCTCTCTGGAAGATCTGCTATGTTTCTGGATTTTGATATTTGGTGGAGGATCTTTGGGGACCTCGATGGGACCAATGGGACTTTGTACTGAGTTTTACAGTCTGATTAAGTTAGTTTATTACCTAAAAGGACTCTTTCAAACGTCACTAATTGCACCATCTTCTTGCATTTCGCTCGCGAACACCACAAACGCATAAAGGCTCGCGTTCGCTCGTCACAGTGGCTTCTCTCCGTACGCATAAATTTTTCACCCACATAGAGCGTAGCCGAGCCTTGGAATAGCACTTATGGCGCAACAATGGCATCACCGATCGTCCCTGCCGACTGGAGTGGTTAATCCCGTCATTACACCGTTAACGAGTCGGTGCACCGTGCATCAACGTGGTGGAGCTAAAAGCATAGAAATGGAACGAAAAAGGGCACTATGGGGTACGAAGGGGGCAGAGAGAGAGAGAAAGAGAGAGAGAGAAGAGAGAAGAGGGGAGTCGATAGGTGGGCAGTCAGGTGTAATTAAAGACGTTTCATCGGACGACGTGGATCGATCCCTGTTAAAAACCGACGCGACGGGGGCAGGCATTCGGTGGAGCTGGCGTTTCGGGGAGCAGCTTAATTACTCGTAGGCCAATTGGGTAGCGCGGACAACCTGCACCGACTCGGATGCTGCATTCTCGAGGCCTACGGAACGTCATCTCGAAACTGACTGTTGCGCAAACGTTGGATCAGTAGGCAGCCAGCTCGTTTGTTGCACAATCTCCTCCTCCGTTACTCGGTTAAGGCATTGACGCGCGGAGAACGAAGAAAAGACAGAGGAGAAAGAAGGTAAAAGAAAGAAATAGAAGGAAGCGTTGAATGACTGCATGGGGCCTGGCCGGTCGCCTTGATCCTGAAACGATCGGTTAGGGCATCGTTTACCTCTGAACTCTGTGGCACCGGCCGAGCGAAATTTCGACGCTCGGTGTGGCTGCTGTTAAATGGAAATTGGTAATCTGTCAATGGACCTAAATTATACTGCTTCCTGCTCCATGGCCCGGACGCCCACGGACCCCTATTCGTCCGTCGGGAAACAATCGGCTGAGCTATTGAAGGATCGAGAGCGAGCAGGCTAAAGCGAATGCTATATGTATAGAAGCGAAAGAAAATATATGGCAGCAAGGGAAATTTACGACAAGCAACTATGTTTATACATCGATTGTCGCTTGACTGCAGATTTTATTGAATACTATAAAATGCAAATCCTGTGCACCTTGGGTATAAGGGGTACTATTTGTCATAGAAATACGTTGTTGAATGGGTTAAATGGATTTATTTGAAGTTGTTTTAGGGGATGATGTAGCAGTCCTCCTTTGTGCGTCATTTCTGCTCACAGAAAGTCCCAGTTATGCCAGTTACCAGAGTGCAAAAGTTCAGATAATGATCCTGCTCAACATTTTCGATCGTGGTACATACAAGAAAAATGTTGAATACGCGTTCCGCAGAATTGTCGTCAATGCAGAAAAATGAGCCATGAAAAACAATCTTGATCAGCCTGTGAAAAATTCCTGAGTGGCACTGATTCATACCGGGAAACGTCCTCTCAGCCTTCAGGACGCAGGAATCATTTCGCAATTTCCTGGTACATGCAACTGCCACCCACGTCGAATTCGTTGCAATATTATCGACAACTATTAACGCTGAACATTCACAAAAACGGCAACATCAATTATAAAGGAATTAGTCTAGATCAGTGATATAAGGAAACAGCGCAGGGCAAATCGAGCCGTTTAATAGGCTTCCGGTAAGTAAAAAAAGGGTTGATAATGGATCATGTCAGGGATGAAACCTCGTCTTGCTCTAAAAACCGAAAGACCATCGGTTCGAGCCACCCACCGCATGGTTTTAGCCTAATAACCGCGTCTATGGTCGTCTCCGTCGCGTTTATCGTGATTATTGTCGGCGTCCGGATCGATTACTCCCACGCGTGGGCAGTTCATAGTGCCGGCGACACGGGGATTTACATTTCCGCGCAAAAATCGCTTTAATGACACCGCGCGCGGCGCATCGAGAAGGTGCACGCAGTCGGCGAATCGAACCTTGAGGATGATCAAGTAATTTATGGTTCCCCTCTGGCCCCCCCTTTGGCCCCCACTCCGTCTCACTCTTTCTCTGTCTCGGTTGCTCGTTTGTCGGTTCGTTTCTCCGTCTATCGTTCGGAGAGCGCTCGGGCTCTCCTCTCGCGCGCAGGCTGGTCTCTCGGTTTCTCTGCTTCCTCTTCTGTCCCGGTGTGTATCTCTCAGTTAGACTTCGTAGAAGGACGCTACCCCTCCAAACGTCGAGAGCGGGATGCTGCTGGTGGGACGAGCGAACCGAGTCGTTCACCTTTTATCCCAGTAACACGAAGTCGTAGCCGCGAGCGACGACGGGCGACAAACTACAAACTGCACGTTCTCGCGGTATATCTACACGACCGATGCCAGGCAGGACTGTGCTTTATTTGTATCGGCCGATCAGATGCCGGCGTGTTTCACCGTTCCTCTTTTTCTCTCTCCCTCTCTCTCTCCTTCTTCCTTTTCTTTTTCATTCCACCTCCTCTCCCTCTCTCTCTCCTCCGCCTCCAACTTCTTCTTCTTCTTCTTCGTCTTCTTCTTCGTCGTTGGCCTCGTCGTATTCTTGTTACGTCTCCGTCCGTTAGGCTCGTCTCTCGTCTCTTCCTGACGATTCTCCTCTGGCTAAAGGGAACGAGAGGAAGAGGGAGATCGGCTCGTAAAATTCGCTCGACGAATCGCTGCCTGGCCCGGTCCACCGGGTCAAATTGATGCCTCCGACTTCCGAGGCCGAGTCTCCCGTCGATCTGCACGGTCAAACGAGTTTGATTGATAACCCGCAACTCGCGAAACTGCACGCTCCATAGCCGAGGACCACGGACATTGTTGCTTTCCAACTATTTCCAAGACTCGCGCGGAAGCTGCGCCACGCTCTTTGTTCGCACTTCCGCCACCACGCGGATTCCGCCGCGGAGAAAGTAAATACTTGCCGATTGACACACGCCTTGACAATTTTAGCAGTTCTTTACGGGAACATTTATTTGCGTTCGATCTCAGTCGTAGGATTTTTAGTTTTGTCACGTTTCTTTCGGCGAGCACAATGTAAATTGTGGAATAAAACTGGTAACATAATATATATATAATTTTTCACTGATTATATATGATAAATACCAGTAAAATCGAGTCATATAATACTTAAATACACCGGCACAATTTTAGTAGGTGCTTAACATGTTTCAAGCGGCTAATCCCTAAACCAATTGTTCCGAAATGGGGACTACGGGACAACGAATAAAAGGCAAAGCAGTAAACGTTTACTCAAGAAATACCTGCAATTCCCTTCAGGTGTTTGGAAGAATAATGCCAAATGGTTAATTGCTGGTTTCGAACATTTCTGCAACCACAAGATTAGGAACGATTGGGACCCGAGTTTAGGGTCATCCTAACACAATGTCAGACGTGGAAGCAACCTTTACATTTAGAAATTGGACACGACTGGGTTCGGCAATGTGTTGGTTCGCCGCCTACCGTGTCTCTTATCAGCGGTGGAATTCGAATTTTCCGTGAAGTAATCGTTTTCTCTTAATCTGACCAACAGGACAGAGTACGGTGGCATTGACGCGAAACGTTCGAGCTGTAATCGCGCCGGTGTATACGTTTGTGAACCTTGAAAACCCGTTGGCCTATGACCCCTTGGTGGGTCAGCATTGAACTCCTGGGAGATATACGGTTCAGGTACACGGACCAAGTTACAAACAGGCATGCACTAAACTGCGCTTGGTTAAATACCTCGCAGGATCGTAGTGTCTCCCGCGAACAGTCGAAACGTTATTGCCCGTCGCAACTATTCTTCAGCGCGCGGTGGATTAAGGGTGTGGCCCACCGCACTTACCGCTCTGGCCCCATTAAGACAACAGGCCGTGCCGTGGCTTCTCGTTTGCACCGGGAGACAATGACCGGTGGGTCCCAGACGGCCTACCTTCCGTCGTCCCACCTTCAGCAACACCATATCGGTCCGGGAATTGCTCGTACCTGGACCCGCCACGCAGATCGACCCTCCGACTTCGGTTTTGTCCCCTTCTTTATAACCCCCGCAATTTCTGCTTTTCTCAATTCACGATTTCCAATTACAGTAGGACCGCGATTAACCGGATCTCGATTATAAACAAATACGCGTTTAAAGCTTAAACTTGAATTGTCGTAATGATTTCTTTCGGGTCTCGATCATCCATCGGGCCTTCATTTATCCGGGCTGTTTGTCTCCCGATCGAGCCGTTTAATCGAGGTCCCACTGTATTTTTCACCGGCATCTTTCAAAAGGAAACCACTAAGAAATTGGACGATTTTGTCCAGATTTTTACGCAATTCAGAGTTCACTGAAATCTAGCATCTCTTCGAGAAAGATTCCTACAAATTGCTGAAATAAAAATATTTCTAAAAAAATCAAATTATTGGCAAGTTTCGTTTAAAAATCGTAAACATGGGGGCAACGTAGGAAAACACTTTGATCCGATGAGAAACGATCGACGTTTTGTCGGGAATCGTTGAACAATGGGGTGGCAGCCAGGCAGACGGAAATCGACACTAGCTCCGCGCTTTTCCGGCATTTCTGACCGATTGCGTAAGCGTCCGGCTGTCCCGTCGATTCGAGATATAGAGCCTATTAGCTAACGAGCTTCCTTATCGGGAGGATTAGGGCTGGAACGAAGGGAAGTCGCAGAATTCCAGTTCGTAGGACGAACGTAGGATGCGGCCGGCCGCCGCGGACGCGCTAAACGCGCGATGATTTAATACCGAGAGCCGGAGTTTATTTTCGCGGGCATTAGCATCGTGCGTGACGCGATCCGATCGCGAGCACCGACGTTTCGCTCCGTTTTTTCTTAAAATACCCAAGAAATCTCTTCCTCCTCGTATCTACCGAAACAAACAAGGGAACCCCATACACCTACAAAAAAGAAACGACTCATCGTTGTTTGCGCGATTCGTATCGTCACGCGGCGGTTCACCGGCGATAAAAACGCAAAAAACCGTCCTCGGTGAAAAGCCAGAGGTGGACAGGAAGCAGAAGAAACCAAGTTCGGCGATAACGTTGCGTCCCGTGGGGCTGCGCACGCCGCCGCTCGCAAGACGATAACGACGGGAATCGATTTTACACGAGGTCAATGAATTCGCTGTTCCGTTCCATGCTGCAGAAGTCGCTCTGTTCGGAGACCGTTCCGTTACCGACGACGCTTGACAATGCAAAACTTCTGTCTCCTGGTTCTCGCTCCAGTTTCTCGAACCTTCCTCGGAACTCTTAATTTTCGAACAATATTCGTCTCTCGAAAATTTAAATTGTTCGTAACCGATCATGCATTGGCACGTCGATGACATACTGGAAGGCACGTCAAATTCAAATTGGATCGCTGTTTGGGCCATGCGACACTGCCGCGGTTGCGAATAGATTAACAAGTAGACTGCCGCGGTGATCTCCGGTCACCGGCGCTCTTGATTTGCTTAGACCCTCGAGTGATCAGCGAAGACCAAGAAATTGGTAAAAAAATTTGATATTATTGGTAAATAGTAGCTTTTTATTTTGAAAAAGTAAAAAAGACAGGTGTAAAGTATATGCTAGTCATTTATTAAATTTTTGTATAGTACTCTTACCGAGTATACGAACGAAACAGGCAAGGTTTGTATTAACACACACAAAGTTCACGCGGCAGTCGACGTGTTACAACGCGACACGGATCTCTCGACATTTACTTCAATTCTAATGCTTCCACGTCAAAACTGCATCGATAATCGTTGAAATTCCGTTCGAACGCGGTGTCCCATGAATCACGTCGCGCAACAGTTTACGTGTCCCAGCGTGGCACAGTTCCGGCTGTGCCCCTTAGAAAACCGGCCGTCGAAGGGGGGGATGTAGGAGGGCTCAGTCCAGAAACCGCGAACGCCGGTATTTTTTTTTCTCTCGGTTTTCGAGGCCCGTCGGCTTTTTTCTCGATCCCCCTCGACTCGATTAAATAATCTCGTCTCCCCGTCGTCCGCCAATCGGTGCCCGAAATGTTCTGTTGGAACCCCGGGAGAGGAGCGTACGTCCACACGGCCACGGAAGAGACGAATCCTCTCTCTCTCCCTCTGTCCCTCTTGGCCTCTGATTCGGTGAGTGTTGGTCCCTTCCCCGAGTGACCAATGAATCCCACTTTCCTCCCCACGTAGTGGGCCTCCGGGACAGCGGGCTCGTGGGGGTTGGGCCCCGAGTCCGGACGATATATCGGGGGAAATTTTCCGAAAGCTTGATCGGAGTGCCGATTGCCGGTGTAGCCGGTGGCGTCGACCAATCAGCGTCGCCCCCGGTCGAGCAAGTGGGGGCCAGCCGAGACTTAAGCGAGGCCACTCGCCGTGGAGCTGTCAGAGCTCTGTGGGGCACGGTCACGCACACAGCAGCTGGTCTGTTTTCGGGTTTCTAGTATCGTTTGCATTTCCGTAGAGCACTCGGTCTCGCACTCGTTGCCGGAGCGATCTCCAAACAGAAAGGGACAGCCGAGAGATAAATTGAGAAGAGAGCCGCTCCGAAAGTGCGTGCACGAACCGAGTTTGTTAACTCGTCGATTTTCGGCCACGAGTATACACATTCTACATAACACTTTGTGAACTCCGACGTTGCTGAGGAGTGTATCACCTCGAGGACAGCATCAGAGAGACGTCGTTCTGCAACGAGGTTAGAGAGAGGATTCTTCGTTTACCAAAGAGCAAAGATATGGCTTGCCAGTTGGACCCGACCGGGCTGTACTGAGCTGAGAACGCATCCGTTTCCCAGAAGCTTCGAACCGGAAGAGCCTCCGGTTTCTCTTGTTTCACGTCATCCACGGAGAGATCGATCGTACTTTTGGACACCATGGCAGGCGGATTGGACCCCACCGGGCTTTACTAGAGTCAGCTACTCTGTCCGCGATATCTTCACGATATATCCAGGAACAGAGATCCTGCGGCAAGCAGTGACCAAGTTGATATTTGCATACCCAACTCTGACAACTACAACATGGCTGGACTCGACCCGACCGGTCAGTACTGAGGGGAGGAGGGTGTGTGGAGGTAGGTCGAGGAGAGGACTCCGGAAGAAGACGAGGAAGTAATCGAGCCGAGATACGTCAAGGTCGCGACATGGCTGCCAGCACGGGTCTCGATCCTACCGGACAGTATTGAAGAGAGTCCTGGGAGGATCTCTGTAACACGGAGAAAGAAACGTGCAGAGGGGAGAAGAGACAGAAGATCTCGAAGAACGACATCGTCGCCAAGAACATCGGGATGGGATGCGTGAGAGGAAGGGAAGAGACCTCGTCCTCCAATTTGAGGAGATCGGAATGGAGCATCCACATACGGAAGGGAAGACATAATCGGCCATTCTCGTTGGAGGAGACCCATCAATGAACTGCACGACGATTGTCACTGCCTGCAACTGAGAGGTGAGTCCGTTAATTACCCATCCACCGGACCCGTATTTATAGAGCGGCCCCCGCGCGCGACGCTTCTTCTCCTTCTTCTTACTCTTCTTATTCTTCGTCTTCTTCCTCTTCTTCATCTCCTCCTCCTCGATCGAACTCACTTATCGATCGCGGGATCCAACTCGCCGAGCTTATCTTACTCGCCGCGGCGACAAGTTTGTTGCCGCCCGCGATTTTTACCCCGGCATGCGCCGGGAACTGGTTCGAACCACCTGTGTACCCTCACCGGCAGCCTGGATTTCTCTAATCGACTGATAAAACCCCTCTTTCATTAGATTCCAGTGTCAATTCTCTCATGAATTTATCGGTGGCTATAGATTTGATCTACGATGAGCTAAAGGTCAAAAGGTCAATCTTTACGGAGCCGATATTCTGTCAAATTTTGGACAATTCACGAATCTGTCAATGGACGAACCGCGTTAGAGTCAACATTTTGCCTAGTTCTCGGTAGATTAACATCGACGTTGGCCAATGTCGAAAAGTGATCTTACGTAAACATTCCGCCAAATTTTGGCACATCGTTTGATTGAGGCCATCCGAGGGTGAGCTCGGATTTCGCTTCTCGCGTCCCGCGATCAGCTCGCGACTACTCGAACTTCTCTCTTTCGGCGTGGCTCCCTCCGACCCCCTTGTCCCCCCACATCCAGTCAGTTCGCCTCCACCTCTACCATCTTTGGCTGCTACCAGCCGTGTGCACTTTGCGTCCAGATTGCAAAAGAAGGGAGGATTCCTCTTCGAAGATTCGCTGACCCGCGCGTGACCGACCACTCGAAACGAGGAGAGGGAGTCCGGTTAAAAATGAACTCTCTTCGGCGGACACGACGAAAGGCCGGTGGGGAGACAGCTGTCCGATTTCTTGACGTTACGTCACGACGCGCCGAATCACCGAGCTCTGCGTTTCCCAACTCGTGCAGAAATTCGGAATTTTTCGCGAACTAAGGTTGTACGTTTCGTTGATATTCGCCGGGGGGCCTCTCGGATTCGTGGCAAACGGGTCTTACCCGTTTTCCGCCAGTTTTCTTCAAGCGGTCGCGAGCAAGTGCCTCGCGAAGAACGTTCACCTCGCCGTGAACACTCTTGACAACCTCGGGCTCTCTGCTGTCGCGAGTAATTAGGGGAATTTTGAATGGTTAGTACCGTTTGATGCTTGTTTGTAGTCTTGTTAAGCTGGGGACGGTCCGGTTGCGTGTCTGCTCGCGTTTTCGAGTAATGCGAACCGAATAGATACAATAATGCCTAAAAGAAGGAATAGCTGTCATTCTTTCTAGGTGGGAATTGACGGAGATCATAAAATACTTTACCGAACATCTTTATATTCTTTTAAACAAAGAAATATACTCATCACTAAATAAATATTCAAGTGCATTCCGGACAGAATACTAAACTATTCGATTTAACGTAACTGATTCGGTTCATCAGGTGATGGATGCAAGGAGGTAGATTATACGCGGCTGTTTGAATCTGAAAGGGTAGAAGGCGAGAGAAAGGCCCCTTAAGATGTATATTCGCATCGTTGCATCAGTCAAAGTGCAACATGTGCAGTTCAAAAATGATATTCACGTTTTCCGTGGTCAAATAATGAAGTACTCCGAGTGCTAGAGATTTCGCGAGGCTTTAAATTCAAGATAAAAATTGTACATGCAATCTACCGTATATATTAGTTAAATACTGTAGATGTTAATATCCTCCGTCGTCGATTTCACTAATTTTCTAGGTGCAATGACACGTGAATTTTTATAGCATCCGAAAGATCAGATACAGGGAAATATTTTCGGAGTAGCAGTGGATTATTTAGTTTTCGGATGGTTGAGCTAATTTCGGGGCGTAATTAATTAGTATCGGCGGGATCGATGGGCACAGATCGAGAAGTGTCGGTGGAGGGTGTACCGTTGCAGTTGCCGGTCGCCGGGGGCTTTCGCAAAGTCACGAAATTAGTCTCGGTTTCATGGGAAAGACAAGACCCCGATAGTGAGTATAAGCCGAGGAGGCCTCGTCCGACTCCTCACATGGCCGAGTTCATTGACACCAGCTGAGTTTTGGGCATTCACCGTCCTGGTCGCGCGCGCGCGCCGACGATCGTGCTCTCTTCGTCAGGAATAAGCGATCGTTCGTTCGTTCGTTCCTCCGTGGGCTCGGTCGGCTGGCCTCTGGCTCGGCCACCGTGCACGTTCCTCTTACCAAACCTTCTCAACCGATCCGTCCGGGAAAACTCACGAAAATCCAGCCGCAAAAAGCGTCGCAAAAAACACCGTAGAAATCATCACCAGTCGTGTACGAAACCAACGAGAATCTAACGACAACCAAACAGGGAAACACGAGATCCAGTCTTTGTCGTTTTGCATAATAAGTAGTGTTGCGTACGGTTTACTTTACGTCGAGCTATTTAAATTTCGATGACCCGGATAATCGAGGTGCTACTGCATTTTTATCTGCGCGTTCTTAGTAAGTCCAATGTATCGATCCGTTCGGGAAAAGTCACGGAAACCCGCAAAAATCGCGATTCTCCGCAGCCCAGAGAAATTCACGAAAACCGTGCACGTAAAAGGCCGAGGATCGACACAGCATCGAACACGGTCGTTCGTTTGGTCAATTATTTTTATCGTTGCGTTCCCGGCGTGTCCGTCCGTAGCTCGCTAATCGATATTCATCCGGCGTGTTTAGCAAAAGCCAGGGAACACGCGAGAACCCATAGAAATCCGCGAGAGGCGGCCGCTCGTAAATCACTCGGGGACGCGTTCGCGGATTCGCGGACCACGATCTTATTATGAAAATGATGGAAAGACGACAGGCCGCAAGCGAAGAGAACGCTTGCATCCTCTCTGCATCGTCGCGTTGTCGTCGTCGTCGTCGAGATGAGAGGAGAAAAAGACCGAAGGAAAGAGTAAAAGAGAGAGAGGGCGAGAGCGAGAGAGAGAGAGAGAGAGAGAGAGAGAGCAGGATTACGCGTGACCTAGGACAACATCCCGCACGACCTGCATGCCAATCGTTTCTCTCTTGCTCTCCCGCGAGTGTATATTCGCACATTCCTTCTTCCCGCTCCTCCGCGAGCCTCTCTCGACCCTCTTTGTTCATTCTTCGCGTCTTTATCGCCGTCTCTCTCGCAGTCGCGATTTTAATATCTGCGCAATTAGACTCGAGGAAACCTAACGACCAACGTACTGCTCGACGATATCCGATCGAAATCCGCGCGAATACGAACGATGACGCATCCCAGTCCGCTTCGGCCGGCTTCGGAACAGGCGCCGGCGATGCTATCGAGCCGCGGATTTTGGCAGCCAGGCATCTGAACCCCGCCGATGCAGCTCGCATAACAATCGCGCCCCCGGATTTGAATTTTGGTTACGTGCTCGGACACCGACCGATTCCGCTCGCCTCCTCCTCGGACCTATATGTATATGTATCTCTCTTTCTGCTTGTATGTATCTACGTACAGGCGCGCGTGTACGAGCAAGCTCGACCGACGAAAAACTAAGGCTTGACTTTATTTGGCCCGGCCGGAGCCACGTCGAGCTCTCCGATCGACTGCCGATCCTTTCGGGGGCCACGACCTATCATCCTTCTTTTTGCCGGTTAATTGCCGCTGCCACTTTGTCGAACACTGCTCCTGGAAATTTATCTCTGCCCGGTGAACGATTTTTTGGTTCTGTATTATTTCCATTGGTACGCTGTAATTGGATTTTTCGGTCCTCTTTTTGCAAAGTGATTCGATTCTCGATGCAATTATGCCGGTTAGAGCAGGAATTTTTCTTTGGAAGAAATATGGCCGAGTATTTGAAGTTTTAAGCGGATTGTTTCGGACCCGTTGCTGCTTTCTGCGATTTTTATGTGCAGCGTTGATTTATTTCAGTTCAATACAGAATTCGGTTGATATCCATTCTTTGCCCTCCGTGATCTCTTTTTTACGTTACAATACATTTATCTACATTCAGTTCAACGATCGAATATTGTAAACAGACCTACGGAATTGTAGCAAATTTTTTGATCCGGTATTAAAGCAAATGCAGACTGTTTCCCTTGCTTTTACGAACACGGTAAATAGTGAAACAGACATTTCGATTGTTACGAGTTTCTAGAAATGCGAAGTGAAAGACAAACTCTATTAAATTTCCATTAAACCATTTCTCTTGTTATGCTCTACGTGCCTGTACACACTAGAAATGTACAAAATCCACAGTCTATTAATCAGGCTAGTTTATTATCTTGATGGAAAGCTTCGGACGTTATGGCAGGTAGAGAATGAAACAAGTAGACCGTGGTGCTTTATGAAACAATTTTCCAAAAGAGACAGGCACGTGGAAGTGCACTCAATTAAATTGCAAGAAAAAGAAAACAGCCTTACAGTGTCCGAACAAATTTCATTTCAATTGAATGCAATTTGTTGAATATTTCGATCGTTCAAGCAAAGAATATAAAGTGGATTCTGCAATTTCGTAACGTAACATAGAATCGTCCAGTACATAAAAATACACCTTTCCAAAAATCCGAGAAAAAGAAACAATCCTCCAATTTTTTATTTCAACTTCGGACAACTTCATAATCCTGCCAAAAAGAGGACTGTAAATCAAAAAGACAACTAGCCTCCTATTTGAAGATCGCAATCACACCTGAAAACACGATCAAATTAATAAAATCAATTTTCTCGAGGCGTGAACAGCTCCGAACCTGATCTGACACATTCGATATACAATTGAATCTATTTATCCTCACGGAAATCAAGCGATTTGATTTTTCTGGCCGTATCTGGTCGCGCGATCTGTTCTCGCGTCTTTCGCAAGGCCGCGAAACGGTGCACAGTAGTCTCGTGGAAAACTGAACCGGTAAAACCTCAGAGCCCGGAGCGTCGGCCCCGTCTCTTCCGGTTCTCTCACGATTTGCCGCGAGTTTTCCGCAGTGGCGGCGTTATTGTTTCGTTCCGAGCAAAAACGTGCGTCGCGCTGGTACGTCCTTGAACGGCGTCGTCGCGTTTCAATCGATCGACCGATTCGAGCGAGCATTGCAGTACGGATTTTTTCGAATACGCGGGACTCGGGAGCGCAAAAACGTTCCGAGTTACGCGTTTTCCGCCTGGTCCCGCCTCGCTCTGCCTCACCGCGCTCCTGCCGGTGCAACCTGTTCAGTTACATTGTGACATAAGTTGCGCCGATAACGGTCTAACGGACACCGCGCGCAATTAATAACCCACGACGATTATTAAATCGCGATAATCACGCGGAACAGAGCAGTCGACAAGTTAGTATGTAGATGCTGCGGAAGCTCTTCAGGGTGGAGCACAAAGAGGGTCGCCGCGTTTTTCAACAAGCAGTTTTCGGCGCCGCTTTTATCCCCCTCCGTTCTATCCTCTCCGATATAGTCCTTGATCCATCTGGTTCTACCGGGCGTCCACTCTTCTTTTCCCTACTCCTACTTTTCCCTTCGTTCGTCCCCTCTCCATTCCTGGCCGGAGATTCGGAGGTTCGTTCACCTCTCCCTCGAAGACTATGCTCGCCTCGGTTAGGCTCGTTCGTGCGTGGTCGCCTTCGCCGTAAACGCGCGCGCGCTCGCTGGTCTAGAATAACGCGACGGGGCCGAATCCGTGGGGCCTAACCAGAACCGAATTCGACATTCCACGGATCCCTCGTCCCCTCCTGGTCAGTTTCCTTGCACTTCGTCCCCCGACAACCTCGAAAAGTCCTGTGGCGAGCAGAGCCTGGCTAGTCTTCGATGCTGTCCAAGCTACTCCGCCGCCACACCGGCTGTCCTTGTACCACTACAATTCCGTTTGCCTCGATTATGATCCGTTCGCGGGGCGATTACGTCAAATCGCGCTCGAGGTCTGTCGTGTGATCGATGCTAGCCAAAGGTTATCACCGATCGAACGCGTTCATCCGTCCGGTTCGATCGCGATTTTTCTTAGCGGTTCTTGCTGGCCTTTCGGCGACGTTATTGCAATTTACCTCTCCTGCGACTCGAGAAACGCGACATTACCAGCGTTACGCGAGCTCGATGGACGATTTGAGTTAACCGATGTTTCCTATCTTTGGTCTGACGATGAGTGATAAAGGTAGTCTTTCGATAATTGTAGTTAGCTTGATTTCTTAATCAACAACGCTATTCAGCTATTGGCACGACAGCAATAGATCTATTCTTGCAGTGGCTGCTATTGGATCTGATAAGGATTCTGAAGTATGATTAATTGAACTTTTTGCAACTGGTTCTACAATCTTATAAAATCACTGTTGGATCGACTAATAGGCAGAGAGCATACTGTTACTATTCTTGTGTGCGACAGATCTATTTTTTACGATTAGTAATATTTCTGCTCTATGATCTGATACAGATTCACGAGGATAAAAACTCATCTTTTCGTATGCAACTTTATTCAACTACAGAATACAAAGTTTCCAGTAACGTGCGTAGTAGATCTACTTTTCATAGTAATCAGTGTTTTTTCTGTATTGGATTGATACCGAAGTGTGATCGATTGATGTTTTTCTAACTATGTAGATCTAGAATCCTGTAAAGTTGCAATTGGGTCGATTGAACGGCAAAAAGCGAGGTGTTAGTATTAATGTGTTCTACTCATTGATGCTTTTGCAATAGCTAATACGTCTTCTCTTCGATCCAATAAAGAATCGCTCCACCAACAGACTTTCCACGTAACTCGGATCTGGCACTCTACGATGGGACGAGGATCCGCAAGGATCATCCCAGGCAAGTGATCCTGCTCGCCGAGGAATCCTGTGAACCGCGGTGCGGCGACCTTTACGCCGGGTCGGCTAGCCGGCGAAAACGGTCGCTCTTTGCAGCATCGCGGAATGAAAAGGCCAATATCGCCGTCTCGGCGTATCTGGTGACTCTGCCAAGGGGTAAATGGGCCAGGGCCGTCTTGGTGGTAGTCGTGGTGCGGTCGCAGAGACAAGCAAGCAGGCAAGCAAGCAAGCAGGCTCTCTCGCCCGGCAACACGAATTTTCCTCGGATATCGGTGGCGGGGGGAGGGAAACTGAGGCCCCGATCGCAGTCGCGCGCGCGTCTCGTCGTTCACGATCGGCTCCCCGCCGTTCTCGCAGTTCTCGCAGTTCTCGCATAGACGAACGATATCGCGATTACAGGCAGGCAATCATCATCGGCCAGCATCTCGGGATGTGTTCGATGCATCGAAGGTCTGGCCAGACAAGCGGCATAATGCCAACCAGTGGCATTTACGCCGGTAATACCACCTTTGCCTCGGCTCTCCCTCTCCCTCTCTCTCCGAAGTCTCGTTTCTCGCCTCGTCTTTGCGCCTTCGGCTCTCCGTCCGTGTCGAGCCCGGACGACTCTTTACCTCCTAGCCCTCTCTTCGACCACACTCGTCTCTATCCCTCGCGATGTCGTACTCTCGATCTTTTTCTCCTCTTTGTTTCCATCGAGCCGCGCACGAGCTGCTCCTCTCGAGCGGCGAGCAGCTTCTTTAACGCTCCATGGAATGCCTCTCGCAACACCTACGTTGTCTCTTCATGATCCGAAGATGCCCGCGAAGGTGTCGCCCGTTTCGAGACGGTAATTAGACCAAGCCGGTCGCCGGCGATCGTTCGTCTGCCTCCTCCAGAAATTCCCGGAGATTATGTGTCGTGCCGGACAGCCGATCGCCCAAGCCGGATACCATCGCGACACACTTCGATCACGACGACTCGTCATGCAATCTTCGCGTAACAAGTCCCAATTAGCCATTCAGGAAGCCGGATAGGCGCGATCCTCCTTTGAACGCGTCTATCGCCAGTACGTCTCTCTGTCTTTCTCTCTCTTGAAACTTTTACCTGTTACCGAGACGTTTGGTCTCGATTCGAGAAGAGCTTGTTTACCATTCCACAGTCAACGGACGCATAGTAACGAGACGGACGCAGGAATTTCCTCGATCCTCCTACCTAAATTGTACGTGACTCCGCGTTCTCGCTTCCAGGAAAGCCTCCTGACCTCGCAGCCGGTGGACACTTTCGTAAATGTTGGCTAGGTTAGGCTTAGGGGTGTACAGACCTGTTCGAGACTTCTGATCTGAACTAGAAGACTGGTTATCTAGATCCTTAGTTGAGGGACTGCACAACGGTGCGAACTTTTCCCCGGTTCCCCTTGACCCGTCACAGATAGCCCCGAGTGGGTGAACGAGTGACCTAGAGCCCGCCAGAGCCAATTTCTGCCCCCACATTCCCCAGAGCCGCAATTTCAACGGATCCAGCGCACAATCCGATTCTTCGGAGTCTCGGTAAGATCCTCCGTGATCGAGCCAGGTGATCGCGTGGCGGTTGTGACCTATGGTGTCGGAGAAGTGGCAGCGTGTCGCCGTGAGAGTGCTGGTGGTGGTGAGCGGCTCGCCTTGACGAGAAAATCACGTGGCCGCGGGAAATGACTTGTTATATAAACTAATGATTATCCCGGTACTTGCGCGCAGCCGTGTCTAAAGGCAACGTGTGTCCTAGCATCGGGTTGGTCCGGGGCCCTAAGTCCCCGTGGTAATCGAGCGCGCTCAGAGATCGCGTCGTTATCGCGAGCTCGTTTCTCTCGGGCGATAACGCTCACGGATAACGGATAACGCCCCCGCGACCAACGATCTAATAATAATATATGAGACAGGCCGTCGCGATCCTTCGGGACCCGAGCAGGAAATTCAACGGCCCAAGGAGATCGAGATGTCACGTTGGAACGCGAGATTCATCGTACTTCCTCGCGCTCGAATACGCAAACAGCTTGACGTATAATGCTGGCCACGGATACGCGGACCGGCTACCGGCACTCGCGCTACTACTTCGCCATGAACGATCTCGCAGCCGAGTCTTTCGGTTGCTGAGGATAGATGGTGAATGGGGATAGATCGGTCGTCGATTGGATACGACTGATCGACAGCCGCAGATGGAACGTCGATTACGTACAAATTGTTCGGCCGTCCGACTTCGTTATCCCTGTGATTTTCAAGAGACGCTCGGTAGCAGGCTCGAGCTTCGCGCATTTATTAAGTATCTCATTAACCGAGGATGAAATTTAATCGGGCCCAATTAGGAATTTTAACTCGCTACCTTGATGGCTTAATAGGCGAAATATGGCTCTGAGCGATCCCGATCCTCTAAATTAGTCTGCGAAAGAGCCATTAGCATGGAACGGTGTCTGCCGGTTTCTATGAAATGATCACGCGCGGTGCTATTCTCTTGAGAAATTGAGAGTGAGTCTGGGAAGGAGTTCAGAAACGTTGGATATTTATTTTTTAATGTTTCGAAGTTAGTATCTGAAAATGAATCTTAAGTCGACGTTAATCGTGCGTCGGTGTCAAAGGCGTCCGCTCGGATCTGGGCCAGGTGAAATGCAATCGTGTTCGGTCTGTAGGCGAGCGGTTCGCGGGAAAATCGGTTGCCGCGGTTCTAGAACGTTCGAGATATCGGGTAGGCCATGGAAGTAGGTCAACGTCGTCTGGGCAACACGGAGAACCAAGTTCAGGGGCAGAACTGCAGAGCGCCGTGTCTGCCTGGAGCACGGTCTCTCCCGGTGGCTTGGGTTAGGTTCTGTCGTGTTCCTCCTCTTCCACAACTCCCTGACAAGAGAGAAGTAGCACCGTGGCAACCGCGGCCCTAAAGGTGCAACAGAGACCGCGAAGGCGGTCTAACGGAGCTCGCCGGTCTGCCTAGTTTTATTTTTCCGCTGGTCCCTGGCCATTCGTTCCGTTCCTGGACCCTCCCTCACACGTGTTGGCCCGGTGCATCCGGATGCGCTTGCACACCATCTTACACGGCCAGTGCATCGTAGAGGGAGAAGGAGAGTCGTCGCGATCCTTGAGAAGATAGTCCCTCTCATTTTCTTGTCTCGTCCCTGTTGCTGAACTGATCTCGGTCTGGAAGAATGCTTTCTCCACGAGTGAAAGAACGATTCATGTTTTCGATCTTGGCCCAAATGACCCTCCGTGGAAAGCGCAAGTGAAACCGGGACGACAGTCTACGGTTTCCTTTAGTTTCGGTGCAGCGGATTATGGTATCGACACGTTGGGCCCAGACTTCTCGACGAGTTGACATTTGAGTAGTTAATGCTATCGTATAGCAATTAGATTTATCTCATAGATATTTATAGTTAATTACACGCTACAGTATATATCAATTTGTTTGAAAGTTGCAAGAAACTCTCGGCAAGTTTCTTGATAATTTTGACGTGTCAAATCGAGTGTAATATTTCCTGTTATATTAACATAAGCTGGATAGTTGTCCCGGGAACAGTTGGCATTTAAAATGGTTCTTATTCGGTTCATTTGTTTCTTGAATAAATCAGTAATGAAGAACAAGAATATTGTATTGATCATGAATAAATTAAAGGTACGTACAGTGGTATCAACTATCAGAATCCAATCTACGAAACAGCATTCGCTGCACGAATACCACTGCACACCCGTCTTACACGGATCGATTGCAGCGTCTCTAAAATTATTTTGCAATTTCGAGGCTCGAAAAAAATCAGGTACAGAACATTCTCGCATATCATCAACGACTTGCCAACGCTTTGCAACAAAGAACGTCGATCAGCATTTCGCAAACGTCGAAGAATTCGAAGCGTGCGAGTCCTTCCTGATTCCCTGACAATCGCTCGAGGCTCTCCGAGTGCCATCACTGAATCGGCTCGTTCTCCGCGCCGCGACGTCAGGATCTCCGTCGCGTCGGTTTCCTCGAATTCTCTTTCACCGATCGACACTGCAAAAAGCGACAAAATGGCCGGTGTCGGTATCTCTCTTGCACCTAACACGCGACCTCGGCGAAATCGTCGCGAAGGCCGTTCGACACGGTCCGCGCGCGGCTCGATCCTGACTGGCCGCCGGAAGATATATTATATCGATTAGCGATAAAGCGCGGCCCGTACACCTAAGCGAACGGCCGGGGCAGACAACTAGGTTGCTGGGTAGGTGGGTGAAGTAGGTAGAAGGTAGGCAGGCAGCCAGCCAGCAGCAGCAGCAGCCACTACACTCGCGTCACACGCCTGTCCGTTCTGCATCCCTGTGCAAGTGCGAGCAAGCGAGAGCGAATCGCGTCGATAGAACGAGACCGTGTGCGAGAGCGAGTCCGAGATCAATTTTATCGTTCGAGTTCTTTCGAAACTGGTCGATGTGTCATGTTCGATACGATTCTACGAGCCGCCGGCGCCGATCTACATTTCTAATTTCGCTCCGATCGCGAATTACTTGGTCCCGATGGCCGGACCCGGTCTAATGAGCTAGAACAGGTGACAAATTAATCGTTAGACAAATCGGCAAATGTAGGAGAGACGGCACACAGTGGCATGATTGTTAGGCACCAGATGGTTCGCGGAACACGGTTTTACACGATGGCAACGCGTGGCTGCTGAGAAGTTGAAGGCCGTCGAGGGGTGGCAATGCTCGCCAGCAGTCGATCCCACGTGGAAATCGCGTTCCCGAGGATACGCGATCAACTGCCAGCCAGGGTGTGGTTTCCTATGCAGTTTTTGCCCGACTAGAATGCACCAGACGGCCTTCGCTAGGATCAGGATATTTCGCTGACGTGCCACGATCGATTGCACCCCGCCCCATTGTCACCCCGACACCTCTCTCCGCGATCCCAATTTTACGATCTTTCATCTACTTGGCGCTTTTTCATCAATCTTTGCCGATCTAGAATCGTTATCTAGCTGTTCTACGGTCCGCAAAAGTACAGGCGAGGCTACATGACAATGTAGTAAGACATCCTTTATTAGTCGTCATTAAGGAGGGTGAGTCCCCAGGAATTCCTGAATGTATTAAAGAAATTCTTTTCCTGTCCGCGATAAAGCAACAATGTTGCTACAAGCGCACCGAGCTGCATTTATTAATAAAGATATAGACATAAGATTAGGTCCCTCGGACTCTCTACCCATGCTCTCTGCAAGGTCTCCTAACCTGAGGGTTAAGTTAGTTAAGAATGCAGACCTCGGCCTTCCACTTCCTGTTTATATTCTTGAATATTTATACGTGTTTCCCCCTTTTTTTCTCTCTGAACGTAGAAAAGCGTATTATTATTTTACACACCTGGGCCTATGACGATCTTATGTGGGTGATACGATTCATCCCTAAACACCGATCCTTATCGTAGTTACGTAAACAGAATCCCTGAATTAGTGAATTCACTTCAACCCTTCGTACTCGAAGGAAAACCAGACCATTGCTTTTAATCTTAATTTTTCTTGTTCCTAATTTCTGTAGTTTTTGGTAGCACCTCGGAGCAGCGATATAAGCGTAAAGGATTAATGGAGCAATCATTCGGATGAAGTTATTTGTAATGAATCTAACGATGGAACGATGCAATTTAAGTGTAAACTTTTTTGCTATTTCGATCGATTAATTGAATAACTTCGATCTTCGTAGTTAAGGGTTGTTCGAAGCGTTTCCTCCCGAACTTAATTAGTGAAATCCCATTCTTTCACCTATTCTACGAACTACCAGCCTCGTTACTGTCATTTCCCCGGAAAGATTGATTCGCCGGTCGGCTTATCCACGTTTCGATCGGAAACCGGCATAGCTTTCCCACCGGTACAGTGATTCGCCTGGCGGATTTTCGCGGGCACGAACGACCGTACGAACGAACGGAGGAAGTAATGTATATCTTGTTTCCTTTATTTTCCAGACAGACCAACGAACAACTTCACTGCCGTCCGAGGAATCCGGATCGTTCCGCGATCGGAGCGAGCTCGCGACCGCGATCCACGCCCCTCTGGGAAGCGAATGAACGTAAGAAACGAGAGCAGAAGCCTGTCTCTCTCTCACCTCGCACACTGCCAACCAAGAGATCGGTCACCTGGTCGCTCTGCCATCACGTCAGCGATTCGGCTAACGATCAACCACATTTCTTTTGTCTTCATGGAATGGACCGGCGGCTGACGGACACACAAAAGGAGAGACACACGTCCGTTAGCAACGGCACACGACGCGACGGTCTGCACGGTTGCGCGTCGACGCATCCTCGACGAGGAAACTCGTCCGGGACTATTCAACGCAACACCCCGGGTCTACCGAGCCACCCGGGGATCAAGATGTTACTATTTTTTATTTAAACCGTAACGTTAAGGGGTCACCGTGTTATGAATTCATTTTTATTACGTACGTATAGGAAGCGTAGGACGAAGGATCGTAGATGATTGCCGCGGACATCCGTATCATCGCTACTGCCGTACACCCTCTCCGATTGCTAGTTCTCTTGTTACACCCATCCGCCACTCTCATAACTTCGAGAACACCATTTTTGATAGGCACATTGAATTAAACTCGATTTGAATTCCGACTGCAACGAGAGTAGTTTATGTAAGAAATTTTCCGCACGTTATACGGATTTTCTAAAATATTATGGTGTCCGACTTGTTGTGAGAGCGAGCGCACACCCTCGCAGCTCGATGTAGAATTCATTACACGCACATGCCCTAGGATGACTAAATCTATTTGTTCGTTCGTTAAGTCGCAAGCGATAGAATAATACATAATTGATTAAAGAAATATTGTACTTGGAGTTGGCGTCTCGTTTTTATGTTGTATTTGGTGGGTCAAAGGATCACCTCTACTGTTTCTATGATCGAAGAATTTGTTAGATGAGTCAGCGTTTGTCAATGTGGATGATCAGCAGAGCCAGGACAGAAAGGGAGAACGTCTAGTAAATTCAACGTCGAGCTTTGTCCTTCCCTGTATGTTACTGCTACCACCGCTACTATATTCGCCGCCTGTTACACCGCAATTATCTGCCACCAGTATACGCCAGCCATTTACCGATGGAGCCGTTACGAGGCGCGAACACGGCCATAGCACATCGCGAAAGCGCATAAGTATACACTTTCATCATCCCGGCGTACGCTACTCGTGAGCAGCGAAAACCGTAGCCGATCGATCGCTCGCTCGTTTTCGGGCTCGCTGGTGACCCAGACACCCGGCCTTCCAACCGACTGTACCTGGCTAAATCTGTGTTTCAACCCTTATAAACTAGTATTTCCATTTCTTCGCTCTAGAATATATTTATTTAAACAAACCACTGTGTCTTGTCTACTATCCTATCACCTTGTCACAATTAATTCACATCTACCAGCTGGATGTTACTTACGGCTTTCTAGCTACTACTTTCGGCTTTTCACACAAATGGGGCTAATCTTCTGTTTAAGGAAGATAATTGGTGATGCAACAACGACTGCCTTCTGTCAGGTCCTCTGACTTTCTATTCTATCTCTAGCGACTATTCGGCAAAGCTACTATTTAAGAATCCCGCAATCCCTCTTTTTTCGGACAAACTGGGTCTTCGCTAAGGGATGAGGTAAAATTCAGGTGCTCGTTTCTCGTAGATGGGGTTAGGCCTAACAAAGAAAATTAGGTATCCTCTAGATTCGTGTACCTTGTCTCGAAACGGAAGAAGGTAAAGATCGTAGGGCAAGTAAAGAGTGTAGACATTTAAAGGGCGGGTCACCAACGCGCAACCGCGGGAACAGGAAGGACAGTCCGGAAGTGATCCCCTGTTTTCGTTGAAGGCGAGCACGGGTGTTCGTTGACCCGCTCGTACCCGCGATCGCTTGCTACGTGCTCGTACGAGCTGCACGCGAGAGAGAATGCTGAGAGCACGACGGCTGGCGCTGCACAGAGCGAGCACACAACGCGCGGTTTTCTCTCTCGCCGCCTCTCCCAGCTATCTCTCTTTCTCTCTCTCTCTCTCTCTCTCTCTCTCTCTCTCTCGTTCTGTCTTCATCCTCTGGTCTCCTCTCTCCCTCCCCGCCGCTGTGTAATCCTTTCTCTGTTGCTCGTTCGCCGGCCGTCAGGAAGCAGTTACCGTGCGGCCGCGCGCATTGTTACACATAACTTCTTTCCATCGTCGGCGTTGTAACGCGCGCGATCTCCGCGCGTTTTCAGCCGCGAACGCCGCGCGCGCTTTGCATTCCACGCGTGTACACGCCTGCGCCGTCGCGGTTTTTCGCGGGCCCGAGGCCCCTTCGGGCCCCCGATCCTCTCCACGCTTCTCGTTCTACCGAGTTACCGTAGCCCACGTACAATCTTGTTAAATCATTTCTCTACCCTCCTCTTATTTTTTCTTCTTCGTTCCTCTCTTTTTTGGAATAATGTATTTCTTCGGCACAGTTGGCCGCGGACGGACGCTTAGCGCTTCGGGAACTGCGAATTTGTAGTGTTTCCGGTGCGAGACGATTGTAGAAATTTTTGGAAATTCGAGAACATTGATCAGATCGAGGTGGAGCTATTATTGCAGAAGTAGAGAAAGTCTCAGTTGGGCGGTAAATGGAGGATGTTTCAACGCAAGTCTCAATAAACCATTTCCAAAACCAATGAAACAATCGTTGCAACAATTTGTTAAGCAGCGGTATGGAACCGCGCGCGCGATCACGTTCTCGGCCAATAGTGCGCTAACGTCGTCATTATAACTGTACCATTGTATTACTCTGCCGATATTACACGCATATTATATTATTTTTCATATCAACACTGATTGACATTACGATTGCTCGACCGTTAACGATCTCCCGGTTCCTCTCGATCCATCGCGCCGGTCTTTTCCTGCGCGCATGGATCGCGATCACCCGTTGCAAAACGGGGAAACGAAACGAGAAGAAGCGTGTGCAGAGAGAAAGACGGAGAGAGGAAGATCGAGGTGTTCGCGAGTTGTGTGGCTGCGCTGAAAGAGAGTGAGAGAGAGAGAGAGAGAGAAAAAGAGAGAGCGAGAGAGTGAGAAAGAGTGAAGAGTGCACGAAGAAGCGTGAGAGAAGCTGCTCGAGAGAGAGAGACAGACTTAGTACACAGAGAATTTTATATACATATACGTCTATACAGAGATATATATATATATATTATATATATAAATAAATGAATATATATTTTTGTATTTTCCTGTTCGCGATCGTCTGATATTGAGATCACGTTCGAAGAAAATCGCGACGAGGATCGATCGTCTTCCGATGGACGTCGCCGCGAGGATCGAATCGCCTCGATCTCGGAATTCATATTTAAAAACCACGCGAGTTTGAAATACTGTATTAATTGTACTATTTATCTGATATAAAAGTCTTGTTTTTTATCCCATATTGCGTCCGCGTCTGTTTCTGGTTCCAGAAATTCCTTAACTCCTTCACATTAAACTCCTTAAACCTACCACGATTTTCTGTTCACGATTAAGTTGAAGCAAGTGTAAGAATTAATTTGAAGTTCTGGAATGGTACAGGTAGTTAAAACTAATAGCGTGTTAAGAGGTGAATGCACTAGAAAAATTCTTTTCCTATTCGTTGACTCTCTTTATTATGTTATAAATTATTATCGTTGTCTCAAGCACATCCTGCTGTATTTATTAACACGTTGACTGCATGCGGAATGTGAAGATCACTGCAACGAGCAGGGGTCAAAGATGCGATAAATAGGCGTGAAAAAGTTCGGAGAGGTCAATACGATTTTTCTGGGGTTTTCTTCTGGAAAATGGTCGTATCTCGTGGGAACTATGACTGCGCCGGACACGGAGCGCCAATTGCAAGCTGCGATCGTGTATCTCTCTCCGTCATGATCCTCGTGACCTTTCTATGGAACGCAACGATCGATCCGCCGATAAGTTTGTTACTTGAGGTTACGCGAAGAGGACCAACACCGTTTCCACTGTTAATTGCGAGCCGAGCGTCGTCCAATTAGCAAGAGTTCACCTAAACGTCATCACGATCAATATCCGCGCTGCTACTCGTGCTGAAACTCGTTAAAACTCTGCGTACCATTGTTTCAATTAATCCGCGAGAAAAATTGATTTCCTATTCAGCCCCGGTGGATCGCGCGGTCAAAGATTCTTCTTTTTGCCCGATAAACGATCGCGCAGTTAATAAGCGGAGGAAAGAGATCCTCTGGATCGAGCAAAGCTTGGCTTCTGCCTCTCTCTCTCTCTCTCTCTTTCTCTCTCTCTGTAGCCTTCTCCTTTTCTTCATCGATAACCGCTTCCTGCGCGAAGCTGTTGCTGGCCTTCGATGTGGAAATATTTCGCTGACCATGCGCACGATCTCCCATGATTGAGTCATTTCTAAATGGGCCGCTCTTTTCCCGCTTTTCTTTCTTTCTCTTGCGCCGCTCCGCAACCTGCTCCAGCCATGCTTCATCGAATACTGGAAACGATTCCTGATTTCTTGAATACAGATCGACCGGCTTAATGAAGTGGACGACGATAAAGAGAGATGCCTCAACGTGTAATTACTCTCTACCGCGTTGCGGCTCTCAATTATGGCTGCCTAGAGCGCCTAGTTTAACCCTTAATTCTTCAATTTATCAGTGCACCGAGAGCCTTCGGGTAGATGCACCATTCGCCAGCTGATTTATGCTAAACAACTTTCAAGCCCCTAGAAAATCTACTAAAAAATTCCACGGCTCCCAAAAATGCCAATTAAATTACCAAACCCAAAAACGAACATCTATAAAATCCAGAATAAGAATGCTCAACCGAAAGTGAATTTTTCTTAGTTTCCTGCCCCGAGAACAAGGATTTATAAAATCTAGAACAATTACTAACTAGACTGTCTTACAAAAATTGAATTTCTCCCTGTTTCCGCTCCCAAAAAAATTGCACGGTGTCGGCAGGCGGCACGTGGCTCCGTCGAAGGCCGGCTCGTGAGTCCCCATGAAAATAATCGCGAAATCTCGGTCACGCCCGTTGGCGTACGGTCGTGGGCCACCCTCGTCGCCGATAAAATCTCGCGTTGCGCCGCGAAGGGGGTAATTTTTGCGGGCACCGCGACTAATCGCGAGGCTGCGGCGATCGGGCGAGAGCGGGGCACGTGGCACACGCACTTCTCTCTCCTCTCTCTCTCTCTCTCTCTCTCCCACCCTCCCTCTCTTTCTCTCTCTTTTGTTTTTGCAGACCTTCAGGCGACTCGGCACTAGGTTACTGGGTTCTCTTCTCGGGTTGCCTCCTTCCCCTTCGTCCTGCTGCTCCCCACCACCATCGGCTCCCGGCTCTCTCTCCCTCGACCCTGTGCCGTGGACGCTGCAAAGTGCAGGCTAAGGTACCCCGGATGCAAGATGCACCTTTGCACCGCGCTGACATAACGTATCGGGTTATTCCTACCGGCTGAACCTGATCCCTCCATTCCCCGCCCCTTTTTCATCCACCGTCCAGATGTTCTTTTCGTTTTTCCACGGCGACTATCCTGGAACCGAAGGGTTGAAGGGATGAATAAGGAAGGATTTTCCATTGGGCCTGTTGGGTAATTTCTTTGGGAACTGCTCGTGTTTGTTTTGGGGATTTTGTTCTTAGAGGCCGTCCTGACAGCTTCAAACGTACAACAACCCCTGTTTCGTAACATTTTCATTGATTTTATTGATTCTATCGAGATTGGATTTGTTAGAGGTACAATTGTCAGCAGCTAATGGTTACACAAAAGCGATCGTACAATTTTTAAACATTTCTTTCCGGCTAAACGATGCAGCCCAATGGTCTTGCAAATGATTTTACATAACGCACAACAACCCCTATTTCGTAACATTTTCATTGATTTTATTGATTCTATCGAGATTGGATTTGTTAGAGGTGCAATTGTCAGCAGCTAACGGTTACACAATAGCGATCGTACAATTTTTAAACATTTCTTTCCGGCTAAACGATGCAGCCCATTGGTCTTGCAAATGATTTTACATAACGTTTGATAAGAAACAAGGCCCAACTCGCCAGCATTCTAACAATCAAAGTCGAGGCCCTAGCCTTGACTTCCAGCAAGAAACGTCCGGTTTTTTTTCCGGCGGCAGAATTCAGGAACTGGCTGGTTTCTCGCGAATTTTCTTGCGGCGCGTTCACGTCCGCGAAACGACGGGAAAAATGGCGAGAGACCTACGTGAGGTCGACTTCGAGAAAGACGTTCCGGTGTATTGGGACCGTTGTTGTTCTCGTTTCACGGTCAAAACCCCCGGGTTTGCGTATCATGGAGGGGGAGGAGACCATGGCGTTATTTTTAACGGCTCCAGGTACGGTGGAATTTTTCATGATCCCGTTAGGGGACTGTCTTCGGAAAAAAAGACGATACCGTGACCTCGAAGGGCACAGCAAGGCGCACCGTAAACGCATAAAACACACCATCTAGGTAGAAAAACTTCTAAAGAAATTTGCAAACGCCAGCGAAATTACGGTTCGCGACCTTGTTCAGTCGCTAGATCTCCCTGCTCAGGGACCTATTACTATTCTTTCTTCTCTTTTAGTCACGACAAATGTTATGCGCCGGCCAGGTTCATCCTGTCGTTCTTTTTACATCGCAGTCCAGTTTTTGGGGCTTAGGTATCCTACGCAAAGAAACCTGTTTCCGTTTTGTTTATGCCGAGTCGACGACAATGGAAAAAAAACGGATTTTCTGGCGACTCGTGAAATTTGTCCTTCCAGCTTTTACAAGCAACGAGTACGCAGAGCGATACAAGACAAAGATAATGGTTTGTCGTAAATGATATTAAAGTAAATTCACGACGTAGAAATATAAATATTAAATATAATTTTCATCCCGGATCACCCTATAAACCTATTGAATTTCCTTCTCCTAGAAAAAATCGACTGAAAAAGATTTGCGCGGATACGCTCGTTTCCCAGATTCGCCTCTCGTACAGAAACGTTAATGGCTAACAGGCAGCAAATGCCTTATCGCGACTGGCAAAAACAGGATTGCGACTAGCCGGGGCAATTTTTCCCTTTGCAAATAAATTATAGTTTAAATTGCACTAGATCAAACATGACCAAGACGTCATTACGCTCGGCGGACAAAAAATTGGCACGTAATCATGTTACCTTTGCCCGGGGAAACTAGTCTTAATAAATATCGAGTCATTCCGTAAGTGACGTGCTCGTAAAATTCATTTCAAGCGCAAGAAAATTTACTGCGATTACTTGCCGCGCGTCGGTCATTGTATTTCCACTTCGAAAGTCGCTGTAACTTCTTCCTTTGCTTGTACATAGCGGACCTATTAAAAATGTAAACACGATCTATTAGCCCCCGTACTTCGGGTAAAAATTCTCTTCCGTCGGGTAGTGTAAAACGTTTCACTTCTTTCTGTTTTTTCCTACTCCTAAAAAATTACCTGAAAATGCCATACTTTCGCGTGGAGCTCCCTTGTAGTGCTCAACCCCTAATAAAAAAGTCAACCCTCGAGGAAAGCAGCAGGGTGCAATTAGGTTGCAATTCACGCTCGGTGAAATGGTGCATCAGGACTGCAATTATCTCCGCGATTTTACGGGGCTCGGAAAATGGTTCCAAAATGGTCGGACTAGCCCCTAGACATTTCTGCAGTGTCTGGGGTAGGGTGAGGTCAACAAAACCCGGGAAAGCATCGTGGTGGGTGCCGGGTCTGTCCACAATGTAATCACTTTACGACAGGTTCGTTTCTGTCCCGTTTTTGTCCCACCTTTTCCTTTCACCTGTATCGGCCCAATGGGGTACAGAAAGAGAGTGAGGGTGGGCGGTCGTTACCATCATCCGCAGCGAGTCTGTCGCATTATTATGCAGACAATTGACCATGCCGGGGATTTCTGTCCGAGAAATGGTGGTAATCGTCAAGAGGTAAATGCTACTGTTTAATTTAACAACCCGGTCGTACCGGGCCAATCTGTTTATTAGGGGCAATAATACCCCAAATCTACTGCAGAAACATTTATTTCTGACGTTTTATTGCGACTATGTGTAATACTCTTTGCCCCTTCTTACCCTCTTTACTTAGTAAAATTCAAGACACAATTTGTCAAACGAGAACGATTTACAAAACTTGCTAAAAGCACGTTTCCTAAATAAACAGGTCCACAATATACATTTTTCTAAACCAACCAGCTGCGCTCTCACAGTCCGTCTCTTCAATTTTAAAAAAATTCTTCAAATCTCATACGTTTCAACCATTTTCCATCCGCGCAACCCGAGTAGCCCACGAAACACTAATTTCCAGGCAAGGTTATAGTCCGTTCATCCTGTAGGAGGTCCGTTTCCCAAACGGGCCGCTGTGAGAACTCTCCAACCCCCTGGGAAGGATCCTCGAAACGCGGAAGCTGCGCGTGGATTACACGGATCACAGTTAGGCGATGCTTTCATGGGATCGCATGGGAAAACGTAATACAGAGAGGGACGATGAAAAAAATCGGGGGGAATTGACGCAACTGCACCGCCACCCTCTTCAGGGGCAGCCTGCTGGCGAGCTGACCTAACGGGATCATGCTAACCGCCCTATTGCATCGGGTAGGGGATCAAAAAAATCGAGATGAACCGAAAAAGGAGTCCAGGTTAGGCTCAACCCTTCCGCATACCAGTAGACTGTTTAGAAAGTACCTTTCACGCGAGGTTCTCTACCTAACCAACCCCTTCTTCGAGGTAAGTGCGTCTTTCCCCTGCCATGATCCTTTTTTTTCTTCATTTCTCCTCGCCCTCCGGAACTTATGGCTCTTCCAGATTACTAGTAAGTTGGTCGATCTTCTTGGCCAGCTGCTTGGGAATTCGCCAGCTGTTTATCTCCCGTTTCCTGGACACTCGGGTCCATTTTTCAATCTAATTCTTTAGTTCCATTCAAATTCTGGTTTTTCAGCGGTCAGTTATTCGCGTTGATCTGAAAAAAGACGAGTTTGTCGTGGCTGCCATAAAATCGTAAAAATCGTTCGCCGTCCAAGGGTTAAGAGACAAACCGGTCTACCGATCGCTGATTCGATTAAAAGCTTAGTTAATCGGAACGTCTCGGTAATCGATCTGTTTGAAGACAGCCAAGTGTAGCCGAGAACTCGGTGCTGAGGTTTTTCTACGATCCAAACCGCGACACGCTTTTGTCTATTATCCGCGCTTGGTTTTGCCACACGATTCGATTAATCTCGCGATTTTCAAACGATTTCCGCTCGTGTTTTTAGAGACGAGGTCTGGGAAAGGTTTGAAACATTGTCTGGAGGGAATGAGTTTGGTCGAAACGTTTTTATTGGTGTTGTGCGATGGAGAGAAAATTCGAGATATTGTCTGCGAAACATTGTTTGACGACGATTATTTTTAACGAACAGATAGGTTCTTTTCTCGAGGCTCATTCTTCGAGGTCCATTTTAAAGGTCCACTTAAGGGTGAATTATAGCACTATCGAAAGAGCAGTATTTCCCAGCTTAGTTATTGAGCGAACAGGTATAGTATCGAACACCCCACGTCCCATTTACACCTGTCCACAGACTATCTTCCCCTATCGTCAGGGCCCGAGTATCCGCCGCACAGGTGCACTTAGCTTGCATTTACCAGTGACAGGGTTCAAAAAGAAAACACCGCGAACTTATCTGCCCGTTTATCTTTCCGTTTCGTCTTTCGTTTTCCGGTGTAGAAGATGGAGCAATGTCACGTAACAGTGACGCATATACAAACACGCTTGTATAACTTTCCTGATGCTCGTCCTCCTCCCTCAAAGTGTCACTTTCGGTTTTAAGGAAGACTCCCCCAGCGTCCGCGCAGGAATGCGTAAAATCCGTGACGGCACCACGAAGGAATCTCCCTTTCGAATCCACATAGACTCGCGAGACTCTTCCCTTTCACGCTGATAAGATTTCCTCGGCGTCGTCTCTTAGTCTTTTACACCCTCACAATTTTCTTCCCGAGACATTTTCTCACCTCTTCGCATTTTCGGCTCTCCCACACATTTTTCAACTCTCCGATTTTCCACCCTCGCATGCTTTCTTTACTTCAGTTTAGAAATGACTTTCATCTGGGTCCTAGAATGTCGGAAGAAGCATAGAAATGACCTTTTTACCATTCTTTTTATCTTGATCGGAAATGATGGATGTAGTCGCTAGGAAAAGTTAATATTCCTTTGCATCCCCTATTTCCATGTTTTTTTAAAAATCGCAGTAGATTACGTGAAACGAATTCGAAAATTTTTCGAACAGTCCGGATAAATGAGAAGTTGTTTGTTCTTCGATAAAAAAATGTCCAGCAAGATGATATTCGAATCCGAGATCAGAAACAGTCTTCGAATATGACTACGAAAGGATGATCCCGGCGGTTCTACTCGCTGACCCTTGAAAATATGCGGATAAGCAGAGGAATCCTCCGGTATTCGAAGCGCCTCGACATTTCGTGACGCATCGATGCTCTGGCAACGTGCATCGCAGCGTTGCACCGAGAAGCGAGGCGCATCACCAGTGAACTGTGGAGTGAGCTTTAACACCGGCGCCTTAATTACACGCTGTCCTGTTCCATCGCGCTAATCGTCGGCCACTTATCTGACCCAAGCTCGAAACCGAGCACCAGGGTTTACTGGAACGCGAGTACCATCGGTTTTTCGTCTGTGTTAACACGCGATGGACAAAGTAGATTATTTCGGGAGAAGGGTAATAGATTCCGAAAGAGAATCTCTACCCAGGAGAACGTGTCTTGCGTGCTGCCGAGCCCCTGGCCCCTTTGTATTCCTCGTGCTTTTCGGGGAGAACGAAATCAAAAGTCCTTTTTTTCCTTACACTTTCTCTGAATGCCTAGAAACCCGTGTTCCCTTGTCGACGCGTAGATCATGTCTCTAACAAGCATTTATGGTGTTAGAGTTTTCTATTGTATCTTTCAGAAGATAGTTTCTGATGTTATGTTATAGAAGAATTTCGCTGAGCAATTTGGTTGGAGAACTTACTCGAAGAATTTAATTCGAGAATGCACTTTAAGAACTTCGGGTCATAATTTAATGGAAGCATTGCATCCAAGTATTTGTTTTAAGAATTTAACGTATGGTACGCAGAATTCTAGAATAGATCAATGAATTTCCAGATGAGTGACAGGGCAGTGAATGCCCACGGCCCGCGGACGTGTGATCATCGGATGATTCACGGAGAGGAAGCACCGTCAAAGATGACTTCGAGCAGATCGACCGTGACAATGAGAGATCCAGGCTCGTTACCGGTGGTCCTCTGTCGGGTCTGTAGAAGAAGACGTACCCGGGTGGCCAGATTCCATTTAGCAAACACGACGCCCATTGATCCGGTTGCCATCTCGGCAATCTCCCCGGTAGCTACAAATCGTCCGTGTCGTTCTCGTCTAGACGTTTCTGATTGCGCACCCTCTCCCCATCGATGCTGATTCGTAAATTGCAGATGAACGAGGCCGTTTCGGTGGCAGCCGCTTGCTGTGCTCAAACGAATCTATCTTTAAACTTGTTTTTCATACAGAGAGTGATTGACTTGTGACCAGTTACAAGTCAATATCCCGGTAACCAGTCTGGATATCGGAAAAATTCTCGATACGTTTTTCTAGATCTACACGCTGCGCGCCGAAGCCATTTCATCATTAATCCTGCGCGCGTTGTTTCTAAATAACACTGGTTCTTTAACACTCTCGCTCGCAATTATGTTTCCATTTGTTCTACCAACTGTGCAATACCGGAGCAACGGGAGCCATTTTTTCTGCCGGCCATTTCTTTAGCTGCACGCTGCTCCAATGCAGATCCTGTTACTCAAACCGACGCAAAAACTATTTTGGATCTTGCTGTGGTATGTAATGTCTAACGGGTGGACGAAAAAAATTGTGCTAAAATTTAATGAAACACTCCGTGGTGCGCAGAGTTTACGGCTATGAAATTCAAATGATCGAACGGAGCTGAAGAAGTTTCGTAATTGCATTTATTTCGGAATGCACCGAGGCATGAAGGATCCGGATGCATCTTAAAAGAATTAAAAATCGCTCCATTGATTAATGCATATATAAATAAATAATCCTGAGCGAATTTTAATCTGCCTGCAGACGAATGCTGTACCGAAAGTCTGAATCTTCGTGTCACAGAGTTTTTATTAAACAATGCTCCCTCAACTCGCGACGTTCAGCAGGTACTCAAGAAAAATCAGGTGCTATCTTGGAAATGAAGGATATTGTCATTTCTCAGCATAACGAAACGAGGACCGTGTATGGCGTCTACTAACAAATCAAGGCGGTCCCGCCGCCTAGAAAATTACTATCCCATAAGACTCATCCCGAGTATTTATTAACCATAAATAATTAGGGGACGCTCGTTGGTTTCGATAGCGCCGTGAACGGTCGAAAACCGGTTTGTCATTTATTATAAATTTCAAAATAATAACAAAACGCAGTCTTCCAGAGGCATTCTCACGGCGCGAACTTGATCCCCATTATTAATCGGCCATTGGGAAGTTCGCAACCCTCGAACAAAAGTGAAAGTGAAAACACTGTTCTCTCGTAAACGCGGACGAATAAAGGACGCGTTGCGACAGACTGCCGATTCAGATCGCATTTTTCCGCGATCTTAACACGTTGTATCTCGGTAGGCCGTTCTAGCAATTAGCAACAGCACAATGAAGCCGCTTAGTCTAACATGAACCTGCGGTTGGTAACGTAATTTCAATAAATTTCATCCGGCCGGTGTGCGAGAGCGCGTTGTTCATTAGTTAAAACGACGCGACGGAGACGGCAGCGGGGCATCGATTAAAATCATAAATTCCGATAATTGCTCGGCATCGGCCGACGCGTATCAATCTCGGTCCATTAACGAAGCCCGATATTTTATCGGAGTGTCCGCGCGGCGCGATCGATTGCGCAACCGAGCGGCCAACTCGCGCGATCTCTCGAGCGCGACTCGAAAAATGCACGTGGAATGCAATCGCACGGATCGACGCCGCGGACCGGGACGGAAGTGAACTAGAAGAAAAAGAGAAACCCGAGATCGACACTGTCCCGACCTCCGTTATCGAAGGTCTGGAGGAATTAAAACCACGATCCTTCAAATTGGTCAAATGCTCTTCCATAATTCTCAATAGTTTCGGTTTGATCATTCAATTTTTTTATTATTTTACTCTAATTTCAACCAACCCTGTACTTGGCATTGTGTGGAACGAATGATTTTTCAATAAGAGCGGAATAGCCATCAGTCACAAAAGGAAAGAAACACCGGCTTCGTTAGAAAAGAATGGAAAAAGGCGGAAAGGAAAAGCATCCGACAAAATGGCAGTTAGACCATCTCGTCCTTTCGCCGCAAGGCCGAATGCAGCGTTCCGGTGTACCGTGTTGCAACCAGCAGCAGCAGCTTGCCGATGCAAGGTCGTGCATAGATCGTGAGCCAAATAAATAGGTGTCCTTCCGCAACGACGGGGTATCGATGCCAATCAACGATCTATGGGCCCCTGGCCAGCGAAAGCAAACGTTTTAGAACAATGTAACCTTCTCATTTCACCCTGATCCTTCGACTTCTGCTCGATCTGCCTTACAGATAAATCGATTGTGGTGCTATTCCGGCTCGGTTTTCCGGGAAAAGTCGACAGAGTCAACAGCGTTCGAACCGATCTGTCCGATCGTGTCGATTTCTCGTTTGCGGCGGCGAAATTTCGAGAGTTCTCTCTTCGGAGGACTGAGAGTTTTACGAGCAACCCTTCGTCGAAACAAATGCCAAGAGAATAGAGTCGTTAGCGGCTGTCAAACCGCGGCGATCTTGCATCATTTCACTTTTATCTATTTCTCTTCGAAAGGCGCTTTTCTCCTTTTTTTTACCCTCTTATCTCTCTCGCTCTCCCTCACGGTCCTTTGAGAGTTTCTTCTTTCTTTTCTCTGTTCCTTTCTTTTTGTTCTTTTTTTGTTCCTCGGTCTTGTTCGTCTGCCACTTTCTTCGAGACCGGCTGCCGCTGTTCGGAGAGAGAGAGAGAGAGGGCTCGTTATCGAGCGTATCGGATCTCGCGGAGAAAGAATTGACCGAGCCGGCCACCGAACCGAGTTTCCTTGCACCTGTTGCAGTTGCACCGGCTCCAGTGCTGCATCGGGCCCATCGCGCGCGAGAACCGAGGAAAGCGGGCCCCGATGATCGATTTGACAGCGGTTAATTGTTAATCGACGCCGGCCGTGGTATGCGCAGGCGTCTCGCCGTTTCCGGGATTCCCGATTCGATTATCTTGGATTCCACGGCAGTGTAGCAACCCGAACACTCGTGGCTGTACGAGCTTTTCATATTCCGGACGATCCTGCACTCTCCTCGACAGAAACCGTTGGCTATCGATGATCCTGAGGCGGGAGAATGCTGCGATCTTTAACTGGACAGGATTTTACGATCTGATTTAAGCTCGTTCCCTGATTTAAGTTAATCAATTCTTAGAATGTAGATTATAAACATTACGAACGGCACCTCACGAAACCCATTTTCATAGGAATATTTTAGTTATAAGACGCGTTTGATCATTGCTCTCGACTTCGCCATAAACAAAACTATTTTCCACGTAGAATACATCAAGTGCCATAATTACAGACTAGGAAGATCGCTCTGGAAAATTGATACACTTGAACAGAGCAACTTGAACATCCGTGATGATCTGTGGCTATAACAGAAGGAAGAACGGTAATTTCAATGGCAATTAGAATCGAGGCAGTCTCAAGTTGCATTAACAATAAGAATGCACCGAGGCTCTTGACAAAAGTATTTCAGTCACCAGGCTGCATAGTCCGTCCGTTTCTTAAAGATCACTATTTCTATGCATTCGTCTACGATATCAGTTTGAAAATTAGCATAGGAATGCTAGAAATAATTCAAGCCAATGGTAGATAGTCAAGTTCATCAAAGGGAACTGCATACGAGCAGCAGAATGTACTCACAGTGAAGTGTGTATTTATAATCGACGTATTTCTGGAATGCCGTAACATTTTCTTCGAGAAACGCGTGCTTCGTCTTCCAATGTCTGCATTTACATTGTGTTCACTTAGATATACACCGCGAATGCATTTTTACAAGGTATAAAGAAGCCAATTCGTGGAATACAAGGAAAACAACACATATTTCAGAAAAAATTACTTATTCTTATCGCATTTCGAAAGATTTTTCAGTGTAAACAAACTTTTTCTACATATATATTACAGAAAATAATCTATGAAAATGGATTTCTGCTCGCAGTTGCAGAATCGCACTGTGAATAGAGCCGTGCAGTTCTCAATGATCAAATTTATCAAGATACTAATCGTTCGGCGCAAATAACGTTGCATATTCATTGATGAATTTTTAAACGCGCCTAAATCATCGGAAGACATCTTAGAGCTGTTATTACCTGCAAGTCTAAAAATAACATTAAAATATCGCACAGTGTCTTCCGTTTGTTGGTGTCGGGATCGATATAATAGGGCCCCGAGCGTGATCCTGGCAGATCGATCGGTCCGATCGCACAGGATGCGTAACTTCCTGCATTTCTGCTCCCTCCTACTCCCCCCTCTTTACTCGATCCTGATGCACCGGACACTCGATGCACCGAAAAACTCTGGTTGGTTTGTCGGGAACTGTCGACAAGCTGCGCTCTCTTTTTTTATGAGAGAGAGAGAGAGAGAGAGGTTGGACCTATTAAAAAAAGCTTCTAGAAAACTGGAGATCCATTGTGGGGGGAGATGCAATGGTGGTTAGGGGAGAGAACAGGGGTGTAACCGGGCGACTGTTGCACAACCGGAAGGAAATCTGTAACACAAGGATGCAGCTTCCTCCTTTCGTCATCCCGATGCACCGTCAAAGGTGCGCCTCGATCGTCAATAAAAAAATCTGCGCCTTTGATGCCAGACCGTTGCGCAACTCCTACGTAGTAGCTACAAGTTGATACGTTCGGTTGCCCATCGGCTTTATGCATTGTGCTTGTGATGCACCGACAGTCCTTGTAGACATTTCTGATAGACTAGTGTTTATTTTTAAGAACGAAATAGGGGATGAATTTTTCTTGGGAGAAACCTTGTAATGAAGATACGTTGAATGGATTGTTATCCTTGTTTCCTCGTACTTTATGAATCTGCATATCTCATACAAGTATAAATACTAATACTTGTGTATCTGTTTGAAGGAATGAAGCTTGTTTCTGTTGATTCGTATCTGAATGTGACGATCCTTGTTCGTTTCCAAGTATATGGCTGGTCTAACGATAGCATTTCAATGTTATAGACTATTATAGAGAATATTAGAGGAACTAGTAAAAGGCCGACGGCGACGAAAATGATTTATACGCTGGAAAGTATCTCGCAATGTTTTGTGACAGAGAAACACCGATGATCAATAAAGTAATAATCGATCATTTTCTTCGTACAGGTAAGCGTCCTTCGACGTCTATTTCTGACGCGGAAAGAGACACTTAGCTAGGTGACACATTGCTTTCTAATAAAAAAGAAATTACTTCTGCGGGACATCTTTTCCCATTTTCAACGACTACACAATGAATTTCATACATACTTGTTGAGCATACGTGGCAAACACCCGACAGGAACAAGACACAAAGAACCAACATCGATTTCTGATAATCAGTCTGAAAATGCCATCTTGCAATACACTATTGAAACAAATACTTTCCTGAAGCAGTGGCTTGCGCAAAAAATATGTTCGCCAAAATCTTCCAGAGATTGCCAAAAAGTGAATCAGCCTCGGATCACCGATGACCTACTTAGGCCACAGCTCTCTACACGTATCGTACCCGGCGTGTTCGCAAATGTCAACGAGGCTGAAGGGAAAAACCAACCGGAGGGAAGGAAAAAACCGTTGCTCAAGACGATTTTGCAAGTGCGCTGGGATACAGTTCATTCGCCGGCGCGGCGCGAGGAAGCGTCAAATGTCACATATCGCGGCACGATTAAATGTCGCCGGAGCGAAGAGACTTCGCTCGAGCGGATCCGCTTGTTCACGCGTATCGGAGCTGGTAGGTACACCTCTCGTCGTCTCCTTATTGACATCAAATTGGAGGAGGGACCTACGCGTCTTCTACAGGCCAGCTACGGTCGCCGAAGAAAAGACGAGCCGACGAAACGCAGCGCGCAGTGTGTGCACTGTGCATTGCGCAATGCACCGCAAGCCGCCGTAGATCGTTCCCCCTTGCATCCGCTCGCGCCGATGCAACGAAGATCGATTTCTCGTTATGCAATCGCAGGTGGGGGCAGGTGGAGAAAGAAAGCGCGGGTGATTCAGGAACTTTCTTACTCGATCACGGCGAGACGCGTGTCCTCGCTCGAACACTTCCGCGAATGAGCTGTGACGTGCGCGATCCTGGAATTCGCGCTTACGCTCCAGCTTCCGTGCGATATTTTTGTCGGTATGTTAATCATACAGGGTTCTATGAACCCTCAGTAATGAAATACAGACTTTACTGTCAAGTGACTCAATCGCAAAAATATAATATTCATAGATCCTCAACGATTCGTTCTGTACTAAATTCTCAATTGCAATGAATAGCTTCCAAGCAACGCAGATTGTGCAGAAAAGCTGAGAATTAGAATTTGTTTACAACGTATACGAGGATGTGTATCTCACTGCAAGGTGACGATAAATTAATTGAATGGAAAGACCCGTTTCCGCTTCCTGGACGAATGAAATGAATGTTATTGGCCCGATTGCCCCTCATTCGCCGGCGTGCCAGTTCGAAACTCGGCCTCGTTGCGTGAAATTATCCTACGAGGATCGCGAGGCATCCCGAAGCGTGAAGCGTTTGCACGTTTGCGCGTTTACACGCTCGAGCGTGTGCGCCCGCTCGCGCGTCAGCTGCGAAACTTGGTAGGTAAATCGCGAGCCTCTCGGCGCGGCGTTCGCGACCTCGTTTTCCGCGACGATTATTATACATATGGGAGATCCGTGGCGGGATAGGTATCACACGTATTTATCAATGCTTTGTAGCCGGGTTGCGCAATCTGGATCGTAAACCTGTTAAATGTGAAACGAGGAAGACCGAGAGAGGCTCGCTCCGGTGGACCGTGAGAATGCGCCAGCCCGAAAAAAAGCCACGGCGCGGTGTGGCGGTCGCTTCCTACAATGATGACGATGATTCGGGGGCACAAACGGGGCCGCGGCGAACCCGAGACGGTTTCTGGAAAAAGGGTTGAGCCCCCGGTCCTCCCTTCCGACGGGTGGAACCGGTCTTTTCTCAAGGAATTCGTTAAAACGCGCCCAGAAAGCTCCGGAACGATATGCTGCCCTGTTATTAAATCTTCAAATATGAAATCCATCGGATCAAACGCGGCGGGGAGTCAAAGAGGATACTCTGATCGGCTTCGCGTAGCCTCGCCGTGTTTAACAACAACGCGAATTTCTGGCCCGGAGAGAAATATTCGCCGAGGACATTGAAATTCCGCGCGGCGCGGTGATCGCGCTTATCCACTCGTCGAAGTCTCCGGAGCCCGTTTTCGCCTACTAATGACGTACCACTTATTAACGCGCGTTTCTTTCGCGACCGACCGATGAAAAACCATGTTCGTACCTCGAACAGGCCTCCGACAGGTTTAGAACTATGAAAGGAAGCAACTTCGTACTTAATTATTTATAATGCGCGAACCCACCGCACCGCCTTGAGTCGTCGAGCGTCCGTGCCATTTTTCGCGGCCTAATGACTTATTATCTCGCGTTTCTTCTGCGAATTCCGCCTTCGTGCTCTCAATAACTATTCTAGTACCTTTGAGACCACACATCAGAAGATCTTACAACCTTCTAAAAACGGCAGAAAAATCTTTATCTAATTATTTCCGGTCGAAGTGTACACCAGATTTGTGGAAGTTTCAATTGTTGATTACGACGTTTAGGTGTGACGGGAGGAGTTTTTAATGATTTCGTGATTTAGGGGGCGCATAGTGAGACACCTTTCGTCTCAGAAATTCCTCGGGCTCGTGAGAATTACTTAATTTGCTACGAAACGATTGCACTGCTCGGACAGACAGGCTTTTCACTCCCGGCCCGTTTACGACGAGTTTATTCCATCGGGGACGCCGAACCTGCGGTCAAGTGGTGAAAAGGGATAGGGCTTAAGAAGGATTACGTCGATTTTCTTGTATACCGCGCGGGATTACGCTGCTCGCGCGACTATAGTCCTCTCGAAATCCTCTCGGCCGAGGTGCTCGACACTCGAGAGGAGCATTACCTGGGCCGCGCCGGAGTCATAAAATTTTACTGCGTTTTCTGGTCAGTGCGGTTTTTTCGAATCCGCTCCGAGGGAAAGGAGAGAAAGGGTTGTTGTTACCCTCCAGGTGAAAGAGAGATTCGTGCTGAGCGTCGTTAAAGACACACGCCGGAAGGGGTTGTCCCGGAGAAAGGTTATGTGAAGCCGGTAAATGGCAGATTACAGTCCATTGTTACAACGGTGGCCCGGAAAGCCCGAACCGTTTTGGCGTTTATTTCCTAGAGGATCCTTCAATTTTATGGGGCCTGACAAACACAAGTCGTCGGGCTCTAGTGAAATTTTAATTCCTTCGCTACTTCCTTTACGCAGTGGGCAGTGTCTGTATTTTTTGTCATTGCGAAAGTGTAGAAAGTAAATTGTCTTTGTCAGTTTTGATGGAAACTTTATTGCTGATTCGCAATGTTCGAGTGGAATCAATAGTAATTGTTAACAGCTAGCTTCGTACTTGAATCTTGCTTGAAATAAAAATTGTACTTATCCGATGAATATCCCGTATCTTTAGTTCAAAAATGTTATCTGATAATGATTATACATTGTCTGCGATGCGGGTATGTGTAAATTAATTAAGGAAGAATTTAATGTAAATGTAGTTTGTATCTTTTTTAGGATCAAACAGGTTATTCTTGCAGGTAAGAATAGATTGTATGATGAATTGCACATGCAAATTGTGATATTTACGATTGTTGTTGTTTCGAGTTGAATGCCTATTCATAAGACTTTGAATTTTCAAGATAAAGAGCTGGCGCCATCTTAGACAGGTGCCCCGAACCACGGGAAGGTTATTTCGAGGTCTCAGGTGAGTTACCTGCTAAGGAACAGGTGAGGTACTGAAGAGACCTGTAGTATTTCGAATTCGCTGTCGGTGATGTCACCAATTTTTCATAAAACATTAATTTGTTATTTTGATCACTTCAATTTCTGTGTCGCAACTGCCAGAAGATTTGCAACAATCTCGGCAATCAATATACGAAACTTCAGCATGAAAATCGAAGTCGTTGCATTATGTATGCCTATTTTATTTGTTATTTATTCAAACGGATATTAATTCTCGTTAGACTGTAGTTATGCATTCGTTGATTCAAGTGTATGTGAAATAATCGTAGAATAAAATATGATGTGTATGTGATCTATACCTGATGACGAGTCATGCATCATTGTAGGAAGTGTGGCATACCATCTGGCGCTTGAATCCACCGCTTAATCTGGATCAGTCTGGATTAATTCAAGCTCGCTATCATGGGTTACCTCCTATTGTGACACAATTAATTCTAAGAACATAGTAGTACTAATTTATAAAATCTGCATATCACTTTTTGTCACTGGAAGATATCGTGTAAAATTTCGTTTCCTAAGAAATCGTCTAAAAGATATTCTAAATAAAATCATACGTACTAATCACAGTGAGTCGAGGAAGGATCAGACAACAGGTTCAATAGATAGATGCGTTTATTAACAAATGCGAGGGAGACAATAAATAATCGTGTCGCGCGGACAAATAAATAAATCCGAGACTCGCCGAGGGGGCATTCTCGTTCTTTTCAAACAACAACAGCTCGAGGCTCAGAATCAGCTCTTCGTCGTGGTCGAGCAAGCCAGGCGTCCTTCTCGATCATGACATCGTATCAATTACCCATCAACGCATACACGGGGGTCGCAGAATGAAGCATAACTCTTATAATTCCACCCTCTCGTCAAGACTCTAATCAAAGTATCTCGAAAAACAAATAAAAAATACAGATCATTGATACAGTTTCTCGACGAGGGGATGAAACTAGCCTCCATCATAATAACGGAGGACCATTCTCGCAGTCTTCGTTCGATCGATCATCGATGATCGACGATCGTGGTAGGGATCATTGGTTATTTGGCGTGCGTTTCTTTGGTCGTGTCCGCGTGGGGCTCCGGCTCTGGATCGAACGTCGATCAATTGGCAGTTAAAGAGCACACGTTAACCCATTTGCATCATTATTGTGTGTACACGCTTTTCGTCGTGACTATCGCCGGAGCGTACACACACTAGAAACACGAAGTTTCTTCTTACTCTTCGAAATTGTTCTTCTTAAACATAATAAATAAAAAATTGTGATAAGGACATTTCATTATTTCTCACGATGCAAATGGGTTAATCGGGGGGTGAGGAGCTCTTTAGTAGTTCGAGGAGCTGGCCGAGTTGCCCGACGACGAAGAAGACGACGAAGAGGAAGAGCTGTAGGAGCCGGAGTTGCTGCCAGGGGAATAGTAAGAGTATGCGAGGTTCTGGGCGTCCACACCGTTCGTCGGCGTCCACACGCGGGAATATGGTCCGTTTCCGTCCCACGTGGCTGCCGGGTCGTAGCTCGACGTCGTCGAGACCAAAGTTGGAGCTCCGTACTGCGAAGCCGCTTCCATTGACATTCCTGCGACAAGTTTCACTATTTTCACTTTTTTCGTCGGTTAATGCAATCATCTTTCTACCCCGGCGATTCAAATCGCCCGCCAGAGCCGCGCGTAAACATGGCGCTTCACCGGGCGTTGAAGTCGTCAGGTACAAGTAGAAGTTTCTTGAAATTTTATACGATTCGCTGAATCTAAGTTAGCTGAATTATTAAGGTAAACGTTCTTAATCGTTTTCGCTAGCATCGTAGACGATGAAAGTTCATATTTATTGTTTACCGATGTAGATATTCATTTTTTTTTAAATTCAATTGTGGCCTGTTCCGAGCGATTAAATTGCCATTCGTTTCAATCGATTTTGTTGCCCCTAAAGTCCTAATTGTTCGTAAACCCTGACCTACCAGTTAAAATAGAGTAACCAAACGTTCCACTACTACCATAAAAGTAGTCTAATTACTTAAACCAGTCTAATTACGTACCCATCGGCATCGTCATTCCACCCTTCTTGAAGAGCTGCACGGCGATGAACCCGACGACGAGAAGAATAGCGAGCTTGGACAGCACAAGCGCCTTCATAGCCTTGAGTCCAACGATGGCAACCAGAATAGGCATGAGTGCCTTCATCTTGAGCTTCAACAGCAACAGAATAGGCAGCAGCAGCTTCTTCTTGAGAATTCCTCTGGCCTGACTAGTGGCGGCTTCGTTTCCCTTGAACTCGACATCGAGATCGGCGAGGCTTCTGCTGGGCCTGTACTTGAGACTAGCATCCACGAAGGGCACATCGACGCCATAGTCGAAACTTTTCAGATACTTGAATGTCCTGGCGACGATTGCTTCATCGATGGTATCCAAGGATCGAGCCTCTGTATTGGTCCCGAGTTTCTCGTCCAAATATCCAAGCACTTCATGTTTGAGGCACGACGTCCACGAGTCCGCGGCGATGCACTCGTTCAGCGACTTGGAGAGGAAGTCCTGGCTGGCCATGGAGCTTCCTGCGATCAGGATAACAGCTATCGGTAGGAACGTCCTCATCTTTCCGACTGGTTTTTGTTTAATCCTTGATGTACACCTGGGCGGCTCGCGTTAACGAACGATACTTAGAGTTTTGAACGAAAAGAAAAGAATGATGAAGCGATGATCGATCACCCGTGCGTGTGCGAGCGAGCGATCGGCGATCGAACTGCGACTGACGGAGGAGTGGCCCGCCCCTTTTATTTAATTTGCCCCCCGCGAATCTATGTTATTCGGTCGCGCATGCCGGGAATCGACGATCGAAGGAAAATTATTCAAATTTCACTGGCACATAGAGCACCGACACGCTCCTCTCCACCTTCCCTCTCGCAGCCCCCCTCCAGCCAGGTGTCTGGATACGTGCGTGCACGCGCCCGAAACCGTGTAGATGCGTGTATATACGTAGGTACGTACGCGGATCGATGCGTACGTCGCGTACAACGTACACGATGGCATGCGAGAGAAGCCACGGGAAACGGAACTCGCCCCGCAAAAGAACAGAACAGAACAGAACAGACAGACAAAACGACTTTCCTCTCTTTCTCTCTGCTCTTACTTGGCTTTCGTTCTAACGACGATAGGCCTCGTGGGTTTAGGCCTATAGCCTTCTACGAACCACGGTTTGGAGAACGGATAACCGTTCTCGTTGTACGGACCCGGGCGAACGGTATCGCGTATTTGGGGTTCTTTCGACCACCTTGCAATTACGCTGAATTTTAATTTGGCTGCTCAATTGTTCAGGTTCGAATTTTTGGCCCTCAGCTTTCAGCGATCAGAGTTTTGGGCGAGTTCTCCAAGGGCTTGGATGTAAGGCAATTAGATACCATTTCTAACATTCTTGGTGAAACTTAGTGAAACGTTTTCTCATTGTTACAATAATTTATTAGAACCAGATAAGAATACAAAATATAACATGAGCTATGAATATTCAATTATTACAGTTTTGCTTTTCCTTAATATTTAAAGTACCATTGTAAATCTAACACTTCATTCACATCTTTCCATATGTTCGAAAACAAATTGAACCGAGACGAGTAGAATTCTAAAATTAATTTAAAAGAGAACGATCGAACCTAGTCAGCTAAAATTGTGCTATTATGTATGTGCACATGTTTGAAGGAATAGTACGAATTTTGACAAGACGTTTTATTGAAAGTCGTCGGAATTATAATATTAATAAATACGCAAGTCATGTCTCGACGCGACGTAGCTGTCCAATTAGGCGTACTGATTTATCGTGTCCGTTCCAGTCATCTGAATGAGACAAACCGTATGTCGCTTTATTCGTCTCGAATGTAGCCACTGTTCAACCTACAAGAAATACTGTGAACAAATAATTCACAATACGACGGAGATTTAAAGGATAGAAACTCTAAATCACCAACAGTTAAAGAAATTTCTCCTCAACTCCGACTTTTCACAACCAACGAAGAAAATATTTATTTCACATAACATAAGGTCCTCCATTTCGATAGTTATCGTCGCATCAGACAGTCCACTTGATGTCCGCGAGAACGTCGTGCTTGTAATTCATAAAGAGCAGGAGAAAAAGGAAAGTATATTCATAGGAAGCGTAAACTGGTGTCCACAACGAAGACGAAACTGGATTCCCATTTTGCAAGAGCCAGAGAGTACCGAGAGACAAAGCAGTACTTCCGGTCGGTGCGAAGCGGTCGCGTCTGATCATTATCGGGCATAATCTCCTTGCAGAACCGGACTCCAGGACTCCTTCTAGAACTAGAATCGTCGAGGATCTCGTAGTCGTGGACTTTTTATAATTAATCGACCGACAGCAAAGATTGTGTCAATTACGGAAGAGGGTCCCAGTACCACGGTATTAACGTTTATTCAGCTAACGGGTAAAATAACTTACGCGATTAAACGAGACGGTCATGTTTATAGAGTATGCGATTAGTGTTAACTGCCAGCGATTCTAGCCTTAGACGCTAATATATGAAGGGAAATTACCTTAATGTGCAAACACTTGTCCTTAAATTAAATTCCGCCCTTTCCGATCAATTGAAAATTTTTGAGCCGTAAACATGTTCAATTATTTTCTTAACGAGGCTCATCGAGGAATACATAATCAATGTACGTACATGTAAGAATTTCCATTAGCATAGAATTTAATAAATATACTAGATTGGACCAAAAAAATACAGCGGGTGTAAAAAGTATTCCTACACCCTTTAAAACAGAATAACTTTTCTATAATTATACCAAACGACCTGATTTTTTATAATCAATTAGAAGTAGTTGTTTGCGAAATGATATGAAAAAAAGATTTTCCAAAAATTATAATTTACAAGGTTGCATGCAAAAATAAAAAAAGCATTCTTTTAAACTTTTTTATTTGGACCCTTTATGAAAATTTAAAATATATGTTTTGTAGATCTGTGTTAGTCATACACATGCTGAAAATTTCATCGAAATCGGTTGACGCAGGAAAAAATGATACGCATCGAAAAATGTACGATTCTTTGGATTTTAAGCAGAAACTGGTCAAAAGTCGTGTAAAACTACGTTTTTCAGCATTTTTGACAGCTTGTAGCTCGTGAATATGTTAATCAATTTCGATGAAATTTTCAGCATCTGTATGACTAATATAGATCTACAAAACATATATTTTAAATTTTTATTAAGGCCCCAAATAAAAAAGTTTTAAAAAATTCTTTTTTTTATTTTTGCATTTAACCTTGTAAATTACAATTTTTGGAAAATCTTTTTTGCATATCATTTCGTAAACAAATGCTTCTAATTGATTATAAAAAATCAGGTCGCTTGGTACAATTATAAAAAAGTTATTCTCTTTCAAAGGGTGTACGAATACCTATTACACCCACTGTATATTTTTTTTAAATACAAACTGGTGTGATCTTCTAACACGTGAAATTATTTCACAACTTTTTAATATGTTTTATTAACGAGTATACATTTAAGATATAAAATAATATGCCCTTCTAAATCATGAAACTACCTAATACTTTCTTAATAATCATGAATCTAAGTATTCGCGAAGTGTGAACGACTCGAAGTATTTGCCGTCTTCTCTTTTAGTAAAACATGAAGATAAAAATTGTATGAATTTTTTAAACAGTTGCCGTTTCCACGAACTTTCTATGTTCTTCTATTCTTCCTCTTCGCTTCAACTTCGGTCTAAATAAAACCACCCTAACGAGGCATTAAACGAATCGTAGAGTAACGAGACAGGCCAGGTTCAGATTGCAAAGAATAATTTATTAAATAAAGCGTACAGAGGAGAGTAGGAAGACAGGTATTTTACAAAAGTCGGGGTTATTTGCTCGAATCGTTTTACGACTGTGCGTGTGCGGAATACGCGAGTTCCTGCGCGTACTGCGTCGAAGGTTGCTCGTCCTGCAAGGACCTGTACTGAGCCTGGTACTCCCAGGGTCCGTGAGAAGAGAGCGCTGCTCCATGACCATCGGCAGCAATCTTCTTGCACAGCTGGAAGATCGCCATTCCGACGGAAACGATGAAACTGAAGAAGGACAGTTGAAGAGCGTTCCAGGCTTTCAGACCGAGAACACCGATGGCGAGAGGTATAAGGGTCATAGCCTTGAGGAGGACGAACACCAAGATGGGGATGACCACCTTCTTCAGCTTGGACTTGCGAGCCTCCTCGACGGCACGACCTTGGCCGAATTTCACATCGAAGCTGAGATGATCGTCGTCGATGTTTCTGGCGCTAACTTTTACGGAGGAGTCCAGGGGTAGCTTGAAGGTCACGTCGTGGGAGGACAGGTAGCTCTGTACGTTGTCCAGCAAGGAGCCCTCGCTGCGCCCTGACACCTCTTCGACTGGGTACGAATTGCGAGTCACTTCCACCGTCTCGGAAACCTAAAGAGATCATCAAATTATTGATGCAAACACAGTTAATTTATTGAAGGATCAAGAGTAACAAAGGATCATTAGGAATCTGGTTCTAAAGAAGCTCCAGATTAGAGACGAAGGGGATTAAAGGTTTCTGGTGGAGTTGGAATCATTGAGGTTCACATTTACCTTCGGATTAGGTCTATGCTTGCTTCAGTTATGTCCCCAAATCTATTAGGTGTCTAGGCTACTTCTAGAATCCCAATGAAATCTCTGGGTCAATCCAAACCTCAATATCGAGCAGGTGTTATGATTAAAATTGTGAGAGTGAAAGCGACTCGAATCTAGATCGATGATTAATTAAAGCTTGCGTTGGAGGATCCCGGCTGGCGGAGGGTGAGACGCGTACCTTGAAGCTGTCTTTGCGGAACAGCTGGTCGAGCATGTTGAGGACCTTGAACTTCATGCAGGAGACCTCGTCGTTCTTCTGGGCACATTCGATCTTGGTCTGGTCGACCATTTGATCCATGCTGCTGCCTTTCCACAGATCGTTCTTGGCTGGCTGGGCGGCTGCCAGGGCGAACACGGCGCACAAGACGAACAGCTTCATGGTTGCGGGAGGAAGTCGGCTCGTACGATACCCTGAGGAAGGCTGGTTCTAGCTCGAGGACAATTGCCTGGATACGACTGATGCCAATGGGTTGGGCTACAGGCTATTTATACGGGGCCCCCATATCGTCGTCGGATCGTCGTGCGTTCCGTACGCGTAGCGGAGCAAACGAACGAGCCCGCCCCTTCTTCCATCCGGCCACGAATTTTCTTTTCGTTCAGTATGGTGTTCGATTATCGAGGCCTCGACGCGATCGTGATCCGAGTGCGCAATAGGTCGCGAGGATCAGCGAATCGACCGAGGAAAGAAAAGTTTTCTGCGAGCTGTCCGACGATCCGTCTACGGGTCACTTGTACTTAGAGAGACATGGCCGCGAAACGCGATCATCTTGCGATATTAATGAGCGACAGTTTGCTTTCTACTAGCACGACACCAATTTCCGTCTGTAATCCACCGTTGGAATTTATTTTTGTCGATACGAGTCGCCGAGGCTTTTTAATATTCGTTCGGCTATCGGTGGGTCTATCTTCACACAGGAAGTGAATCTTTCAGAGTGATATTCTTTGGTGGCGATTCCGAACAATGCTCCGAATTCTTGTAGTGTTCTAATAGGGTATTATTGTTTAGGTTTGTGCAGGTGCAATGCACAGCGCGTATGCACTCGCATATCTATAACAGACGCAGAAATTCGCACCTCGAGGAGCGAGAGAAAATTTGCACAATTGTGTTTGGTTCGTTTACTTAATAGTCCGTTTTCATTATATGTAATCAGAATTCGTTTAAAAAATTGTAACATTTGTGGTGCATAAATGATAACGTCAGGTGTCAATGATTCATCGCCCAGCACGCGTTCCCGAGGAATCCGAGTGAACCGAATTAGGGAAAGGGGGTTGAAACTTTAAAGCGTCTAGCCTGACATATTAAAATGCCCATTACTCCATTGACCCCGATCACGGTCCTCCATAAAACAATCACGCCACGAAATCAGCTGGCACCACGAAACTTTCAAATATTTCGGCGGGCCATCTTACAGCATCGGAGACAAGCAAAAGCGGAAGTCAACCGCGATGGAGTAAGAGTAGACCCTTGATCCTTGTCACGAATGGCCACTGTAACATTGGCATTGGAACCTATCGTTCATTCGCGCCACGAACACGACACTTTCCACACGTCTGCTCCATTAATACCTGCACGCGTCAAAATGGCCGTTTGGAGCCACCCTTTGACAGGTGCGCCAGGTAAATCATTTCTTCGAGACTTCAGTAACCGTCGATCATACGTGCTGTACAGGTCGATCTTCGAATCGAGCTTTTATTTTTTCGTTTGGTGTTCAGGATGATTACTCAATCTTTCGTTCACTTTTTATTTCCTTAATTATGGCCAAAGACAATTATTACTGGTTCACTTAATTTCTGTTTTAACCGTTTCGTCTTTAACACTGTTCATAATACGTCATTTTAGTTCACATGGTTCATTTTTTATCGCTGTCGAACTACAGCGAATTAAAATATTTTCATTACTAATTCCGATGAGTGAGTAACACAGCAATTAAAGCAGTAAACATCTTCGCGTTCGTAAATTATTTATATTATTATTCTGCTGCTTCCAAAGCTTAAGAAATTACTAAAAATTAGGTTAACCCCTTCTGCCGAATAAAAAATTTTCTGTACAGATTGAATGAAATATTATCGTATCTAGATAAAAATTTCTTCCTACCTTCAAAAATGAAAAAACTTGGAAAACGACCAATTGCTTTATAAAATATGAAAAAAAATCAATTTTATGCATATACATTACTGACTACAGATAGATTGCAGTACGAGGTGTTAATTACACTAACACTCACTACACGAGCGACATTATCCAAAAATCTTCGAGTGTGCATCACACGTGTCACAAACTGCTTCAGCAATCATTCCGAAATGTCCAAAGCCATCAGCAACGCAAGGGCCCGTTCCACCCTCCCCTAATTAATTAGTTTCACCACGCGTCCGCCGGTTTTCCTCGCGCGCAATCGCCGATGCTAGTCGCGTGCGTGTTTCTCGTGCGAGAATGCTCGCGAGTAGACTCTTCAGTCCGCCCTGCCCGACTTCCTGCCGCCCGTAACAATGAAGCAGAACGGTAATTGGAATTTCGGGTCGAGTTTGCATAAGCATTCAGGCCGTAGTACCCGTCGATCGGTGTCGCCTCTAGAACACACCTCTGTAACTCGCTTCCACGACGATTTTCACGAATTTCCCTCCCACGAACTGCATCCCATTACTCGACTCGAAAGTCGTGGAGACAACCATCGGAACCATTCCCGATTCCGTGTGTCAACCGTTCGAAAGAAATCGTGCAGCTTTCAGAGAAATCGCCGGAATATCGTCTACTTTTACCGCTTCGCGATTCCAAACAACGATCGACCCAGTTTCGAGCTGTCGATCGACCAGCGATTCCCGTCGCGTAGACAAATAACGAAAAGGGAAAGTGCTGTTGTGCATGTTCTCCAACGGGTAACGTCGTTTTTCGTTTGGTGACAGAGACAAGGTTTCGTGAGACCAGGTAAGAAGTTTTATTATAAATAAGTCAGCGCGAATAAATATTAAATAGAGCGATCTAGTGGGTGATGAGGGGCCAGCCTACTTTCTGTAGGCTCGGTAGGGTCCATGGGGTGATGTGTCCCAGTGGGGAGGGTGTTCCACAGGTGGGTGACCATAGTGGACCACTTCGTAGGCGACTTTTGGCTTGGTCAGCTTGAAGATCATCATCGCTCCGCTGAGCACCATGGACAGCAGGCCCAGGGTCAGAGCCTTCCAGGTCTTCAGAGCGATCAGAGCCAGTGTCAGGGGTACTAACGCTGTGGCCTTGAACTTCAGACCCAGCAGGAACGGTATCATTACCTTCTTGACGAATCCACGACCTGGGGAAGCGATCAGAGTCAATTAATCTCTTATTTTCCAGCTTTCGGGATCTTAGCGATGAGTTTTAAATCATTTGCCTACCTTGTCCGTTGGAGGAGTCTGTCAAAGGAATGGTCAAGCTCCTCGGCATGTTGTCGATCAGGGATCTAGGCACTATGTTAGAACCTACGATGGCTTCAGGCAGTTTAGCCTCCAAATGATGACTGGAGATGAAAGTGTCCAACTTCTCCAGCATCATGGATTTAAGGAGTTCCTTCCTGGCTGGGTCTACGGAGTCGTATTGAGGGGGATAGTAGTCTTCGCTGTTCTCCTCGGGCATGTCTCGGGACTTCACCACTGATAGATCATCTGTTATCGCGATCCTATCTTGTTTCACAGCGTTGCTCAGGTAGGCGAGGACCTTCGGCTTCACGCAGGACAACATTGACTCGTTGTCCACGCATCTGGAATAACGAAATTCATTCTTTATCTTTCTGAAGTCAATTGTCTAATTCTGATCAAAACAAATTGTGATCTCTTGCGGAAACAAAATCAATGAATGAAACACAGTTAACTTTAACGACGAGGTTCGAATTCTCGCTGTATTTTCAGATCGATATCATTCTGAGTACGAGTGTAATTTTGTTAAGATTGAAGTTTGAGAAGATCCGATTACAAGTTTCGATTGTTTGCCTAGTCTCACCTGTGATAAATGTTTCGAAGGGCCTCGGCCGTGGTCTCTGTGTTCTGGGCGCCCGCAATGGCGGCCAGAAGTGCCATGCACGCAACGACAGTAAGAAACTTCATGGCGGTACCGATCGATTTGCGAGGCTAAACACCGAATGCCGGCTCGAACGAAGACAACCCGGTTTTATAGCCGATGGGAGCCAGGTACGGCCGATGAATTTTGATCAGGGACGTGTGGCCGGCTGAAAGGAAAGAAGAAAGCCTCATTATCTAGGGTGCCGATGTTTTCACGGCTTTACGAGCTGTCCCTCCGAGACAATTTTGGTTTCGACACCCCTCCCGCTTCCGGTTCCGCACGCGATCTAGCGTTCGATGACGTCTTTGATCGATTTTCACTGTCAGTCGATCGTTCCTCTTTGCCGAAGCCGGTCGAACTCGATTTATCGGGCGATCCTCTTCGAAAAACACGATCCACGGCGTGAAAATCGAGGGACAAGTGAAATTGTTCGATCGTGAGAGGATAATAGATGAAAATAAGAATGGTCTATGAAATGGGAATAATGGTCGCCGTTAGAAACTAGGTAGAAAGTGATTCGGAATCATCGGGCTTGTATAAGATGTCTTTGACGATACCCTCCGATCAGGAATTGCTGCAGCACTTTGATCTTCCGAGAGAAAGAGTTCTTGTGAGAATTGCCATGATTCCGCAGTCGATAAAATAGAGGTGGACTCTTATCCTCGACGAGTATGTTCCCGGAGTTGTATGAAATCGAATGGAAATCGCTTTTAAATTTGCTAGAACAGTTTAGTGGCGTAACCGACGAGAAAGCTTATTTAATATTTTGTATTTTCGGAAATGGAATTCGCGACGTTATTGTTTCGTTGAGTAGTAATCGAGTCTTTACTGATTTGATTGTTTAATATTGCAAGAAAGGGAAAGCCAGAGAAAAAATCGAGTTAAAAAATTAGTGTTTCATTGAGCAGACAATCAGTCTTTATAAATTTGTTTGATTATTTATTATTGCAGAGAAGGAAAGGTGTGATCTAGACAGGATAATTTCTGTATCATTTGAATAATGTATCATTTGTCATCGTGAGAATACATGTTAATTAGAATGAGAGATAATACCACAAATTTCACTTTTCACATAATTTATTATGTACGAAACAGTATTATACATTGAGACTTCGAGGTAGCGTATACCGAAGCATTTCTTTGTACAGTAAACCTACATTTTAATAGTTACACCGTGAAGTGTAACAGACAACTCGGTATGGCACCCGAGAACGTATCAATAAATAATGGTTAGAAATAAATAAATCCTTAGAACTAACGTTTCAGAACGCAAACACTGAGATACTAGAATAAACAACATATTTTCCGATTCACAATATCCTCACACTCAAATGTACAATTGAAACTGTTACAATTAATCAACAGCGTTCCGACTATCCGAGAAATATGAGATAATATAAATATATCACTTCCATTACAGAACTGGGAGAACTTATTATAAGACACTAGCCTAACGCAACGATAACACAGCATTAGACTAGCGTTCCGGTGATTTTTCTGACAAGGCGTCAATCAGCATTGGCACTTTATCAGAAAACGCGTCTCGGAATGATCTCCGAGCTACAATCTTAATAAATCAAACATGATACAATCACGTTACAACGTTTCAAAATAGTAAGAAGATTTGGACTTCACAGATCCCGAATATAAAATCTAATCAAACTTAAATCAAAATTAAAATTAAATCGAAGAGAGAGACTCTATCCTTCTCATTCGATCTAATACAATTTTAGTTTCTACACAATTTGAAAGAATAAGAAGATTCGCTCGCGAGGAACACACAGAGCACTTCATTCGTATTTTTGCAATGTCTTATACAAAGTTTATGATCACTTCAAAAATTGACACAGCAATTCCCACCATTACCGAATCAAAGAAAAATTCCTCGAACTCTAAGGACCAAGATTTAACACAGAAATCTATAGTCTTGAAGCCGGAATTCTCTTGCTAATTAACGTCATAATTAACGTTGGCTTCCGGCCAGGAAAGTGATCTCAAACTTAAAAGATACGAACAAAGTGCTCATTATTTCGTAGAAATAACGTCAGAAAATCGCACACAGAATTGCCAGAAATCCATGAGCAGCTGGAATTCCACTTGTCGCGAGGTTCTGTCCATAATTCTGGAGTCTCTGCCTGGACAGGGCGATTATGTCTATGCAGTGGACCACTTAGGCTCGTGCCGGAGACTTGCACGCCCGGCGCGGCGAGAAGACTCGAACGTCTGGTTTCTCTGTTTTTCTTCCGTTGACAAAAATCCTGGTCAGGTTTACTCGGTGTTTGTGAGACACGGGTACATTCTCAGGCAATCGCCACCGTCTTGACCTAATCTTGCCGCGTTCATGTATCTGTGGAACTTCTGGCTGGACGAGCTCTCGGTTCCAGAAGCTTTTTTCAGCTCCTGCGGGTCTCTGGAAAAAGAAAACGGCCGGCGTGTTAAATCCGAGTTCCGTTGACACACTCCCGCGCGCGACAACAGATCGATAATCGTCCCAGAAAACTCGCTGACCCGATTCGTTCGGTGTTTTGCACCGTAGCTGTCATATTAGTGTCACTTTCGCCATTTAGCGCGACGCTAATTGGCTGATATCTTTGTCTATGGGTTTAAATAGAAAGGAGGAGGCCGCGGAATCGCTTCCTGGCGGAACTAACGATAGTAGGATGGTAGACAGCGTGATCCGCGATCGCGAGTATTGTTGACCGTGAACGGACGCTTGTAGGAGGCACTGGACATGGTAAAAGAGACAGGACCGCGTGAAACGCGATTCGACGACGTTCCGATTCGTGAGATTCGGGGCGGCGGCCACCTTTCTCTTCGTGATCGACAAACAAGCCGATCGAAATTCGAGTACGTTGCTTCCTACTATACCATTCATTCGATCGATCGGAACCATTGACGCATGCTAAATAGGTGGAAAATATTTTTTGGCCCGTGTCGAAATTAAAGGTGGCTCAATTTTTCTGATCTTCGTGCTGCTCTGTCAAACGTTTACGGAATCTAACAAATTGTTTCAGTCTGAGACAATGGTTGGAGAAATTTGACTCGTTCTAGGTATACAGGCTTCGCGGTTTATCTGGGTAAGAAGCAATTGAAGAAATCCTACGCGATTTGCAATTAAAGTCAGAGAATGGCGACTAACTTTCTGAATGGACATTTACTTCCCGTTAAGTAATCAACACAGTATGTTCCGTCAGCCATATGCAATTTCATAATTGCGCGATGGACGGCTCAATCTTTTCACCTACTTTTACCTACGTTTTTCTAAATTGTTAGCTGTGCAGCAACAAAGTTTCTTACGCGGTGGATGGACTCCAGATTTCATTATTTTATGAAACACGTGGACGTTAGATGGATCGTAAAATAACATCTCTATTTATCTGCAATTTTATAAGCAACTGCCTAGCTACCACTTCTGGAACCTACCACGGAACATCAACGAAGAACAGAATCTACATATCCACCGCAGACAAAGAAACTAAACATTCAGATCACCGACTAGATAAAAAGAGCCCGAAAAGGCAGCGTCGACTATCATCCACTTTCATAAATCGGACCATAAAAATGTGGCTCACGGTCGTCCTCGATCTTGAAATCGCCGTTGTCCACCCGGCCAACAATGTCTCCTAATTCCATCGGTCATAAACAATCTCCGAAGCGGTCTCGCTCGTGATTAACCCACTAATTGCGTTTCCCTTACCTGGAGAGTTCGTTCGACACGAGATTGCTATGCGGCGAGTAGACGGCCGGGTTCTTGTACATGCTGCAGATCAGCCTCTCCCGGCAGGTTTCCTCGAAGAATCTCAGCTGCTTGAAGATCTCCTCGAGCCTGTTCACTATCGGCCCGTAGAACTCGTCTTGTCTTTGCGTCGCGACGCCTGGTTTCGCTTCCACCTGGCTGCTCTTCGCGGAAATCTGTCTTGTGTTCTGGGCGAAAACACCGTAAGAGCTTTTCACGCTGTTGGCAACTGGCAGAGCAGCTGCAGCGATGCTGTTAGGATTCACTGGGTTCGCGGGAACGTTGACAATTGGATTATTAGGGTTGACGATGACTGGACTGGAAGGTTGGACCACTTGTCGACGATTGTTGTCGACGTAGGCCGAATAGGGTAGATTGTGGGCTGGTAGAGGACGTTTATCAAGGAACGTGGGTGTTATTTGTGGAGCGTTCGCTGCGTACTGTGGGGCACCATAGCCTCCAGGATATCCTGGACCTGGATAGGGTGCTTGAAGCACCCCTGGACCTGGAACCCCTCGAATTGGAACTCCTCCTGGACCTATAGCGTCTTCCGGCTCTTCGTATGGCTCGATTCCCCATTCTCTTAGCTCTTCCACGTCTTTTCGGTATTGGATGTGCGGGTGTGCGTAATCGTAGGTGTCCAGGTCGTCTTCGTGGTGGTGATGGTGCTGCGGGTAGTAGGCTGGGACTGGAACTGGGACTGGAACGTGATGATGGTGGTGTGCGATCTGAAATGGAAAGATTATGGTGAAATTGGTTCTGTAATTTAAAATCTAGGTTGTGCGTCGGAGAAACGAATTTAATTGGTGGTTTAAGAGGACAGCGACTTTAACGATTCTAGTGGAAAGTACGAGTATACGGAATTTTAATGATATTAAATTCTCATGAATATAGACAAACAAATGATGGATTTGTATAAATTGATCTTGTAAAATTCAGCAACGAATGACAGGTTTAGAGTACCTGATGATGATGATGATGGTACTTGGTGTGCGAGGAATAGTAGCTCGAGCACAGCTTGAACACGTGCGCGAACGCAGGAATGAAGAAGAGCAACAGTTTAAGGAACAGCTTCTTGGCAGTGCCAATTCCGAACAAGAACGGTATCACGAACATGAACTTCAACTTGATCAACTTGACGATCAGCAACAGCGCCAGGAAGCTAGTGAGCAGTTTATTTTGTATAAACTTCCCTGAAAGAACAAACAGATTAGTGCCATCGTCAGACCAACAACAAATATCCTCTCTTCTTACTTATTTTCTTGAAGATCCTTCCTTGCCCCTTCGCGAGAGCCCTCTGACCAAAATCGACTCTAATCAAGGCTCCGGTCTCATCCACTTCCTTCGGACTAATTTTCACAGCAGCACCCTCAAAGAAGAATTCCGGCAACTGTATTTCGTAGTCCCTAGTCGCCAGGAACTTCACAGCTTTCTTTCCGATGGCTCCAGTCACTTCTTCCAAGGGCGTTTGTTCCTCATCCATCCCCCTCCCTTCCTCTTCACTTTCCCCTTCGCCGCAATCGTCACTCTCCTCCACCAAGTTCTCATCTAAAGAATCACTCTTCCTACATGTCCCATAATCCAAGCTATTCTTCTTCAACGTGAGTCCGTCGAACACAGTGATATTATCTCTATCGATAAACACATTGTCCAGATAAGAATACGCGTTCCTCTGGATACAGGAGAAGCTGACAGACTTGTCACAGTCCCTGAATATTCCGTTCCACAGTTCATTCCCAGTTTCGTTTTTGATCAGCCTATCCACGTGGAAGATCCTCGCGTACGATCTCAAGTTCTTCCAGCTGAAGAAGCTGGCTGATTCGACGTTTGCCGCGAGGACGCACAACAGAAGCACGATTATCTTTTGCATCTTGAGGGTAAATGGTAACTAGAGCGGTTTCTGGATATGTGACGCGTTCAGGATGTGGACCAGCCAACACTGTGCACCTTGGATCCGATCGAATTGACACCGAACCACGTGGATGTAGCAGCACTTCCGTCGCCCCTCCAGATCTGACCTCGAACGCTCGATAATATAGGACGCTAACCGGTTGTCCGGTGTGTTAGGGTTCCAGAACTCCTATTAGGCAGTACCTCAGATTGTTCCGAAAACTCGCAGACTCCCGAACCGTGCCCATCGACATGTCCGTCAGACGATGTGTCACGTTCTCATCCGGTCTTTCTGATCCTTTCTCTCTCTCTCTCCCTCTTTCGCACTTCTCTTTCTCTCGCTCTTCTCTCTACTCTCTCTCTCTCTTGCTCTCGCGAGACGTGCTCCGCTCGATCTCCCGCTCAAAACTAACCAACGAGCTTCTCCGTCTCCCGGTTACAATTCACCTGAGCGTCAAGTGTGTCAAAGGCCCTCCTACTCCGGCAACAGCCTGCTCCGTGGAAGGTCATTATCGTCTCCTCTCCGGCTGCAACCGGCACGGAGCCGATCCGTTCTTGAACCGGCTACACGAGCGCCGAATATGCTAGAGGCGGTGCCACAAGCAGATTTCGGAATTTGTATGCACCGAGCCTGCGTTTCGGCAGATCCCTTTGGATACCGGCCAGGTGAAAGCGCTCGGAAACGGGCCGCACGCTTCTGCTGTGGGGACTCGCGGTTTGAGGAGGTTCGGAGCGGATTGGCTCCGCTCGTTGATCAATCGATGGGTTTCGTTCGGGATTCAGATGGTGGGAATGAACACGCCCCTGGTTTGATGACATTTTTTGGAGATTTATGGAATATACAAAATAATCAACGTAGAAGATATTCGATATAGAAAATATTCAATATACAGAATATTCGATATAGATTACGAAGACGCAATGTCAGCATAATATATGAACTTCTGTTTATGTCTCGTGATAAATGTTCAAAATTACGTTCATTATTTTCCAGTGGGGATCATAATTATAGTAGGTTCAGGGACAATGAATTTTTAATCGTGCATTCCTTGTACTGCTGGAGGTTATTAATTTTTATTAGCTACAACTGTTTACGATGGCACGTAACGACAGAGTCCCTTTTTCCACTAGTAAATCTGTAGTAACATGAATTTGCATAAACGTCTATGGTTGAACCAGAATTAGTGCACACAGGTTGTGTTATGGATTTACGATGCGCTGGGCAGGTAGTTTCTTCTTATTTCAATATTTTTTGTTATGCAAATCTGCACCAACGTGAATACTGATAGCGTTAAAGATGGAGCTAATGGTGTATTATAAATAGACAGGAGGAAGATGTAAAAAAAAAGAACAGCAAGGTATATGCAAATTTTATACTTTCTTAAATTGTATCGAATTTAACGATATTCTTATTTTTATTTAATCGGTATAATTAGCTTGAATCGGCAACGTTTATTTTGTACCACACCGAACTAATATCTACTTTCATAAATAAATAGGTTTGTAAAATGTGAAAAAAAATTGCAGAATTGTTAGCAAAGAACCGATGATCTGGAACGTAAACAAGCACTGAAACAGCGTAAACAGAAGCCTCGCTGCAGTTTACGGCGCAGAGTTGCAGTAAGCGCGCATAAAATCTTCCACAACGATCCAACAAGATCAACACCATATTAGTCTGTTTATATCCCATCAGACCGGTCTGCTACGATCTAGCAAGTGATCCAGTTAAACCATCGATTGATTACCTACGGCGTAACACTCCAGCAAATTGCTATCGCGTTCATAGAAACGGTTCGCCGTCGACTCTCGACGATTTCTGAATCCGCAAAAAAAGGATCTGGAACGCGAGAGTGAAATTTGGAACGAACATAGGAAAACGGACTCCCGGCAAAAGAAGACCATCGTCGCAGCCTGGAATATTAAGTAACATCATCTAGTCATAACTTTCTGTAATGAGGTTAATTGTCGTGGAGCGCCACGCAAAATCTCTTGGTCAGTGATTTTTTAAAATAAAGTAGCTGGCCCCGTTTGAACCATCGAATAAAACATAGAAGACTCGTGTTCCAACCATAACTTGGAAGCAGTCTGTCGGGTTTAATTGTTTTCCACTTTGTATCTGCTGGAACGCTGCACTAATCGGTAAGCTCCCGGAGCGATAGCATAAACAGGAAGCAAAGAACTCGAAGGCTGTGTTTTCTCACGTCGAGGCGACACTGAAATCATTTCTCCTGAGGTCGTCGAAGACGTGGATCGGTGATAAAGTGTTATCATTCGTTCCGGGCGAATGTAGGTTGCCGACATCACGCTTGTATCCTAACAAATGGGAATACCTTCACCAACGAACTATTAGTGAAAACCTTGAGGCGGGGATGTCCGAGAATTCGTGGCATGGCTCATAACAGGGCACGTAACGACTTCCTCTTTTTCTGAGAAAAAAGGCAGGATGATCGGCCCGCGTGGGAACCGACCGTTCGCAATATGAAACTGGATCAAAATTATCGATTCGTTCTGAACGAGTGGTACTCGTCACGCTCTGCCATGAAATGATGACACTTACGCCGTGTACCAGGAAAGCGGAGGATAATGTTACGTTCACGCAGGCTGGAATTAGCTCATTAAGCAGTTAACAATCTACGCTGATTGGCTGGGAGATGCGCGCCGAGATTCGCTGAAAAGAATTCCATTTGAAAACATCTGCTGTTAATCACGAACTCGCGAATTACTATGCAACAGGCTCTGAACGTTTCTCGGAAATACTAAATGCGTGCGGAATGCTGATCACTTTGTTTCAGATCAATTTGAAAATGTTTTAAATTAGGTTGGCCAGGAAGTCTTCTCGTTTCATAAAATGCCGAGCGCTAATGTTAATGAACTCTATAATCGATGCCATAATTAAAATCAGGATGCTTATGCAATTTTTCATTTTTATGTACAGACGTTGCTTGCAGCATTAATAACCATCGTCGATAAAAAAAAAATGAATAAAAATCGTTTTAGATTCCATTGAACTCTGTGTTTTAGCATTTTTTTAAAATTTGTTTAAGCTGTAAGCGCATTTCAAGATGCATAATTTAATCATAATTAATTCCGGAATAAGCGTTCTGCTCAGTCGATGCAATTAAATTATCCTCCATTTTTTAATGGCTATGTTTACTGTAGAGCAACATGGAGCGTGTGATCAATTTCTGGTCTTCGAAACGCGAGAAGATGCTAATAAGATAGCGTAGCTGGCAGTTTAACGAAGTGCTAGGCAGCTAACACGACCAATGTGATATCGTGCAGCGAAAACTAGGCGAATGCTTGTGCAGTGACGTCATCGCGAATGATTTTCCCCGCGTTGACGACAGATAGCCCCGGAAGAGCTGGGCGGGTCAAGGGAACCGAACGGCGATCGCAGCTCGTTCGAATGAATTCCATTGACCTAGTTATCGGTCTGACCAGTGGATAAGCAGGTAGGTTGAGACTCGGCTGTTCTCGTACCGCCGAAAAGCAATCGCGTGGAGCCTTCACAGAAACGAAATTTCTTACGCGAGCACACCGTGTGCATCTCTCGCCGGCGCGGCGGCCATTTACTCTTTTTTATCGCGATCCTCGACACCCATGGCGGAACAAGGGGCGCGATACATTCTAAAACAGCCTAGATCATCGACGAGCTCGGTTATTGTACTCTACCGGCCGTATATATTATTTTTATGTAAATCATCGATCGTCTGCAGATCGCCATGTAGTCCTCAAAGTTTCTTAACCCCGGGTTTAAATCTTCTATAATCAGTAGACTTCGATTCTTTATGCAATGTTCATACTCTTTTTTTTAATGTTACAAAAGGCTAATCATCTTTCAAACATCTTGTGTTATACTTGAAATGATCCTAATCATGGATAACGTGTAGCAAAGCCAGCAAAGCGATAATAAATAACAAAAAAAATTCGCAGAACCTGTTTATCTCTCTTGGGCGAGAAATAATGATCAAAGTATCACAAAACAACATCCTCAAGTATCCGCAACGTTGAACTGTCCAATTTCGTTGGTATTCGCCTGACCATGGAAATTTCTAAGCATTCGTCCAAAGGTCGTGTTAAGCAAAACACTATCTATCTCAAAATCTATGTTGAATCAAGATTTTCGTGTTTCCATGTCCGCCATTTATCGTTTAATTCATCAATTCGATAAGGAGGAAGATGATAGAACTTGTTTACAGAGTTAACGTTAAATAATATTACCAGGAGGTACTGTTATGTCCCGGGACACGGATCACGAAAGAGAAATCCGAATGTCTATGAAGTAGGTGAACGAACCGTGCCACGTTTCCCAAAAAGTTGTTAATTCGCGTTAAGCGAGTCCTCGAAGCTCGAGGATCGAATTCGAGCTCGAGAAGCGCAGGAGTAAAACGGCTCGTCCCGACTGAAAGTATTTGCAGAGTGCAAAGGAACTGGTTTCCACGTGTTGGAAGTGAACCAAGCAACTGGGACACGTTACATATTCGGTGGGCAAAAGAGTCTGTTAAGATTGTCACGTACGTCTGCGATTATCTGGATCGATGCTGACATGTGACAAGTCGAGTGCATCGCAGACTCGAGTCCGATCAATTGTCGTACGCGATTTGAAAGAGGAAAGTGTGAGACAAGTGATTCTTAGACATCCTTATTATCCTAAACGGTCATTAAAAATTCTTTACTTCCGTACAAAAGTGTTCAACTCAAAAGGGCTAATAAAGGCGTCACTACACAAGGCGTGAAAATAAATGGCGAACGACTTTAATTTATCTTCGACCTCTTTTTCATGGATCTTTTCGAATGGAGTGTATGTACGGTCGAGCAGGAGCGGCTCGCGGGCGGGCCAGGAAAATCGGAGAAAGTTTTCGTGTCGCCGGACAAAAGTGGGCTTGCACTGCCGTGCCAGAAATAGGCAGAACGTGTCACGCCACGGGTTCGCGAATCGGTTCACTTTCCTACGCGAGCAGCACGCAGCCCGCAACGAGACAACACGATTCCTGTGACCGCCATTTACCGTTGACGTAATGGAAATTGACGACACCTTGCCGGCAGGAAGATGGAACTGTCGGGAAACAGTAGAGAAACCGATCGGTGACACTCTATTTGCATAATTTTCTAGGCGACCGGAACGGAGAAACTCTGTCTATATGCACTGGATTTTTCATTCGTTTGTTTGCATGCGACGCACGCTGTCACCAAAGTCTCTTCATTTATTTTAGGCATTTTGCTGATCATTATCTGACCTCGATTTTGATAATAATGTATTTATGTTTGAACATTTCTATATTCGTTTTAGATCTTTAGAAGTGTTGCGGGGCACGTCTTTTGGCACGGTTTGAGATCAATGATGTTTAGGAAGAATCGCACGGTAGTTATAGAAGAATTTGGCAGAGTGTGAATGGAGAAAGAAAACCCGCCCGGAAAGAAGGAAGCAGGAAGAATTGTCTGGCGTACTTGAAAAATCCGACTGCCGTTATACCTTTCAAATCGGATCGCGTTGTCTCCGAAAATGCTACCTGTCGCGAGTATTAAGTAGCTAGTCGCGGCTTGATGTGGGTCAGCCATTGTGCAGGGTCGATCCGAAGACGGGTACGTGCAGCATCGAGGCATACATTTCGAAGTGTGACTTAATTCCAACGTACAGTTACGGCACTCGATTAAGATGTGTACGCAATCCATCCTGATGCGTGACACCTGCGTACCTCGTACTCGTCTTGTAGCCTTTTAACACACTCTTCGCAGATTGATAATTGTTTTACAATCATTACGTAGCTTTTACAATCAACGCATCTCTTGATCCATTCAAATCCTTACCTGCCTTGTTATCTGCGCTATGGCATATTCGGTGGTTTATTTTACCTTCAAAATTTTGAAAACGACGTAAAATTAAATTAGTCACACATATACTGATATTCAAAATTTATTTTCATGCTATCCCCAGCTGAGGTTTAAAGTCCTAACATTACGTAAAGAGCTTCGGGGACAAAAATTGAGTTCAGGAATTAGAAATCAAGAATGTTAACGGTGTTCGGTGTCCAGGAAAATTTACTGTGACGTGAATCGACGCCCTAAATAATTGATAATCGAGGTATCGAGTCAAGAGGCACAGGTGAATCAGAAATCTCCCGGTATTCATGCGGCAGGTGTGAAGCATTCAAAAGATGCTCATTCGAGCGGCCGTGAACTTAATTGAGGAAGTCGGTCGATGGCCTTGGACGCCTGGTGGTAAGGTTCTTCAACTCGGTATGCCTCGGTCGGTAGTCGCCAGTTCAATGTCATGGTTAGCGAACGCACCTGGCGAACACAGGTAACGTTCACCTGCGAGGAACCTTGGAAAGCTGTTCGAAAGATTGCGCCACAGTTTTGTGCCAGGGACTCGTGGAGAAATTGTTTTCAAATGGTTTTCTAGTGGTTCTAACGAACAAAGCGTGAAACACTGATGTTTATTACGAACATAAAATTTATTCCCAACTGGTACACTAAGTTTTTTTAAACCTAATTTCAAATTCCCCGCAGAGAGGATTGACTTGCTGCCGAACTGCTGTCATCGAGAACATCCTTCTTCAAGTTCGCCAAAGCAACTTTGCCTTCAGAGGCCTGCCACTCGTCAGCATAAACAGGCCTGACATTAGAATCGTAATTATTAACATGATTCGTGGATCCGACACGTTTAGAACCATTCATGTAACTTCCACCTGTACTGGAATCGCTGTCATAACCTTTAGGAGCTAAATTATGGTGAGAATCAATGTCGACATCATAATTATTCGACTCTGAATGCACCAGAGATTTCCGATCAGTACCATTTCCCACGATGCTGCCATTCTCATTTACATAATTATACTTCTGTTCGTACTGATTGGAGTTCCAGTTCGTGACGTTAGGATTCATTGAAGGATTGTCTCGACGACTGCTATTGTCAATGGAGTCTGATTTAGGGGACTTGTCTATTACCAGCGACGAATTAGCTGAGTCAACGGTGCGATTTGTCGTGGCGTAATTTGCGGTTATCAACCGTCTGCTGAAGCTACGGCCCCAGCCGCCGCCGCCGTAACCGCCGCCGCCATAACCGCCTCCACCGCCACCGCCGCCGCCACCATAACCACCACCACCGCCACCGTAACCGCCGCCGCCGCCGGATGGAACACCATAACTGCTCGGAGGAGGCGCTCCATAACTATCTGAAGGCCCGCAACAACCTGCTCCGCCACCGCCGCCACCTCCGCTGGATTTGGTAAGGAGAACGATTTCCTTGTACTGACCTGAAAACGTTTATTAATCATTAATCAATATCTCGTTTTTTCGTTGATAGTTTTCAGACTCCGTATGTTACCTCCTCCACCGCCTCCACCATAGCCGCCTCCTCCTCCTTTCATGAATTTATGCATCAGCATGGCCATTGAGATCATCAAGGACATGCCTGCCATCATCATGCCCTTAATCGTTGCTATTCCTGTTGCGTAAACAAAAACGTAATCGGTTGTCTTCAGGAAGAAAATGTTTCATACAAAAATATCAAGACACCATGGAAGATACTTTACCCACTACTTTCATTTTGAGCATCATCAGGCCGGCCATCATCATCATTTTGCATTTTCCTCCGCCGCCTTTTCCACCACCACCACCACCTCCACCTCCACCTCCTTTGCCTCGTCCTGTAACAAAGAAAATTTATTAATTTTTGTCCTTGTTTGTTTTCTTTTTTCTGTACTGATAATTGTTGTTTGGTCTAACCTTCTGAAAGGGCAGTCTCATCGATCATAAGATCGATCTGATTTTTCTCCCGTTTGCCATTCCACCTAGGCAGGGTGAACCTCAAAGCAAACGTGTCAAAGAAATCGTTCACATTACGCTCTATACTGTCATTAGTATAATGATCGGATGCATGATCATTGAGCACTCTCGTCTTCACTAATTTAATCTCCTGTCCCATCAGATAGATCTCGTTCAGGTTCTTTATAGTCTCCAAGAATAGACTGAAGCGTTTCTTCGCGCAGACCAGTGAGAAATTGATGATGCAGAGGCCAATGTCTTTCGTAGGGAATGCTGGGAAACCGTCACTGCTGTCATTCTTCAGGGAATCGCTTTTTAGGGAGGGTACTACTCTCATGTCCACGCGGAATCCGTTTTTCCTGATGTCGAAGATCTGCCTTCCAGTGCTGTCAGAATTAAAGATAAATTGCAATCGACTGTACTTTAGAAATTTCAACGACTAATGCAGCAAATCGCACTTCGGGGAATTCAATAATTGGTCAATTTCTAGTTTAGACACTTCAATCATTGATAGAACAAAATCTACTTTGGGGACTTCAACGCGTGGCGAGGCAAATTCCATGCTGGAGACTTCAATGCGTGGAAAGACAAGTAACTGAAGCAAATTCTTAATTGCTTTGATAAAAATGATCGATTGAACAAGCTTATTCGTTCGAATGGTGAACCCTCCAAAATATATTGAAGAAAACTACAATCCAGAGATATACACAGTACTATTGTCTAGCAGCAGATCCAACGAATCCATAAGGATTCACGAGCTTGTAATCCTTAGAAACCGCGGTTTCGTCGTTCCCATGGCTCCCAACGACGCTCAACAGCACTACAAACGCGACGAACATAAGTCCACGCACGGTCCACGGGGTAAACATCGATTCGCGATGGCTAACAACCAGAAGTTCGACCCCTCGTCTACCAAATGTACAAAAGACTGAACGCCGTCGACCTGTAATTCGTTTATATACAATGGGATTTATGTCATCCGACGAATTTTTCCATCGTTTCGTCACGATTGTCATTTACCGCCGCCTAGGCAAATAACTTAATGATAAGTCTGGCCGCAGAATTCGTCTCCGTGGTAACCGAGGGAATCGAACAGGATGCTGCATTTCGAGATTTCCGGGGCAACTTGTTTGCTGGGATGACGTTACGCTTTTCACGTTATCGAGTGACGGTAATTACTGTGTTCGACAGTTAATTAATCTAACATCGATGCTTCACAGTGAAAAAGAAATTCACTGTTATGTTCATTGACAGCTACGTTGTCGACTGTAGTTCAAAAGTCCGTAATAGTTAAAGAATCCGGATTTTATATGATAAAAATGGGTACGAGAAATATGAAATAGCGAAAATTTCGGGCGAACATTTCCGTGAATATTTAAGTTTGAAGCAATGCGATCGTTTTATAAAAGGCTGCAGCAGCTCCTGTCAAATGATGACCATAAGAGCAGCCATGCTCGGCAACATCGTAGCGAGCCTAACTCACGGCGTTGTGAAGGGGACGACCTTGTTTCGTAACACTCTAATTGAGAGATAGATCCACCTACGGCCTGCTGTCGTTACCTGTAATTTCCGCGTCGAGACATGATATCGAAGATCATTCCCGACGTCGGATCTCTTTCTCTCCAACAGGCAACGGAAAGGAAAATTCTTCGAGCAACATTCTAATCAACAATTTTCTACATTCTGTCCTCCTTTCGCTGGAAATAAACCGAAGCAAAGCGCAGTCATCGCACCGACGCTTCTTCCTTTCTAAATTGCAAATCCTCCTCACCTAGATCGTCAAATCTTGAGATGACGATCCTCATCAAACTCAGCCAAACCTTCGTCCAACGAACTCAGCTTATCTTTCGACAATCATCGGCATTCTGGACAGAGAAGTATCATCGAGAGGCAAGAGGAAGGCGTCGGTTTTTAGAAACGATTTTTATTAAAACTTTACAATGCATTAAATATAAATAACAAGGGAATCATGTACATGATTCGAAGACGGAACGGCGACCGGGTTGTGTCGGGTGCCGCTCGCAATAAATACCTACGAACCTATGGATAACTGTAACGGTGATAAAACGCAGGGCGATGAAATGATACCAGGCGTGGCGCAGGGGAGCTAACGGATAGAACGAGCTAGCGAGCGAGAAGAAAGCGAGACGAATGGTGTGCGAGAGGACCTGAAGACAGTGGAAAACATGGTAGTTGGAGAGGAGAGGACAAGGGAGATAGGTAGAGAGGAAGAAGGAATAGGTTGTGACACTGGTAGTCAGATCGAAAGACGATTCGTGAGGAGACGAAGTGTATCTCGGTGAGGTAGAGACGTGCTGCTGGATCTCTCGCTTGTCGTCAGCTGTTCCCTGACGGCTCCTCGATGATGATCGATGACGGATGAACGATTAATTCAGTCGGATCGAACGACGATCCCGCGCGTTCCCGTACTTCTTCACCGCCTGCTCGATGGTCTCCTGAACGGCGTCCAATGATCTACCGTATCCAGAGTGACCATAACCGTGGCCATGGTGTTCCTCGGAGCTGTGAGTGTGCGAGGTAGAGTACACTGGCTTGCTCACGATCTCGTAGGTGGTCTTCTTCTCGCCGCCACCTGCCAGAGACTTCAGACCAACGATGGCTGATAGCATCAAAGCCATCAGACCCGTCATCAACGCTTTACCAGCCAGCAGGGCTAGGGCGCCAAACCCTACCGCGCCCAAGGTACCTTTCATCATCATCAGACCTGCCATGAGACCGCCGTATCCACCCTTGTCCTTCTTGCGACCTGGACATTGAAAGGAACATGGTTGAGTCGTGGTTTTATAACTTAAGGAGATGCGAGAGGGTTTGTTTAGCTAAACTACCAACTTTTACGTTAACGCACTTGTACTTGGTCTAGCGAACGGTTACGCAATTCCTTCTTGCAACCTAGACATTAAACTCACCGGTCCCAACATTTTGCGCTCCACCAAGTCCCAACTGCGCCAGAGTCTCCTCGTTGAAGCTCCTGGCAGCCTCGAAGGTTTTAGGGTCGAACAGCTTGATGGAAATGGAGTGGCTGTTCAGGTAGCTTCCAACCTTGTGCACGAGGTACGCATCCAGCCTCTTCTCAACGTCATTAGGGAAGTCTCTAGCCAAGTTAGCCACAATTTCTGAAGCTGGAAGATCGGCAGAGCCGTTCTCCTTGATCACGGACACGCCGGGCAGGATGTTGATGTCCTCCTGTTCGGATAGCCTGTCTAGGAATGACACCACGTCTAGCTTGAGGCAGGTAGCACTGTAGGACTTGCTACAGTCTTTGCTGAGAGTTGCTACCAGGATCTGGGGCGATTCCTCGACCAGCTGCTTGCTGGTGCGTCTCTCTATCTCTGCTAGGGCGCAGCTGATTAGCGCCAGTAGGAGTATAGGGTACGCTTGATGCTTGAATCCCTTCATAGCGAGGACTATTGAGTTTGCGTTGATGAAGTTCGAGATGGTTTCAAAGTGTATCCGGATGTCGTGATCCTGATGGACGTCCGGAGGCTACTGAGTCGCGTAAGACAGACTACGTGAGGCCTAAGAATTTTCTTCCTCGCTCGAAGCTGACCGACGAGGCGCGTACCGTGCACTGGACATACCCTCGGATAGTTGCAGTATATATAGAGCGAGCCACCGGGTAGTCCTTTTTCCTTTTTGCCTTTCGGCCCGTTCCATACATTCTCCGTAGTCGAGAGCACCGCGCAAACGTGCTTGCTCTCCTCTTTGCGGACGTCGGAAGAGGAGGCGAGGGGCCCTCTCGCCTTGGCCACGCCGCCACGCCGCCACGCCGCCTTTTGCCGTGTGCTACCAGGCGAGAGGGAGCGTCAAATAGAGCGGAGAACTCGAATCTCTGTCGAATTTGCGAGCCTGGAAAAAAAGGGAGCCACAGACGACGATCTAATGAGAGCGAAGCCTTCGGGTCCAGCCGAGAGCCACCGGCCCAGCGAATTCGCCACGCGACCACGCACCAACTTTCCTTCTTCTGGGTCCGCTTGCTCCACAAACCAATCGATACGGCACGGTGCAGTGACAAATTTACGTCCACTGATGCCCAAAATTTTCGTTGTCATTCTGGCTTTGAAGAGATTGAGATGAAGGTTCTTGATGTTGAAGCTAACCCATGTCCATTGCCAAGTATTTCGACCAGCTTTTCTTCTAGATTTGATTCGCGCATCGAGAATTATTTGCGCTGTATAATTAAATATCGATCACTATTGAACAGAAATGAGTCCACGCGCTGACTCACGTCACGAGATTTAATCGTTCTATTAATTTGACGACACAGTTTAAGAAGATCAGATGAAATGAATCATTCGATCAAGAATACTCGATTTACTACTCATATATTAATTTATACCCCGTTCTATCGTCCTTAAGCATGTTCTATTTCCCGTGAAAAGTGTGTCACCACTTTTCTGATTCTATTCGAGGTTATTGGATGCAATACATTGATCACCGTCTGAGAATTGTAAAACTGGAGCTGAGTATCGAATGTGCAATTATTTTATCAATAACAATTACAATCTAAAATATACAGGAATTGAATAAACTTCTGCCACCAGAAATTTTTATTTAAATTTTTAAACTTTTTTGGCCTTTTTACTGTTTTATATTTCATTCACTCATTTTCATCATTAATTCACAAAATACAAGTTCAAGGATCGGTCGCAAAGATAATTGGGGGATGAACAGAGATGTAGTGTTGCTGTGATTCTCATAAATCCCGGATCGGCAGTGATGAACGACGTCGTGAACCCGCCGGGAACCACTTTCAATCTCGACGACGAAACCGAAGCGGCCTCGGGGGTCAGACAAAGAAGCGGCCGCGGCCAAAACCGGCGTGATCGGGTCCGGGAATCGTTCCGCAGCCGCGGAAAAGTCTTGGAGGTTCCAGGCGGAGACGGGAGAACGCATTATTTCCCTCGGCTGAGCGAAACGAGACGGAGGCCTACTTTAAATTAGTCCAGTTAGCTCGCGGGAGATCGGATTTTCGCGCGCCACGCTCGAACGACGGCGCTTCAGACGGATCTGACGGCGAGAAAGTGCGCTCGGCCAATTTTCGCGGACGCCTCGACGCGAGCCTAATGCCAGGATCAGGCCATGGAAATCGCCCATCCGCTCGCGCATTCGTTTCCGCTAGCTTGAGCCTTCTTTCCCTGAGATCATCCCCTATATCCAACATTAAAACATCCGTCAAACGCAGGAGCAGAAAATTGGGTCATCTGTGCTTTAACTTTGGTAAATTGTTATCATTTTATTCCCTGGTTTATCCATTTTGGTATAGCTGCATCGATTCGATTATTCCACCGAACCGTCCCTTAATCGTGGATGTAGGAATTGAATGAATCTTTAACACCCTGAACGCAACCCACTGTAGTTATTACTAACAAGTGAAACTTTATACTCATTTGCATCGTCATGAATGACTTTACGGAAACCAGAATGGTAAATGAGGTGCCATCGAACGAATAAAATAAAAGTCGTACAGGTTTTCAGTGTCATGCAGATTTTATTTTGTCTACATACATTCATCTACATAAAAGTGCACACGCATCTCGTAAATCGATAAAGAAATGGTCCTTTAACTAACACAGCATTACAGGCTTTGAAGTTCAGACAACATCTTCCACGTGTTCCCACGTGTAACCAACGATCAAAATGAATTCAATTCGGCACCAGAGCTGTGAATGTAACATACGCCGGCTGCATGGTTCACGGATTTGATTAAATATGCGGTCTCAGTCCAGTAACGATCGGTTCCATTGTGCGCATGATGAACGCAGCCGCCAAATAATGTCGTCTTCTCACCGTTCATTTTTATCTTGGGCATTTTTCTCTGTTTGTATCTGACATGTTCCACAAAGGAATTCCAGACTACGCATTCCGTTCAAATTACATTTAATTCCGTTGAAACGCGCTCTGGGGAAATGCGCAGAATTCGTCGGTAAATGCTCGGTTGTGAGCGGCCGGTTAACACCGCAGAGGAAGCGATGGTATTTCGTACGGACAGAGAAGACGATGCGCTCGCATGCTCGGCCAGCAGGTGTGTCGGAAAGGAACGGATTAGCCTTCTTCTCGAGCCAGCTATTTCGCGACTTGTTACTTCCTTTTACCGCAACGCCTTCCTTTCGTTAATAATCGTACGATCTCCTGCTCCTGTTTCGAAACGATCCGGCCCAGAGTCGGCCAGTCGCTCGAATCTCCACAACTATAGACATTATAAACACTCTAGGAGAGGTACCGATCATATTCTATCGGGATACGTTCGTCTACTTCCTAAAGCTCCTGCCCTTTCAATTTTCCAACCCCTGGGATTCTCTCAAGAAATTTAAATAGGGGGTTCTGGCGAGGTCAAGTATTCATTTCACATTTCTGTTCGGTGAAAGAAGGATTTTCTTCATTGATCGTCGAGATGTGAAATCAATTTTATAGCCTCTCTGAAAATATTCACTCTTCCAATTCTTGAACGTCTACGAGCCTTCTCACATTTCTGCTTTATAGAATAGACGATGTATATTTTCTGACGATTAACGAATTAATTCTAATGCACTGGTTACGGACTAAGAATTCGGCTCGATTAGATTTCCAGAGCGTTTCCAATCTCACTCGATTCGATCGATCGCGAATCGTGCCGCGAGTGAAACGTGAATGGGTGTATCCATCGTCATAACTGTTCCCTGCATACTGTTACTGTCCCTCATGTTCTATTCGGTACGAGCCTATCGAGCACAGCCCAAAATGCTACTGTAAATCGATCGGTGTCGATCGATCATCGAATGATCAACAGGTAATGGTGAAAAGCTGTCGACGATTGCTCGTTCGGTATTCCACTTTCCGAGGCTTCGAAAGCGAAAATTAAAGCGTTTCTGAGCACATCTGCTTCATGGCCGATTTGCAATCGCGTAAGTGGTCCTTAAGTCGGCCACGGTACGTTTCACGAGACGATTATCGACGGGGATGATATAACAGAATATGGTGAAGCGCGTTTTCCACCAGAATTTTATCAAATTTAATGCTCATTATAATTACAATCCGTTTCCACTGCCTGTAAAACGGCCAGAACCATGAAAGATGGAATAAAATTAATTTTATGTTCATCTAAGGTTTCTGCAAAAATTTTATATTGGTCGTAAAAAATACTTTAATGAATATATAATTCGATTTTCATAGGAAATTATGAACAAACGCAGTAAATTTTCTAGATGATATTCATTCTCCTGAAGTAGTCAAGAAAAATGTATACGATCACAGAAATTCACGATTTTCTAATCTGCTAAAAATTTCATGTAACTAATAAATATTTCAAAATAAAATGTACAAGTAAAATTTTCGAGATCTGAAGCATCCTAAGGTTAATCCATCCCCAAACAATTATTTCAAACAGTATGTTATTTCTGTACAGTATGTTGTGTTTGTTTCCGAACGGGTTGTGTGCATCGTGCTTTCGACTTCGTAGAAACTGACATGTAAACCAGAAAAACGAGCATAAACGCTTGTAACGATCCAATTCGATCCATTCAGCCACGACCTCCGATTTTACGCGACTATCCCTGTCTGCGCCGCAATCAGGCCAACCCGCGCGTTCCTAGCCGTGGCTGCTCATTTTTTGCGTCGATTTTTGCTCTCGATCGTTGGCGGATCCACCGATCGAGATACTGCCCGCGTATTACACATTCGAAACGGTGAACGTAATTGCGCCGGGGTGAGCCATTAAACCGGATGATCCGTCTCCGGCACCATTTTCGCCTCGAAAATCGACGCTGCCACGAGAAAGTTACGCTTACCCGGCGATTTACGAGGCTTCTCCGAACGTAGATCCGCGCGATCCACGGAGGAAATCGATCGTTTCGATGGTGAATGGATCGCGATTCCGGGAACCGTGTCGCGAGGGAATAATCACTTGTCTGACCAGCGCGGATGGATCTACTGCGTGCGCTGAAGGGATCCTGCGTGATCTGTAAACACTGAGTTCTGCAGATCTATGACAAACATAATTTCCATTTAATAACAAATCTGCTATTTCAGATTTTTTATTTGTTAATTGCGTAATTGCTTCGAAATTTGATGCGATTTTTATAATTTCGATAATTTTGAAAGAAACACTCCGAAACCAGAACAAACATTTACTCAATCTTTAACAAATACAATTTCCAATTTCGGTACAATTTATCACCAAAATAAAAACTGGCCGACATCATTGCAAATCAAAGAAAATCCACAGTACAGAAATTCGGAAGAAATCGTGCTCTTTTACAAGCAGCATTACCCTCCAGAAATCCACGTCTCATCGCGCATTTGAAGATTATCAGACCTCGAAATTTTGTAGCAGTAGCGACTGTATCTAATTAATAGCGCAGCAAACATTCATTAGAAAAACGCAACACCGTACACGTTACCGTGGGAGTCGAATAAAATTTCGTGAAATGCAGGTCGATCGAGGGATGGATCATTAATGTCTCCGAAAGCAGGCCTGAGAAGAAATGTGCATCCGCACCAATTCCTCGAGACCGTTCATGCTCTTGTGCATCCGGCGTCGGTGCACCACGCGTCTAATATTTCCGCGACGCATCGTTCTGTGCAAATGCATCCGCGTTTTATCGAGCCGTGGGTCCGACGAAACGAGAAAAATCCAGAGTGGCGACTGGCCTAGACCTCGTTAATTCGAGAACGGGCATCCGTTACGCACCTGCACACTGTCTCACTCACTCATACTCCTTTGTACTTTTCATCAGCTATTTGCACCCATTCTCCTTCATCATACACTTCATCAACCATTCGAACGTCTAGAATTCATTATAATTCAATTCTAGGAACAAAGAGTTATTCATGGACGTTCTACGACGAGCTCATGCTCCATCATAATGATCTTCATCAACCATTCGAACATCTTGACTTCATTATAATTCAATTCTAAGAACAAAGGGTTATCCATGAACGTTCGACGACGTGCTCATCCTTCATCATAATACTCTTCATCAACCATTTCAACATCTTGAATTCATTATAATTCAATTCTAGGAACAAACGGTTATCCATGAACGTTCTACGACGAGCTCATGCTCCATCATAATGATCTTCATCAACCATTTGAACATTTTGAATTCATTATAATTCAATTCTAGGAACAAAGGGTTATTCATGAACGTTCTACGACGCGCTCATGCTTCATCACAATATTCTTCATCAACCATTCGAACATCTTGAATTCATTATAATTCAATTCTAGGAACAAAGGGTTATCCATGAACGTTCTACGACGCGCTCATGCTCCATCACAATACTCTTCATCAACCATTCGAACATCTTGAATTCATTATAATTCAATTCTAAGAACAAAGGGTTATCCATGAACGTTCTACGACGAGCTAATGCTCCATCACAATATTCTTCATCAACCATTCGAACATCTCGAGTTCATTATAATTCAATTCTAGGAACAAAGGGTTATCCATGAACATTCTACGACGAGCTCATGCTCCATCATAATGCTCTTCATCAACCATTCGAACATCTTGAATTCATTATAATTCAATTCTAGGAACAAAAGGTAATCCATGAACGTTCGACGACGCACTCATAATCCATCAGAATACTCTTCATCAACCATTTGGGCCCTTTGATTTCATTCCAATGCAATTCTAGAAACAATGTAGCTGCAAACATTATAAAACGTATTCGAAACGTCTAGGAACTTTCAGAAACTAAATCGAACAATTACAAGCCCGAGAGATAGAAGCTGAAGACGCTTCTGAGAAGAGTGTAATGATTGTAGTAACATCGTGGGAACATCGTGAGAATTGCATCACAGGATGCATTCACTTGTGTAGTGCAATAATCGTAAATAAGTTTGCTTCTTCGAGCGAAGGTTAGCGATTTTTGTGAAGTGATATAAAGATTGTATCTACTGCAAGCTTCCCAGCTTAGTGTCAGTTAACAGTCTACGTGTACGAATCGACATAAATTGGTTAAATTAATAAAATTACGCCACCAATAAGAAAAATAAGATTTGCTCGACAATCCTTAGTCCAGGAACTCAAAAAACCTATATACCTCACAGGCTCAGCTTTCGTGGACCTAACCAATAAAGAGGTTAAATAAAAAATAGAAGGGCGACAGAGGAAGGTTGTAAAGGGCCCAAGGACCAAGCCTGGGTGTTAAGAGAAAATTCTAGAAAGTCCTATCGTTGACAAAGTTTGATCCTAGAGAAGAAACCGGACGCAGAACGTCGTCATCAGACGTTCGGACGTCCAAGCCGACGTTCTCCGTGCGGAGGTCTGCGGCTCTTGACGGTGCTGTCCTCTCGATGGCCTCGTATATACCCGAGATCCCTCTCCTATTCGCTGAGTATGGTCACAACCGATCCCGTTACGATCGCTCTCCCTCCCCGTCCCGAGTGGAGTCAGTGATCGCCGAGAGAGTCGGCAAGGTGGGAGTCCACGTGGAGGCAATGACCCACTGACCGTGATCCTGATGATCCACCGAGGGGGAAACAGGGCCGGCCAATCGGAGTCACGGTCAGCTTTCCCACCTTTCCCGTCACAGTGACCTCGATTACCTTCCTCTTCCTACTATACCTTTACTCTCCCACCTGTTCCCCAGACGTGCCTCGGATCCCCACCTGCAGCTGCATTCACTCCCGCCCGCGTTCGCCTTCTATTTGGGTCGTTAGCCTTCTACCACCGCCACCTAGTTAACCTGCTTATCCGCGTCATTATAGATTTCCAATTCTAAATGATTTTTGGCCACGAGCGCCGCGCGTGACAGGGCTGCGAAGGGACTCCGAGGATTTAGAGACTGAATTTTAGGGACTGGAGGGATTAGTAGGATTTAAAAACTGGAACACTGATGATTAGGTACAGGTGTTTAAAAACAGCAAACTTAGGTGGAGGAATATATATTTTTAGGAAAAGTATTTTTGAGAGGAAGAGTTGTTTTCACGTGGTTGTTTTCTGTGGCTTTTGGACTTTGTTTCTACAAGGAGGTAGACAACGAGACTCTCAAAACGATCTCAAAATGAACGAACAACATCTACAAAAATACTGTGACGTTTTTATTCAACGCAGAGGAAACAATAAATAAAATGAAAGGATGAGGGGATGAAGAATGATAAATCATCTACAGAGGCAAATCCTGGTAAGGGTACTGTTCCGGGTTGTTCTCCGGTGCCCATCCTCTGTAGGGTTGGTTGACCTCTTCCTGCGACCTGTGCCAATGATCATGGTGTACTTCCGGTTTGACGATGCCATAAGAAACTCTGGCAGGTGGAGGTGGTGTGAGCAGGGCCTTCAAGGCTACAGCACCAGACAGGAGCAAGGACATCAGTCCAGCACCGAGTCCTTTGAGACCGATGAGTCCTATGACGGCGATGACGATGGGCAGGACGATGATGGCCTTGAGTTTCAGGAGAAGTAGAAGGGGCAGGACGATCCTCTTCAGCTTGGTGCGGGCTGTAACAGAAAAGGAAAATATTTCGGTGAGAATAGCTGCAAATAATTCAGCATTGAACGATGACTTAATTGATTGCAATTTAGAGGATACTTTAATAGGGATATTCAGGATCAAAGACAATTTTATATCTACGGTACATGCATCGCTAGTTTTACGATCGCTTTTATCTTTGTCGTAAACGAACCAATTTTCCTCACGAAAGACACGAATGATTGCAACAGTGGGTGGTCGAATCGTTTCGAAATACTGTTTGCCAGGGCTGTCTAATGTCCATACACAGTCGTGCCACGGTCGATCGGCGGGGTTCAATGGATTAAGTGAAATTCGTCACGGCGATTGGTTTCGGTGGCTGGAAGGAGTTTCTAGGAGGCTCTAATAGCCGGTTGTCGGCGAGTCTACTTTCTTCGACATGTGGCACTCTCGTTCAAGGTCCTTGTTCGGCGTGTTCTCTCGTCGGCCGTCCCAGAAACCCGGAATCCCGCCGACGGCCCACTTTGTCCCGATATCCCTCTCCGCCTCTGTTCTCCCCTACTCGAGGATCCATTTTCGCGGATGCAGAGGAAGTGGGACGCGTCTTCGCGGCTTTCTTCTTCCTTCACCTCCTCCCCCGCAGAGAATCGCCGATAATCCGCCGCGGAGGGAACGCGCGCAAAAAATCCCCGGAGGTGATCTAGACGAGAAAAGAGGCCAGAGAAAGAGGAGACCGGGGGAGACGGTGCCAGTTCAACGGCGAATCCAATCGGAAGACGACGCACCGGAAGTGCCACTTTTCAGCCAATCGGATGATAGCTCCGTGGCTTACTTACAGCGTATTGGAGGGACGATAGAAAGGCGAGGTACTATAAGTTCGAGATCCTGACGCGATCCATTCACAGCCCGAGCGGATCGCCAGAGGATCCAGAGACTCAGAGGTCCTTGGGATCTCTGGGAAATCTGCGGTCCGAGACTATGCCCCGGGCTCATGAGAATTATTTTCAGTCTGCGAAGTCTTCGAGCGAGGAACACCAGAATGTACGAAGTTGCAGTACATACTCTTTAGAAAGGGAGATTTTGTATCGTTTGATGATTTTTGGGTTCATTCTACATGTTACAATTTTTTTTAATAGTATGTATGGTATAATTGGAAAGGGGTTGCAAAGCGAATGATGTTGTTAGGGATGAGAAGATTGTAGAATTTTAATGGAGGAAGTCTTTAGTCTGCATGAGGTGGTAGAACACCGAAATGATTAATAAGGGGGAATCAGTGGCTTCGAAATTGTGCAAAAATTAATAAAGAAAGATTTTTGTCCCTCTATTTTAAGCTTCCTGTCATGGTTGTTCACTTCTTTCAAGATTGTAGATTTGATAATTACGAAGAAAATTTATTTAGATATCTGTAATCTTAGAATAGATCTCAAATAGATCTACTAAATTAATTCTTTATAGTATTTCCGATATGACAGAAAGAATTTGTTTAGTAAAATGTACATGTCAAATTTGTGATGCTAAGAATTTAAGAACATATAAAAGGACTAATATTGCACAAGATCTTAAAATTCTATCATGATATTGGGAATATTGTCATGGAAAAACTGGACTTGTTAGTAAATAATATATTAAACATTATTCTGTAAATTCCACTTTAAATCATTTGAAGCGCTCTTGAGAATTATCGTGCGATCAAAAATTGATCCTTTGACAGTGGTGCCCTCTGACGACGGAACCTCCAAGATACAACTAGAAAATTGAACGAAACCGCTAATGTTTCTTACGCAACCTTATACAATCATAATTAACTACTATTTCGACTAACTTAATTTAAAAAAAGGGTTCAACCAACTCGATGATTTACGTTCTAAAAATGTATTAGCAACGATGAATACATTCTTAAATGAAAATATTCGATTGTAGAACAATCTTGAATGAAACACAACCAACTTAATTTTAATTTTGCCATCATGGTACTTAATTTTACCTTCGGAAGCGCCTTTGGTGAGTCCCTTAAGTTCCATTCCAACTTCCTTCTGCCCCAAAGCTCGTCCAAACAAGTCAGCAGACGATCCATCGTCAGGAAATCGTACCTGGATCTTCCTAGTCCTCAGGAACCTCTCAATTCTGCTCACTAAAGCGTCCTCGCTGTTCCTAGCCAATTCAGGATCCATATCAAGGCCCACCTTGTCAAGAGTAACCATGTCACCATAGATCTTGATGTTATCCATCCGATTTAAATCGTCCATGGCCCTGGTCAGCTTGATCTCCATCTGTTCCATGGATGAACCATCGTCAGCAGCAACGAGTGCAACCAAGGATAATACAATCAGCAATTTCCCGTTCATCGTGGCGATCGATTCGGTATACCGCGAGGCCGAAGCTACGAATTTGACTGTTTGCCCCCAGGGGCAATTTTTCTTTTATACGTGGGACCGTGGACAATGGTGGGGCCCAGTTTGAACCATTTGGCAAGCGACGTGCAAGGACTGCGGTGTCAGGAATATTAATTCGATCGTCTTCTCCGGGCGCACACACGTTCACGCATACTCGTGGTCTCGTGACGTAGCGTCTGCCGATAGAAACTAATTTTCCTTTTACCCGGGATCACTTTCGAGCGATCGTGACCGCTCCCTCGTCTAATTGGGTCTCTAATGGCTGCAACGTGAGAACTCTGCGGACAATTTCCCTTTAGGGGACTCGGGTTTCGACATAGAAAACAATCCGCCCGTCGAGACTGCCTCCTCGATCGAAAAATTATTGCGATTTTTTTGTGACGCGGAAGAAAATCGAATCGCCTTCAATTTTAATCTGATTTCACGACAGATTCGTTTTCTGTATGTCTCTAAACAATTTTTTGAAACTACTCTATTACGCTTTTGGTTACCAATCAGAAACTACAAGTCTTACGAACCAAAAAATATGCATACAGAGCGATGACAATCATTCATCAAGCTCGTCATTAGGTCAACCTAGAAAGCGCTAAACGTCGAAGGAACAAAGCTGCCGCGCCACAATGGTCTCCATTTCTGAGGAAGAGGAAGAAACGGGTGGAGTTCGACGTCGTCGACATTGTCGTGCATAATGAGTTTCCACAAAGAGAGGAAAATATTCGAACCGGTGTCCGCGGTCGACCACAATGGCGTGTATCCCCTTGTCGTATTCAAAGGCGGCCGAGGCGGCTTGGTAATAAGTTTCTGGTGAAAATTAGATTTCCGTGTCCGTCCGTGTGACACGGAATGGCATGCAAAAGCCAACGGCGTGTGTCCCGAATGTTTCGGCGTCGTCGTCGAGCGAAATGGAACGAGAATGCCTTCGTCGCGAGGTAAGGGGAACGCACGAAAAGAGAGTACGTTAAAGTCGCATCGGTGGGAGTGCGAACGAAACGTGGGTACCCGGCCGCATTCGATCAGAATCGCATATGAGCCAGCCAGTGAAGATGCCTGATATTCCAACGCAGCTGAAACTAATCACGTACCAAGTGTTTTCTATGCACCTGGTCCGCCGGCCGGACCGAGCATAAATAATTTCTTCAATTTAGAAATCGCGCTTTCGAACGCGACGACGCTTTACCCGTGACAAGCTATGACACCCCCAAAATTATTATGACGAGAGTCCACAACGTTCTCCCGTAGATATTTATTAATTTTTCAGAACTCAAACGAGAGCCGGAGAAGCACACTTTGCGATAGACTTACTTTTGATTTTTTTAAATTACGAGATTCTGTCGATAGTTAAGGAATTCCGATCGGTGGTGCCAGGAAATGCGATGGGGTTGCTTCGAATTAATTTTTTAACTTTTGAGGCCTCAAATGAAAGTTGGGAATATGCCCTTTATGGTAAATTAACTTTTTAACTTTTGTGGTCTCAAAAGAAAGTTGGAAATATGCACTTTGTGGTAAACTTGTATCGACTTTATAGTATTTTTGTATCCCGTTGGGAATCGAGGAATTTCCATCGATATTACTAGGAAACACGATTTACAGGTAGGAGGTTGTTTCAAATTCATTTTTCACCACTTTCCCCCATGAATATCTCAACTTTCAATGCTGCAAATGAAAGCCAAGGAAACCTATTTTACGACAATCACACATATAGAAACGCCCGTACACAGAACTTGGTAGAAATAATTTATTAACAGTACAGTTGATCGTCGAATAATTTAAGTGGTCCATAAGTTAGGGTACAGTTATACATAAATACTAGTCTAGCAGTCGTGAGCCGAAGGGTTTGAGTATCCCACCAGGCTCGTGAAATATGGCCAATGGACCTCCGTCATCAGCAGAGTCGTTAAGATTGTCTGTCTTAATGAGCTTCGTTCGTTGTAGGTGCTTGAGCAGCGTACGCCATATCGTGAGCGTCTTTCTGGTGTTCGAAGCTGCGTTTATAGTAACCTTGTTGCTGAGCAACGGCTCCTGAAGACCAGCCTTGGCTGCCATTGTCGATCCATGCTGGTTGTGCGTTCTTGCTGAAAATATTGGCTGGGCCTTTGCTGCCAGCGCCGAACAGCCTTTGGAAAGCCAACACTCCGGCAACGATCAAAGCAAGTTTACCAACGAATAAAGCCTTCACTACCAACAAGCCGAGACCTCCGAGCAGGATTGGCACCAGGGCGAATAATTTCACAGCCACTGCTGCCACTATTGGCAGGATCATCTTCTTCATTTTGCCGCGACCTGAAAAATGATTTACAGATGTTTTTGCATTGGCTGATTCAGAAAATAAACAATTTATTCGATAAGGTGTAACAAGATTTTTGCTGAAGAGTAATTGAAACACACAACTATAAAATTCCACAATGTTTCAAACCAAAACTAAACCAAAGATAACACACTGCTACTATTTTTCTCTAATTAATACAAAGAACGTTTCTTCGAGTCTTTCCTTTAGTATCCACGACAAAATTAAGAATAGTCATCTAAAAATCGATAAAATCTATAAAACATACAGGCTCCGCGATACTAAATTTAGATCGCGCAGTTAGAAAAGGTGCCCAAGTAGGTCTTCGTTCTCAGAACCGCAGGTACTAAGAATTTAGAAGCAATTACTATGCCAGAATGAGCCCACGTGCGACAAGAGCTCTCGACGAAAGTTCAAATATTTAACCACGAATCTTTACGTTAGACATGCGGCTAACCTCCCGTGTGGAACATGAATGAAATGCCGGCAGGACGAGTGTCCTTTCTTCGCAACGGGGGCCAAGGTTTCAGGAGGAAAGGGAATCCGAAGAACAAGTTTGTTCGGAACAGGTTGCCGCGGCGCGTGTGGATGTCACGAAGGTGAAAGGCTCTCTCTCTCTCTCTCTGTGTGTGTGTGTGTTGCTGAACAGTTCATTCGTGACAGTGCTGGGACACTGTCGGGAATGGGAGGAACCGATTACGTAATGGACACGACGCTATCATAGAGGATAGATGGAAAGTTACCTTCGTCGAGAGCACGGGAAATGTTCACGTCCTCGGGCATGCTCAGTTTCAGGCTGTGGCTCTTGATGAAGGACATTGTGGACTCGTAGAGCATGTTCACTAATTCCACAGCTCTCTCCGAGATGTCCCTTGGTAGTTCGTTCATGATGTCCTGCTCGGTTTTCAGGTCTTTGCCGCTGCGCGCCACTGGAACAAGCAAGAAACCGTGTAGAGATTCGTAAAGAGGTCCCTCTACTCAATTTTTAAAGGTACCAGAAATTGGCGACGAATTCTTTTCTCTATTCAATTTTTAATTGGTCAAGAAATTGATCTATTCCATTCAATTTCAATTTCTTCTATTCTCAAGTAGATTCATTATATCGCGCAAACGATTATAAATTTGAAGTCTGTAGATACCTAACACCACTAACCCCCAAGCTAACAAACAGCCTAATATTCTCCAGATACGATCCGAACAAACTTCATTAATCCCACCGGTAGTAAGAGTCCAACTCACTTGGCGTTTCCCGGACGAACTCGACGCCGTCGAAGATCTCGAAGTCGCCGGATCTCGCAGCCCTGTTCAAGGTGCTGGCGGCTTTGACGAACACGCAGCTGAACAATGCATCCTCTTGCTCCAGGCAATCGAGGTCCCTGTTCGCCTGCACATCGATCGAGTCCGGCATGGGCACTGCCATCGCGGACGCAGCGAGAAGTCCCAGAAACACTAGCTTGGTCATTCTTGTTCCTTGTTTGGTATCCTCTGAATAGACACGATTCGAAGATGACTCGAAGATAGTTCGAAGACGATGGAGCACGTTCCTCGGAAAATTTTCGGGGCGATGTGTGATCTGACCCTCCGTAGCTTCTATCTTTATAGGTGTGCTCCGGTTGGGACCCTCCCCAATATCCCCACTCTGGATAACGATGACGCGTGTGACGACCAAGGCACGCGAGAGCCGTCATCCTCGTGGTTTGCCCACCTCCCCGCAGACGCGACAACTTTCTTCGATAATTTTTTAAACAAACCGCCTCTTCCGACGAAGCTGGGCCAGCTGGGCGGACCTTAGGCTTAGGCGATCCCTGATATTGGTGGCCAGCGTAGGTCCACGGATTTGGGTCAGTAGGGGAGGTGACGTTTTAAGCCTACGATGCATCTTCGAGATGCTGCACCAGTACCGATTGGTTTCTCGTTGTCTAGCTTTGTCTGAAACGAGGTTGTCCGGCGTTCGATCTTCAGACACAATAGTATCAAACATTGCATCAAAGATTCTGAGATAATCACCCATCTTTTCGGATACATTTTATCGTGTGAACTTTAGAAACAGCATGAAGAAATCCTAGGACTATTACCTATTACAATCATTCGAGGAACAAATCGAACGTCTCACGGTGTCCATTAGAAGAACGTGAATAATTTGATCGACTCAGAGAGAAATATTTGAGGAATGCCTGCGAAGCGTTGGAATCGCCGAAAGCAAGGACCGAATTTGATCGTTTCCTCCAAAATTCGACAATTGCTAGATTAACGGCGTCTCTGATAACCCGGCGAATATTCCGAATTTCGCATAGTCGCTATTTTGAAGAGCCTCCATATTCATGTGAGATAATTTAAAAGTCATAACCACGTGGTCACCAGCACAGTCACCGGATAGGTATTAAAAGCCGTCATCTTTATTCCATAGCATTCGTAGCTCACATTCCACGCGACCCGATAGAATAATTCGACGGAGAATCGGGCTCACGGGTGTCACTAATAAATAGCCGACACACGACAGGCTTATGCGATCTTTGCTGATCCTGCCATTAGCAAAATGTTTATAGTAATTCCCAATTATTCCTCTAAGAAATTTAATATATTTCAAGATTATCGACGTCTAATTTCTATTTCAGTCTGAGTCGAGAGTTGAGGATGTACATATTGATTTCTGGGTAGTGTAATGAAAAATCCTAATGGTGAGTGCATCCAGGTGCGTCCACGTGCATCAAGCTGCTCACCTTGACCCACAGACATGGTCACCGGCTGCTTCAAACCACGGATTACATCGGCATCGTCTGATATAACACCTATTCGAACAATTTCCCTTGTGTAAAAATATAATGTTCGCACCTGTTCGAACTGGTGACATGGTTAACGAAGATCAGTGGAGTGTAAACGTATGCTGATGAGATTGTAGGAAGATCAATGAGTAATCTCCAACATTTCTTCTGAGAATGAAATTTCGCCTAATATCCCGAGGCAAGTGAAAGATTAGCAAGTATAATTCAAATTAAATTGAACCCTTGAATATGCGACGTGTTAGAAAAAGTGTGCACCTGGTGTTAATCAATCTCTAGACGACGTACAACTTTTTAAAATATTTCCATTAAGTTCGTCTTCATTTTTCATTTTTTCCTGATCAAAGAAATATTTCTTTAAAAATTTTTACTAAAGAGTTGACACACGTGAAAAATATGCAATGTTTATAGTAATATTGTTTAACAGAATATTGGATATACGCAGCGCTAGTTTGAAGAGGGAGTAAAATTTTTCTGAAACTGGTTTCCCCAAACAAGCAGTTTTCCCACTTTCTTTTGTGATGAAATATTGCACAAGAATACGAGTGTCAGGTTTCATGAAAACTTCTTTGTATTCAAGCTTCCTCGGCGACCGACCAAACCGAAAAATGGCACAGCCTATGAATCTTAATCGCCAAGCATTTTGTACGTCGATCCTAGAAAATCAGTCAAAAATTCATGTCTGCTCGATTAGAAAGTCAAATTATGGCCAAATGGTCCTAGACTCCTAGTCACCGTGTTGTCCCCTTCCAATTCGTAGTCGACTCGCATATTAATACCCGCCTGTTTACCATTTGACAAATCCCAACAGTAGGTAAAATAAGGAATGTGAAATCCGTCATTTCGACTGGTCGAGTAATCAACTGTAAATGAAATATGTACAACAATGAATTAACCGATTGTTTCAAGGTGGACATAGACAATCGGGGTTTAACGAAGACCGCGAAGTAGCCCACGAGGTGTCATTCTTCCTTGAACAAATGTTGAACAATGCAGCATCGGGGACATTTGTCGTTCGGAATGGCAACTGCCTTATTCGCCGCTCCATTGTCTGTCGCGGGTCTCTTTAAATATTTAACAGCAGCGCGCGAAACTCGTCATCTCTTTCTCTCTGTTAACGGTATCCGCGACTCCAAGCCGACGGATTTTCGCGATTAATTATCTAGGTTACGCCCCTCCCGAACTCGGTTAGGTTACTTCTGATTACCTCTTCAACGCTGATCTCGGTCCCGGAAACGAATAAGGTACGGCCCGTTTGCGGAGCAACGACGACATATACGATCCGGACCAGCAAAGAAAGAGAAACGAGGATCCAGAATGCTAACACCGGCACGTTAAACGGTGAAACTTTTTTTTCAAGTCTGAACACACCGCTTTCGGCGATGATTCAATTCGGACTGTTGCGTCTCGATTACTTTCCTCTGATCGCTCCGTTCCGCGTAATTCGACGATCATTCGTGTTTTCATTCCAAGATGTACATTACAGAATACACATTTAATCTGTACATCAAAAAATGTACATTAAAGAGTGTATATTAAAAATGTACATTGAAGAATGTACATTAAAAAATGTACATTAAAAAATGTACATTCAAGAATGTACATTAAAAAATGTACATTAAAGAATGTACATTTAATCTGTACTTTAAAGAATGTACATTTAATCTGTACTTTAAAGAATGTACATTTAATCTGTACTTTAAAGAATCAAAATTTAATCTCTACTTTCAAGAATATACATTAAAAATGTATATTGAAGAATGTGCATTAAAGTATCTACATTAAAGAATATACATTAAAATGTACATCAAAGAATGTACATTTAATCTGTGCTTTACCAAAATGTACATTTAATCTGTACCTTAAAGAATGCACATTTAATCTGTACATCGAAGAATTCACATTTAGTCTGTACATAAAAGAATGCACATTTAATCTGTACATTGAAGAATGCACATTTAGTCTGTACATTAAAGAATGCACATTTAATCTGTACATTGAAGAATGCACATTTAGTCTGTACATTAAAGAATACACATTTAATTTGTACATTGAAGAATGCACACTTAGTCTGTACATTAAAGAATGCACAATTAATCTGTACATTGAAGAATGCACATTTAGTATGTATATTAAAGAATGTACATTGAATCTGTACATAAAAGAATGCACATTTAATCTGAACATTAATGAATGTGCATTGAAGAATGTACATTAAAGAATGTACATTTAATATGTTCGTCGAATACGTGAATTTCATATGTACATGTCGGTTTCAGTTTCAAACAAATGATACGTTTGAGAGCATAAAGGAACGGAGGAAACGTCGATTATAATTGTAAACTGGTTCCGTACGTTTTAACGGGAGGTTGAAGCTTGCCACGCGAGTTCCCGGCGTGGTTCATAATTCTCGGAATTCGAAATGAACTTTCTCTCCGCGATGAAGCGGCTGGATTACGTAACACCGAAGTTGAAACGTTGCGAGACAAATTAATTACAAGCATTGTTCGCGGCCTCTTCCACGGAATTAAATGACTCGGGTCCGGAATACAATCGACCGGGAAATACTTTCTACCGGGTCTGCTGCGATATTTAACTTGCCCACGAGAACCTTGATACTGACAGTGTTTGTCGAACCCGTTAGCGGCTGCCGCCGGTGTGCTAACCTCGGAAGTAAATTTTGCAATACTACGACTCGAACACCGAAATAGCGACGCGTTATTTCACGGTGAAAACAAAGCACTGGGCGGAGAAATTTCTTTTCCACGTGTCGATCCGATTGACATTTCTATTAGCGCGTTCGCTACGAGTTCTTTGGCCAATAACGTAATTAGAAATGAACATGCCTGAGCCCGTTGCTTGTTTGTGTTCACTAATCATCTGTGACCATGAATTTATCTAAGTAAACTTACCGAAATCCTTCGTTTTACATTGTTATAGAAATTGTTGAAATCGCTAGTCATTTCTGCATGATCGGTAGATGTAGCATTTGTTTGAAGAACTTTAATGATAATTTCTGTAGGTTTTTCGAGAAGCATATTTATGTGTGAAAGTAATTTTTTGTTTGAGGGATTAGGATTGAGAGAAGGTACAATAACGACAAACGAGACGTTTTTAAAATAAATACAAGTCTTATTCACTTCTTTTTGCGTCTTTCTCTATAAAATTTGTATGGTTCCGACTCCATGGAGGTGCTGTCCGCCATGTCCAGCAAGTCCTGCCTCCTGTATTTGCCATAAGGAACGTTGACTACCTCGTAGCCACCACCTGAATGACTCTGAGCGACTTTCTTCAGGCCGACTATGGCTGCCAGGATCAGGCTCATCAGGCTGAGGACCACAGCTTTGCCACTCAAAATTGCTAGTGTCTTCAACGCGATAGGTAGCAAAATAGACTTGATCAGCATAAACCCCACTACCAGGGGAATGAGGTATCTGTTCAGTTTCAGCTTCTTCTTCTTTCTGCGGGCTGGAACAACGCGAATTCATTCATGCATGAAATTAAATAGAAAACCACCTTCATTTCTGGTCACCGAAATCATTATTATTCACGTTCCCTTACCATTAATTTATTATACAATAGACTTTAGGTACTCTGCAATCTATTTCGATATATATGTACATATACTGTGAGAAAAACGAAGTATATTGAATAATTTTCGAATAAGGACGCAATTACGGGAAAAAAGATACTCTTGGGTTATTAATGGCTTTATGCTTCATGCACGTCAGCACATTTGTCTATGTTAATTTCTAAAATGCTAAATATTTATAGACTTTCTCCAGATCCAATTTCCACGCGACTCGACAGAGATTCAATCTATTAAAATTAATCTATTCACAAGAAGTCGGATGCATTGCATCAGCTCGACGGATTACAAGGCAAAGGATATCATAATCGCGCTTATAATATGTAGACTCAGGAATGCAATAAAATATAATACACCATTGGGTTCGGTAACAGTTTCGCTCTAATAGGAAAGCATTAAACTCGTCGAACATGCAAATTAATATTTGATTTTTCAGAGCATGGTTTGTCGCGTTAAATTGCGAACAGCCCGATAAATGCGCGATGCGCCTGATAATGGGGGACATCGGAAACAGAAAGGTAGCGCTCCTTGTTAGTCAGCTCTCGAAATGGACATGGTAATAGGGTGAACTGGAGTGGAAAGCACTTAGGGTTTTTGTGTCGGACAGATACGCGCCATGAACGATCAAGGATCGTATTATGATCGGTATTAGAGATCGGTAACAAGAATGTGTAATTACATGGTCCTTTAACGGGGACCATTAACATTCGGCGATAGTAACGACCCTGACGATGAGAATAGTTGCGGATGGAAACTGGAAAAGTTCGATGGAGTCACACGGAGCCCGAACAAAATTATTTGGGTGACAAAAGCCAGAAAATCGATGACTGAGATAATTAAAGAGACGCGACAGTTAAGGCGATATTTATTTTATTGTAAGGGAAAGAAGATTTAACCAATATAATTATTACAAATTTACGATTATGGATTTCATCTTTTACATATTGTTCGATGTGTTCAATATGTTCTGTATTATATACCATTTTTGGTACAATTTTTAGATGGTCAATTTATTAACGAAGATGGACATTTTCAGATCTCTAATCGCATTTACCTTCAACGGATGACTCCGAAACAGGAAGTACAGTGTCTACAGGATTCACAATTCCATCACTGATCCAATCCACGGGATTCTCTGGTTCCTCCAGCTGCAGTTTCGATGCATTCTGCATCACAGTGGTCTGCGTGGCCTCTGTAGCAGTCAGCAGAGGTAGAAAGAGCAGCAGGAACACCAACAGCATCCTCCTCTCGCATCTGACACTGTCCTTCACCAGTGTCACGCCAGGGTGTCGATGATATTCTCTGATGTACACTTTGGGAGTCGTAGAAAAGAGAACCGTTGAAAACAATATCCAAATATACACGAGCAACTAACATCCGGCAGCTTAACCCACTTGCGTCAAAAAATCATTCGAACTACATCTTCGCAAGCTTCGGAAGCTTAAAAAAATGTCTTTGGAAGAGCTAAAATAATATTGAGACTCTCGAAGTGTTTTTTTTAAGACGTTAGAATCTTGGTTTTCATAAAATTATAATTACTGAACGTAGTATACGAGTGCTGGGAGATTTTAAAATTTGCCGTTGTTTTTGTCGGAACATTTTATGTCAGACATTTTCAAATTGAAATTTACAAATTTTTAATTGTTCTTGACTGAAAATTTGATTTAGGACATTTTCAAATTGAGCTTCTAAAATTTGTCATGGTTCTTGTCCGACATTTCCCGTTGTTCTAAACAAAATAAGAAAGTAGTCTACTGAATTGTTAATTGGTCGACTATCCAAGAGAACGTCCAAGCACAGGAGCGAACCGTGACGCCTAAACGGATTAAGCTCCGGAAGTCGGTCCGCACATGATCGAAACGTCCGACGGATCTCGCGTACGGTTATTCCGCGGTTCACGGATGAAACGGGTCTGCGGATCCTCTTTGCAAAATGGAAATTGCACGTACACGATGCAGGAAGCGGAGCTCGCTATCTCCCGGCGAACAATGGCTGCGTTTCAGCTCCGAGGATTGGAGCCCTTTCGACAAAAGCACGAGAAGCTACCGGGGCGGTGAATGATCTCTGACGGAGGCGACGAACCGACCCGCTGGCAAATGAAATGTCAACTGACATTCGTCCTAGGCCGGACCATTAGTTTATATAGCAGCCACGCGAAAAGCTCAGAGAAGGAGACCGCCATCCCAGTTGGTACTGGCGCATGACGAAGGATTCGCCAGTCCGTCCACCACCTCTGCTCTCTCTCCCTCAAAGACCATTGGACGAGCTTGTCAGCGGGGCAGTGTATTGTCCCCCGAATATTTCCGACAGTGTTTCCATGATCCACTGACAGCAGAAACATAGCGTTTCCCGTGAAAAGCACCGATCCACAGCTCACCGGCACCGTCTCGATCACTGATCGCGCGTTTCGTTTCACACTCGAGTAATCCTCTGGATGAGTTCACAGCGCACCGGCCTCTTTACCACGAACTGTGGTAACTGTGTTGTTTGACTGGGATATGGGGTTCATCGAAAATGACCCGTGATCCCGGAGACCAGAAAGGAAACGCGGAGGAATTTTTTCAAGTGGTTTTTATTCGAATTCATTCGGTAGGGTGTTTGTTGGACGAAACGATTTATGGTTCAGTTTGAACGCAAGTTTTCTAGTATGTAAGAATTGCTTGAAATTTTCGAATGCACTCGTGCAGAGAAATCTGCATTCATTGAAACTTTCCTGTGAGAAAGTACTTCCCATTCTGTCCTCCATCGGTCGCCCCATAATTTGCCCGCGAGTGAAAAAGGGACCACCTGTCCCGTTACCACTGATAATTAAAAAAGAGAATGATCGTCCCACGGCTAAGCATTGTCATTAATAAGCGGCTCATCTCTTCGTTGAGCGCATCGCGTTCGCCGTGAACGTTTCAATTAACATTCACGAGTCGTTCCTCTAATTACTCGCGTTCACGTGACGAACGAGGGTTCATAAATCTCCTCGAGACGCGTCGTGACGCTGAATGTTCGCCGTGAATCGAATCGTGTTCGTGATCGAAGCATTAAACTCGCAGTCTGACTTCTTTCGCGTTCTGAAAGCAGTTACCCGTTTATGGCTGAGTCGTGATCTTTATTACTGTCATCAACAATAACATAATTGAGCCTTCTACCTGCCTAAAATTATATATCATCGGGAAAAAAACTAATTTATGACTTTTACCATCACGCCACTGAATTGTGCGAATATTTATATGAACTCGGATATTTTGTATTGCAATCAGAAAATGGTAACAGTGCCATGTTTAATAACGGTACTTTGTAATTCAGGGCTTCAGGGGCCATTTCAAGTATTTCGTGTTTTATGAATTTTTTCTTCTGGGTATTATAAGAGTACATCTCTCTTGAACAAACAAAAATTTCTTTAATCAATAACAAATTGAAAATGATAGTTCTTCGAATAGATTGTCTTCAACATTTTGTCAATAGTCTCACCCTGTCTTTTTAGTAAATACCGTCTAAAAATTTATTTAAGCTACATCATGTGTCAATAAGTAGAAACAGCAAGTGATGGTCAGACACAATAGCTAAATCGTATCAGCAATTCCTATTCCTATGATCAAAAGGTTGCATAAACAATATTGATTGTCCATTTTATATCTATTTGCAGCAGCTCAAAAACGCACATGCAACGAAGTTAAACAGTCGACGAAACGGTAAACGTTTTCCGAGTAAAAAAGACGAGAAATGTTTTTCTTTAGAAAATAAATATTTCCGGAGAACAACAAACTCGATGGATATCGAACAATTGACAATTTTGTTTTCTATGTTCACGTCGAAACGTGCTCCTGGATCGTTCTCGGTTCGAGAGCCGACCGTTACACGTTTCCTTGAAAATGAAATAGCAGCATCGATCATTACGTCGACATGCAACGACCGAGCGTCGAAGCAAAGACCCGAAAGGGGACTGGTAATGATGATAGTGATTTAACAGGCGTAGGCTTGTTCGTTCTCCAGCGTTCTATCAACTCGGTTGCCCCCTGTACCGTTCCACGAGCAATTATCCGCGTGCCCCGTGTTCACGCAGGAAGCAGCGAAATTGTCCTTGGTTTCCTCGGGAGACGAACGAGACAATGCTCTTTCAAGATGGCAGATGAATAAAACTGCGACGAGGACATCTGGGTTCCTCGCTTCATACGCGAGAGATTCGTATAATGTCGCTGTCACTCTCATGATTAATGATTTTACGACCTAGGTACAGTGACCTGTATATCAAAACATTAAAATTTTTCACCATGACGGGTCACTGTGATTCCTATCTATCTCTACTTTTTACAGTTACCGAAACTAGCGGCTATTTTCGTGAAATATTGCTGCACAGTAGCGTTCAATGTCCTGTGAAGGTTATTTAGATCTTCTGATATTTTCAAGCAAAATACGTTTATGGAAAATTGTTGAAAATTTGCATCTAATGTTGCATCTATGATAAAGATCATTTAATGAAAATTAATTATTTGAAATGTTGCATGTAACGTTGCATCTAAAATAGAGACCATTTAATAAAAATTCATTATTTAATTGATTCGGTGTAAATGAAAAATTTAATCGGCATGAGTAGTTTATTAACTATTGAATTGGATGGAGTGAGTCCACGGTTTTCGTGTGATCGAGTCTTATTTGTTCTATCGTACAATGGGTAACCTAGAAACAATTAGCGCATGGTTTATAGGCAATGCGACCGCGTGGAATTGTCTATGTTCGATATTTTATTACCGTTAGTGTAGCAATGAAAGTTTCGGGAAAGTGTGCAACGACAATCGAGGATGATCCAGGGGACGGTACAGTTAGAGATTAATACATCGCAATGCACTTTTGATAAAAGGAGGCTTTCCATGGAGGATGGAGGGTCTGTTCGAGTTTCGTAGAATGCGGGTGTTCCATCACGCGATAAATCGCATCGCGTGCCGGTGGTATCGTTTCGACGCAGACTTACGTGCAGATTCTGTTTTTCACCGGATCTATAGAAACTCTGCGATCAATTGTCGACATAAAAACTGACCGACTGGGAAGAAGAAAGTATCTATTGTCTGCCAAACAAACGGCGTCGGCCAATTTCCGAAAGTGGTAAACAATTCGAACTTTAATCCCAACGTTTCTGTTATTATTGAATTATATGTTTGCTGAAACAAAAGCATTTAACACAGAATTCGCCCAACGATTATATAATTCATTTAACGATAGCCTCATTTAACTAAAAAATCATGCAATCGCTCCACTCTTTTGCTACCAGAAGCGCAAGCTTTCGCGAAAACGGGCTGAAAAATCTGTTATTAAAAAAAAGTGACGATTTTCCAGAATAGGCTGTCATCCAACACACGAGGGTATTTCATTCACCCTCATCAACCTAAACGTTTCAGCCATCCTCGATTGTATAGTCATTCGAAAACCGACCATTTCAGAGTCTCCCGAGAAAAATGTTAACAATCGTAAATCTCTGTAATCATGAAATTCTTTGAAACTCCCTCTAATATATATCCCACCACTGAACTTTCCCCGGTCGACCCACCCAGATCTAAGCAATCATCGATCGACGACAACGGGCCGGTTGTTATCGGCCCGGTTGCCAGCGTAGCGTAACTCAAAAAACAACGTGTGCGTCTTGACAGCTGTCTTGCTCTGTGATTGCGATGTCCCCCGAACAGATAGACACATGGAGACTCGACGCCCTGGCGTGTTCCCCGGTTGTTTCTCGCGAGAACGGAGAACGATAAAGGGGGAGCGCTGGAGAGTCATGCTGTACCGTTCGACAATATAGCCTGACATATATATCGGCGGTATCACAGAATTTGGATCACAGTACTTACCGCGCACACATATATTGCCGGCTCGTCGCCGCGGTGCTCATTTTTCACGGACTGTCGATCCCGCTGGCAACTGAAGCGTGCCCGGCGTGGTACCCCTGCTAGCCCCCCTCGGATCCTCGACGAGGAATCAAGAGCGGATCGGTTAGTTCACGGTCGCTCGCTGTTCAGGTCGTTCCGTCGACAGACCATTCGTCATTTGCATTTGCACAGTCGATCGTCGTGACAGAATTATTAATTGCCTGGCAGCCACGGCGCCTCAAATACGGCGTTCACGGACACCGATCCGAGGATCGAGCTGATTCTGGATCCGCGGTGAGTCTTCAAGACGTTACTCCACCCACTACCCTCGTACTGTCTGCATTTTTCAAGTGGTCGTTATCGCGAAGACGTTACTCAAGTGGTTGTGCGTGTTAAAATCGGGAAATGAAAACAGTAATGTTTAACAAATTGATCTATTGTAATGAGTTCTGAAACATATTTTAGAGTCTGTACGATGTACAAACGAACGAAGCCATTTTTCTCTTGAACATTGCAGTCATGGCGTCCTTATATAAGGGCATACGAAAAACATACGATATGTATATACAGACATGCGTGAACGTTGTTCTCATATTGAAAAAAAATAATTCGTGACCGAAAGGGTTAACACGTTGAAAAAGACGAAATTTTTCGACGTTACAGAAATGCTTGATCAGCTAATTTATTTTTCGGTACCAGTTTCAGCAACCTCTACATCGAAGAAGACATGTAACCACCTCCCATTCGCTCCGAAGAACTAGACGAGATCGTTACTACGAATGTGCGAAGGATTCGCTATTTCCGGGCACTCCGCCAGCTGGGGAACCCGCGGTAGCCTCGATAATGTGATTGGGGGTCGTGGATGATCGTGGACAGTACACCAGGTGAACCCGTTCACGCGAACATGCGACCAAGGGTGAATCTAGCCGCGGTTCTCTTGACTCTGAGCTGCGTGGCCCGGTTGATCGATACCGCGAGACCCGTTGTTAGGCGTCAGGATCACAAGAATATTCTTAGGGATCACAGTTCTACTGGGAAGAAGGCGGTTCTCAGGATGCCGCAGAATAAGATAGTACCGTCCACTGCGGTGCTTTTGTTGGTGCAGGATCAGAACAAGGCTGCTAACAAGCTAACGAAGAACAACAATCTGCCTGCGTCCAAGGACTACGGCGATGGAGGTAATATGGAAATGATGTTGAGGATGATGGTGTTGCGGTTGATTTTCGGGAACGGACTATGTAGTTGATCCTGTTATATTTTGTCAAATCCATTTTAAGATCAAGATCTTCTCATCGATATCAATATAACTAGCTAATAATTTAAACTAGCTGCTAGAAAATTAGAATTTAGAGAAGACGTTCATAAAAGAGAAGCTAAATAATGTCTTAAAAGCAAACTTCCTCATAATAAGTACCATTTTGCCGTTCCACAAATGCCACGCCAAGTCAACTATAAAAAAAAAGCCTGTTCCTCGAACACGCAACGATCGAACACCGTTAGCCGACCCTGTCGATATCACAAGACAGAAGTAGGGTTTGCAAATATGGTTTATTAACACACGTTAACTGATTAAGACGAAGTACAGGTGAGAGAGGCGCGTATTGAGAGGTGTGTAACCGGTGGTCCGGAATTTTCAGGGCGTCCTCGTCGAAAGAAGCAGTCGATGGACAAGACGATGATGGCCTTGTTGATCGCCTACAAGATGAAGTTCGTCGCCCTGATCCCGACCTTAGTCGGCGGCCTGATCCTGTTGAAGGGCACCGCGTTGCTTGCAGGATTCTTCTTCGCGCTGTTCGCCGCGGTACTCGGGCTGAAGGTGCGCTGATCAAGCACATCCGATCGACCGTAGATGATCCATGTGACGATCAATCGGTCAAGGTCACCCGGATCGCAACGCGAAGCTGATCGTTTTATACCTTGCAGACCCGTGGCCGCCATTGATCCAGCGAAATGACAATCCTCGCGATCGAGACGATCCGGATGACGATCGACGGACGATTCATAGACGATCGTCTCGCGGAGACTTGCGAGATAAGTGTGTAACATATCATGGAGAATCATTAAAGCAGTCCCGTTCATCCTGTTCGATTCTGTGCCTCTTTATTCAGTCAGTCTTCGTCTATCGATCTCCACGGCGAACGAACGCGAGGACACGCGCTACATCGTGACAATAAATACATGGCGATCGGTAATAAATAATAGAGCTTAAATGATAGTTATAGATTACACGGCTACAGCATACAGTGGGAGATTTCGACGACGAAGCGACCGCAAAATTCGTGTACAGACGATTCGGTACAGTGTTTCAGGATCAATGGATCCTACGACACGTACAGACGTTACGAGTCGCTTCGATCGTCGACGTATAAGATAACTCGTCCGGGTTCCGTTAGAAACTCGCGTGCGTGGAAATCACTGACAGCGGTGTCAGCTTGCTTTTATCTGTCGGTAGTATTCAAACTTAAAGTTGGAAAATGCATTTAACGTTTAAACTTAAATCTAACTCGGTGTTCAAAGTCAGAATGGAGAAATTTCAGTTTGAACTTCGCGCTTTTAGGATGGTGTCCAAATCCGAATTTGAAAATCAAATCTATATTGGCAAGTGTTTTGTACTTGCACCGGATTCCTGTGCTCGAATTAATAAAATTCAAATTTGAATTTCGTAGGCGAAATTCTGAATTTGTATTGGATCGATACAATTTAAATCTAGTTAGACGAGTCGTTGATTAGAAATATCATTTTAATTTAAACATGAAAGCTACAATTCAAGTTTGAATTTCGCTCTGTTCGATCGGAATTCAAATTGTTAGACGCTTGATAACGCGATCACTGAACTCAAATTATTGCCGAGTTATTATCTCGGTTAAACTGACCGTACAGTTCTTATTCGAATCTTGCGTGCAAAAACAGAAATCGATAATTTAGCCGATGCAATCGAAATTTGAAATAAATAGTCGAAGCATTTCTTTCAGTATTTAATAATCAAATTTTTAGTTTCTTGGGTATTCGAACTCGAACACCAAAGCGAACCGTCTCGGTCCCGTTAGAACCTCGCGTGCAAGAAAATCGCAGCATCGTCGTTGTCATGTAAAATGGTTCGCAAGCGAGTGACAGTTTAAGTGCATCTAGCGACACTTGACATCCACGGTTGAACGTCCGAAGCTTCGATTAGAGTAATTTTCAACGAACCGCATCCCCGTGACATCAGATTCGATAACAAAGAAACAATTTCCTCTATTCATCATCCGTCATCAACGAATCTTTCTGTAATAACCATAAAGACGAGACATTAAAATTCGCGGAAACAATTCGAGGTCTACTGAAATCCTTTACGGAAACCTGTAAACAACAACCCATAAAGGAGCACCCTGTAGATCAAGGTACTATAACGGCGAAATACGATCGTTCTCTTTCCACGAACAAACAGAGACCCTCCTTGGTCGTGCACACCAGATTAGCAGTCCAATGATCGCAATCGGAGAGCCATAATCGCCCATCGTTTGCAAACGGAACCGGAGGACGTCGCAGCTCATCAATGAAGATGTCTCGCAGAGTAGGCCAGGTTCTGCGCGTAATTCTGCGTCTCTTCGGTGGTGGATGGCAGCATGGTCGCCGAAACAGCCTTGAGACTTCTATCCCAGCCTCCTCCGCTTTGTTGCCAGCCGCCATGGTCGTGGCTCTGCTTCTGACTGAGCAGCTTCTTCAGTCCGATGATGAGAGACAGCACCAGCGCGATCTTGCTGATGATGAGCGCTTTCCCAGCGAGTAAGAAGAGCACGCCAAGGGCAATAGGTATCAGAGCAGCCATCTTCATAGCCATGCCCATCATCATCATGCCCATCATCTTCTTCATCTTTCCTCTGCCCTCCTCCATGCCTCTTTTCAATTCTCCAGGAGTTGTCTTCGGTAAACGAATCTGTACGTTGAAGCTGTTCAGCAGCGAAGCCACTCGATCAAACAGAATCTCGTTCAGGATCTCATCTTTGCTGGCAGCATTCCTTCCTAGGGTAGCTTCTAGATCACTCGCGGGGCTCTTAGGAGGCTCCTCGTTGATCCTGACGAGCTCGAAGGTGTCGGACAGAGGCAAAGTGCGCATTCTGCCTAGCCGCTCGAAGAAAGCGATCGCCTTCTTCTTCAGGCATGGTGAGACGCCTATGTTCCTCTGCTGACAGTCCTCGTAGACCCGGTTCATCGCTCTGAAACCTCTGTCCACGAGGCTGTCCTCTTCTTTGACGGTGGAGGTCGCGTGGACCAACGCGCAGCCGGCGAACAAGAGAAACACACACTTGAAGAGATCCATCCCGAAGAATCGTTCCGGTGAGCCGATTAGGGTAATCCTTTGCGACCGCGAGGGATGGACAGCAGCAAAACTGGTTGTTTCTTTCGGTCACGATTTACCGGGAGAATTCGCACGATAACGCGGTCTTCAGGATCCTCGACTAGAGAGAACTGGCAGCAGGACGAGGTACTTCAGCCGATATATACCATCCGGCTCAGCATCGAAACATCCAACGGGGGTGAGCCTGCTCTCCCACGTAAGGGGACACCGTGGCCAACACCGTGGACCCCGCACACGTGACACCAGGCCCCCCTGTTGCCCCTCTCTCGACATCACGCGGACGTCCCGCGGAAGCGTTCTCTATTCTTCTGTTCACGCCGCTCCGCTCTCGCGCGATCCTTTTCTCGCGTTATCCTCGTACACAGATGTACACAGGAACGTACACAAACAAATCGGATTCAGTTACCGAAGGATTCTCACGTAGAGCATGTGACCCATCCTGACACAGAGACCCACTGAGCACCTGGAAGGTGGAACGTCTACGCTCCTCGCGGTCGTTAAGTTTCGCTGATGCTACTCGGGATTCGCTCTAAGTGCATGAGAGGGGGGAATATGCACAGGAGGATGCACCGACAGCGATCCTATTGGCGTACCTGGCACGGTGACCTCTTCGTTGACCTCTCGGGGATCGTCGTGACGCTCGAAAGTAGTTTTAGGTCGTGGACGGTCCGCGGCCTTACTCTCTCGATTCTCTCCAGCCCTAGTATTAGGCTGAAGTGTATGAATCGTTCGATTCGTAACAGTAACGGTAAACGAACAGAACTTTATACACATTAGTGTATAATGTCTACATTAGTATGTACCGTATACGAAACATTTTTATCATTAAGAACATTTGAAAGTGCTGTGTTGCTTCGTTATGCTATGCTACGCTATTCCCTTGCTCGCATGGAGTCGCTACGATCCAGATCTCATCGAGTGTGATGGTGTCCCTAAACGGATCTCACGAAAATCGGTGCACAGAGTTTCTCCGCTTGGTATCGATCCGGTCGCTTTGTTTTCTGTGTTGAGGTCAGCAGTTCTTTTCTCTTCTCATCGGAGGAGGATGAGGATGATGATGATGATGACCAGCCCATCTCCGTCGGTGAAATCCCCCTTGTCTTCCTACGTGCGGTTGAGGATGACGGTCACCGACACCGTGACCGATTCATCCGACTTCCGATCGATGATCGTCAGCGATCATCGCTGTGCGATTGATTCTTCCGCTTCAGGAGTCTTTGACTTCTCTGTTGGAAGACGGAGAAGTTGTCCACGATATCTCATTGACGGTAGTACTACTCGGTACATCAGATTTGATCTTTCATGCTTCGAGTGCATTCATCGGATCATTTTAATTCTGTAGTAGGATTTTAGATTTTTTATTTTTAAATGCTGAGAAATCGCGAACTAAATCGTGAAATCGTTTCGTTCCACTAGAAGCGTCTTCTCTGGTATTAACTTCCCTGTCCAGAGATTGATCGATACTTTCTAGTTGATCGAGGACTTAGCTCGAAGCGATAGATCGCCGAGTCATTCGATCAAATTCGACAGAGCTACATCGACAGAGCAAGTTGCGATGGTACACGTAATACACAGCGAGAGGAGATTACGTCTGACTAAAAGTGAACCGCATCAATTGCACCTTTTTTTGCCTGTTGCACCAGACCGCACCGACTTCACCTTCACTTCGCAGTCTTCTTCTTTTTCCAATAGCTGCTGGGCGTGGCCGTGTCCGAAGTGAGACAAACGAGGCGCCTCTGGATTGAATTAGCAGATCGGAAAGCGTGAAACTTCGTTTTAAGCGTGAACATCACGTATCTTAATCATCGACGTAACAGTAGCAGCTGTTTGGTATTCATTCCTGTTGTTCAATTACCTTATCTCTTAGGACGATGGCTGAACATGAATCAAGCTGACTGTGATTACAAGATTCTGACTTTCTTTAATGTATCCACATTTTGTAAATTTATATTTATCACGAGATTTGCCTTGTACTTTAATCCGTGTGCACTGTAGAAATTATTCTAAACGATTTTAACCAATTAAGACACAATTAACAATATTAGAAATATGTTTCCACAGTTTTCTACCTTGTTTTTATCATACGTGTATAAAATCCGCAGTCTACGTATCACCAACATCCACGATAAATCTTGACTTGAAAAATGAGGCTCTGTATACTATAATGTAACGCAACAGTTGAATGAATAAATTGTAGATGTTAATGTAAATTGAAGTTTCTAGAGACCAATAGACTAGTTTCCATTAAATAAATAGAAATATCTGTACGCAGGAGCAGTTGCGTTAAATTCGTAAAGATACGCAAGTCTGGCGTTAGATACGAACTTGAGGATTTGTCTGGTTGTTTATTGCGCAGCGACCTCGAAAACCGCGTATCTCCAGGCCTCGGGAGCGTTGTCGAAAAAACGTTTACGATCTAAAAATTAAGGGGGACGCGGACGCGGAGGATTTTCCTCGGAACAACACCCGAAGGCGTCGAGCTGTCGCGTATTTCTGGCAGTGAATTTATCAAACAGAATGTGTCACTGTGCCGATCTCACAATCGGCGGGCGCGTAACGTCGGCACACGCTCGATCGAGGTTAACGCATCTCTAATGGGACAACGTAGCATCCTCCATTCTGCCGGCTTACCTACATTCGCGATTATCCCATACCGAGCTCTCCGTGCAGTGTGTTAACGCGCGTGCCACATTCGCGTGGAACGCCGATTGAATTCGCAGGAGCGCGAGAAACGGATTCCGCTCGCAATTCCGGTGGCGGAACCACGGAAGCAGCCGACAGACGAGGAAACGCTGCCGGGACGATCGAGATCGTCTGCCGAAGATCCAGCGGACTGTGCTCTTCGACAGGGAAAGTCAACGGTATTAACATAACGCTCTGGGATTTCATTTAACTGCGAGTGAGCTTGAAAATGAGATTCGGCGTAATGATCGGATTCTGAATTTGTAATGTGATCTAGTCGAAGCTCGGGATCCTGGAGAGCGAATATCAGATTCTTTTGAAGTGCGATTAATCGAAAGTTAAACGGGAGAGTTTGCAGATTGCGTGTTAACAATCGAATTTGGATGGGATGCAGATCGAATTTTGAAACTTGAATTTAAATTTGAATTGCAAACCCAGGATTCCGATTAGCATTTTATTATTCGGAGTCGGCCTCGAACGGCAGTACAAATTTTAATTTGCACATCTTGCTAATGATTTCAACATTCGGCTGAACTCATTTTGACTCGCTAAGACCCCGGATTAAGTTTGAGGACGCATCCTCCATTGTTGCCGAGGAAAGTTGATTTGTCTCGAACGAGGACACCGGGAATTAATACGTGAATATATTACTGTCGGCGTTCAAGTACTCGTTTGAAGGGAATTCTACTTAAGTTTCTCTATTACCACGATCTCTTGATACGATCTACCGAACATACTAGAGTGTTGATCTAATTTCAATCCTCTGATAACATCGATCCATTAACATCCATTATATGACTGCGCATATGGAAAACACAGTTTTCTATGTCCTGAAATTGTAAATTCGATTAAGACCGCAATACTTTATGCGGTTAAATTGCGAACATTAAGGCTACGAAGTTAAACATCAATTTTAACAAACGTTCGCGTGCTGGAATTGTAAAAATGTAGACTGGAAGGGGGAAATTCAGTCTTGACAAAATCCTTGTGTTGAAATAGCAAAGATCGAATAAAAATAGCCATTTACCTTGTCCGAGAGCCCGAAATCAACCAAACAGCTAGAAACTATAAAATTAAATTTATCTCCGACTCTTTGCCGAACGCTTTGCTGTGTTTCAAAGAGTCATGCAGACTGTAGAAGCACTATACTTCTACTCCAGACGTCGCCTAACACTTTCTTCGCGGAGTGCAAACAAAGCCATAACAAGAAGATCTTGAACGGAAATAGGAAAAGAAGCATTTCTCGAGAAGCCATGCTTTCGTTTATTAGCCATACGGTCTGTCGAGTGACACTTTCGGCGTTCTTCATCGACTTCGCGTGAGTGTACACGCGTTGCACGTGCCGCGCGAGTCTAACGAGTTCGCGGAAAAGTGTTTCCACTTACGTAATTTGAACGGTCCCACGGGAACATGGGCAAACAGAGCGGTTTCCGGCGTAATGGAAGCCAATGGGTTACAGGTAGCTGCGGAACATAGAGGATCCTCTTTCAGGCGATGCTTTTTCGATAAGCCGGCGTTTCTCTCTGTTATTAGATTCAGGTCACCGATCCGCAACAGGTGGCCATGTCCGCGGCGTTAGCTTCTGACCTGGCTCATTACCGCCGCTACGGAACTACGGATTTATGCGAGTCGTTTCGAATCCAGCTACCGTTCAATTTCGCCGCGTTTGGATCCACCGTGTACTAAATCCTTGGATCGGCTTGACCTCGATACGGGAAACGGGACGGGAACACGGTGCGAGACCTGTGGGAAATATTTCAAATTCAAACTAAAGGCATCTCGCTAAAAGAACTAACGTTCATTTTGAGATGGCGTTGAGGCATTTACTCGTACGGTAAAAGAATTCTTTTTTAACTCCATTGTATCGTCTTTATAAAATCTTGTTAAAAACGTACAATTTACAATGCATAATTTACACACATTTTATTATATACTCATAAAATGTATACGAACTCGTCTGCTAAATTAAATTTTCATCAAGAACGTCAAACTAAAGATTCTTCAAACGGTACATAGTAATAGCTGGAGGCAAACAACAGCAGATGGCTCATGACCCAACATAAACGAATAAAATGAAAATAAAAGACGCTGGTGTTGTGCCTGTCATCTCCTGCTGGACGAGTATACAGCGTTAAATACGCATTAAAAATCAACACCTCTCGTCATTATAACCGCACAGGTCAAAAGATGAATGAAAGAAGAGATCAAAAGGTGGAAGATCCTCGGAACGACTCTAGGATCATTGAAAGAGACTCTTGAAACGCGAGTCTCGTTTTGTTACAACGATTTACGCGATGATTGAAGCAATGAGCGAAGAAAGCAGTGTCGACTACAAGTTCTATTATTTCTCCGGTGATGTTTACTTCGCATGTACTTTCAACACGATTTTTGAAGTGACCGAGCAGCAATTTGTTGAAGAGAACGTTGCAGAACCGGCTTTCTCATGATGTCCCAACATTCCGGAATGTCAAATGGTCCGACGACTGACACGTACGCGAAATGATGGTGATTATCGGGCCTGTCGGTGTTTTCTACAGATTCCGTGTTTTCGCGGGTTTGCCGGTCGCGTGCGAATCGCGTCCTTCGGAGAATACGCTTTTAACATACTCCGAACCAGTGAATCGAGGATGCTCGATCGGCCCAGTGGCACACAAAGCAGAAAAAGACGCTGCCTTTTAGACCTTGTTCTCCACTTCCCAGTAGTGTGGGGAGATGGGTAGGCGGAGCTAGGGAAACAGTGTTTTACCGCATCCTTTGAAGCTTTGGCTACTTTCCAGGTTGACTTATAATGAGCTTCCACACCGCTGTCAAGACCCTCGAGAATCGCATCTCGCAACCCTGCGTTCGTAGCTAAATATAACTAACAACCCTGTTTTCATAACTAAATAGCATCGTGGTGGAATAAAGAAAATTAAGTGCAATCATATTTGCACTTTGAAAATGTCGTCAAAATTAAGAGGACAAATAATTGGTGAGTATTTATGCTATGTTTAAAATAAAATCAATCTGACAGGAACAAATACCGTTTTCAGGCTTGTACGCATGTACCTTGATCGTTCTAGAAGATAACTATACAAAACAAGGCTAAATAAACATTGTAAGCACTTCCAACATTGTAACAGACCAAAAAGTCTCTGTTTCTGGCAATAAATTACTCCGAGCATAGCAGGAGGCATTTAATTTCTCGACGAGCGGGCAATTAGCCTAATTCCTTTTCATTTCAATTGCATCGAAACATGGCCAACGCTTCATAGTCGTTGCACGGCAATTATCGGTGACCGCGGACCGTGATCCTCCGTATTGTGGCTTGGTTCGAGCACGCGTCGGTGGAGATACACGTCTAGCCGCGATCTATGAAAACTGATCCGGCAAAACACACTCGCGGGAATGATCTTGCATCGCGAGTGCATTCACGCTCTGTATGGCGTAACCGCTAATTGCTTCTGCACCCTATAAAAATGGTGAACTGTTCGGCCGGCCAGTCGGCGTCGAACATGCTCCGATGTATGATCATTGTTCTGCCGCTGTGTGGCTTTCTGGCGATCTGCAGCTGCACTGTTATCCGTCAGGATGTTTACACTGTTCCGTCGATATCACCTAACTGCCACGGGGACGGCAATTCCACCGAGTGCGCGACTAGGACGAAGGAAATCGTGACGGGGAGCGATTTAGGCTCGTTCAGAGTGTCCAGGGGCCTTCACGTTCTAGGAAGTGATAACGAAGAGGGTGAGTTCTCATGGTTTGGAACAGTAAGTAATGAAAATGTGCTCGGAATCTCTTGCGTGGTGGCGGAAAGTGCAAAAATCCTGGTTGGAAGCAATAAAAGACTGAATGCGGTGATTTTGTTTGTTTCAATTGGATTATGGGACATTCATGTATAATATTTTACGTGGGTTTGAAAATGGACATAGTAATTTTGACCAGGATTTTGGTGATTCTCGTCGCCGTGTATGGTGGCTGTGCATTTTAAGGAGAACGAGCAGATTCGGGTCAGACGTGTGAACATATTGTCAACACGTAATGAGAAAGATTTTGTCTGTGGACTGTGTAGTGGTTCGGGATGCATATTTAATAATAAGTAATCTCGAAGATAATTGGTATATGTACGATCCCAAAAGTGGGCCATGTTTGGAAGGTGCGGAGGAAGTAGATTAGGTTGCAAGGCGGAAGGTAGAATAAAGAGCATAGTACGAACGTGTATTGTATAAATTTGTGAAGGAAATGGCAAGTTTTAATCAGACTTCCTAATGAAATAGATTCTAGTATTGATTCATCCGCGATTCTCACTCTTCAAGAAGTTATGTAGAACCAATTAGCGGTACACCAATTTTTAATCGCTTTCGTTGTAAGTAGAATCACGTAGTCTGGGTCAGACAAACAATGTGGAAGCACAGTTTCCTGGGAACGATGGCATATCTCGTTGATAGATAATTATGCAATTACAGACGGAGACCCGTAGGTAGACGTAGTTTATTGCTTTCCTTTTATCGCGCTTCTCGGAAGCAATTATTCATGAAAGTGTTCTCTGAGCGAAGAGGTGCTGCAAGTCACACGTAATCGTGAATCTTGATTGTTTTCTGTCCGCGCCTTGCATCGAAATGACACAAGCGCTCCAATTGAAAATGATTTTACTGACACGGATGTTCGCTTCCAAGTATGTCTTTTTTTGTTTTATTTAGAAGTAATTTTTTTCAGAGAGTGGGCGAAAGAAAAAAGGCAAAGGATATGGCAAGCTGTTACTATACTTTCTGGGAGCAGCGAAGGTAATGATGCTGCACGTCGTGCTCAAGGTAGTCGCTGCGATCGCTGCCAAGGCTCTGGTCGTCGCCAAAGTGGCGCTGGCGGTCGCCACTGCAATCGCACTGAAAAAATCAATAGGTAAATGAGCTATCTTCCATTCGAAAATAATATACTTATCGAATAGATAATGAATTGTTTGAATTTGATTTATAGATCACAAGGAGAAAGTGTCATACGAGATAGTGAAGCATCCTTATCATAGTTACGAGCAAACGCACAGCTCCAGCGTCGATTTCGACCATAACGGATTAGGAGAGGGTGATTTCGGATACCGAAAACGGCGGAGAGCCCGCCGGTAGTGATCGAAAATATTCTGCGAGACAAGTTTTACGATGTTGTCTAAAAATATATTCCGAAAGTACAAACATGTCGACGAAATATCATAAATATTAAAGTTTCAAATTTTATATATTGTAAGGTACTGCACAACTGTTTCATTTCTTGAAATCGTCTTCTCTTAATCTTCCAGATCGTTTCAGTAGTCGAGCTTCTGAGATTACGTGAATTATTTTAGGGTCTACCTAGAATCTGAGCTATGAACAGAAGAGTATAGATATATTTTGTATATTTGTATTCACGTTGTATCTGTGATTGTAAGGAAGAACGCCGCGTGTCACATACTTTCACTTTCGAGTTATAGCCATTTAAAGTTTTGATCACTTTGACATGGGACATCCTTCCGAATTTGTTTTCATGACTTTTTTCTGGTAAATACGTAAATCCTATACTCTAAAGCTCAATTAATGCATAAACTCAAATCTTTTGAAATTGTGACATGCGGCGTTTTTCCTTGCAACCACAGATATAAGCTCATAGAAAATTGTCAATCATTTTATGTCATCGAACGTATATAATTCACTGAGCTTCTGTAAATTCCATAAGATAATAAAATGATTTCTGGAACAGTTCTCAAGCATTCGCTGTCAAATGTCACATACTCCACAGACTTGTCCTTTTTCATATTACAAAAGGAAATAAAATGACTTCAAACACAATTCGTGAACATTTACTGTCACAAATTACATAATTCACTGAATTATTCCCTTTTACGTTACACGAGGAAGTAAAATAGCCACCTTGGACGATTCTGAACAATGTAACGTAATAAATAATAAATCTCCCTGAATTATTCCTCTTCAGATTACGCAAGGAAATAGCATGGTTTCTTGAACAATCTTTATTCACCGGTGAACAATATTTTACACAATATACATACAAGAACACCTTCCGGTGCGTCCAACTGAATAAATATTAATTTTTGGTACAGCATAGCAGTCATACAAAATAACTACCCAACTATGACTAACTATATTAAACGACATGTTTACAATCAATAATACCGTGATAGCCTCCTCACATTCCTTGAGCCAATCGTTCCGTAAACGGAGAGTCATTGGTCCTCGTAGTTTGTTATACATGTACAAATGATAGAGAAGTATTTCTTCCGTACGGCTCTTACAATAAATATACAATAAATCAACGCGAAAATTAAATCTTCTATTCAATTATCTCTACTCGAATTATTTACTCGAGTCAAGTCGGTGAAACACCATCGAGAGTCCTTTGCCAGCCACCGCCGTATCCTCCTCCTCCTCCTCCTCCACCATAGCTTCCATGGTGTTCGGAGCCAGTCGCGTAGATCACTTCGTGACCTCCGCCACCTGAACTGGACACCAGCTTCTTCAAACCGATGATAGCGCTCAGGACCAACGCGATTTTCGCTGTCAGCAAAGCTGTTCCGGCGATGAACGCGATTTTGCCGTAGGCCAACTGTGCCATCATTGCTAAAAAATCATTTTAACAAGCAGATTAATCAATCAGTTAGCAGTAATCAAGACATTATTTTATGATCTATTCACAGTTATAGGTGAAGGAACTTACCTCCCACCGCAAGGCCTCCCATAATGAGGGCACCATAACCTTTTCCTTTCTTCTTACGACCTGCAGATTATATAAATAATCCATAAGTAATTATCATATCTTAACTTTTGCTAAATTTGATTCGATTATAATCCGAACACATCGAAATTTATAATCCTTTTTTGTAATTATCTATTCTAGACCTCCCCTAGTATCCTAACACTTTCTGTTGTTTCATAATCTATCTAGGGCTATTAAGAAGATCGATTAAATTGAATCAGATCATTTGTATATCTCCGATAAAGACTCCGGTGATTTTCCTACCCCTTCTACGTATTTTATTCTACATGTTTTCTACTTTTTAAGTCTCGACTTGATCATCACCCAAAACTATCAAAAACGCTATTATGAAAATGACCAAAAAATCCATCCACACCACTCACCTTCGAAAGCATCGCCAGGAATAGTAAGCTTGACGCTCCTAGACGACAAATACTCATGGAACTTGTTATCCAGCTTCTGATCCAGACTCAACTCGGTCACGTTCTCGTCCTTGAAGGATCTATCAACGCTCCTAGCCGCCGAAGCAGGATCTCTGGCGATTGATATGTAACTATTCAGCACGTACACCGTGTCATCCTTGATTGCAGAGTCGAGGATCTCCAGGGCCCTCTGTTTCAAACATTCGAAGGCGTTCTTCTCGTTGGCGCATCGGTCGAACAGCTTCGTGTACTCATTCTTGCTCTCTGCTAGAGCAATCAACACCGTCAGATGAAGGATTAGGATGAGATCCACGAGCCTGGTCCTCCTCATCGTGTTCCAAACGAGCTCTCTGTTTCCCTTGGAACGAGGATGGCTGGGGCACCGGCTACAAGCTGACCGCTCGAAAAAATCCCGCGGACTAATTCGAATTGTTCTGTCGCGACTCTTTTATAAGGGTATTTCCCGCTCTCCTACCATCTGCCATCGGTCAGTCCTGCGATGCCTGCTCACACCTGATCCACGCGCTGTTTAACGCCTCCTACCACCGAAGGAGGGATTCCTGAACCAAAACATTGTTGTACAGCCCCGTAAGTAAGTATCCCTCTGACCCTGTTGCCTAGCCAAGCCGAAACTCGCTGTTCGGTTCGAGACTGTCCATCGGAGCCTCCTACGTCAAGGTTTCTGCAGGTACTGTCCTTCGCTCCGCCATTTTCACCAATTCCCCATCATCAAAATTTTACTACTCAGTTACAACAAAGTTAACCCGCGAATACCATGTTCAATTTTCTAGAATTCCATATAAATTCACTGAAATTGTTTTAAATCTTTACCTACCCAGGAAGCATATTAATAAAAATTTCAATAATTGTGCTGTGCGAAAAAGAAGCTTGGAAATCCCAATTTATATTATGATCTCGAATAAAATAGAATTTCGTTGGGATCATCGGAGACTCCAGGATAGACGCAGAGTTAAAATACACTTTAATTATCGGAAGTAGACGACTTCATTTTGTCAGAGATCGTCGAGAGTGGAGATTGACACACGTCGGTAAGCAATTTTGTAATTGCTACTTGTGTAACGAGGATTCAAGAATGTTCTTTATTTTGCAGCGAAAGTCGTTGCATTCGTTAACCGTCCCCCCTGCCTTCTTTTTTTTTTTTATCCACGAGGAATCTGTGTCCCGTGGATCGCAGTCACGCGCGATCCCGAATGCTACAAATCGCCGCTTGTTGCGGATTAATTAATGCCGGACAGGTACTGTTAATCCGACACAGATTACGGAACCGTGACGAACCAGTTCCGACGAATCGCCGACGCATTTACGCGCGTACGAAATTTCATGAAAAATGTCCATCACGCTGCAGTCGCGAAAATCCAGGACGATGATCGTTATTCCCGGCTTTCCCGTTCCCATGACCACGCAGTTGATCGCGATTACCCTACTTTTTGTTGGAAGAGACACTCATTAATATCATTACTCGCGAATCCTGAGCAATTACCGGCAATGCGTTGGCTACGAAAATCTTTTTCAACGTTGCACTGCCCGAGACAGTTGTACATCCATTGTACGAGGCACAATAACAATTTTATACAGGAAAATGTATAATGATTTCATGCAGGATACGTATGCCATGATTTTATACAAAAAATTATTTCTTGTTTAACCCTTTGCACTCGGAGCTATTTTAAATCGAAAATCAAGCGTTCCTTCTGACCGAGAATCATTTCCATTCTCTATGATTTTTTAAATTTGGTAGATACGAAATTGTTATAATAGCTCGTACAATACTTAAATGTTTAGTGATTGGTTAGATACCGACATATCTAATAATGTAAACAATATTTTAAATAACAGTACAGTAATTTTTAGGTTAGTAGTAAGGTTTTAGTGACGCCTCGGAGGGTAATTGTTAACTTTTCGGAAGTTAATTCGTCTTACTTGGGGAAGGTTCGTGGAGGTTCTGCTTTGAGACTGGCAATAATATTGTACGAAATGTTCAGAAATAATTCTTGGAAGCTACCTAAGCGGCATGAAAATGGAAAAATAGAAAATTGGATTCGTTTCGAAGAAATCATCGTCGGACGAGGACGGACGAGCGCATAAACTGCTCCTACTCGTCGGCGGTCTCGTGCAGATCAGGGACCGTGAAACTGTGGCGGAAAACAAGGAACTTTTATGGTCGACTGTCCCCGACTGTAATGTATGCTCGCCTTGATTGTTACACTTGACGTAACGAACGCGCGTGGCGGTACGAGAAGCCACGGGACCGTGGCGGCTACGCGAGCATTGCCATTTACGAGCAAAAGCGTATTTCCCGGACGCATTTTCTACGTTGCCTATGGTTCCACCTTCTTCCGCGGATGAAACTACAGTTAGACGACTGGCTCGGAACGCACAGATAATGGTGGAATCTTGATGGATTCCAGGAGTGAAAACGGACCGGGCCGAGGGACGACAATTCGCCTGGAAATATTCGAAATCGATAGTGACGAATACCGCGCTCTTCTGCAGACTATGTCGCAAAAACGAAGTCCAAGAAAATTTTATTTTCTGCAACAATTTATCTGAGTTGAGAACAGCATGAAGAGTAGTGCATTTATTTAAGAAAGAAAATGCGTGCTTGCACTCTCCGTAATCGTAAATGAAACAATTTAGAACCCGCAATTTAGATAGTCTCGATTAGAATCGGCATCTAGAATGACAGATCTAATTGAAGCTATATGTTAAAGCTGAGCTCATAGAATCGATTAAGATCGCTCTAGTAAAACATTACAGTAGGTATGGACTATTAAAAAATATAGGTTCAATTAGGTAAAACTGTCGATTTGTTAGTTAGCTCTTAGTAATTACAATCTGCTCGATAAACGTACAATGAGCTTCACGGTTCTTCAAGTATATTACGCTCGTTCGCTCCGTCATAAACAGTTTATTTTCCTCTGTGTGTCTAGTTTCTCTTGGGCATTGGCCGTTGACCCAACACTACACACTTCTCCGCTTTACTTTTAATCCAGAACTGTCTTCGATAGCCTTAATTTAAATTGAATAGAGGCCACTAAGTGGGAACACGGCGTTTCCCCTCGAAGCAGAGCGAAGGAGAAGTGGTGGGGTGGCTGCTACATAATGGAAGCGGAACAATCGACGAGGGAAGAACGAATTCAGGTGTGGTTGCGCACTGATTGTGGGTCTTTCTTGGAATCCTAACCTTTTACCAGAACGCGGCGAAACGAGATAGTTAGCAACAGCTGACGGATGAATGAGTACCCTCGTTCTGAATGCTACGTAAAAATACACAATAGTACAATATATTGCTAGAAATACTTCGCTACATTAAACTTGCTATTTTATTGTAATACATCTTTGGATTAACATTGCACAGTAATACGTCTTTGGATAATGAGAATCAATGAACATCCTAGTTACACTGCGGATTATCTGCATCTGATTACAATCAAATCTTTGCAACAATCACAGTTCGTTCAATTGTCTGTTCAACCACCTTTGGCCCATGCAAAGTTCTTTCCACTCCGCTTATTCTTCGTCTCCTCCGTGTTATCATAAACATCGACGACTTCTCGGATCACGTGCTGATTATACAGCCCTAAATCGCTGGCCTGATGTCCTCTGTAAGGTCGATATTGGAAGTTGTGCTGATCGTAGTACGGGTATCCACCGATTGGAGTTTCTTGAGGATATGTATTGAAACCATGAAGTCCTCCTCCGGGATGGGATGACGAGACTGATGAGAATAGAGAGTTCCAGCCCAGCAGACCACTGACGAAGAGAGCCAACTTTGTCAGGATCAATGCTTTCTTTGTCAACAGGAGCAGGAAGCCGAACAGCAGAGGTACCAGGGAGACTAGGTTGAATTTGAACCCTAGAAGGAATGGTACTAGGAGGTGTCTGACCATCTGTCTTCCTGAAAACGAATCACAATTGCTTCAATTAAAATCATCCACTTTTAGAAGCGGATTATGTCTTTTATATCAGATAAGTTCAGTTAGATAACTTTTCATCTAGATAATATTTTAGTAACGAGGTCGAGAAAGAGAACACAGTTCTCGTAAACTCAACGAGGTTCTAGAAGCTGAAGATGTCTCTGGCCTTCAACGCGAGTGGCCTTGACCGTGCTGCCGACTGCAGGTGAATCCGGAAACCAGCAGGTGAACGTCTCAGCAAGGATGCGAACCTTGATGAACATTAGGTTCGCTTCCAAGCTTATGACACTTGCTTAGAGCTCCCTCTACAAGACTTTTAATTCTCCCTATCCTTAATCGCGCTATTTTTATTTTTCACTTTAAATATATTTTCCAAATCTTTCTTTATTGATGAAGTCCTTCAAATTCTCGGCACATGAAAGGTTGAGTTTTTCTACATCAGGTAGGTCAAGCATGACAAAAAAGAAAATGTTCTCACCTGGACCAGCCTGCCTATCCGCAAAGGCAGTCTGTCTATCATTCAACACGAATTCCAACATTCCATTTCCATTCAACATTGGTCCAGCTCTAAGCTGCAGCCCAGGATACAGATTATCCAAGTTCCACTTGAGACTCCTTCGTTCCATTAACCTGGTCGCGGCTTTCACAATGCTCCCGAAATCCTTCGGATCATAATCCCAATCCAGAAGATCCCTGCCAAACCCATCAGCCCTCTCCAAATGAGCATTCCCAAACTCCAAGTCATCCTCTTGATTGAACGACTGCAGAGCACTCAGCGCCCCTCTATTGACACATTCGATGGTACCATACTCTTTCCTGGCTAGACAGGTCCCAAAAGCTTCTGTGAAGCTTGAAGGATCCTCTGTGTTCAATATAGGCTCTTCTTTCTGTTCCATGATCACCGTGATCCCCGTAGACACGAAGATGAACAAACAGAAGCTGCGCAATTCGTGTCTCATGGTGGACATCGGTCAACGCTGGATGGAAATAATGCCGAAGGAAGACCGTGGAGAAAGTCGATAAGGTTTCGTGTAAATGCGTCGAGATGAAAGTCCCGTGCGAGGAAAGGGGAATGCGTAATTAAGCCGATCGCTCCGCTCTGGGAACAGATAATTCGCATTGTAGACGGTTCCTGAAGCCGGGGCTCGTTCAGAGATGCGCAGGGAAGATTGAAAACTAACTGACTCGAAACTTGAATTTTTAGCAGACTGCTCTTATATTCTTATAGACTATGAATTACTCTTATATTTTGCTGTCATGTTCTCCTTCGAGAAGACATCAAAATGACTCGATGAAATACAGAACTGTGAAAACATTTAAGGAACCTTTAAATCTTACTGCATTCTAATACTTCCAGCTCATTAAAATGATTGGAGAAAAAAATGTCTATGTAGCTCTTGAGTCTTGCTATTAATGCAGACAAATTTTATTTTGAATTTTAAACCTGGACACCAAATACCATCATCCAGTTACGGCAGAAATGGCACTTAACATGTTAATACTAAAACTACGAGCACTGAATCATCTGAAACCACTAATTTCGCAACTCCTACACATTTTGCAGCTCTTCAAGATCTGAGGTCCAAATCTTCTCACTTTCCACATCCCTTCACTGATCCGTGTCAACGATCTATCCTCACCTAACGCGTTTCCACATTTTGTCTTGGATCAACACCATCAACTAGCAACGTTACACGTTCCACCATCGATTTTTGCGGCCGAAAACCGACGAGACCTGGTGTTGTAAGAAATGCGGCCGGGTTCCGAAACAATACTGTTGATCTAGCACCCATGATCCAGCGGCTATATAGGCGTCAAGGGGCGTTCACACGCGACGGAACAATCGGTTTCACTCGACGGGTTCGCCGAGCAGCGAAAGTCCGCGGGTATATTTCGTACACGGGTCCCTGGATACGCCGGATGCACTCGAAGAGAAGCAATTCATCATCCGGGGTCCGGCATCCTGGGACTCGTTATCCCGTCAAGACTTGTCCAGGTGTCCTAGAAGCAACGAGGAGAAACTCCGAAGTCGTAGAATAAAACAAGAGTCAAAGCAAACAAAGAAGACAGGGAAGACGAACATTTTTTATTGCCAACATACTTCTCTAAAGATTCAATCTTGTAGAGTACGTACCTGATCTAATGCGATTATTGATGTGACGCTGCAGACAATACAATGATGTTGACTTGTCCGTGATTTTTTTGTGGAATAAATGAATCGTATGTTAAATTATACTTCTACATAGATGCTGATTCTATTAGGAAATGGATTTAGTGGTCCATCTTATCATGTACACGGTAAAATCAGCAATTTTACCATGCAATCCAATATTCGATTCTAAATTCATAGAACTCATTATGAAGCTGCCCTAGAAGCAACAAGAAGAAACTCCGAAGTCGTAGAATGAAACAAGACTCAATGCAAACAAAGAAGACAGGGAAGACGAACATTTTTTATTGCCAACATACTTCTTCAAGATTCAATCTTGTAGAGTACGTACCTGATCTAATGCTAGTATTGATGTGACGCTGCAGACAATACAATGATGTTGACTTGTCCGTGATTTTTTTTGTGGAATAAATGAATCGTATGTTAAATTATACTTCTACATAGATGCTCCTTCTATTAGAAATTGGATTTAGTGGTCCATCTTGTCATGTACATGGTAAAAACAGCAATTTTACCATGTAATCCAATATTCGATTCTAGATTCATAGAACTCATTATAAAGCTGTCCTAGAAGCAACGAGAACAAACTCCGAAGTCGTAGAATGAAACAAGAGTCAAAGCAACAAAGAAGACAGGGAAGACGAACATTTTTTATTGCCAACATACTTCTTCAAGATCCAATCTTGTAGAGTATGTACCTGATCTAATGCTAGTATTGATGTGACGCTGCAGACAATGCGACGATATTGACTTGTCCGTGATTTGTTTGTGGAATAAATGAATCGTATGTTAAATTATACTTCTACATAGATGCTCCTTCTATTAGAAATTGGATTTAGTGGTCCATCTTGTCATGTACATGGTAAAAACAGCAATTTTACCATGTAATCCAATATTCGATTCTAAATTCATAGAACCCATTATGAAGCTGTCCTAGAAGCAACGAGGAGAAATTCTAACACTATAGAGTAAAGAATCGAAGCGTACGAGGAAAATAGCCAAGACGGTCAACAAAGTAGACAGTGTGCTAATAAACACGGGGTAACGTTAGCGCGATTACGAGCAGTTAGCACGTGCCGGATGTCGACCGAGTAAAATGCATGGCAAATACAGTCTGTCGAAAAAATATCCGGACACCCCTTAAACCAGAAGAACTTTCTTAAAATTTATTCAAACGAGTTGAGTTTCTTTCAGTTGCTAAAAGGATCGGTTCACTGGCATACGTATGAAAATCTTCTGGTTATTACAACTTTCTCATCTGTGTCTTTAAGGAAAGTTTAAAAAAAATAGGTCCGTAGATTGGTGTCAATTATATGCGCGCCGAAGATTACAACTAGTTCAATTGAATAATTTCATGCAGAAAGGAACGCCGGACATGGAAAGTCGTAAAAATATTCGGAACAGCAATTTTCGCTACTTTGAACTGTTTAGAACTCGTGTAAACGTTATTCAATTTCGTTGAAACTTTCACGATATATACAACTGACATGAATTTGCTATTTACTATTTTCTTCGTGGCTTGTGCCAATTGCAATCTTCTCTGCAAATTATCCTAAACTACTGCTTCTAAGTTCTAGAACAAATTCAAGTAGGTTGGTCCACTTTGAAAACACTCATTGCGTTTCAGTGGTTGTGAAGTGGGTGTTTAGGCTGCGGGTAAAAGACAGGCGATCGTTTTCATATAAAATTAGGATTTATTTATAAATAATGCGATAAGTTACATGGCAACCCCATCCGGGGCAGAATATAAATAATCATTGGAATTAAATCTGGTGGACCTGTGCAGGTACTGACTACGAGTCCGAGCGCGTTCGTCCTGGGATCTCCGTTTGAGATCGTTCCGAAGCGTCGACCCCATGAAGGGATACCGCACTAGGGGATTGTGTGTCTCGGGGGTGCGCGACTGCCACCATATATTCACTGTTCCTAACAAAACAAAAGTCTGTCCTGTGTCTGTCACCGTAGCAATGATCGTCGCGTCGTTGTTCCGTCAAACAAAAAGAAACCGTCCAAGCTGAAAGTGTCCCGTGTCGTCGATCGGTCACAGTTCGTTCGTCACAGTTCGGTCACTGGTCACGTAATAATGCGTGGTAATCGTCTTAAACAACTAAAAAAAAAACAGGTCTCCGGTCCAGGTCGTGGGTGGTCGTGGAGATACAGATCGATCGACGATCTTTGACGAGTTTGCACACGGTGACCGAGAGGAGTCGAGCCGCGCAGCCCCCCGGGTGATCGCCAGCGGCTTTGACGATCACGTTGACGAGCGAAGGTAGCGAAATATGAGCGTGGTTGATGATGCTAGCCACTACGAAGTTATTCGGATGGCTTGTACGCTTTGTACGCGAGCTCGGAGCCAGACGATCTTGCCCAACCGTGGTGGTCGTGGTGCTCTTCGTGGCCGTACGAATGGACAGGGTGAGCAACGACCTCGTAGCTCTGGTGTTTGTTGGCGAACAACTTCTGCAGGGCGATTATGGCGCTGATGATGAGTGCGATCTTGCCGATAGCAAGAGCCTTCAGTGCGAGGAGTGCCAAAGCGCCAAGAGCGATCGGGATCAAGGCTGCGGCCTTCAGTTTCAGGAGCAGCAGGATCGGCAGCAGCGATTTCACGATCTTCTTCTTCTTGCCGCGAGCTGCAAAGACATCGAGCAATTATTAACTTGGGAACTTAGCTTTTTAATTATTAGCTTAGCAATTACGTCCTTAAGAATATTTCAAAATTTAGTGCGACAAATTTTAAGCACTACCGTGTACCTGCTAGCAATCGACGATGACTACTTCGTAGCCGTGTAATTTCATTAAAAACATTTGAAACGCTACAAGTTATTCGTAGTTATAAACTGGAGGAGCACGAGAGAACATGAAAGAGTGTTTTCCCTAGAACAAACTTTAAAAGATGACTAGCGTATATGAACCCTCTCCGTTAACGTTGAGGTCGCTAAAGATGATTACCTTCGTCGAACGAGCGGGATACCTCCTCAGGAATGCTGAGCTCGACAGTGTGCGTGGAGAGGAACTTGGCGGTCCTGTCGAAGAGGGCCTCGTTGATGGCGGCTTCCTTGGCTTCTACCTCAGCTGGCAGGGTACTTTCGATGTCGTTGAGGGACCTGGCGTTGTCAGCCCGGCTGGAAAGTAAAATCCTCCAGTGAGCCATCGCTCGGTACAAGATCCTCTGTTTGCAGCACCTGCGTTCAGGTGTCAACGTTTTTCCTCATACCTGTTCTTAGACTCCTCGGTTTGCACGATCTTGAATCCGTCGACCACGTCGATGTCAGCGGACCTGGCCGCCCTGTCGACGAATCGCAACGCCTTCAGCTTCAAGCACACCGCGAGGTCCTCCTCGCCGGAGCACGATGCGTAAACATCGAGGGCTTCTTCGAGGATCGACGATTGAGCGACCGGGTCCTGGGTGGCCGGCGCGGCGAAGGTGGACGCGGCAAAGACCGCAGCGATTACCACGTACTTAAACATGTTTCCTCCGGAGGGGTTGATTCGGCTGGTTATACACCAAGTAAAACAAGAACCAACTGTGCGGCGGACTCCTTTAGGGCTCCTCTCTCCGGGTGACACTCCCAAAAATGGACGGAACGCTTGCACCGTAACTCGGAACAACTGCGGCGATCGTATCGACACTGACCGAAAGAATCACGATTGCTGCCTTTTATCCTCGTCGCGAAAGGGGCCCGCGTACGTTTTTGAAATTTTGATGGCCCCCACCGGTCAGGTCCCCGGGCCCCCTCTCCCCCCCTTCTTCCAGGCCCGTACGAGCTATTGGTTCTCCTCGAGGCGGTCGGTGTCCCTCGTGGTTCCTCTCTGTCGCGCGCCTCCAAGAGAGCTCGCATACTCTTCCTTCTTCTTCGCGCTCTCCTCTCCTCTCCGTGTTCTCGCTCTCTTCGGTCGGGCTGCTCGTCGGGCCAGCCCTCCGCGTTTGTGTGCGTGCGTTCATTCTCTGTACGTGTAGCTATCGTAAGAGAGGCCACCTCGATGACCGGTGCTCGATCCCTCTGCAAACGAGAAGCGGGGACCGATTCTCGGGAGAGGGAGAGTGGAAATCGGTGGAAGATGCTTCTTCTTGCCCACGCGTCGCTGCCCTTTTCCAGCCGCGGAGATTCGAGCATCCGCCGGACACGCAGAGACGCGCCGGCGCGGGTCAAAGCCGAGCACGAGGAGACTCGTTCAAGGCCCGAATGGAGCGCGGATTCCAGCTGCAACCGCTTCCGGTAAGAGCAGACGTCTCGGCACGGTCGGACGGACGACCAACCGCACATTCATGATCAAGCGTGATTTTTCGGGCTCGGACGATCTTTCTGGACCCGGCCCATGCTATTCTGCTGGTTTACTTCAATATTTTCCGTAGGAGAATAGAGTGGATTCAAGGTTTTGTAGATTTGACGGTGGAGAACATGTAACAAACTTTTCAGATTTAATCTTGTGGATTATATCTGCGACCTCGTTAGATTGCCCGTTCTAACATGTTCTTCGAACCTATTCGATTAGATTGTACGCTTTATCTTAACTGTTCCCTGATGATAGAATTGACACCAAGATTTGCACATATAATAGCATGGAACGTGTAGGATTCTATTAAGATTCAATCTGTACAGTTCGTGTTCTCGTTTGATTTTATGAGCTGACGTGGTTTGTTGAAGCTGTCCAATAAAATTTTTGTAGTAGAATTGGCTGCCCGTTTCGCATTTTAATTATTTAACAAGGAAAATAGACTGCTGAGTCTTAATTTTGCAAATGTTTCATAGCGAAGAGTGTAATACACTTTGTAGATTGGCTTCGGTAATGTTCAAGTAATATTTGATAGTAGACCGGGTCAAACAGGCTAGGATTTAGTAGTCTACAGATGGCTAATATAAAAAGAGAGCTGCAGAAACGAGGTGTCTCGTTTCGTTCGGAGACACGTGGAGAATATTTTAAGAATCGGATATTCAAGGTCAATTATATTCATGGAGGACTGTTGACATTGAAACTGAATCCCGCGAGGCACCGTAGGGAGCGTCGTTAAATTACTGACGAGCGAAGGAATGAGCGACATTTATGCCTGACTTTATGCCGACAATTATCATTCGAACTACACCGACGGCATCTAAAAATTAATCCTCGAATCAGCATACGATCTTCGAATGGAGAGTAATTTTCGCTGCAGAATTTGCATTGAATCGAGCATTAAAAGTAACGTGAAAACTCCATTGTCAAGTAGGTAACTGACCATTATTTTAATGGTGACTGAATGAGATAAGTGTGAGGCTGAGTGAAACTCGCAAACTTCGGGCGGCACTCAACACGTTAATCACAAAAATACTCAGTCGAAGCTTCTGTTAAATATTTCTTTCATCTTCGTAGAAACTGGGTCACTTAGAAAGTAATAAGTCATTCACAAAATTCCATTTCATTCGGACAACTGTGTGGTGGGGATGATTAACGAACCTCCGGGGGTCCGTTAGCTTTCCCTGCGAGAAGTTCCCATGGTTTCACGCATAACTTAATCTGTGGAGAGGAAAACGTGGCTGGAGTTCAGCGGAAAGTCGCGACGACGATGATATCAAGGATATCCGCGGTGGTTTCGCTTTCAGCAAGCCGTATAATACCTCAAGCCTCGCGGAGAAGCGCACCGGAATATCTCACGCCTCCGCAACTTTCCTTGCCGTGCTATCGAACAGGATTTCGCGGATTTCTGCGAGGCCCGTCGACTTTTCACGACACACATACCAAACATACCTAACCGGTCCTTCGATTCTAGACGAAATCACACGATTATTCGGCACGGTCCCGGAGACTTTTCTCGCTAACTGTAATTCGCAGTTAAGCCGCATTCCCAGGGAGGATCTCTCTCTCTTTCTCGGTTTCGAGCCGCTTCCCTTTCTCTTTCTCCGTCGCTCGGGCGTCCCATTCATTCGGATCGAGTGTCATCGGTGTTCGGGTGGTCCTCGCCGGTCGGCCATCTTCGAGATTAATATATTCGCGGGGAACGTTTAACGGTTTTTCATGGAATGTCCACGCAGACGAGTTGGGATCGAGCCAACAGAACACCGGAGTCCATCGTGGTGTGGCCGCGCCTCGCCTCGCCGTGACCCCGAAGACGTCTCTCGCCTAGAAAAACAAGGCGAACGCAGGGAAGAAAGATGATGGGAGGCCTGGAACGAGGATCGAGTCGTTTCCGATCGTGGCAGCCCGCCGCGCCGGACAGAACGATCGTTGGCCGCGACGCGACTTTCTCCGCGGTTGAAGATGGTAACACGAGGTTACCTCGAATTTCTCGCTCGCGAGTCTCCTTTACGTCTCAATCGGAATCGCCGATTTCATTGTAATTCGCTAATTAACCCTTCGAGACCTTATCGAACCATAACTGCGGTTTTACTCTTAATCGTGATCGCCTAATCGCGCGTTGAAATCTCCAGTCTACTTTCCTCACCGCGCGTCGAAATCTCTGGCGCTTCAATCGATTTAGCACACCATTTCGAATATTTTCCTGTTCTGCTCTGCCACTATGACCTCCCAACGATTACCACTAACTATAGTTACAGTTTCTTAAGTCCGTTTTCGTTAACTTTCCAAATTAATAATAGAATCTGTAATTTTGTCAAGTTGTAAACCCATGTTCATACCAGGTTTGCCGAACTCGCTGATGTGACGCGTTAGAGGAATCATAAATATTTTCTGGCTATGCTCAAGTCGTATAAAATGTGATACAAAGTCCCCCTAATTGCAGACAATTATAGATAGTACATTATTTTACAATTACATTTAAAAATTATAAAACACAAATCTAATGTCAACGCCAGCAAGAATAAACCGCTCGAAAAGCGTATTGGAGCCGAGGAATCCGCCGGAACTTTCACGAGTCCGCGCGCGGCCCGTATCGAAAACCCACGAAAGTATATTAAGTTAATTACCCCGGTATGATAATAAGTAACCGAACAAGCGGGCCGTGCAAGCCTCTCATCGTCCGAAAGAGGCTGCACGCGTCGGACGAGTTCTACAAAATCGTCTACACGCGGCCGAAACGAAAGTGTCTGCGAGCAACGCGGATGAAAAAGGAACACAACGGGACAAAGAGAACATCGAAAGAGAAGAGAATCGCCGGGCGTTACATCTCGGCGGAAGACTTTCACTTTATCTTCATCCGCCAATGTCGATTTTCAGTGGTTCGTTTTTCTCGCGTTGCTCGCTGTCCGACGATCCGTAGATCCCAGGATCGAGCAACTAATCAGCGAACCGTGTCACGAATAAATTTTCAATGATCACGCGGCACGTGACGACCTGACGATGCGAGGTCGATGGCGAGACACGAGAATAGCTCGTGGACCAAAACGCTAATCCTGGTGGCATAGCGAGGCGAGCTGTACAAGCCTGGTAATGGAACACTTTCCTCTCGACGACGCCGGCGAGAGTGAACTCGCCTCAGGATCGAGGTCAGGTCAAGGCCCCCACGAAGCGAAGCCTTCTTCTTCTTCTTCTTCTTCTTCTTCTTCTTCTTCTTCTTTTCTCCGTTCTTCGTCTCCTTCGTCGAATCTCCATCTATCATCGCCGCGGAACGCTGATTTGTTTCGTCATTATTTTATATCGTCGTTATTCTACAAACTGAACTTCCTGCAACTGTATCCTCAAATTTATGGAACAATTTATACATTCCGAACTACTTCTGCATGTCATTAATTCCTTTTATCAGCTCGAAATACAGCGATTATTCTACTCTCACTAAACTCCTACTTCTTTAATTCGCAACATAAACTTTTGACAATGATTGGATGAAGGAAGACACACACAAAAAAGTAAACTAGCTATTTATTTAACTAGCATATTTTTACGTCGGCTATGATATACTGAAAATGTACTTAAATTCAATTGCTTAAGTTTCAGATACTTTGAAATTTCTGTTCGTCACCTTTTAATTTTGCGACACGTGTCTTCGACGTTTTCGGTGTTTATAAAGAGAAACTTTTCCGAGTATAAATAGACAGATATAAAAAGATCATAATCGAAATCGACCGAGAGGAGTCGTTCCCACGACGAGTTAATTCTCATTCGGAAGTTTATAGACCTCGCATGTTGCGAAAGAAAGTGGTCGGAAGTGGGTCTCTCTCTCCCGAGATTTGCGAACGAACGAACAGGTGCATTCACGGGCGTCTGTCCTCTCGTGATTATCATGATCCTGGCCGCGCAACTACTCGCATAGCAGGAAAATGTAGTACATTAGTAAGCGGATACGCAATCCACGAGAGCATGGTTCGCGCGCTTCAAATTATCCTTCCCCTTTCCTCTCTCCTTCATAACGATGAACAAGTGCCGACGAAGACGGAGCCACGCAACTTTCCATATACGCTCGCGGTATGAATGAATGATCCTCCTTTTTTTCTCTTATTCCGTTTCAGTGACTCATCTAAAGGATTTCAAAACTATAAGAGACTTCATAACACAGAGTAACTCTTATATTTGCGATTGAAATCGCCATTATCCTAACTTTCAAGGAGCGAAGATCGTCGAAACTCAAGCAAGCAAGAGATACCAAATGAAACAATATTCATGAAGTTGAAGATCAGCGTTCCACAGATCACTCTTCTACAGATCTTCTTAGATTTTGGTAACTCTCCAATCTTCTACTTAAACCAGCAACGACTCTGCTTTTAAGGAGCAAGAATTCGGAAATCAGGAGCAAATGAGCTACAAATATGAATTGAAGAGCGCATGATCGAGGGTCCCGTGCACCGGTATCACGGATGAATATACGGGTGTCTCGAATTTCCCACAGATCTACGGAAAGAAAGCGGGCGCATCGGCCGTGTTTCCATCGGCACGATAATTACCACTAAGCCCGGTCCGTCCCACTTGACACGGCCTACTTTCGACCTGATCCCAGCAGAATCGTCTGCTCTGGCCAAATCCACGGCTAATTAGCAACGTTTCGAAGCTTATCGTCCTCTATCCCCGGATTCCTGTCGAAGGATCAAGTTCGCCGGACCGTGGAAAAGGAGGCGAGGCAAGAGAGCAAGTCTTGGTTGGAATTCTGGGGACGACTTTCGGAAGTCGAGAAGAAGAAGACGAAGAAGAAGAAAACGAAGAAGAAGCTAAAGAAGAAGAAGAAGGGCCCTGCTTGGCATCCTCGGAACGGGACCACCTGACCCGAGGTGTGTTCGAGGATCGATGAACCTGAGTCGAGTAGGGAGATCGATCTGGTGGACCAGAGGGGAGGAGGAGGGAACAAGCAGGGTCCAGATGAAAGAGCGACTGGATGGATGATAGAGATGGAAGAGGACGGAGTGGACAGAGAGGACAGAGAGACGCGCTCAGCTTTTTCTCTGGTGGACGGTAGAGAGTGTTAGGCGCACCTTGAAAAGACTCAGCGCGGATGCTGACTGGCCTGGTCGGGTCTGGTCGGCCTGGTTTACTTCTTGAACAGACGTGTGTGCCTCGTACGAGGCGCACACGCGTGCAACACGGTCCCCGATGGCAAGTGCGTAAGGTGCCCAAGCGTTTCCAGTATGTAGGTAACAAGTCTCTGCCTCTTCTCTGCCGCCTGCGCCGGCCTGCAAGCCGGAAGTGCTCTCCTGGCCTGCATCGGACCCCACAGATGCCGATGCCGATCGTCTGTGGCCGTCCAACTACCTAATCGACCTTTCTAATTGCGACGCTTGCTTCGATCACGGCGGCACGCTTCCGGTCAGCTCAACTTCCTCTGACTCTAGGACCCTGGCCAGGTTCACTGGACCTTTTAATCTTCGAGTATATACTAACACAGACCCATTCCCTACTCTTCGCTGGAGCAATGGCTGAAATTTTCCACGACGTAGTCTTAACGCGTACTTTACAGTTTTACAAGAATGCTCGCCATTTTTCAATAAAAACTTCCATAGGGTTTTAAAGATAAATTGAGAGTAGACAGCTAGAGATTAACGTAAGGATTGTGGTGCGAGGTTATCGATAAAGCACAACTGGTCGCACGAATATAAACAACGATACACTGAAAGGAAATACGTGAGCAGTGGATGAAGATTCGAAGAGGATGCGTTGCGGAGCCGCATCTGTGGGAAAAAGCCGCGAGACGGGTGATAAGAATGGTCTCGAGGTAACTGGTATGAATCTTAATATATTTGCGTATCTATAAATATACATGGCTGCCTCGCAGCACCGCGGGAAATAATAAATAGTGAGGATGACGTCGAACGGGCGCTCGCGGTGTCAATGAGGGTCGGGCACGGATGACGCGGTGATTGTGGGCTATCCATGGGTGATGGGAGGAGGCAAGATATGGGCAAGAAGCGGCGCCCGGTAATGCGCATGAAAGCGAAGTCTGATGATGTTGCGAAGTGAAGATTCTCGTTGACTCTCGGGGGCGATTGTGTTCTTAGGTCGACGCTGGTTTGTAGGCGGAGTAGGCGAGGTCGTGGCTCGACCGTGCCCATCCGCTGGACCCGTGTCCTCCGCCGACCTGAACGACTTCGTGACCATGATCACCGCCGCCTGAGACCAGTTTCTTCAGGCCGATGATGGAGGCTAGGACCAGCGCCAGTTTGCTGACGATCAGTGCTTTGCCAGCTAGAATAGCCAAAGCACCGAGAGCCAGGGGGACCAATGTGCCTCCGATCAGCAAGGGAATCGCCAAGAGACCGCTCATATTCTTCTTCTTCTTGCGACCTGGGAACCGCAGAAAGATTAATGAGTTTCGGCCGGCCGAGCGTGAATAATAAAATAACGACGATTACGTTCGTCGAATTCTAGCGGACGATAGATGTCAGTGGGCCATCCGGTCTACCGAACCAAGAAATTATGTCCGGATGACTGGCTCGAGCGAGTCCTGACATCGCCTCCGCAAGTCGACAGCACCGATTAGCACGCTCACCTTCCTCCACAAGGCTGCGCTGCAGCTCCTCCACGTTCGGCAGCTTCAGTTTCAGCGTGTGGCTCTGGAAGAACTTCACCACCTTGTCGAAGATCATGGTGTTCAGCGCGTCCTCCTTGTCGTCCAATGCTCTCGGTAGATTGACTTCTATCTCCTGGATAGATTTCGGTGGTTCGTCAGTCGCGACCTGGTCGTCGCGAACGAACGTGACACCGTCGGCCACGTTCAGCTCCATGCTCCTGTACATCCTCTCCACCACCGAGAGCAGTCTCACTTTGAGGCAGGGGCTGAGCTCCTGGTCGGAGCACTCTTTGTACACCTGGTAAATCTGCCGCAGCTCCCCGAAGACGTTGCTGTTGCCGGGGGAGCTTGCGGTCTCCTCGTCGATCGAATTGGTCGGGTTGGTCTCGGCCGACCTTGCCGAGGCTGTGGCAAGCAAGACGGCCAGGAACGCGTAGTTGCGGCCAAAGTGTCTCATCGTGGATCAATTGGAGGATCTGCGGACGATTCACAATTTTTCTCGTTGATCCTTCTTTGATTTACCGAAAACATGCGCGACAAAGTTTCGACGAGTCGAGTCGATATAAACAAGTGTACAATAGTAGCCACTCGAGTGCGATAGAGTCGAAGCTACGATTCTCGGATAGCAAAGGACGCGGTGTTTGGTTTATCTACACACTGACTCGTCTCGTCGGAACTACGGATAGGTACCTACCGAGGGAATATCAGGATCAAGACAACTCGGTTGTCGTCTTCGGAGTGTCGTCTCCTTCCCGATTGCAACCACCGCGACTCGTTTAGGCCCACGCCACGCGAGATCCGTGCGTACAGAGAGCACTGTAACTGGACTGTCCGTAACGGAAGCCCTGCCCTAGCTCTATATATCTGGTCAGGTGTACCTCCGTAGCTGGCCTGGCGATATTCCTCCCCACCCACCGGCCCCGCGTACGTAGACGACCATTGTGGGAGCATTTTCATTGCCAAGGATCACCTGAGAGCGGATTCCGTCCCGCAACCACCCGGCGCAATAGAGAGCAGAGTTCCGACGACGGGATCAGCCCGGAATTCAACTGTCCCTCCTTCGGCCGATGTATCCACCCCACCAGCCGGGCCGATAAAACCAGCGATCACAGCGAATCGTTTCGCTACTCGCCGACGAACTCCCCTGCCCGGTGTCTCTCTCTGTCGGCTCGCTCCTAATCCGGTCGAACCGGATCATCATGCCGCGACTGACTGCATTTTCTGCATAGAACCGAGCCTGGTCTCGTAGTCTCGCAGCTTCCGCTCGACGGCCACGTGCGCGACCGGATGACACACCGTGTCCTCTTCCTTGGATATCTCTTCGATCGTCCTCTTCTATCTTCCGTGCCGATCGATCTTATGATAAGCCTGAAATCGAAAGCGACCGGACGCTCCGACAGTTAGTCGTTATAGAAACTTCAGGATACGTTCGATGCTTCGATGATCGGAATAAGTGGCATGCGCGAAGATCAAGTGTCTGGGAGGCTTTTTATTTGGAAGATGATCGTTGCTGTTTCAGCGGATCAAGTGAAACTCGTTGGTTACCGTTAGAACGCGATCCAGCGCTATCAGTCGACCCGGTTAGCTTTTCCCCTTATCCTGTTGCAGAGTCCGAATCCTTGCTGTTTTCGTCCTGTCGCGGCGACGACGCTGGTCTAGGTAACTAGGTCGCGCCAAGTGAAACCACGCTACCACGTAGACACGCGTAGGCCTTGCCGGAGGGTGCTCGGGGAAGGGGGATATCGTTCTGCTGGTGTCCGCGAATGCAGTGAAGCATCGAGAACCACCGAGGCAAGACTGAATATTTCGGGGGGAAGTGGCCCTGTTCCGGCACGATTTCTTTTTCGATTTCTATCTCTCTCTCTCTCTCTCTCTCTTTAGCTTCCATTCTGCAGCCTCAATATGAATCACCGGATCCACCAAATTCAGCCGTGCAGACAGACCACCGGATTCGTGGGGGATTGTTAGTAGCTCGTCTGACGGCTCGCTTTAACCTCGGTTGATCGTGGCGAATCAGCGATACCGATTGGAAAACAATGCAGATTAGTTTCGAGGACCTAAATTGGTCATCGGATGATTCGCATTTTAGGCTTCGCCGGGCAGCCTAGATTGCAGTAACTTGGTGGTCTACCGAATTTACAAAATGGAACAGACTGGCTGTAATGATTTAAGAAGATTATTAATTGCACCTCGGCCACCTTGCTTCGTTTAGCCATCGACAAGCAGTCTAGATCGCAGTGAATCAGCGATCGACCAAATTCAAATAGCTACGCAGACAGGTTTCGAGAAGTAAAGGAAGTTGTTAGTTGGTCATCCGAGCATCTCGCTCTCTTTAGCTACCGCCAAGCAGTCTAGTCAAGATGAATGATCCACTAAACTCAAACAACGATGCCGACTCTATCTTTGTTCGTCGATAGCTTGTGTCAAGCAGTGTCCATGTAATTTAGCAATCCACTAATCAATTAAAGATCTGGACAGGCTGGAAAGATGTTAAAAAATTCTTACCAAATTATCATATAATTATACTTCTCCGGAGTTTCTAAGAAGTCTCGCTGTGACTGAGCGATCCTGTTAATTGAACAATGCAGACGTCGCAGTTCTCATCTAGTGGATCTTCAAGCACCTGTATTAATTTCTGTTACTTTCTTTCATCGGTAAACTTCTCAACGTGATCCAGCAATTCGAAGGAGGTTGCCAGTCAGTCATCAGGCAGCCGGAACTGTTGATTGCGTCGCGTTACCGATTTCACGGCCGCGTACGTGCCGTGAAAATGATCTCTCGCGGCGAAAGCGACGCGATCTTGAACTTGCGCGGACTATCGCCGCTGCGAACCGTGGTCCACGTCACTTTAACACAACACTTTAATTTACAAGCCTCCTTGTACACCGGAGAGAGTAACTGGTAAACATTTTTACATTTTCGAAAATTCGCTGATATTTCAAGGACATTAAATATTTTACAACCAAATATAATCTTCCTTCTATAAGTTCAATAACTTAAAAGTAACACATTGATACCTTCCAATGCTCCTAATCTTTCTACTGTTCCAAATGGCACCGTCATTTGCCATAAGCTTTGCAATGGTATTATAATTAGTCGAATAGAATGAAGAAACATGGTGTCTCTTAAATTTCTTTATTTTTCTTTAAAATATGAGCAACGCTTCGTTTAAACTTTCCAACGAATGACTTGTACCAATTCTGACTCGTAAAATCCTCATTTGGGACCATCGTAAGCAACCTGGCGGCCCCCCTATCCGTTTCGCAGGTGATTTCCGGTCCGGTATCGCCGTCCGTTGATTTTCTGCATCACGATGCCTGTTGATGGTTGTTGGTCAGTTGGCAGTGGTCGTCGCGCGTCGCTTGTTCGGCCGCCAATGAAATCCTTGTTATGATTACCGTGGCCCTGGCCACGAATCAGACGCGGCGACATTAGTCCCGGTATGCAGGCCACCGGTTTGAAGTTCGCGCATCCGGCTGCATGCCGGCCCGGTAATCTATGCTCGCCGGTAGGTAATGAAGGTGTTTTGTCGGAGGAAAATGACTCTCGGCCGGCTTTTACGAGTCATTAAAGCGACCGACGATCGTAGCTGGGTCAGTAGTGTGGCATCGTCGAGCAAGACCCTTTTCCCGGGTTCTTTACGACGTCCATCAGCAAGGATATTAGACAACGGACGGAAGAATATCGGACGCATCGATCCATTGCCGGACCGCGTTGTTCCCGCTCGAGGAACTTCGCGGTTTCTCGTTCTCTCCCTCGATCGTCTTTTGGTTTCTCACGAAAATAAAAGAACGAGAAACCGTACTTTCTACTCAGAATTCCCCTCCCTCACCGGCATGTTTACGCGAGGCTCATTAAGTCGTATCTGGTTCAGGTATCAATGGATGTATACTACTTTCACTCGTTTTCGTAAATATCGGCCGTTATGAAAGCTGCTTTGTACGCCGTTTTACTTTATCTTCTTTTTCCGCGATGCGCACGCCTGCGTGTACTTCTCTACTCTTCGGTAACGTGTTCGAGAGTAGATGGACACTGCTGCGTTGAGATTGTATTAGATGCGACATAGGGTGGCTTGTGATACTGTTTTCTTTGGGACTGGACGCCGGGTCGGCGTACGCCATCTCTTTATTACAAAAGAACAACGGGGGGAGGGGGCAGTAACAAAATAGCACACGGGTTCGAGTAATTAAATAAATACTAAGTCGTGTTAGCCGCAGGAAATAAATAACAAGGCTCGTGTAATAATGCTATACATGGAACGAGTATCTCGACGAGGCACTGGTTCGTTGTTTGGGAATGGATAGGTAGGTGAGAGACAGGGTTGGAACAGAGACAGTACAGAAGGGAACAGTCTAGAAGTAAAACGGTCTAGAATAAATAGTCTATAATCAAGACAGTCGAAAGGAAGGCAATCGATAGGAACAAATAAATAAACATTCGAGAAAAGAAGAGGAAGGAGGAAGGAGGAAGATGAAGAACGAAGATGGGCGAAAGTGGAGGAGGTCGAAATCGTGTCTAGCCGCTTCATGCTTGCGGTTGTGGTTGATGGGCGCGGTAGGCCAAATCGTGGGAGTCCTGGGGCAGGCTTCTGCCCCATCCATGGCCACTGCCACCGGAGTAACCACCGCCATAGTCAGCGCCACCACCGCCACCGCCACTGTAACCACCACCACCACCGTGTCCCTCGTCGTGGCTGACTACGTGACTGCTGCTGTGATGAGGATGCGAGACGACTTCGTATGTCACGTGCTTCCCGCTCGAACTCAGCAACTTCTTCAACCCGATGATTGCAGAGATGACAAGGGCGATTTTGCCGACCAACAGCGCTTTACCAGCGATAGCAGCAATTGCGCCAAGGGCCAAGGGCAGTAGGGCTGCAGCCTTCAGCGCCATGGCCGCCATCAGCGGTCCCAGGATCTTCTGGGCTTTCTCTGCAAGTTTTTAGTGTAATTAGACTGGTGGCCTTTCGGTATTCGAGTTAATTTTGAACTATTGGAAAGGTGGCTATAATAGGTCGATAGGGGCGTCGCTGTGTTGTTCGAGAACCGTTGTCCGAGTATCGATTGCTCGGAAGCGACAGACTGACGGTCTCGAGCATGGTGTTCATGGCTAATTTGCCGCTCAGCCGGGCACAGGGTCGTCGTACCGTAGCCGCGATTTCTCACCGATTACGATCGCCACGGTACACCGTGGACATCTTCACGAAACAACTGGCGTTCTTCCCACGGGGAAGACATTCTCACCAGAGGATTCATCGTCAAAAATCTCTAGACTCGACCTTTCTCCGAGGAAATCTCGAAAAGTGGAATAGCCGAGGGTCAATGGCCGACGTACCCTGTGTTCGCGGGATGGAAAGTATGTTAAAAACCTGTACACGCGCTTGCAGCTAGGTAGGAACAAAAGAGAAACGAGATAATTTTCCTGTACCATTTACATGTTTATAAACGAGTTCCGAGAATTCAGAGAAATGAAGAGTACATCGTGGAAATCTTCGCGAAGGAACCATGCAATTTTCCATAGGTGAGAAATCTTCACAGGATTCTAGCATCGAAGATCTCGCGACCCGACCTTTCTCAGAGGATATCTCGTTAAGTGGAATAGGTGAAGGTCAACGGCGACGTACCCCGCGTGCACGGGATGGAAAGTATGTCAAAAATCTCGCGCGGCGGGAGATCTTGAGAGGCTTCTATCTGTCTCTGTTCCTCGCTCGTAATCGCTCTCCGCGTTGCCCGAGGTGTTTCAAGGGGAAGCGGAACCAGTTCCTCAGTGGGTCAACGTCTCTCAGCTTCCCCAGAATCATCGTCATCGGCGTCGTTGAATAGAGCCCACCGAGCGCGATGCCGCGTGAATTCCGGTTATCGGATATACGAGCGTTAATTACGGCCGCGCAATTACCCGATCGCTTTAATAAAGCGACTTAATTTACCGTGCGAGACTGTTCCTCGTTTCGTTCGCGGAAGAATCAGCGCTCGAGTCTCAGCGCTGTAGGTCATGAGAACTGGGAAGACCTCGGTGTATGATTCGCCTAATGAATAGGAACCGTTCCCGTCCTTCTTCCCGCGATATACTCGATTTGATTAATTCTCCAGCGCACAGGTCCAGAGTACAAATTTATTATCCTATTGTTGTACGTTGCATGATATTGTTTCCAGTAAAACAAGAATTCATTGCGGGTTTTCTAGATCTAATTCAAAGGAAATTAAAACAGTACAAATTCGATTTCGTGAATCTCACGGGCCCAATCTGTGCACTGTTCAATTATTTAGAGTACCAAAAATGGTTTCAATGGACGCGGTACTTCTTGGACTATAAGATGATACTGATTTTTTGATTTCGTTGTTCATACTCACTCTTTTTGCCACGGCTTTCGACGGCGTTGTCGGTGAAGTCTTCGAAGCTGCGGCCAGCCGATTCAATGGCCCCGAGGATGTCGGTTCCCTTGAGGTCAACCTTGACCGTGTGCGTTTTCAGGAACCTTCCGAGTCTGTCGAAGAGTAGCGTCTCGAGGTCGCTGGACTCTATAGACCTGCAAAATTACAGTTCAAACTTCGTCAAACATTCAAAATTATCCACCGAATCTTCGTCAAACTCGTTCAAACTTTAACTATATCGCGAAACAAACAATCTAACAACGAAGAATGATGTATCTTCCGAATGCTCGGAAAGAGACACTTGGAATACGCTTGTACTCGTAATGTCTCTTCACTGTACTCCTGTGTTGCAAGTCTGAAGCAGTAAAGAGTAAAAGACGGTACAAACTAGGACGTAAATAACATCTGTTCGCACCACTCTTACTTCCAAGAAGAGTTCCTGAAGTACAAGGGTGAACAGTTATTATATTTACGAGCGTGTTCCAGGTGTCTTCCTTCAACAAACAGACCATAGCGATATCTAACTCTTCGCTCAACAATACTAAAGCTCTACTAAACACGTGCAATATTTTATCAAACGAAATGCAATTACCCCGTTCCCGACATTGAAATTGGAAACAAAATATACCGCTAGAAACGGTTGACATTTTGGGTGTCTTCCAGGAAAGTATGATCGAAAGGCAAACTCTAACTGCAGTGGATGCAAATAAGACGCGGAGCAAGGGGTCAATGCGATGCAGATCGATTCGAGTCACAAGCAACGGACCTCGGCGCGCCTTCCTCGGCGTTTGACGTCTTGACGACGGTGATGCCCTCGGCCAGCGTGATATCCTCTTTGTCAGCGAACATCTTGTCCACGTAGGAGAATACTTTGTACTTGATGCAGTTGATGGACTCCTTCTTGAGGCAGTCGCTGTAGATGGTGGCCATCAGGTCCTTATCCGGTCCGGGATTGTCGAGGATGGAGAGCGCCGCGGTGAACACCGGTAGTAGCCACAGAACGGTCACAGTGTACTTATTCATGTTTGTTGTTCGCAGGAGGTAGATCGGATCAGCAGTCTACTGAATCACCACTGAGAAGCCGTAAACGAAGTGTGAGGGACGCTGGTTGCGTCTTCGATATTATCCTGTGCGGTCTACGGGGACTAGACCAGCTGGCTGGTTGTCCGCTGTGTTACGGGTGCCTTCGTGAACGTGGACGCCGGGATGCGTCGATCGAACCTCGTGTGTTACATCCAAAAGAGGTTGCATTGCTTTTATACCGAAGTATCGCACGAAGGGGAGACCCGACAGAGCCACGGGCCACCGAGAGTTCGCGTTCGCTTGGTGCGCGCGCGTGCTCTCTCTTTCTCCGTTACTCTTCGGTGTTTGATCCCTTCCCACCAACGAAGCCTCTTTGCACGGTCCCCGAAGCCCCCACTCCTTGATCCTGCAAAACTGGAGTTGCACGGGGGCCCACTACTCTTCGACGTGATCCTCCTCTCCCTTTCGGCCAGCCCTCTCCTCCGCATCCTGTAAACGGAGGCCCCCACGATTTCGGCGGGCCCGGAAAGCCTCTAGGAAAATAGGAGAGGGACGCACTTGCATTTTCTTCGCCTTCTTCATTCGTCCTCCTCTTCCTCGATGAGACTCCCCATTTCCCTCTTTCCATGGCAGACCTACTTTAAGCCACCATTAAGGTCCCATGGTAGAAGGGAGCCCCCCTCTGACCGCTCGAATGGGATTCAATGAGGGAAATCTACTTGCGCAGCTTGTGGGGAACGCTAGCAGACGGCTCCCTTGTGATTTCTCGCACGACTTCGCCTGACCCCCTGTAGCCTCCACTAGTTTATGGTCGGTGCAAAAATAATTCCATTCTGGAATTTTTAAACTCTGCACGAGGTGCGATTTAAAAGAAACTGGACCTGCATCCTAATCTGAATTCATACAATGAGATTGCACGAATTTGCTTTCTCTCCATTTTCACTCGGACAGGAAACATGATAATAAACAGTTACGGCAGAAGACAGAAGATGGTCAGTGAACAAAGACAGCCGCGGATCGCGACCGACGCCGATGACTTTTCTCTCCGTTCGATCGGCCGGTCGGTTTCTCCGGAAGGAAAGAAGGGCTTGTCCAACCTGTTCCCAGGCTTCGTTTTGCTTTGGCGATACGATTTTCATTTTTAAATACTCTCTACGCTCGGAGTTACTTAACGCGCAAACCGGAGATGCTTCTTTACCATGCGTTCAAGTCACCGGAGCGAGAAAATATAATGCAATCGTTCGCTTTGTTTGACCGCTCAGCTGGTTTAGAAATGGAACAGTTTTGTTTAATTGCTTGTTAGAGTTTACTGGCTCGTTTGCGAAACGGCCTGGTTCGATGTTTATGCAAATTGTTGGCTACATGGTCTTGGATTTTACACATTTTCTTACGTTCCAGAGAAAGGCAGAAAAAAAGTTCCAATGTTTTCCTGTTTTAAATTGCATCTATTCAGTTTTGTGATAACTGCATAAAATCCACAGTCTAATCGGCATTCGTGCCGGTTGAAGAAACAATGCGTATGATTTTAGCTGCTGTCAGGTTCGAGGACGTCCCTTCGGCCTCTCCAGCAAACGTGGATCAATTAGCTACCTTTCACCTACGATTTCATGTAAGCAGAGCCGGTGCCGGGCGAATTAAATAAATTAGTTGATTCAGGACAGCTAAGAAAGGCAACATTGTGTCGCCGTGACGAGATCGTTGACCATTAATTGTCACAGGTGGTTCCACCGAGGAAAAATTCGCCGGTAGATGATGGACGCGAGATATTATCTCGGGAACGGGGTCGCTCACCCATTTACAACTGGGTCGAGCGCCGGGCGTTCAATTTCGGCTTCCCTATCTCTCTCGCCACCTGTCTTCATCTCCGCTCGGTCCATTCCCTTTTTTTCATGCCGGTGTCCTCGTCTCGCTCTTTCTCTCTCTCCCCCTCTCTCTCTCCCCCTCTCTATCCCCTCCTTTCTCTCTCTTTCTCTCTCCCTCTTCAGGATCATGAGAGAAGGCTCCCCGTCCCGCCTTGTTTCGGGGATCAAGATCGCCGGTCCGCAAGAGAACGAACGTCGCCCCGGGCGAAATCATCCACCTGACGCTACGACATACCTGCACACACGTTCGCAGACAGCTAGGAACAAAAGGGAAACGAGAAACGCTAAATGCTTCAGACTCATTCAGAAAACTTCACAGAGGAGCGATCTAATTTTTCTGTAACGTTTACATTTTTATTATGAACGAGCTCCGAGATGAGCAGAACTTCTCGCAGTATTCTTATTTTTATAGTGAACTGGGAACTGATCTGTGATAGACCATTGTCGCAGAACGTCGAGAGATTAGTGTAAAATGCAGTTTAATTGTCCTGGGCTATTTACATTTTTGTTAACGAGATCCGTGAAGTACGAGTAAAGAACGAATTCATTTCTCGTAGTCTTCTTACTTTTCTGGTGAACTGTAAACTGATTTATGGCAGTCCCATTGTTCCGGACTGTCAAGAGATTAGGACAAAGTACAATTTAATCTCCTGTGCCATTTCTATTTGTATAAACGAGCTCCAAGACGTAGAAGTAAAGAATGCAGACTATAGAGAGTTTTACGGTTACGTACCATTGTGATACATTCTATAAATTATTGATATCGCCTGTAATAAAATGTGTAAGGTCCACGACACAGTCGCATGAAATTTATAGTCAAGAAACTGGAGTGAACTAGAAACTGACTTCCTGTAACAGCACCATTTTCATAGGCGAATGTCAAGCAACTAGTGTGAAGTAGAAGCTGACATCCTGTGGCAATCCTGTATTTATCGAGTGTCATGCAACTGAAACGAGTAGAATTTAACTTTCTGTTGTACTCTGATACTTCCAATTAATTTTAACCCGGATGCACCGTTCGGATTCGGAGAAATTCATTTAATCCCATCGATTTATTTATGGGTCCAGTTTTATGCAGACATTATTAGAGAACTGAAAAATTGACAATACGAGTCTATAAGAAGGCAATCGAGGCTAGAGCAGCCGTTCGAATCACAGCAGAAGAGTTCACAGAAGAGAGGAGCAGACGCGGCAGCACACTTTCGGCCGATCAAGAAAGTCGCCGAAAGTCGAAATGCTCATCGAAAGTACGGTGCACGTGTGGTACGCCGGAACCACCGTCAGATTATCATCGATACAAACCTGTTACAGAGAAGCTGGTCACAAAGAACATAGAGGAGCCTTTTCTTCATCTTCAATTAATTCTTGTGTTCCAACGACTCGCGATCAAGAACCGAGATAGATGACGTTGATGATGCTCCGAACCGACCGGGAGAACGTGCCAGATGAAAACGTAGTCGCTGCGATGCGATACGATGCGATGAGAAAGAGTAACGGTCGTTGGGGCGATTGTTTCGAAACGCGCCCGCCGTGAAGCTCAAGGCGTAGCCGCAACGACCGAGAGACACGGCGTGCGTGATCAAGGGACAATGACGCCGCGTGAGAGACATGCAAGAACCTCTGCACCTTGACATTCTGAATAGACGGGAATCTTCTCGACTCTTTTAGGATGAATCTGATTAAACCGTTACGTTTTTCTCTTACCCTTTCTTTTCCCTGTCTTTCGAGGCTCATTAATCGAGGTGTCTCGTGCAGCTGTGACACACAAATTTTAGAGAAGCTACATGTGCACGAGTAATTGATATTTGTAACTCATAAAATTCTCAAACATCGCTGTTCGTAAGATCTTCCTGTGGTTCCCATGCAATTTTTTTCTGCAAGATTAGTAGACCGTGGATCTAATGACTGACGAATTTGGAGACGCGATGTTGTTAAAAAAAAAATACATCATAAAAATGCTTTAACCTTCCACCGAAGAAACCATTTCATAAAAATCTCACGACAAATGTGTCGTGTCGGACGATCACAGTGCATTTAAGGAATCTCTAAAATGGAGGCTCCATGTACACGTTGATCGAACGTGGAAGCAAACGGCGCTGCGCGGCGCGGCGTCGGACGCGACGAATCGTCGATCAGCCCGGAAAAGGTCGGATCACGATGGCAGGAATCCGTGTCGCGCTTTTACCAGATTTTACGCAGCGTGTACAAGTCGATTGAAATCGCGTGTATCGGGCACGGAAGGAACGACGCGATAGAAGCAGCCGACCCTCGGCCGGTGTCCACGCTGACATTAACAACTATCGAGCGGCTGGTATGCGGCTAATAAGGCACTAGGCAACCGAACGAGCGAGCAAGGAGAATCCAGTAACCCAGTGACGCATGAGAAACTGCCTGCTGGTAACTAATCGGTGACGTGAGAACCGTACCGAGATTTAGATACGAGCAAACCAGCGCTCGTCGTTCGTCCGTTCGTTCGGAGGAGGCCCCCGGGACACTCGTTCGGTTTACGACTCTCTAATAACGACAGACAGAGGAGCGAAACACCGTCAGAGTACCGAACCAACAACACCGAAGTAGACGCTCTCTCGCGTTATACGAGCACGGTGAAATCCCGCTTTTGTGAATCCAAAGAAACCATCTATTCAGCCGCCTGCCAGATCCATGGTGACGGGCGCAGCGCCAATTTTCATTGCACCTCTTTTTCTTACCTCGGGACCACCGCACCCGGGGGCCTTGCACTCTCGCGGTTTATGCGCCACGCTATGCTCCGGCATTTTTAATGGACGTGCCCGATTTTTCTGCCCGCGTTTCGCACGACATTCGAACGTCTCCGACGATTTACGCGCGCCTCGCGATTTTATAATTACCGCGAACTTTCTTGGCTTCCATGGTTTCCGTTCTATAATTTTATTCTATTTTAACTCTGGCACGACTTCCTAGGACTGCCAATCAGTCTACAAAATTTCAATGTTATACAGACGAATAAATATGGATTTTTATTGTCATAACAGGTATTTAAGATATCGTGATTTTAGTTTGGTTCAATGGTGCTCCCGATTTTTCTTTTCCAATCACGGAGGATGAATTAACGAGCCGTCCCCATTCGCGTGGCTCGCGGAAAGAAATATTCAGGTTGCGAAATTTATGTCGATGTCCCCGGCAAGTGGAGGATGCTCTTCAGGTTTTGTCGAGATAAAAGAGCCGGGTCTTCGTCGGCAGAACACCGCCTCGCGATTAATGCACCGTGTCCCTGGCAGCATGGCTTCACCACTAACGAAAGTCTCCTCTTCCTTTCAAAATAATTCCCTGGCCTTTTTTCCCCCTGGATCCCTCGCGATCCTGTCGCCCGACGAACGTTAACGAGCCGTGACACTCGCGCGCCTCCACTTCAGATTCGTTTCACCTTCGTTCTATCCGTTTACGATCGTCCGCGTCTCGTAACGATTGTTAACGAACCTCTCTACATCATAATCGGACCTCCAATGTGGACAAATATTGGCAGAACGTTGACAGAGTCCGAAAGAAGTCCTCGCTCGTGGAAAGTAACGATCGTCTCGTTACACCGTGAACGCTTTTACAACTGCAACCCTTTTCTGCGTTCATAGCGAATAAACATCGTGATTCATAATCGTAGTGTTGCGTGTATAATTTGATTTGTAAGACCACACGCGAAACTGTTTTAATTGTGGATAATCGCAGCGAGTTCGACTGCGTAAAGAATCTGCGTGCAGCTCCTAGTGGCCTATTCACTATAGCGAATAATTGTTCAACGGGAGGAGAGTCAATTATATTCATTAAATGAACACCGAAAGCGATTGCGAATCTGCGACTAACCGTTCACGAATAAACAACACTTTTATCCAAATGTTCAACTCCGCGAATTGTTTCATTCTGAATGAACTTTCGTAACGGATGGCGAGGAATTTTATGGTGTAACACAGAGCAAAAGTTCTACAGGCAAAAGTAGCGCAGGAGCTTGCATAAAAATAACCGAAAGCCGCGTTCCGGTCGAACAAACTTTAGCTATTTGATTCCGGTGTTTCTCGGGGAGTTTTACGACATATAAATAAAAGATACGTCGACTGTAATCGTTCCAGGGCCTATTTTCGTCGGTCTGAAGTTTGTGACAAATTTATGCGTCGACCAATATACATCTCGCGCCGCTAACTGGGTCACCGACTATCAACAGCTCAATCAGCGTTAGCTCATTAATCGCCGCGGGGCGTCAGAGATTAACAGACGTCGGCCGATTCATCGTCGATTCGTTCCTGTTTCGCTAATCATTGCGCGTCGAGTTGGCCCAGAAACAGCGATGCAAAAATCATTTTTATCGGCGGCAGCGGTGCGGCGCTCGCTGGACGAAAGAAACCGGCAATTTTGCGTCAACCTCCTTTCCAGCCGCTCGTTTTCCTTCTATCTGGGACTAAAGGACATCGTTCGCGGAAGATTTAGTAGAATATCCGTCACCGCGACCCGATTCGGAATGACGAACGCGAGCCTCGGCCTCTCGACCTTCGCCGCGCCGTGAAGACGCACGATTCGCAAGAACGATGCGCAAACGCGGACCGGATGTGCACCTTGCCGGTGCACTTTCCCCTCGGCCGGAGTACAGTTCCCGTCCGACACGCTTCGTCCGGCCATTTTCCATCTCGTCGCTTCGGATCCGACCCCGTCTAGGCCGGTTTCGAGGCCGCGGCCACTTGAAATTTCGCCGGTGAAACAGCGAAAAAAGAAACCGTTTCGGAGGTTCCTGGAACGATGGAAAGTCGCCGGCCCGTGCGTGATTTCTCTTTTCGCCAGGATTTTCGGCCGGGCCTCCTCCTTGAACCTCCTCGCGAATCTTGCTCCGCCGAAAATGCAAAAATTCCAACGGCGGAACGAGTCTGAAATTAATTCAAGCCCGGAGAAGTCGTGTGCTATCGCTATAGGACGATATCGCAAGATAGGAAGTGCGGTAAAAAGAGTTCAAGCGGAGGTCAAATCGAATTCTTGTAATTTTTACTTTTTCTAACAATTTAGTATTCTATCCTGCTTCTGCATCGTTGATCATTCCACTCGCAAACTGAGAGATTTGTTCTCTCACCATCATTCCGAATTGCTGTAAGTGCAATGAAATGACAATAAATCTATAGGCACCAATGGACGATGAAGCGATTGTGGTAACAGCGGCTTCATCGATCGTTGAGCTTACTATGATTCCAGAGAATCAAATGCCCGTGTTAAACGAGCGCGACTACGGAGACTTGAACGGCCGATTAGGCGAGCACGCTGGAGACTTCAACGCGCGGTTAGGCGAACTCGGCCGGAGACTTCGCTCGCCGTCGCAATAATTGAACTGTGAATGAATGAATGCGATTGTATATTTTTTTTTTATAAAAAATGTATTTGACTGATGTCGTCGGTATTACAAAATATTGAGAGCTGTTCCAAAGGAGTTCGTTTTAAACCGTACTGGACTAGATGGTCTTCAGCTGCGATGATACGGGGGTGGATGGGGATTTGCGGGGGTTTGTATTGTACCATAATGCGCGCGTCGTAGCCGCGACAACGATTCTTTCTTAAACTCGAACGGAAGCGTTGCGACTAGCCTCTATGTTTTGATTGTGACTCCGTGTGTCCATTCTATATTAATCGTGTCGACGCACACCTTGACGATTAACGATACGTTAATTATTTACATCAGGCCGCGGTCTGGCCCGCTTACTATTCAAACGTGATAAATAAACAATAAATATATCTTCTCCAGCGGGACGTTCTCGGGAGGGTTCGGGCGGGTTTCGAAACGATTCGCATCGTCATCTGGGAGGCGTTTTTCGGGTCCTCCGACGATTCGTGAATCAATCTCGAGGGAAGGAAGGCGGGGAATGAGGGAAGAAGGGAGAAGGGGAGACAATAGGGACAAGAGAAAGAGGCCGAAGGTGGGGTGGGGGAAGACAGGTTACATTAAACTCCTAAGAAATTAATGATGGTAGCCGGAGTAGGCTTGGTTCTGCGCGTATCCGTGACCATCGTCCCAGGAACCGCCCGAGGACCATCCTCCGGAAGATACAGGGGCAGACCATCCACCGGATGTTCCTGAACCACTGCTCCAACCGTGGTAAGGTGTGATATCATGGCCGCCCTTCGACCAGAGAGACTTCAAGCCAACGAACGCAGAGATCGCCAGCGAAACCAGGGAGACAAAGATGGCCTTCTTCGCGATGAAACCAGTTACGAAGTAAGCCAGGGTGGCCAGAGCTCCGATTTTCGCTTTCGCCGCCAGCAGCAGGGGCAGCAGCTGTCTCAGCTGCTTCTTCTTGCCTCGGCCTGAAAACGTTCCGTGTTTACTTGCGCCCGAAAGTGCTGTATTCTATCCTAATTGCGTCTACTGTACGTATAGAATTTTCTAGATCCACATATGAAATGTCTACATCGAATCGCAATCGTAAAATCGCGGGCGTAAGACATTTTATTGCTTCGTGTTTGAAATTTCTGCTACTGAATAATGTACTAAAACACTCACTGGTAGATAGACGGTTAATATCGCAAAAATTAAAAATTGTAGATCTAGACAGATATAATTTAGTTTTACAAAAATTAAATCCAAAAATCTCTAGAGAATCGACTCACCTTCAACCACCAAGTCAACAGCCTCGCGGATCTCTTCGGGTGCAGAGTCACTGATGGCACGAGCGGACGTACCAATCTTCTCTATGATCGGAGTGAAATTGATCTACCGAGAAACAACGAATAAATAATACTGTAACAAAAGTGTCGAAAGAACGAATCTGAAGTGCCACAGGAATCTTCGCTTACCCTAAGACTGCGTCCAGTGAGGAACTCGGTAGCCTCGTCGCTAACATAATTCACAAGAGCGTCCTGTCTATCGGAAACACTGTTGGCGGTATCGATCTCCTGATCGTAGACAAGTTCCTTTCCGGTCCTGGAGCTCCTGGCCTGGTCGTTGGCGCTCTTCACCAAGGTAACACCACTGAAGATCTCCATGTTGTCGGTATCGAAGAACTCCTTCGCCTTTCTGTAGAGGCTCTTCTGCACGCAGGAGATGCTGTCATTCTCGAGACAGTTCTCGATGGTCTGTCCCTCGGCCGCGAGAACGACGACCACGGACAGGAGCACAAACGCGAAGAGTTTCATGATGATTTCACCAAGTGTAAAAAGTCGAAGACGTGTTTAAACGAGTCGAAACTGCGCGAGCGGAGCGAGAACTTGGGATGAGGAAGGCTGCCCTTTTCCGAAACCCGTCCCGTCGGTAGTGAAATTTCGTGTGGACCATCGTACAATCTCTTTAGCTTATATTTGGCGGGCCCCTCCTCTACCGTCGCCTGCCTCGCCGCCCCACCTCGCCTCTTTTTTCTTCCTATTTGCCTTGCATGAGTGTCGTCACCGATGTTCGTCGTCCCCGGGGTCCCCTTTGGTCCCGGCTAAACGGCCTAACCGACGAAAGTATTCGCCCAATGGAACCGGCGCGCGGCGCGACGGATAGGTGTTTCACCGTGCACACCGCCCATCGGGCCCCCGCGACCTGCGACCTGCCCACCGACAGGTAAATACCGGACCAGGGGAACCGGCCTCGGGCGAGAAATCTCTTCCGTTGTTCCCTTTTATCTGTCATGTCGCCTAGGAAGTTTCCACGATCCTAGCTCGATTCTCTCTTTCACGAAGGACCACGAATATTCACCCATTTACTGTTATTTTTCACAGATAACGTGAATCTAGCCGAAGACCACTCGAATAGATGACCTAGAAGGTGCTCGAAGCCGTTTAACGACGTTTAAATGCGGTTCCGGTGAACCACCGGTGACCCTAGCCTGACATACTAGGCTGTTCGGTGAGGTGGGACCTCGCGAGCATGAGAAAGAGCTGATCTAAAACCTATCGAGCGACCTACAAATTATTTACTGCCAAGGGAATCGTGTGATTGTTCCACATAGCAAGCTTCACTTTTTTTTAACACTAATACTACGACTGGTGTACATTCCTTTATAACAATAACTGGACTAGATTTATTCAGACTTGAAAACAAATTTTTTCACGGAAGTATCGGTTTCAAGCATTTTTGGGGAAAATGGGTCTTCAGTGGAATTCTTCGCTGCATTCTTCTATGAAAATCAATTAATTGTGGGTCCCAAGGCAGCTTGCAGACGACCTAGATAGAAAGTTACACCAGCTCATAATTGATTTAGGTTCATTGTAAAATATTAAATTAGATTTAGAGGAGCATCGCAATTTTCTATAAATGTCTATGAGCAAAGCAGCCGAGTTTCCAAGTATTTTGGATCGCTGCGCCATCCCCAACGTCCAAAAATAAAAGTTAGTAGGATAGCTATTTCATCGGAGACATCTTAATAACGCGGCGGCTGGAAGTCTGATTCATTCTCCGCGTTTTCTCTCTTCGGAACGGTCAATTATCGACGGGCCATCAATTAACGACGCCACGAGGAGAGCGGCAAACCGTGTACGTACGAGTTAGTAGCGCTAAACGCCGCAGATAACGACTGAAAGACTAACAAGTAGGGAACAGCCGGGTTGAAGAGAGGAGGACACGCTGTTCCAGTGTCCATCGGAGACATCTTAATAACGCGGCGGCTGGAAGTCTGATTCATTCTCCGCGTTTTCTCTCTTCGGAACGGTCAATTATCGACGGGCCATCAATTAACGACGCCACGAGGAGAGCGGCAAACCGTGTACGTACGAGTTAGTAGCGCTAAACGCCGCAGATAACGACTGAAAGACTAACAAGTAGGGAACAGCCGGGTTGAAGAGAGGAGGACACGCTGTTCCAGTGTCCCGGAGGACAGTATCCTGTAAGTGTTCGACGTCAGAGAAGCCGTGTTTCGGTCGCAATTTCCACAGGAAGCCTCGCAGAAATCGGCGGTTGGACTCTCACCAACACGGAACACGGGATCGCCATGAATGAAAGAAAACTGGTATAGATCAGGTTCAAACATCCCGGATCCGACCTTCATCGAGCGGACACCACTTTCTACTCTGACCCCACGGGCTCTGACGCTCTCACGGGCGTGCCGATAACGTCTCTTGTCGTTTTCGTTTCGTTTCGCTCGTTGCGGTTACAAAGTCGCCTTCGGAATTTCGGGTTGCGAAACAGAAGAACGTAGTGGGTGATACACGGTACTTTTCGTGTGGACGGTGATAGAAATTCTGGGCGAGTACCGTGTCTGACTAGCTACCGATCCCGTCACGCTCGTCGATAATCAGGAAGCGTACCACCGAACAGATTTATCGTGCGAACGAGCAGATTTTACGATCCGCAGGAGCCTAGAATAAACAAACCACGATTGTTTTCCATTTTATTCGTCCTGGAATCTACAGCTCTCTCGCTCGGAGAAACTTCTACGTATTAGGCACCGTAAGACGTTTTATTGTTGAACTCTATCCTGGAACGGTTCCATTACCGAGGCATTCTTTTAGGATTTTTAAACTTTGCCTATATTTTATCATTGTCTTTTCTTCCATTTTTAGAATTTAAAACACTGCTTTACGTTTTTCCTTTCAATGACCACAATCGATGGAAGGAATCACTGACGTTCTAGAATCATCGCGAGAGTACTATGCTACACACAGTTATGGGAAGAAGGCCTCGAGTGCTCGATCCAGCTTCCTCGTTTTTCGTCGCGATTCAATGGAACAGAGGCTCGCGATCGAGCAACAAAAACGCGATCTCGATAAGAGATCCTCCCGGTGAAAGTTTACATAATCCGTTCAGCGATAAGTATCTGTCTGCGCGAGCACCTAATTTCGCGGTATCGGTCGGCCAGTGCTCGGTGATCATCGTGTTTCTTCATCCTCTTATTTTCCCCGTGATCTAAGCGATGCTCGCCGTTGGTGTTTCTGGGCGTGTCCTGCGTTCCTCGTTGTCGATCCGGCGTAAAGGAGAAACTTTGGTTTTACTTTTTAAGAGCCGGGGAGTGAAGGATCGAGCCGAAAGGATACCGAACTCGCCTGGCCGAGATCGCCGAGAAAGGATGAATGAGTACTGACGTAAGATCACGCGAATTTCCATTTCATCGACGTCCCTTCGCGTCCCGTTCCCTCCTTGTTCTTCTCGGCCGAATTAATCGCGCGGATAGCGAGAGAGAAAGAGGAAGAGTACATCCGGCTTATTAGCGTGATTGCGCGGTTTTTATTGTCCGCCGACGCCGCAGACTTTTCCACAACGCGGCGGCACGGCGCGATTATGTCAACTCGGTTAACCGAGCCGAGTTACGTCGATCCTTTGTCTCCCAGCCCCGGGGTGAATCGAGGTCGTTTTCTTCGCCATTGTCGCGGCCACGGAAGTGTGAAACGACCGACGAACGATACTTTAATGTCTGACGCCGCAGAACATCCGGAAACGTGCGAGCATCCGTGCACATCCGGTTGGATACTGAATTTACTCCGCGGAAGATTCGAACTAAAGTATTTCAGATGATACGGACAGATTCGGATTGTTTATTTTAAAATTGCTGGAATTGTACAGGTGAATGATACATTGAAAATAATTGCACAATTGTTAAAGCATATATTATGATAAAAATCGTACGAACTCTAAATAATGAAGACAAGAATTCTTATTTACGAATTTGGCCCGAGCTGAACGGTGTCAGTAAACCAAGTTCCTGTTTGCCTTTCAAAGAACAGGCACTTTCAATTTTAGCGCTAATTCCTGGCTGTCTTGCGAATGTCACGCGATAGAAAATTGTAGCATCTCACGAGAGCATGCAGCGACCTGTATATTCATATGCGCGCGTACAGTGAAATGCGAAATTCAGGAAAATATGGTGTCGCGAGGATCATGAATGACTGGCGTGGCCTAGAAACTTTTACCTTTTATTCAGAAATCGGCTGGCGACGCTTAGCCTCCTCATTGCCATTCATAATGCCCGCAAATTACTCGTCAAACGGCCTAGCAATTACCTTAGAAATGAAATCGCTGATCCCGAAGAGGAGACCCTTATTAAATCAGAGTTGATCTGTGTCAAGGACACTAGTCAACGTCGTCTGAATCCAATCTGAAAGAAAGTAGAAAAGAAAAAGGAATAGAGAGGATGTATTTCAATCGTAAATTCGAGGTTTAGCTTAATTGTAGATATAATTTGTTAATTTAGTAATCCGAAGAGAAACGGTTTCGAGTGTTTAACGGTTTCGAAGTTCCATGGAAGATGAACGGTCCGGGCATTTTTGGAGGCTGGGGCAATGCCGATTATAGACGGCATTAACATTTTTTTCAGCTCTGCTTAGCATAACGCGAGTTTCACTTGGGAAGTAGAGAAACGCCCGATGATAGTCGGTTATGACAATATCATTTTTTAACGACGAAACATGTGATATAATTTCATACAATTTTCATGTCGCTGGATCTGTTCAGATTTAATAAATCGCCAAAAATCTACTGACGATTATTTAATAATTTTTTCATGTAAATGTGAATTCGTTCAATTTCACTTTTCCCTGTTCATAAAATGTCCTGGACCAAATGAAATTTCTGGGAATGATTACACTGCCGAAGTCTGCCAGGTACAGTAGATTCAAGTACAACCAGTTGAGATACTGTGGGACTGGATTGCTAGAGATCCACTCGCGAATATGTCCGAGGCCTCTAACAATCGTTGGCCGGCCAAAAGTTCGCCGTGAAATCACGAGCAGTAATGTGAAAGTACGAGCGCGAAGTCGGTCAATAATGTGTAGCGATCGTTCCGCGTGCGACACGCGGAATTTTCCGCCTACTCGCGGTGAAAATCCCTCGGATCGTTATCATCGGAGAAAATAGTGCTCGCGTGGCATCGCGATCAGGTTAATCGATCGATCCCGCGTGGGTGGGTTTTCGAATGAGTCAGAGTGACGATGGCGACGCGATTTGTCACACTTTTTATCTTCCCATGGTGCTCGCGAAGAATTTCTAGCAGCTTTTAATGTTCAGAAGTTATAAATCCAAATACCAGTTGAAAATCATTTCTCCCATATCATTTCCATTCCTGATTCAGTGTTTCGCTTTTAAAGATTTTTTAATGAAAATAATCATATCCAAAAATTAATGTTACAGTTTACAAAAAGCTCCGTCTAGCATCGTCTTCAAGGTTACAGAATAATACAGTAGATAAGGAACGCTATACACAGCCGCTAATCTATCCGGCAGCAAGTTGATCGAGCATCGGGTGGTTGTAAACAAATTGCCACGATCGAAATCTCCATACCAACGGATCGAGGATCGAACTGGGTCACGGAAGATCGAACTGGTCCCAAGGTTGCGTCAGAAATCCTCGCTCCACCCTATTCTTACCTTGAAATCTCTCTCGATCCACCTGTAGACCACAATTCAAAACGAACAAGTATATTCAATTTTCCAACCCAGTTCCAACGACCAAATCCCGATTCCTTATAACATTATCGCTACCAAACCGATCCTCGTTCCTAGAATTAGAGAGCTGGCTCCCAGATGCTCTCCTCTAACGCTCGTAAACTTGCGACAAGAATTTCTTCTGCGGAGACGAGAACGAGCGCGCGGGGCCCGAAAAATCGGCCAGGCGATTTGAATTTTAAATTTCCGTCTGTCGATCGGTAATGAGCGCGGAATGTAACGGGCTTTGGTCGAGATGGGATCGTCTTCGCGGATGCTGTGCCAGAAAACGCGAAATTAACCCTAGAAATCCTGAGCCGTTACTGCGAAACACCAAGAAATCAGCTCGTCGAACCTATCGGATGACAAATATAAAATTCTTTATTGCCGATTGAACCTCCAAGATTGTTGCTAAACTGTCGAGACTCGTATGATATCAAAGGGGAAAGAGTCACGATGTGTATTTGACATTGTGATGACCTTGGAAGGTCCTGAGAATCTTATATATGCGCTCCATTCATTTTTTTTTAAATAATATCTCCTTTACCTCTCGGTTGTCTCTGGTGTATCGATTCAAAACGAACATATTCTCAGGTGTCGGAGCGGGAGGTGCTCGGGTGGCCCCGGCGCCGCCTGGAATTTCAAAAAGTAGAAACTTTTTTCGGTTCCCCGACGGAATCGGGAAGAGGAGTCGAACGCGGCCCGGTTCTTCTTTCGCCGCTCGTTTCACGGACCCATTCACGAAAACGTTCTAACTTTCGTTTTCCCTTGGCGATGCAGGTGACGTCAGGCGACCGCGCTCGAGTTTACGGCGCTATAAAAATTTAATCGTCCTGTCGCCCGTTGTTCCGTCGCGGGGACGAAAATGAAAGTAGAGCGGTTTGACGGCGAATTTTTTTTCGTTCGTCAAGTCGATTTTGGAATTGTTAGGGTGAGCGATAAGGTGGAGACACAATGGGTAACCTTGTAGTACCAGTGCTGAGAATGGTACCGAGGTTTTGAACAATCCTTTCGATTCTCGTTCAATCTAATGATTTTTCTTTAGTCTATGTGTTTATAACATTATCGTAGCAGCACTTTAATTAAAAGATGACAGCGAACTCTCAGGGTATAGAGGATTAAAGAAAACAAAGCAAAGTGCCACAAACAGCCACGCCATCTGCAAGAACCAGCAGAAACCCACTACGACCCAGCACCTCTAAACATTCGCCAACATTTTTTTCTCAGATCAGACAATTAATGTCACAGTTTATAAACCATTACATTAGCATCGTCTTTAAGCCTACAGGCAACCGGAATTGATCAAATACAACGTATGCTGCGTAATGGATAAGGTCAACCATAAATGGCCGCTAATCTATCCGACGTGACCCTGATCGACTTCTTAGAAATAATTTCACACAAGAACGTAGGATAGTATCTCGTCATCTTTAGCTTTACACGTTAACTGAACAAATTATGTTTCATTTACAACGTCATTAAAAATAGACATCGAAGCACAGCAAAGATCATCTTCGAAAAAAGGAAAGCTTCTCTGAAGGAACCTGGGTTCAATTTTCCAGTAAATCTGAAGCTCGAAGATCAAGAACGTGACTAGCTATTATAACTAAATCGAGGAAAATCGAAGAAACTTGAGGAAAATCGAGGAAAATCGGTGCATTTTACGGCAGCAGGACGCTTCGGGGTGACGAAGCGCGTGCGCAGCGGCCTCGGCGAGGTCTGAGCCGATTCGAAGCAGGACCATCCCGTTTTATGATATTCCGAACATAAAAAAGGCATCGTTTGGAATGTGTGCCAGTGGGTCTTGGGCCCCCGTCGTTGCTTTTCCTCCTTCTCCGGGCCCGGGAGAACGGGAGGGTCGCGGTGAACGGGCCTAGTTCTGTTCGGATAGTGGGGGTGGACGAGAAGGAGGCGGAGGAAGAGGTGCATAGAAAGAGGGAATCCTCTGGAACACCTCTCTATACTCGAACTCCTCGTCCCGACGCTTTCTTCCTTGAGAAAGAGAGCCCTCGAATTTTCTTCCGAGCCAAACCGATTTCCTCCGAGCGAGCAATTTTCCAGGACAGGGAACGCACCCTCGTCGCACGATCGTCACGCGGAATCTTCACGCGTTACGATAACGCCGGCTCGGGCAATTGAATTTTGATTCCCGGTGAGCAATTAGTCGGACTCATCGCCGCGGAATATGAGCGAGCTAATTGGCAGATGGCATTTCGCGCACTGCCTGCACGAGCGTCGTTTCACTTTGCACGATTTGTTGCACAACGTGTGCTACTTGGTTCGCGGACATCCGGATCGTAGGAGCGCACACGAATCGAGTGCTTCTTCTTTCTTGATCGATTCGGAGATATAAGAGTTCGATGTATAATAACATACTACGCCGGCACACTTTCCTCCGATTTTTCGTCTACCTTTCATCCGGTTTATCGCGGCCTACCGGCGCAATAATAAATGACGACGAGGCGAGTGCTTTGGTCAATGGTTACGTATAACTTTATTCGCTGCACGCAATAAATAAATAAATAAATAGGTACAAAAATAGAGGGGGAGAGAGAGCATGATCGTATACCGTTTTAGTCGATAAATAATAATTTCCGTGTGTATGTACTTTGGTTTTCGCCGGGCCGAGCTGCTGCGGTTCGAGGTTATCACACGATTTTCTGTTGTGCGTCTGTATGTTTATGTATCATTGTGAATGTCTGTCGTTGTCTTTGGGTCTGTGTGCCTGTGTTCACGTCACTTTCTACCTAACGTCCAGTCCGTCAACACCCGTGTCTCAATGTCATTGTCACTGTCGGTACGTAATGTCCTCTCGCCTGCTCCCGGCGATCCCCGAGCGCGTTACTCGACGAGGATTTACGACGGAGCCGTTTTCATCGGGTTTATCAGGACACTCGTGAGTCGCCGAACAGGTGCGCGTATCCTCTGTACGGGAGCTCGAGATCATCCTCTCCCAGGGAACGTTTCTTGCGGTAATGGTGGTGCCCGACGTCCTGCGCGTACACCACGTGGTGCCCGCCGCCACTGTCATGGCCGCTCGTCAACTTCTTCACGGCCACGATCATGGAGAGCATCAAAGCCATCGCCGACACCATCAGAGCCTTCATGGCGAGGAGACCCAACGCGCCGAAGCCCATCGCTGCCATCATCTTTCCTAGAATTTTGAAATTCGGTGTCGTTAGGGGATGATATTTGATGCTTCGATTGTACTCGATAAGTCACCGGACTTTAGACTGTGGATCATTAAATTCTAGATTCTTAGATTATAAACTGAACGCTCCAAATCATTAGACTTCAGACCGTAGGCTTCAGATATCTAGATTACAATACTCTACATTCCAGATCACTAGATTCTAGGCACTAGACTCTAGATCTCTAGGTTTCAGACTCTAGACTCTCGATCGTTAAGTTCCATATCTATAGATTCTAGACACGTTCTAGAATCTACGTTCTGGACACCAGATGTGTAGACTCTGGACTGAACTTAACGAAGCGACATCCCATCTCAACGTAATCCTGATCAACTACAAAAAATAAATCTTCTCTCCTGAAGGTAAAGCATCTGAGGTTACTAAACCGGTTCCACGACCAGCCATGCATCTGAAAGATTTAACGTTAATCCGACGATTAAACATTTTACGTAACCTTACCCATCATCAATGCCAGGATCATGTACCCGCCACCGCCGCCCTTCTTTCCACCGCCGCCGCCGCCTCCTCCGAATCCACCTCCGCCTCCAGCTCGTCCTTTGCCTGGAACAAACCACACCGGTTACAACCCCTGTCGATTCACCCTAGCAATCCCATAAAACCTCAAAACAACCTTGATCAGAGGGCAAGCTCTCCTGTATAGCGCTTTCAATATTCTGCGGCAGGAAGCTGGGCAATTTAATTCGAAGCTCTCTCCCTTCCAGAAACTGTATCAGAGATCCCATGCCTCCGAATCCCTTCATCAATCTTCCCTTTCTAGTAGGTCCAGCTCCAGGAACTTCGACGAGACTGACACCATCGAAGATCTCGATATTGGGCTCCTTGCTGGACTTCTCTAGCAGCTGTTGAACGACCTTCCTGACGATCCTGACTCCGTAACAGGACACAGACAGGTTCTTCGAGTCGTTGGTTGAACATCCTGTGGTAATTCCGCTCCAGGCATCCTTGGTCTCATTGGTATCCGTGCAACGACCTTGCGAGATAATCGCGCAGACGAAGAGGACGCATAGGGTCAACCTACGCTGATCCCCTAACCCCGGTAACCTCCCCAACCAATCCATTGCGTTAATAGTAAATGTCGATTGTCTTCGAACGATCCGTTTATCCGGAGATGATTGATCTGTCCTTGCACCAGAGTTTAATGACGATCCGACGATGATCACGATGCTCACGATGCTCACGTGTATACTGATCCTGCGGAACCTACGGCGGAGGTCCGAGTGCTGCATCTACGCCTGCTTCAAATCTTATTTATATAGTTGTAGCTGCCGGTCTCGGTGATTGTACTACGAAAAAAGCAACGAGAGCATCGGGATAGGCTTTACATTCTCTGTTCTTACCGTGTGCATTAGCCTGCAATTTTTCGTTCGGTCGGGCGATCCTCTCGTGGATTCCTTTAATTCTTGTTTCCGAGGCGTTTCAGAGCGTTACGCCGCGGTTGGCTGCGAGAGGCGGCTAGCCTTCTCTCGAAACCATGAGGCCGCCAGACGGATCGACGTTCTAAACCCCAAACCGTCCTGTCTCCCTTCATCCGATCATAGTTTTCCCCGATCCACGTGTCCCTCTCTCTCTTTCTCTCTTCCTTGGCTAGCCCGGCTTATTCTAGATCACTGGCCAGGCTGCTCGTGAAAGAGCAAGCTTCAGTTCCGCCCGGACCCGACCCACACACAGACAAGTTTGCAGGAAAAATGCGGATGAAATTGTTTTAGTGGATCAAGCGATTCAAAATCGTCCGAGAAATCGGCTTGATCGTGAGGTAAATGAGATGGGAGCACGTGGAATTCAGTACACCAGGATTTATTGGGGAAATATGGATGCAGTAGTTGTAGTGGATTAATCAATTCGAAATAGCTTGAGAAAATGGAATTTAGAACAACCGGACTGATAGGAAAGTAAAGATGAAATTGTTTTAGTGGATCACTCTCTGCAGTGCAAATATTTATGAAATATACTTTTGTCGGATATGTTAAACGATATTTATATTTCACAACGCCAAACATGTTACTTAGAAAGTCCTAGAATACTATCTGAAACATCAATTTTCAAGAAATAGGAGAGATAGCGTTATCTGAAACCGGATACTAACTCTTGATTTCTACAGCCTCGGCTTTTACTCGATGAACCTGATCAAATTGAGCAAAGTACGTACAATAATACCTCGTGCCTCATGATTCAACTAAAAACCACATACACGTGACAAGAAAATAAGATATCAACCCGAAACCGGCAAATTTTATATACGGAGTGGCCCGAAACCTCTAAAGTTACTAAAAAATTTCAAATTTTAATTCTTTCTTAAAATAATAAATTTGTTTAAACAAAGCGATTATTCCATTTATAAATAGTCTGGTGTATTCGCGGACCGCGCTGTACATTCCCTTAATATACCTAAATGGAAAAAGGTTGTCACCGTCAAACAAAGCCGAAAATAACAATTTCAAATTTCGTCCACATTCCCGCAGACGCTCGTCCTTCCTTTCCCTCTTTCCGCGATTTAGTGGAGCGGAAGAGAGCGTGGCCGATTTCGCATCACGCCTGCGCCTCGATCGACGCGTAATTAACAGGTTCACCTGGCCAGTGTACGTCTGTTCCGTCTTGGAAATTAGTCTGCGAAGTTCGTGCCTGAACCATATCTGTAACGAAAACGAAGCAACGGAGCAAAAACAATTCATATGTTCGCTGGACATCGCGATTTTGTGGAAAAGCAATGGCGAGTGGCCACCCTTCGTCCTTTCTCTCCGAGGACTCCGAGTAGTCGAGGAGAAGATCGCGGCAGGCGTGGTAGGGACGATCGGATCGATTCGGCTCGATCGACGCGACAAGATCGAGGGAGCTGAAAACTAGTTCATCTCGCCGCATACCTTTCTCTTTTGTTCCACTTCCCTTCGCGTACTCGCCGATACGATACGGTATACATATACGTAACACCGGCTGGTAGGTATAACTAGGCCCGATTCGAAACCGTTCGCTCGTTCCTCGGGACGACGCCACGCCACACGGACGATCTCGTGTATCCTTGAAACCAGATCGTCCCACAAGTGCCCTTCAACTTCATTAGAACTTCCTCTTCATGAGCGGCTGGAAGTGGCTGGCGTCGTCCTCGAGGCAGTCCTTTCGATCCTCGAACACCGAGATCGAAAGCGCAGAAATTAGAGTCACTCTCCTAAACACACATATCCAGCTGACACTCGAAATGAGATCCGCAAACAGTTTCTCTAACTCGAATTTTCTAGTCTATGAACAGAAAGATTTCTCTGTAATTAGTTTAGCGACCTCTATCTCGCGAGCATTGTTTCCGGCAAATTAATTAAACCCGAAGTACCTTCACGCACGGAAACGCGTATACTGTAATAATTGGTTTTCCGTATGGGTTTGTAGGAGGCTCTTCAAATAATGCCAATAGAACTAAAGCTGGAAATCGGTTTACGTGTTCTTTGAATCGGTAGGAGAGTTGATACTCCTGGATTCGATCAGTGAATCAGAGCCTCTAATTAGTCCACGGTTTCTCTGCGCACTTCCGCGACCGCAAGGGGAACGTTAGAATCTACCTGGAAGGTGTTTTCTCCTTTCTCGATACGCAGAATGTGTGTCGGCCGCTCGATCGTTCTCTCGCATGCACACATACATTTATACCGAGAGACACCGTTAGCGGCCATCGAGCATCCTCGTGTCAATAATAAGAAGATCCGATCAATATCCGATACTTTCTCCTCTCGCGACGAATTTCTCCGAATACGGCAGAAACGTGGCCGTGAAAAGAAATCGGGTCAGCCAGTCTATCTTGCTTAAACTTCATCTCTTTATCACTCCATCTCCGTTACCTCTCATCAATTATTCCGGGAGAAACAATCATCAACCCCTTCTGATTCTATCTCGACCTGGCCTCGATATTCACTCTGATACTAATAATTAATTTTAGGTGCGAGGAATTATTTTGGATCAGAAAGATAGTTTACAGAGTAGAAATTGTTGTAGTGAGCTGTTTCTTATAACCGTTTGTTTGACCAGGTATTGGTTGATTGACTAGGACGTACTGTCTTTGAACAGGTTTGGTGGAATTGTATATTGTTTTACTTGTAGTGATTGTTGGAACTGTTTC
>CM052201.1:9447966-9617063 GCA_028455805.1 Lasioglossum figueresi | reverse complement strand
GAATTGTATATTGTTTTACTTGTAGTGGTTGTTGGAACTGTTTCTTGCACCAGGTATTGGTTGATTGACTAGGACGCACTGCCTTTGAACAGGTTTGGTGCAATTGTATATTGTTTTGCTTGTAGTGATTGTTGGAACTGTTTCTTGGACCGGGTATTGGATGATCGAATAGGACTTTGCAGCGAAGAGGCGTAACACGTGTCGATTTTCACCGATTTACGAGGATCGCGAGTCCCGGAAACGGGGTCAACGATGACGGCGGGCCCCTCTTCACACCCGAAACCGAAAGTTGATCTCCCGGAGGGACACCTTTTCTTTCTCTCCCGGCCGTCCCTTATCGCCCCGTCATCTCCTTTCTGATTCCTCCCAATCGAGCAGGAGAAAGCTGCCGGGTCGAAATGAGGCCGACTTATTTGAATGAAAGATGCCTCGTGCATCGTGTGGTCCCCGGTAGTTTTCCCTTCGTTCCGATCATCTTTGACGCCTCCGAAAGTTGCCCCGGACACACTGTTTGTTCCCCGCCGTCACCGATATCCAGGTCAACGAAATAAAATTTTTCGGCCGCCGTCGCATTCCAATAAAAATTCTAGTGTCGCCCATCCTCCCACCGATTTAACAGTTACAAAGAAACATTATAAAATCATTCCACTTCGACTCCAGCTATTTATTCAACAATTACACAGGAAACTTGTAGAATTCTTCAACTTCGACTGCAGTAACAGTTGCAATGAAAAATTTTAGAATTGTAGCTATTAATTTTAACAGTTCCACTCATTGCAATTGTCTCCAACATTTTTAGGTACTCTTCTGGATCTTTAAAGGACCACTGGTTTGTATCTCACAAATCGTCAATTTTTTAACCACTGTAGCTCCATGTAGAATTCTCTCATTTTTCTTCTCCGAATTCAAAATTTTTCAAAGTATAATTTCCAAGCATAAAAAAATTGTACACCAATTTCTGAGAGATCGTTGTAAAGAGAGAATTTCCCTTTAAGAGATAACACTGAAATGGACGCGGAAAAAAATGTTCAAACTCCATGAAGTCGTTGAAAGAAGAAACGCCACTTTATTTTATAACCAGCAAGAGACCTTGCAAAAATTGAATTCCGGAGAATTCGGGGAATCGGAAATTGAATTCAGGGTTTTAGAAAAATTTTGCTTCGCGAGGAAGTTCCAGAAATTGCCAGTGGCGAACCGAATAATTCTGCATGCAGGTGAATCGCATTCCTAGAGTAACTCGACGCTATCGTCACACCATACGTACAAGTCCCGCTAAGTTCCGCAAACCGGAGCAGGCCCGATGAATACGAGCCGTTCGACATATTTCTGTCGTCGTGCGAATCGATCGCGGAATCCAGCTCGCAATAATTCAATCGATCCCGGGCGATAAAGCCGACGTCGCCACGTCGATCTTCCTTTTAATTTTCCAGAGTGGTCGGACTTCATTAAGCTTATTCGAACTCTGCGAGAGGTTGTTGGGCAATTAACTGCGCTCTGCCGGTAAATTGGTCGTAATGAAAAGCACACACGGATCCGTTTCACTGGCTTCCGGCTGGCAAACAGACCAAATCGGAGGATGCCGGGCTACATACCACTATAATTAATCGGACTGTATTACATACTCGCCCGTGGATTATTTCTCGATCGGTAACACGCTTACGACGTCGCATGAACGAGTTCTTTGAGTGTTCAGCGACCCGATTTTGCTTAGGACTCAATTTGCGAATCGTTTTATTCGTGGTTTCCGGTGAGGAGACATCTTTTAATGAGAAACGTCGCGACAAGTTCTATCTCGGCCTTCGTTTTCTGTTCTGTTGTAATTACGCCGCGAGACGGCTGTAATTAGCCCGGGAGGCGGGATTGTCGTGCACGTGGCTCGCGTTGCTATTTACAGACGTAATCACGGTATCGCAACTTTGTGGAAATTATGGTTGCGTGTCGGATTACCGCCGGAATTATCTAAACGCGATGGCGGCCTCTCGCGGTGAACGACTGCTCCTCTCTGCTTTCTCCGGTTCTTCCTGGTGGTAACTCGGTCTTTTTTATTAGTCGAGACGGACGATTGTGTGTTATTATAACAAACACTGTGTTTATCCGCAAATTTAATTTATATAATTTATACATTAAATCTTGGATTCGAGGACAATAAGGTGACGTTTCTGTGAGTGTTTGTATAACCGTAGTTTATATGATTTATAAAACTGTGTTGCATGGCGCTGTTAAAGTTGCGGACTTTGTTTAATGTAATTAATATTTTTATATGATGTGTGATATATTGAAGTTACTGTTGAGGTGACTGTATAACTGGCTTACTACAATTAGGATTGGTAAATGTGAGCTTTGGGTCACCGAGAAATTTTGTACATCCAGTTGCATGTAATTAATATTTTTCTGTGATGCCTAGTGTTGAGGTTGTTGTTGCATAGAGTGATTAGGTTAATGAACTTGTTTTCCCTGATTTCAGAGAACAAAGAAACGCAACCGATCTCAAAGGATCGACCGCAGACGTTAACACGCAGGAATGCACACGTTACAAAAAAAAACAATAAATATTTATTTATACAAAGGAAAACAACATGAGTACATTATGGTACAATCCGCATCACGCGGTGGTCGGAATAAGTTAAGTTAATAAATAATATCGATCAAGTATAGTTACAAGGCTCACACGCGTTCGTAGGTCGTCTTCTGTGTCAATGGGAGCGTCTCGTTCGTCTGTCAGTCGTCGATCAACGTGATCTTCACAAATTAGTCGAGACTACGGAATTTTACACGGGCGAGATATAATTTTCGCCAGCTATCGATTAAGTGACAATATCAGTCTTCATTATTCAGTTAAATAAAAATAATTTGTCGTAGGAGACTCTCGAGTCCAAAATCGACTTTTTCAATCTCGAATTAAAAAAGAAAATTCTAAGCACCCTTCAATGTTTTCAGAAAGCTTCAGAAGTAATGTTCTAATTTTTTAAGCGTCTACACACAAAGTTTTCTAAATTTATCATACGTTCAGAAGTTAAAACAAGTGCTGAATTCTCAAGCATCACAGTACAATTGAATAGTACGCTAGTTCAGTTTCAATTTCTAAATCGGAGCACTTCGTAAGAATCAATCGAGACAACAAATTCCGTAAATTTACGAATTGAGTATCGATTAAAAATTTATATAAAACATCAAGCTCTCAAACATTCATAATGTTTTCTCCAAACAAATTCTTATTTAGAGTAGAGAATCGATTGCGTCCGTCACAGCGTTCCGTCTATCGTCAATGAAAGTGAGTGATCAGTTCGAGCCTAAGATCTCCTACTCGGAGCAAGAAGATTAGTAGAAAGAGAGGAAGCCCAAAGCGGGCGGAAGAATTAAATATTAAAAGAAAGGGCAAGAAGGTGCTGGCAAGCGTCGTTCGTGTAGCAGAGTCGACGGGGTCCAGAAATCGCGTTTAAGTGTCACGAAGTAGGTCCCAGGGGTCGCACAGCTACGTTCACTTAGCATGAGCCGAGTAGGCCAAGTCGTGGGCGTCAGTCTGTCCTGAGCTGGGTCCTTGTCCATGGAAGCTCCTCGCCCATCCGCTGCTATAACTATCTCCGTGACCATGATCGTTGCTGAAAGTATGGCTGGAGCTGTGATGAGGATGCGCGACGACCTCGTAGGTAACATGCTTCTGGTGAGAGAACAGCTTCTTGAGACCAATGATTCCAGCAAGGAGAAGAGCGATCTTGGACAACAACAACGCCTTGCCAACCAGCAAAGCTAGAGCCTTGAAGGCCAAACCTCCGATGAGACCAATCTTCAGCACCGCAGCGGCAATTAGGGGTCCAAGATTGTTGTTCTTCTTGCCACGACCTGGAAGAAGGTGTAGGATCAGTCGGCTGTCGCTTTCGTCGAGGAAGGTAAAACGGTGACTTTCTATGGCAGTAAACTCTGGCGAGCCGTGACCGAATTGCTGGATACAAGAACTACTCCAAGAACGCCGAGGTTGTAATTGTTTTCGAGTGAGAGTGGGAGGATTCGCCTTCGTTCGATTCCTCGGTTAGGTGAGCGAGCGTTGAGCTCCACGGGTCGTTTGATGTATGGCTTTAGGGTCTAAGAGGTTGATCTGTGGGTTAGATGATTGCTAGGCGATCTTTGAGCTGTTTAGATCGATATAGGGGTCTCAAGAGCTAAGTAGAGATTGCCATCCTGCAGCACGTCTTTGTTTGGATCTAAAGTTAGCTGATTGCTAAGTGATCTTTGACCTACCTAGCGAACTAGATTGCTTGATGTATGGGATTAGCAGCCTGGAGTGCAGACTAGTGGGTTAGCTGATTCCTAAGTGATCTTTGATCGATCTGTATCGATTTAAGGAATCTAGAATGATAATTAACAATTACCGTCTTGCACAACAACGTTGTCGGCCCGCTCAATGGACAGACTAAGGTTCAAAGATCCGCTTTCGTCCTCGGAGGCAGAAACCACGACATCGTCCTCCGGCAAGATCCTCCATTTAATACTTCTGGACCTGATGAACGCGTACACCTTGCTCGCGACAAGGTCGAGGACCTCGGACTCGTCGTCTTTGCTCCTGCCCGCCTCGAAGTTAACCACTTCCTCGGACACCTGGCTGGTTTTTCTGATCTCGATGTCGTCCGTCAGCTCGATCGACGCCTTCTTCAGAAACTTGTTCATGCTCGTCACCAGCTTCAACATCACGCAGCTGCTCAGATGGTTTTGAGAGCAGTTCGAGTTCAATTTACGGAGAAGCTCCTCCTCGTACTTGGCGCGTTCTGTTATTGTTGACGATTGCTCGAGTGTGTTCATCTTGTCGAGCTTCTCGAGCGGGTTCGCCAGGCACATCGCCACGAAAGAGAGCGACAGCAATGCTAGTATCGCCTTCATCGTGGTCTGCTGTGAAAAAAATGTCCCATAAGCTATTGCCTTCGAGTCGTATCGTTATAATTTTAATTTCTTTATTGAGTAATTATCAGGATAATATTTTGTGAATTAAACGTAACTTAAATTTTGAATTTATATTGACCTCCAAATAGAATGGGGAAACGCGTACAATGTGTATGTAATATCTTTAAATTCGAGATATCGAATTTTACATGAATTTATAATCAGGAGTAGAAATATAAGTGCGTTGAAGTTCGGTGTAGACGGATTGGTGACAGGTGATAGAAGATTAGTTGCACGTTGCACTTTGCATTGATAGCCTACTATTAGACCACTCCGTCTTTAGTATGTACGTTAAACCGCATGATTTACTGCTCCTCCACGCGTTGAAATCACCGGAGCGGCACACGGCTCATGCTATTTCCACGCAACCGGTCACATTAAATTTCAACTTTTTACTGAAACACTTCACATTCCAGAGAAATCACTATTCGACAATCTTATATGGGTCATCTGAAGTGCTGTAAACCTATGCTTTTTATTTTGCGACAAGTTTCTCTCAACATCGGCGGTCTTCTACTCTGCTGAAAACGTCGTACACGAGACGTTATACTAAATAATAATCTGGTTCGCGACTGGTTCACGATCCCAGGAACTCTTCAATATGAACTTTCAATAACTATGAAAGAATACCAAGTCAATAATACGTCGAGATTATATTATCTGTACAAGACGAACCTCTAGGGTCGTTAACCAGCGAATCGTTTTTCAAAATCTGTTAAACTGTCGGCATTGAATAAACATTTCCACTGCCACGATCTAAAATAAAACGGAACCTAACATCGTAAATCCTAGTTAGCCTAATCTACCATGAAAACGTCGAATTAAGATACCACAGATCATCGATCACACACGTCGATTAAACAAACCTGTCTATCAAGATAACATCTTACATCCAACAACCATTAATTACGACAGAAAGAAACCTCTCGACAAACTGTTCCACTAGATCTACAATAAACAGAGGACCATCTATCAAGACAACAATTTACATTCAGCAACGATTAATTGTAACAGACTTACAAAACCGGAATAAACAATATTAAAAATCCCAAAAGCAAACTTCCCAAGAAAATGGTCAACTATTAGATTGTTAGTCCTGCTAGACCTAGGACACCTATGAAATCCCGAAGATAGCAGACACCCTAAGAGAACAAGCGAAAGGTCGAAGGCAAGACTGACCTGGGTTCGGATCCTCGTGATCGTAAACCGGAAGCTGGGTCGAGGGCACGCTGCTGGCGCCTCTTCTCTCTGCCTTCCTGCGCGATCTGTTCTGGGTCCTCTTCCGGGTGTTGGATCGCGTCACCCGATGCGTGGATCGAGCGTGTCGAGTATTCTGAACCCGTGGTCTCGCCCCGGCCACTTTATATAGGTAAGATCTCCGGGTTAAACAGAGGCGGGTTCGGGCTCGGTCTCGGCAAACGCGAAAACGTTTCCACCGTTCGGATGCAGGCAAGCCGAGCAAGGTGGCAAGGTGGAAGAAGAAGCTTGGGGAGGCGGGTGGTGCCCACTTTTGCCTTTGATACGAGCTGGCTGGCTGGCTGACTGGTCGCTCGGTATCCGGTGGTGGGATCTCTCTGTGATCGACTGCCTCCTTCTACTCCTGGCTTCGGACGGGGAACCGACCCGATCCAGGAGGCGAGGGCCTCCCCTCGTCGCAAGAAAACTGGTTCCTTCGAGAGAGACACCTTCGGGGGCTCCGCGAGACTTTTGCACGCACACCAAGAGATCCTCCGACAAGAGGACATAGTCCTCCCGTGGTTGTGCTCGTGCTCATGGTCGTCGTCTTCGTCTTCGTCGCAGGGACCCACGACCCACCGCGAGAACCGTGTCACGGATGTGGAGCACGCACGCCAATGCAATGGCCGAATGCCTATACCTGGCCGTTTTGGTTGCGCCGAACGCCCCGGCAACCTGCAATCTACCTTCCGCCGTGAAATTGTTCTGCTCTTGTTAGGGAAACCGACTAAACGGACCACACCGACGCGACGGGAAATTTCCCGGATCATTCTCTCACGCGAATGTTGCTACGCCTTTCCACAGACAATGTCGATGTTTGGTTTTATGCGATTCGTTTATCAGGCTTCTTCCGGTGAAGCTCCAGCTATCTTGTTCGCTGGGAGAATTAAAATTAGTTGGTTTTTAATGTTTGTATTCTGTGATAAGAGTTTTTGGAAGCTGTAGAACAGGCTCTACAGAAGTGTCCTTAGGCTACTCGATATAACACGGCCTCTCTTGACTGTAAGAGTTGGTAATAAAGTCAGCAAGCTTCTATTTTACCTATTAAATTGTTTCTGAGTTTATGGCAGCTTTGCGATCGTTGTATAATTTATTGTATAGTTTCGCATTTATCGGTGTTCGGAAACTGAAGAACAGCGTAGGTCGAACAGCGTGGGTCACGATACCTCGAGTATATGTATATTCTGCGTGTATTATATATAGGAGAATCGAATCGAGGCGAAAAACATTGTAAGCAACGAGCCCGGCGTTATATTACGCTCGTAAAGAAAGTAAATATCGCGGTACCGCGTGCCGTAACAAGGAACAATTACGCCAGGGAAGAAACAACGTGTTCTGGACGGTCACGTATGACGAAGTGTGCCAAGTTCGAGCGTGTTTGCGAGTCCCTGCGAGTCTGCTCAATTAAACCGAACCGCTTCGGACGATTAACAGGCCGCTATGCGGAAGGAGTTTCACTCGATTATTAACCGGGCTGTGGCCTCTGCGCTGTGGAAACGAAAACGATCCTGCCGCCGGAGAACTGATGCAAATTTTCAGGGCCATTCTACTTGACCGCTACCTTCGCTTGCTTCACCATCTGGCCCACGAACTATGTTGAACGTTAAAAAAACATATACAAACATTTTTGGACAGCTCCTTTTGCATTTCTTCGTATACATGAGTTTTTTTTAATTCGAGATCCGATCCACGGGTTGCACGGAACTTGCATCTCTTTTCTCGAAGTTTAAGGCCCCGTTGTAAATTATTGTAGCCAATGTAAAGGCTGATTTTCAGATTATCCTGATATCATAGGCTCTGACGAGCCCAGAAAACATATTATTAAAAAATCTGCTGTTTGTCAATTATCGATCCTTGAAAATCAAGGTCCACGCTGAACGAAGCTTGACTCTCGTCTCGCGAAGTTCAAGGCCCCATTTCAACATTCGCGTCGCCAGAAACGTGGCCGAGACATAAAAAGATGAATGATCTATGGAACCATTGTGAGCCGACTTCGCGGTCCACGGAGCAATTTGGAAAAAAGGTAGTTGCGGTGTCCCTGTTTTAATCAATAAAACACTTTCCACCGCAACGCGGTTGGCACACGCGTTCGGGGACCCGATAAAACGAAACGGACTACCCGAACGGAACCCATTCGTTCCGTATTCCCGATACACTTTCGTGGTCACGCGACACATCGATCGGGAATAGAAGAAGAAAAGGAATCACGCTAGAAAGCGACGCGCGTACGGCGTCGTTGTAGCAGGCCTTGTATTTGCGTTCCGGTTGATAGATGAGCATCTGTGTAAGAAGAGTCGTCGTTCTTGAAATTCTTGACACGATCGCGAGGCTATTAGACTTCTGGGTCTGTCGTAGAGATCTACTCGACTCAGAAAAACGACGACACATCCGCTTTTCATTCTTCTGTGAAGCCCGCGCCGGCTTTCGCGAGATGGTTGCAGAAAAATCAATGAATTCTGTGCTCAACCTAATTTTTATTCTGATGCACGTCTTCCTGAAACGATTACTATTAATATATTCGAGTGAACATAGAATATTGGAGGATTCTTTCTAAACTAAAAGTAATAAAAATCTAAACACAAAAGAGGCTTGGATTTTATTTCTACGCGACGGCCATTGAAAAAGGGAGCGTACCAACACTAAATTCCCACTGCTCGTCATATACAATTCGCCACAGTATAATTCATGGGAATAGAATGTAAAGCAAACCCCTCGGGGCGGAAGCTTCAGGCGCGAGTAAATCGTCCGCATCCTCTATTTGCGATTCTACGTTCGAAGTCGGAACCCAGAAGAGCGAATCCTGATTATGGGAATTAGAGTTTTAAATTGAAAATCGGACAGACGTTCCAATTTCCATGGTACGCGAACGAGTGTAGTGCGAGCCGGCTAAACCTGTACGAAACACGCGCGAACAGGAGGGCAATCAGCGAGCGGCAATGAAAAAACGAGAAAAAGTATGCCGGCGCTGATTCGTATATGGTAACCGATTATTCGCCGTGGCCGGCACGATCTCACGGTCCCGCGGATATGTTTTGGTACTCTCCGCGAACCGTTACGTCGAATTCCAATCGGCCGGTTCGTCAGGGTCACGATCTCGGGACTTGTTTTGAACGGCCAGACAGCGTGGGTGACCGGTTTCCGGTGAAATCGGAAGATCTGGATTTGGACCGACGCGACGCGACTACGCTGCGATCGTAGATTCCTCGCCGGCAACCATAGTTTCCGTGAACTATGATCGCTGGACCATCGGTCCATAAACTGTACATTGATTCTTAGTTTATTTTGTGCCCGATGTACGAATAGTTTTATGGGCCACTGTGTCTCCATTCCAGTGCACGAACGCATCGATAAATCACAGTTGGGCCATGATTAACAGCAGCACAAGCTAAAACGAACTTAGAAACGAATAATTCCATCAAGATAACAGTCGTCGGATCTAACCCGGACCAACATTAATTAATTAGCGCACGATTAAAGACTGCAGCAGGTCAAGAGATCAAAACTCCACGTCCAAGGATTTATGACATCTTCTTCCAAGAAGTTAGTGTTGCTTTGCCGAAGCGAATTCCGCGGGTTAACAGCCGACGAAATAAAAGCAGACACACCTTCTTGCGGGATAGCGTTCGTCCAACGCGATTATCCTATTTCCATCGAAGCAGAAACCGGTCAGGAACCGTTCGGCTATCGATCAAATCAAAATTAAACGATCGAATCGGTGCGGTTGGATCCGAATGGTCACGTGCGAGCACCGATTTGCATTGCTCGATCGCGTTGACGTCTACCTGTTTCGTTAACTTTCTCCCGGTAACCTTGTTCCCTCATTTTTTTCCTTGACACGTTACCGTTCGTATCGGCGATTTTTTCGCGGCTCGATCGATCGCGGAATATTAGCTACTCGATCACCGTCCTATCTGCCGGGAATCTATAATGAATCGAGGCGTCACAGGGGAAAATCACAGGTGTCGCGCGGAGCTTGCAACCTGGATCTCTGATTGGTTGTCGATCATCGAATCGACGAAGTCATTCGATCGGCGAAGTCATTCTTCAAGCAGTAATGCCAATTTTAAATATTGGGTGTAAAAATTCATTTTTCGTGAATTTGTTGATTACCTAGGAACAACTACAATAATCTCCATTCACTTTGATCAAAGAATCTTCAATTTGGAGGACAAAAGATTTTGATTCGAATAAGGTTTCAGAGCCACGAATTAATTTGTAAAACTAATAAATATTGACGCGAACGAGGGCTAAAAGTGAAACTACGCGATCCGTTGACTGAAAGTTTGACCGCGCCGAAGAGGATCTCGTACGATCCTGTGAAAGGTTGATGAATCGAGAGGCTGATAAAGATCGTAGGCAGCTAAGGAGCCAAACAGGTTTGTCCCGTTCGCAGAATCCTGCAAAATTCACGGCTGTTATCGGACAGTCGGATGAAAAACGATGGAAACCGAGAGAAATGCTGTTCAAGACTATGCGGTCTCAAAGAATCATCTCTTGAATCGCTTCCGAATGGAACCGGCGGAGAAACCGCATTTTTCGACCATGGAACCCGTCTATTTTGTTTACTCAGCTGCGAGAAAAACTGTTCGTTAATGGATTTCCACAGTTTTCACTCTTCTGAACGGATGTGTTCTTAATACCTCGACAAAATAATGTCGGTTTCTCTTTATGCAGTATCTTCGGTAGATCGGGCATGCCGTACATTTTTCCTTGGTTTCTTGCGTTCTAGATTTTTCCAATATATTAAAGTAAAAGCGAACAATTCGCTTGACTGTGCACAATTACGCTCAGCCGTATCACTTAGGTCTGCATATTTATGCGGTACTTTGCAATTTGACATTGAACGTGCTTTCATTGTATCAAATGTTATGTGCTCTGTAATATTTTCAGATGGTACTGCTTAGAAGTGGAATTTTCCTGAATCGATGTAATGAGCGCAGCCGCTTATTTACTGTGGCGATTTCTGCAGTATAGTTGGGAGCCGGGTGTGCTTCTTGTGTGTGCAATTTCTGTTTCGAAGGCTCGCTATTTTTTCCGCGAACGATCTCAGTGACGAGCGAACCTCGTGCAATTTTCGGATTCCTGGCCGTCGCGTCGGAATGCCGGCCGCCATAACGGAAGCGCGCGATTTCATTGTGGGATCCGTCGTTGAACTGGTTCGTAAAATCGCCAGTTTTTGCGATCGGCGACGCAACGTGCCGCCGCGGCTTTCCGTGTTTTCCGTGTATCGCCTCGGGACGGCAGACCGCTTCCGGTCTCCTGCGATCGAATGAGGCCACTTGGTCAACAGGTCCGTTTCATCCGATTCTCTGGATCGCGAGTGAGAATCGCATCGAACCGGTTGCCTCGTCCAGCAGCCTTCCTCTTCTTTCATCAGCATCTCACGGTAAGAGACAGAGAGAGAAAGAGAGCGAGAGACCGAGAACGAGATTTTCACGCGCGGTTTGATCGCATCGAATCTCTTGTCTGGCTGCTGTCGCATTAAGGAACAAGAAAATAAGTACAGTCAATCATGCCTCCGAACACACTCTCTGCCAGAAAATCGCTATAATTAGTCGGAGATTACCTGCATGAATAATTCGAAGACGTTACTTAATCGATAGTAAAATAGAACGCTCTTTTTACACTTTTTCCTGCTATCAAATTCTGCTGTACGATTTAGTATGATTCAGTTTTAATATAGTACGATTTAGCATAATCACAAAAAATAGTTACAAACAACTCTACAATAATTGTAGATTTTATTCAATTAACGACTGTTGGAGTTACGACAACATTTACGATTACTAATTGCAATAAGGCTATTATAATAAGGATACTAAATTCCTGAAACCCAGCGAACCGTGCCAATGACTACCACTTTTCGATAACTCAATGTTTAATTAAATGTTCAATTATCATCTCCCGTGCGTTTGCTCGACAAGGCACGTTCGAAAATGGAAGAATGGGAACAAGGTTAGCGAAATCTCGATTTTCTCTCGGTTCCTCGATGATCCTGACAGTATATTATCCGCCCACGACACAAACTGAAACCCGTGGGTTGCGACGTGGCAGCATGCGATAATCTGTTTACGTTAATTTGAGGTCGATGGTCCTATTTTCCCGGTGTGCTTCCGACTCGGGAAAATTAATGGCCAGAACCTGAAACGGCGAGAAAACGGGGTAACAAAATGGTCCGGGGTCACATATCTGTGGAACGCATCGGGGAACCATTTGCGGAACGTTTCCACGCCGATGGGAACGGCATGGTGCCATAAAATGGCAATGATGCCTCTCGGTTCTCGGCTTTACGTTTGCGGTCCGAGCGATTCTGCGACGTCGAAAGTGACCCAATTCAGCGAAACGAGAGACCAAATCAGAGACGAGCAGGTATTTTATAACGCGCACGTCTTGTTTACAAAAGTACCATTTTGAGTCGTCCCTGGTTTAAAAAAGCTAAGAGCGAACTTGGTTGGTTTCGAGGGCGATTAGTTTGACACTTTATTGACACTGATCGCTAAGTTTAAAATACAATTCTTATTCAACTATATAATAAATAATGCTGTAATGGAGAGACGAGTCTTAGTGATACTTAAATAATATGTACAGGCTGACAGTGCTTTGAAGACCAGGTGCCGTACGGCTTAAAAATGTAACAACTAAATAATACGCTGTTCAAATATGGCAACATTCTACAGCGTAGATCTTTAGTTTTATAAACACACAAACGCAACATAACAAAATGGACTATTTCAAAAAATATTCTCAAAGATAATCTTCCTACTCTACAATATTTAAATGCAGAGCTACTATAATTTCTAACATATCATGGCGATTAAAGATTGAACCTTCCTGTAGATTCAGTGACCTCGAATTAACCTTGATTATAGATGAATTAACTATGAATTAATCTGTTCCCTGATACGTCAATTATTTTATAACAATACTACGCCCGGCGAAAGTATCTAGCTAATGAATCGTGAGAGTATCGAGTATTATTTAAACTAATGCTCAAATTGCCCAGAATCTTACGTCTGGTACTCTCGGTAGCCTCGATAAGCAAGGTCCTGGCCGAAGGACACGCTGTCCCTGTGATAATCCTGGTACTCTGGACCATGATGAACATCCTGCTCGTTATACGCATAATTATTCGAACTGTCTTTGTGATAAGGGTAAGCTATACCACTCTGACTGTACACTGGGGGATGATAATTCTGGCTGAGAGGTTTATACAACTTGAAGAAGCCAATTAGACCGGGTATCACGATCGCCAAGAAGCCGAGGAACTTCTTGAAGGACGCCAGACCCAAGATCAGGGGTAGGAACAATAGTAATTTCAGCTTGAAGAGTTTTAAAACGATCAGCATCGGTAAGATGAGCTTCTTCAGCTGATGACGGGCTGTGGAATAGAAGATTGATTAGATCATGCAGATGCAGTGTCTCTTTTGGTGGATCAAGATTGGAACTTACAGAATAGAGTGTCCTTTTTGTTTTCCAGAGTGTCGATCTCGTCAGCAATTTCGTCTAAGAATCGGGGAGCGTAAACTCCGTTATCACCCGTCTCTTCTGACGGAATGTGAAGCTCGATGGCTACCGATTTTACAAATTTTTCTGCTTTTCTGAGAGCGAACTTCATTAGTTGGTCCCATTCCGACTCGCTCGACCTAGAAATTAAGCAAGGATGTAATAAAAATGTGATTAGTCCCACGTCTAGGTGAACTAGACTATACTAGACTAATTTGAACCTCTATATTGATATATACAATTATTCTGTGTTTCAAAATATTTCTCTTTTTCGCAGTTATCTTCAGAAATATTTCAGTAAAGCATTTCCTAATTCTTGTAACGTGTCCGACCACGAGTCTGAATCTACTGAAGACGCCAATGAACCAAATTTACAGAACTGCTGCATTCTTTTAAACTAAAAGAGGTCACATAAGGATTGAATAGTTCCTAATACCTTGCTTCACCAGAATATTCGTACGGCTGACGATTGACTTCGTGAACAACATCCCTAGACATCCTCACAACCTTCACATACTCGTTCAAATCGTAGCGCGAATGGTCAAAGAAATCAGAAAAGGAACTCAACGCCTGAGACTTGAAACATTCGGCAAGATCACCATTCAGACAACCCTTGTTTGTCTTTGCCATATACGGATCTACATTTCTTCCTGTTCCTAGACCGATCCAATCAAAAAGTCCTTTCCCCTGTCTGGTTTTGTTGAACGATGCTTGATCTTGTGGTTCTGGTACATTGTTCTCTAAAAATAAATATATATCGATAGTTAAACACTCGATCCTCTCAACGCAACGTCATGGTTCAACAATAAAAGTATCAACAGCAATCACAACTCACCTCTCGCCTCTGATTGGTCGCTAGCTGCCCCATCCTCGAAGGTAACCGACAGACACGGAACCAACAGCATCCACGACAGCAGCACGCCTTGGGTTACCAGCAACGGAACTAGTCGCATACTGCTCACCTGGACGTTGCACCTGCAGTGATATCACCTTATCGACACACGTTTCACGTGGATCCCGTATTGCCAATCAACGGAACACTCACACGTGCTCGCGTTACCTGTCATCGTAGGCACTCGTGCCATTTTTGACAGAAAAAGAAATAACGAAGCAACGAAACAACCGAATTTTCTAATTTTACGTCGAAACTACTGTAGACGATCGACTGAGGAGGGATTTTCAAGATCGAGATCGATATACGTGCCATTTTTTTTTTAACGAAAAAAGAAACAACGAAATCTTTATTCTTTCGTTGAAACAGCTGTAGATCGATCGATGACGTATTTTCTAGATTGAGATCGATTTAGGTAAGATCGTGACTGTTTAGATAATAGTAATCGACACCTCTTACCAGCACTCTCCGTCAAATCTCCGGTTTTCCGGACGCCGTGATCGACGGCATCGTTTCACAGTTTCGGGGAACGAAAAAACGTAACGATCGTCGTGATTCACGAACAGCACTCGAGTGTCTGTCGAGTTGGATCGCAACCGCGTTGTAGAACCCGAGAAGTGCCGTTACCTGGACGGGCCAATCGGCGATCAGGGTTGAAAGGAACCGGGTCCGTAACCTTGTATTCCGACCGCGCGTGCACGGTATACGTTACGCCGAGCACGCACTCTCCTCGATCGCGATCGATGGATCCCGAATTTTCTGACTCGTGTCAGTGTACTCTAAGCTATTCAATTATTCAGACTCTGAAATTGTTCTACTTAGACATGCGTCATTTTACATTTCATTCAAATAAATATTTTCCTAAAACACTTCGGTTAATTCTGAAACAGTAATCAAATACTTTCAGTACCGACTTCGTAAGTACAAAACCAACCAATTAATTCCAGCAGAGACTCGACAATGAATCTTTTTCACAGTTTGTTAGCTCCTTGAATTGAAATGTATATTCCACTCTGACTCGTTACACCAATTAGAAGCAAACTGCTGAATTCAACTTGCTTCAGAACACTCTAAATCAATCTTATCGTACTCTCAACCACGATGCCGCGAGAAATTAACTCTTCAAGTTCCTCGATCTTTCAAAAAAAAAAGTATTTCACAAAAAAAAACCGTGCTACAGTGCACTCGCTCTTCAAGTCAAAGAAAGTCGTTTTGGATCTCTAAATTCCTCCAGTCTTACAAGAAGAAAGTCTATCGCAAACGTATGTAGCTCATGCACGCGAAAGAAAGTGCCAATATTGTTTCTCCGCGAGAGTGTTCCGGAGTTGGTCGATTTTCTGGGACGATTCTCACCTTGTGTGACACTGACTAAAACTCGGTAGCAACCGGTCCAAATCAAATGACAGTGGATAACGCGGACAAGACGAACATAGACCGACAGCGTCCGCTCCTCACCTTTATATATAAAGGGAGTGCTCGCGCGTGTAAGAGGTGGAAGATCCGCGTGGGTCGTTGTCGTTTTGTAGAAAAAGACGGTTAAAAATCGACAGTGAAAGTGGTCCCCGGATACAAGACCGGAACAGGACGGTTTCGAACAAAGAGAGACGAGCAGGGAGCGAGAAACACGATCGGACTTTCCTTCGTGATCCAACGATCGAGCGTGCGTCATCGGCTCCTTTCGTTTTCTCTCCTTCCCGAGCCTCCTGCATATTTTTCCACTCGATCATCGCGTTAGCCCTTTCCGTTGCGCAATGCTAATCCCAAGAACCAGTGTTATGTCCACCGAAATTTGTTAACGAAACGTTCCCGGAACGATTTGCGCAAGGAAGAAGAAGGATGTAGCGCAGTCACAGCATTTATTGGCGCACTGTACACATGGACGCGGCTCGCCCTTCGATCTTCGAATAAATAAATAGTCGTTTAATTTATGCGGGAACGTTCATACACCTCTCAGCGTGCTTAGAACAAACGAGAAAATCATTTACACATTCGTCCCCCACTTTCAACGAATTCGTTCGCTTCTAACACAATGAAAATGATAGCAATTTATATTCGTGATGAACGGGAACGAATTTTTATACAATTTAACACTGGAACTATGGATGCGAGTCCAAGCAAATTTAGAAGTATTTTTGTAACTACAATAATTGTATGACCGAAAATTTGAAATCAGTCAGTTTGACTACCGGTAGTACTCGAGGAAATAATTTTCCTCGATAGTAATTTCGTAATTTCAATAATTGTGAAGTGAGAAATTTCGAAACAATTATTTTGACGCATCCAGTAGTTCTGGTGATAAATTATGTATCGATAAAGGCGTACACAAATTTTTTCGGAGTGGGAATGGTTGAGAACATGCTCGTTTGGTCTAAACGCACTATCACACGATTGATCAATAAATTAACATCCGCACGCGAAATAAATAAACTAGCAACAAAGAGCCACGGGCGACGAGCCCACAGGGCGGTAAGGGTGAGCTTTCAGGGCCGTCGACAGGCCGGGCTCTTAGGGCGACGATCGTTCGCTACTTTATGAGTCTAGAAAGGATAAGCAATAAGTAAATTACACCGTCTAATTTTTATATAGAAAGAGGTCTCTGCCAATCAGTGATGATATAGAAGCAGTGTAAATATTGATGTATTGTTTCTTAATAATTGAGTGAAGCGAATTAGTATTATGAAAGAAGATGAATTTATGCTGCTTCTGTATAACTCTTTCGAAACAAAAAAATTACAGGTGTAAATTATTTATTGATTGATACTCGTAAGTCGTTTATCACTATGCTCCGTTTTGAGGAAAACGGCGACGTCGTCGACGCAGCGACGCCGTAATTTTCTGTAGGATTTGCAGCGGAATTATACGCTGATGTCTACGGGACCGATCAAAAATATGGGACCAGCTGATTCAGTTCGGGATATAATTTTTCCTAAACTTTATCCCTGCCTTTATTTTGCATAAAGGTCCACTGGCTGTTAATCAACAAGCAGTGCAGTACCGACTTCTATTAACGATGCAGTAATTATCCATGCTGGTCCCATGTCGGATCGATAACGGATCTCGAATTTCGTTCGAGCAGTATCGTGTCTCTCTCAGTCCACTTCTGCTGCGTTAGCAGCTGTTACACAACATGCACATTTGAGTCTTGATGGTGTATACGATCCAGGTGGTTAGCGTGTACCGTTATCACCGCGGTCGATGCAATCATTATCATTTCTTCCGAGCACTATTAACCTCCCGCGAAGAAACGGTCTCTCGCGACAGGCGACAAGTGTCTCCGTTTTTTGATTGAACTTTAATTGTTCTACCGACGACCGACTGCGAAATGAAATTTCATGATTGTCAGCAATGATCCTGCAAAGAATCATTCTCTCACTCGTTCGCGAAAGCTAGGTCGACGAAGGTATGCAAGCATGAATCAGATTGTACTCTTTGTGCAGACGATGGAGAACTCGAATAATTAAGACATCGACGTCTGATAATGAGTGCAGAAACGTTTTCATGGCAACTTCAGAAATATACTTCTAATGCCTTGTAATTTTTAGGCAACTTAAATCTCTGCTAAACTTGGCCCTTTTTAATTTAGTGCCCGAGAAGGAGAAGAGACCAGGGCCGGCTCTTTGCATTTTTCCTGGCCTCTTTTAACCCAGGCCCTGTTCCACGCCTGTTCTTATCTTATCATACTAAACTTGACCCTAGGCTTAGATTAAATCCTAGATTAGAACTCACGGGAAATTAACGCCACTGGTAACTGCAAAAAGTCTATTTTTTCTCCCTCAAATTTTGTTCTATTTCTTTTCTCTCAAATTCTATTTTATTTCTTTTACTACAGAGGTCTGAGGAGCAGAACGTAGGAGACGACAGGTGGACAATACACCCTTCGATTGAAAAATCCGACTCAAAATTGGCGATCGTTCCGTAGAGCTTCAAAATCTTTTTGATTCGAAAGGTTTACTAAACTACCCTCCATTGCCAAAATTAAATTTCAAAGCATAATCGAGCGTGCAATTTCCTTGAAGATGTTCAAAATGAAGTAAGTAGCAGCTAAAATTTCAAGGCCTTTTACACATTGAAAAATTGCGATTTAAACGGTCCAGTTTCTCCGCCGAAAGGAAACGAAACTAACTTGAACCACCTCGTGGTCTCCAGCATCGAAGGCCGCCAAACCTCGAGCAAGACAATGGAACACGCGATTCTAGCAATCTTCCTGCGCAAGTGATTACGCGTTTATCCATACTTGAGTTGCCAGCTTTCTCGGGCACTAATCTCCGTAGCAATCTTATCGGACTCCAAATCAGTCCGATTCAGCTGCGTCGTGTATAAATAAATCCATCGGATCAGTTAGTTTCCGCGAACTAAACTGCGTCTATAATTACCCAGAATCACCATTCTGCAACTCATGCTTGCACACCAGCGTGCGATCATTCTAGAAAACGGAATCAACCCCAACAGAAAATAATTTCTTCAGGGGGTAGCAAGGATTCTGTGTCCTTCTTCAGGGTTTCAGTCCTGAGATCCTTTTGAGGCAAACCTCGAGGATCCTGGCTGGTCTTCTAGAGCTTCCTGGCATGGACCAGCTTATCGATGTCCTGATAGGTCGCTAGGATCGCCTGATTTTGCTTGAGAGACTCGTCGTCACGCGCCGTCGCGCAATTCGTGTAGGCCTCTTCGCATTTGATGCTGTCCTGGCCATCCTTCGCGGCCTTCATGTACCGGAAGAACCGGAGCACGTCCGGGTTGTCTGAGCTGGGCCTGCGCAGCTCATTTAGCTCCCGGGATAATTGCGCAGAGACTAGGTTCGAGTACGGGGCGTACCTCGCCGGACTTCGATACATCGCGCAAACTGTGTACTCTCGGCAACCCTCCGTCGTGTGGCCCAGTCGCGAAAATACAGCGTCCAGGCGAGACAACAGAGGCGAATAGAACGGGTCGTAGTTCGTCAGCATCAGCGAGCTCGTCGGGATCTCGTGGAACACCTTTTCGAACAATATTCAAGGTCAGTAAACCGCCAAAAAGAATTCGGAAATCAATTTTTGAAAAGTTGTTGCAAAGAGAAAGCTTCAGCATTCAGATCTACGGTAGATTCGTTTCACAAACCAAATTTTCTAGAGTTTTTACAGACTTTTGTAAATGTACCATTTTCGAGAAACTTTCACGGAGTTTTCATTCCTTCCTACATATTCTTTAAACTATTGAGAAATATATAAAATACGAATGAATATTGAATTTCTTGTAAATCTCGCGATAACTGTACGCGAACATTAAAGTGTTTACTACTTGGTATCTAAACGAGGATCGTAAACATGCAGCGCCGTGCTCTGATTGTGTTTTTTTCTTCGAATGATGGAATGTCTGACACGTATATTAGTACTGTATCACAAACTGCTGCAATTGAAACTACTATATTACATATTGATATTCAAAATTTATCAAACTATCCAATCTCCAACTATACTGAAGAGAGCGTCAACGATAGAAAACACTGAAATAAAATGGTTACCTTAAAGTCCTGTTTTTTGCTGGAAGAGAGCCCGTTCACAGCCACGTGCCTCGTATAATATCGATCCGAGATCGCGTTCGCATGCGTCATACTAGGATTCGCGAACGAAAGTCGCGACGAAATCTCCGGGTTCTTCTGCATCATGCCCTCGTCGTACATAGCGGAAGCAGGCAACGTGCCTACCGGCTGTCGAGTTAAGTAGTCGTCGTTGTAGAGATCGAAATTGTCCTTCAACTTGTCAATCGCGTCCGGTTGATCGGTTGTGTGCGCCGATTGCGCGAAAGACGAAACACCTGCAGAGAAGTATGTCAATCACACCATTCCTTACCAATTTACATCGCAAGAACATCGGCACATAACTCGATCCCCGGAGTCTCTTTTTCAAATTTTCGAAAGAAATAATACATTCCCTTAGACTGTGGTAAAATCGCAAGAACATTATTTTAAGCAATCTAAACTTGTTTGAGCAAACAAGCTCGTTACTGCAATCTTCAAGTGACCTCGTAAGTGCAAGGTTTATCGTGAAGTTAGTTCATGCATTTCAGGCAGTGAGGCTACCTGAAGATCGCAGAGTTGCAACAATCGTGCAAATGGTGCTGGCAATTTAAAGAATTGGTGTAACAAAGTCGTGAATAAATTACAGTGAGGTAAAATACAGTGATATCTTGTAAGATATTGAAATTGTAATTATTATTTTGTGTAGATATCCATTGAAAAAGTGATTCGAATAAAATATTAGAAATTTCTAATTGACGGTAGAACGTCTTTCTGACCGTTGTTTAAACGATTACCATCCGAAGGGAGAGACGTACGTACCTTTGCCAAGGATATTACCGATACTGCCGATGATGCTGGGCAGGAACAATGCGAGCAGAACGCTCTTAATGATCTGCACGCCGAAAATCAGCGGCAGCAACAGCTTCTTCAGGCCAAACGCTAGAAAACCAAGTCCGAATCCTGTTAAAAAGGTACTCTTTCCCTGAAAGATGGCTGAAAGCAAAAGTACCAGCGAATTAAAGCCCGGCGGTTAGTCCTGAAAGCCATGCTGCAGCCAGCATATTCTCTTGCGCCTATCTCGCTCTCTTTCTCTCTCTTTCTCGCAATCCCCAAGTGTCAGCCGCGAGGGCTCGCTGAAAATCACTCGAGTGTACGTGAAAAAAAAAATATTATTCGATCCGTTGCGAATGTTGCGACGAAAAAATACAATTGTAATAAGAAGGCGAACATAGAAATGGATGGATTTGCCAATCAGCGATGACCCAACCGGATTAATCATTTTTAGCGCACGCAATAAGCCAATCAGTGATGTGAAGAAGCCGACGGTCATTCAAGTGTCACACGGCCTGTTCCATTTTGTCTCTCTTACGCGACCATTTGCTCGGTGTGACAGAATCGCGTGCGTAGACAGTGGCGAAAGTGCTAATAGGGATAATTACACCAACTCTCCCGTGAAATTCACTGTATCTTCCGTGAACATTATTCAGCTTTACTCACTTCCGATACATTACTCAAACAAGAAGATAACTCCAAAGAAGTGAATATAAATAGTTGAATGTATAATTGTACATACCCTATCCACATTCCCGCCACTGCACATGCACCGCCGACAGAAAGTCCCGAAGCATCAGTAGCATCAGCCTTTCTTATCCGGACCGATATCTACTTCGAAAACTTTCAATCGACGGCGTGCATCAACCATGATCTCCGTAACTTCGAAGCTTATTTGGGTCTTGACTATAGCGTATATCATCTTAAACAGAATTTATAGAAGCTACGCGAAAACCTGCCTCGTATGGAACCTGAATCAGAAACTACAACGATCGGGTATAAAACAACGAAGAACCTGCAGAAAGCAGGTTCTTGGTTTCCGACAGTACATTTACTTTTCTCTTTCACTTCCTCTCCTCTCCTCTCCGTCTCTTGTTACTCGTTTTCGGGAAAGTCGTCTTAACCCTTCAAGGCCTGAATCATGTTGCTGCTCCTTAACCGCAATTTCTATTCTACATGCTCATCAAATATTCGAACAACATGCTCTAACTAGCGTCTCAGACCTTAGGGGGTTAAGATGAAGAGCTTAGCTACGTAGGTATTTTTCTTCGTATAGTTGTTTGGACTACGATCAAGACCCAGACAACCTCTCCGCACCTTAATCGCACACATACACAGTGAAATGAGCATTAAGCGATCGAGCCTCTCACGGGCCAGGCCATAGCAACATCGCCGCATCTCGCGAGGCTGGTGCGCGAGCTTACGAAAGCGTGACTCGACGTTCCGTGGACTCACCGTTGAAGAAGGTTCTAGCTTTTCTAGAGGATACTAAGTCCTGGCTCAGATGTATCTTTACTACGTGTTCCCTGGGGAGCCGGCGAACTTTATCGACAAGGCTTGCGTCCGGCCGGTCGTTACCTTTTGCGTTCTGCCTGGCAGCTTGCTGACTGTCAACGACATCGTCGATCCTCTTCGAAGGATCCTCGCAATTCTGACAGCCGTTGGATCCAGGAGAAGCGGTGGCGTTCTCCATTCTGCTAGCTTCGATCTGATATTCGGACTCGTCGTCGGTGTGTATCATCTGGTTGACGTTTAAATCCAATTTGCTGGGCTTGGCAGGTGCTCTGTGAGGATGATCAACCATCTCGTCGCTGGTGAATGACACCTCGTTCACGATTGCGTCCTCCTCTGCCGGCTGACTGGTCTCGTTGAAGGCCGCCACGTGGTCCTTGACCCCGGCCGTCGATCTTAACCACGCGATCGTCAGGATCACGAGGATCCAGCCGGCCCTCGATCCACCCATCCTTCTCGGCCTTTGATTCGCACACTGGATCCCTTCACTCGGTCCCCTCTCTCTCTCTCACTCCTCCGCTCTCTATCTCTCTCTCTTTGTCAAGCTCTGTCGGTCTCGGCTAGCTACTTTTATTGCCAAAAGACAACTGCATCTCGGTCCGCTGCGCTCGCTCGACGCCTCCTGCAACGGCAAAAACCAACTGGACTGACACGGCGGGTCGATCATCCAACGACCAACCCCCTTTTTTCTGATCTTATTTCCCATTAAGTTACGGGATTCCTAACCATGTCAAACTCGCGTGTTCGCTGCGTTTAGCGACTCACCTGTCACTAACAGACAACCTGACGGTCGCTTTGATTCGCAAAATTGAGCAAAACAATCTAACCGCCTAACTGTCCCACCGGTTACAATGTCTTCCTCGGGAAGGCTCGATTGGAGGATTTTGATCTACTCACTGGAAAGATGTCTGGACATCAACGGAGTTAGGATTGTTCCTGGTGTGCGATGAAGAATTTTGATTGTTGTCCGTCCCCTGGTCCAGGTGGTCAGCTTCCAGGTGGATCGAGAATCCTGTCACTGAGACACCTCGCTGGGAAGACGATCGAGACACCGGATTCGACGGTCGACTCGGTACTGGCGAGTCTCGCTTAGGATCGGCTGGACTGATCCGATCTGGGTTACCCGGCCATCTGTCTGTCCGTCCCTCTGTCCGTTCCTTTCCACCTTCCTCACTTCCACGTTCGTTCATTCGTCGATTCAGCTCCCGCCAAAGAAGCCCACTCTATTCCTCTTTCTCTTTCTCTTTCTCTCGCGCTCTGTCTTTCTCTTTCGATCGCAAACGGTCGACGTCCTCTTCACAAAACCGATCGAAATCGATGCGGGTCTAACCACCAGGCCCGATTTCACCGGCCGGAATTTCGGCTGATGACGGTGACCCGACGAAAGTAGATTTTCCTCGTTCTTTCCACGAGTCTTTCCATCCTCGATCGGTTCTTCTTCTTCTTCTTCTTCTTCTTCAGGGCGATTGACGGCGATAGACTGCGCATGTTTATGCAAAATCAAAATTGTCTGCTCGCTACCACCATATCTTTCTAAATGTATCGCTCCTATGTTCAATTGGAAACTACAATAGTATTTCAGAATTTTTACAGACTTTTTTGAAGTCAAAAACTATAAGAAATCAGGTCGAGGAATGAAAGGTCCGTTATGTGGTCCACGTTCGTGAAAACCAATATTCCTGACGGTGAGCGATCAATCTAATTAGTCTTAACTCTTATACATGTTTTTGTTATACTTCTATCACGTTAATGAATCGTCCACAGCTTGATTTATTTAAAGATTGTAGCGATATCTGTTCTCCCGTTTCTCCGACATCAAAAGTGCAATCAGACTTCGTTTATAGTATTTATTAATTGATCGACAACCAACAAAATAAAAATAATTTTTAAGGCTATAACTGGTGTTCGAATACTCGTGTTGTATTTTATTTATTAAAACTGCTCGGAACTGTCTTCGATTAAACGAAAAATATAAAAGCTACCATGTAGCGCAAACTCTACGAACTGGTATGTAGATCAAGCGATCAAAGAACAAAATATAACCATTCTGGGACATTGTATATAGTTTCTTTGATAAATTTCTCTGGAATCATTATCAATAAATGTCAGCTGATTTACAACAAAGTCTCCGGATACCGTAATACGGAAGCCCACACATTCGTCCGCGGTATAAATTTCATTGATTTTTCAAAGAGGTCGAGATTCAGAATTCTGTTCAGACTTTTATGGCTTTGAATTACTATGTGCTACGGGTGTTCCGTAATGAGCCATTAGTTCTCGATGACTGATTTAGAAAGGACGACGGCGATGGTGTTTCTCTGCCCCGTTGACATCCGCTATTCTCGTCACTGATCGACTGAGAGGCAGGAGACAGCGAGTCTGAATCGAAATCGAAAATTTTATGACAATTTTAGTTGAAGCACTCTAGTAAACACTGTCGCTTTTTATCAGTCCTTCGGGTCTGACCTGTGAGGGAACATGTACCTGAGTTTATTGTAGAAAGCTTAGGCCAATTTCCGTACAATAACGCCGGGGACGTGAGGATAATGCTAAGGCCGCTCCGGTGACTTCAACGCGTGGTCAAGCGCTACTTCATCGAAGACAGACATATGACACTTTACTACACTCTTCGTCATGCCGGATTAAAATAAGTTTGAATTCACGCTACTGTGACGGAGAAATTCACACGAGACCTTGAAACTGAGAATTTTATTTGCGACCTATCTAAACGCCTATCAAACGTGCAAAATATCAAGATATCACCAGCCAGCTTTTTGTGTTGGCCTCTAAGTGGGTTACTAATCCGGTTCCGCGTTTATTTTTCTCTGACGTTGAAAAGATCGATCCGATAAGCGAGCATCGCTAACTTCTTTTTCCCACGGGGCTCTGTATATTATCCGGGAACACGTTACACAGTGCGAAACATCTAAAAATTCGTCATCGCTAACGGTAACGAGCGGACAGGTGCCAGAGACGAAATCCAAACAAACTCGTCACGAATCCGAGGAGCGTCGCACACTTTTACGAGCGATTTCTCTGCAACCTCGCCCCGAATTCGGAGTCGGTTCCGTCTATTCCTCGAAATCTCGGAACGGAATCGTGCGGTTTACGCGACAGGGAAAATTTCGCTGGGATGCGAGCTTGGAATCGCAATTTTGATCTTTTGAACTCGAAAAGCAAAGTTCTGCCCTTGCTTTCATACATACTCCACTTTTATCAATCATTTTGTACATGCCTGGTTGAACAAAATTTTAAGAAATTGGCAACTTCGCGCTGCAATAATTTTTATATGCGAATGTGTAATTTGTACTGTTTCTACGCTGTTGAAAAGCAATTTGCCTAATTTTTTTTAACCGATCAAGATTCCAGGGACCGTGAGCTGTGCGTTGACCGATTGGCGTGGACGGCGCTTCCGGCCGTTGCTCGATTGTTATCGTTAGTTCGGTCAATGTCAATGCCGCGCATGCACACTAAAAATATATTTCCATCGGAAAGAAGGTCACACAGTGAACGCTGTCCTCCTTCCTTTTTAAAGAATTCCTTAAGCTCGTACCACGAGCCTCTTTCTAAGATCACAAGGAACCAATCAGATCATTTGGCTGATCGACCGGATATTATTATTGGATCTCCATAAAAATCATTTGGCATGCTTTTACCTGCACCGGTTACCCTTCACATAATTGCCTGTTATCGCATCGCGAATGTGATAGAAATAATAAATGAACGACAGGCATGTTTATGCACGATCTGCGACAGCGATTTATGAAAAAAATAAATCGCACAGTACCTCCGTCACTTCGCACTTGATTTATATCGAGATTAATCAACGTATTTATTTTTCCCGAGTTTCTCGACTGTTTTGTTATTTACTGTTGATTTACTGATGATGCGCTGATAAGGAGAATTAATAGGGTTGCAGATCTTGTCGATGGTGTTGATTAAAGAAATCGAGGCTGGTACCAGCTGACAAATAACAGTAGAATGTTGTTTTAGAAGCAACATAACTTATTCTTCATTCGGGTCAACACATCGAGACGAACGTTCTCTCGATAGTCACTGTTTTATTAATCCCCTCGACTGTTAGATCCCAATGAACCATCTTCTACAAGATTCTTCAGATACGATATATTTGCTTTCTTGGAAAATCGTGGATAGTATTCGAGTTTATCAGAATTACTAATGAATTAGCATGAAGTTACTACAAGTTAGAGAGCGTCGACAGCAACTCCCGATGCATAATTATCGTGTTTGACACCGGGGAATATTTGTTTGGCTGTCCCACTGCGCTACTAAAATTCCGGACTCACCGACGTGTCTGATGGTTCTATTCTAGTCTCATAATGTTTTATGAATGTACAAGCAATGGTAAAAATTTGGAAACATATTTCATCAATTAGGACTACAGACTGAACAGACTCTCCGATATACTTGGCGACTATATCCCAACAGTATTCTCAAGATACAATTTTACCAATGCACGGAGCAGTGATTAAAATTTGGGGACATCTCTAATTGGTCGGAATTTGTAGATTTATCTATGGATCTGAGAAGAGATTGTACAGTAAAAGGAATGAATCATTCATGAACCAAATGATTGTAGAAGTAGCCTCTCAAAATTAGGAGCAACCAGGAACCAAAAACGAACCGGTTTTAGAAAGTACTCTGCGTTTGCGTCCCACTCGTAATCGAAGTTGCTTCATTTTTTTTAAATGCAGCGTCACCTGTCCGGAAGTTATGCATTGTCCGCTTCGTCACCACAGCAATCCTCAAACCACTCCGACATTGCTCTACACATAGTTTACAAATCTATCGAAAGCCATGTACCTCCCCCAACAATTTAAAATTCGAGGACCAATCCAGAACGATTTGTCGCCGCCACAGTCGCAACCATATCGGTGCATCGGGTGTACGCATCGCGGTTACGTGCCGTTATGTTAATACTCGCTTGCCGGTCTCGATTCTAACGTAAGAACGTAACGGTCGAGTTATGGCAAGGCGGGTTCAGGGCTGCGTGTCGAGCTCGGTCTCGGGCATCGGTTTGCCGATTCCTGAGCTGGGCCCTCTACCGTTTCAAAGTCCGAGGCAGCGGCCGAGCCCCGATCATTGTTATTAGCCGTTCGTGGATGGTTGGCGGGGACCGCTGTCGCGAAACAGTCGCAACTCGCATACTCGCCTGCTCACCTCGCGATGCAAGTCGCAAGTCGCCATTGCCACATCCGCCTCGACTGGTCTCGGGGACCGATAACGGGTCTGGCCGTGGGTTAGCACGCGCGCCAGGAAGCGTGCGTGCACGCACCGGGGCCAGGGCGCGGGTCCAAATCTGTCAGTAGGTCACCCGTGCCCACCTCTGGGCCCGACCGACCCGACTAAGCCCGACTGGGCCCGACCTTGACCGCCTAACACTGCCCAATGTATACGTATATGTATAATATTCTCTTTTCAGGAGATCCTTGAGACGGATTGCTTAAACGACGGTTAGGTGAACGCTGGTTAGGCGTAATTGACGTAAATTGCAGCGATTAGAGAGATTATCTCCGTTTGGTGAGCGGATCGCGTGCCGGCGTATTGTTGATGTTGTCGTTGAGAGAGGTGGTAGAAAAATTGCGTAGCGTGTGGTGTTAGATGTTGTTGTTGGGATCTCTGTTATGGGAGTAGGGATTGCTGATTTGTTAGGTGTATGTACAAATTAATTTGAAGATCTCACGATGCATTTACGTTTCTTCATATATGTCTCAAGTTATTACTAAAATCTTAAATTGCACGTTTCTGCACTATTTTTGCACGTTGTGCAATATTTTCTTCCAACAGGACTGCGAAAGATAACATGTTGATCTTGAATCCTGTACCAGAATTAAATCTATGTCTACCAACAACACCAGGATCTCTCTTCACACGTCCACTTTATTGCGTCAGGATACACCCAGTCACCACAATCACCAGTATTAGACACATTTATTCATAATCCTACCGCAGCACGCGGCCATAATGATCCAGGAAGTCTTTGTCATCACGCGAGGCTCCCTAACCCAACGAAAATTCCCCAGTACCGTGCTCGCGATACTAAATCCATTCGCGGACGACATTAAAACTACCGACCTAGGCTCGCGTGCGCCTCGAGCTCGTTCGCTGTGCAAAAATCCCACGGACGTCGATGCAATCTTCGAAAAACCAACGCCTTCCGTGACTTTGTCCCCAGTCTCGCCAAACTATCATAGCCTAACGGTTAGCGACGAGATCGAGAAATAAATAAAAAGCGACAAGAAGGAACCTTATCTCACCGTGAACCCAGCCATACATTTAACCCTTTTCGGACGAATGTCGACATTAGCGGATCTTTATGCAAAACAGAAATTTACTGTGTTAATTGCAAGATACTGGAAGCAAGAAAAAGATTGTTTCTTCGATTGATAAAATTAATTAAATTTACATTGACCACAGCCTCTTTTCCTTAATGTAGGTTATATGATGGGCTTGTCAGTCCGTAATCTCGTTTTACAAGAGAAATTAGATCCGTCACGAAATGCAGTACAAAATGTTCTCGTCCGGAGAGGGTTAATAAATTAATCGAAACCCCAGAATCCTAGCAGATTCTAACAGGAGTTAATCCCGATTCCGCCTAGACCGGCCAACGCGTCGTAAAAGTCATTTGACACGGGTGTGTTTCACGACGAACTGGCGATAATCACCGTTAAACGAAGTTTCTACAGGTTGCTTAGAACACTTGAGAGCGACGAAAGGAGATTAGTGAGCCGCTGGAAGGAGACTGTTGGCACGTTCAGAATGCGTTCGCGACTGCAAAAAGGAACCAATCGTTCGTCCGGTTTTCCGAGGACGCAGCAACAACCGAAACAGGACGACGATCATCGGAGATCATCGGCCTCATCCATAGGGGTTACGGTACGCAGGGTATCCTGGGTAGCCTAAGTGACCTTGATAGTCGTTCCTGTGAACGTACGCCTCCTCCTGTCCGTACCCTGCAACAATAAAAAGATAAAAATTTAAAACACCCTGTAAAATAGACATATTCCTCATTTTATATGTATACTGTCGTCAAATACTCGGCCAACATAGTTCAGCAAATGAACGACTGCCATGCTCCAACGACCCTAGGGTCGCCTAATCATGAAAATTATCGTTCAGCTCAGAAACATTAACGAATTCCGTCAGTCGTGAAGCCCGCAATCCTGCGAAATCATCGAGTGTTATGTAACTGTACTTGATAGTCGCATCGATCAGCGTTCAATCGATTAGGAGTATTCAGAGCAGTCGTTCAAGGACTCTTTAGGATGGTTTGAACTGTTATCTGACCGATCAGTTGACGAAAGACAATATATTAATTAATTTAGTTTGATTACCTGTGGGATAGTCTGCTGGAGCTTCTGCTGCTGTGGCCCAAGTGTGGTAGGGGTGAACCTGGGGGGGTTGTTGAGGTACTTTGCAGATCTTCAGGTGAGAAAGGATCGATGGTAGCAATAGCGATCCTAGGACCAGCAGCTTCTTGATGAAATGTACGCCTAGGAACACTGGTAGCAGCAAGAGCTTCACCTTTAGTAGATTTAGGAGGATTAGGAGTGGCACGATCATTGACTTCTTCTTCTTGAACAGCCTCCAGTCGTCTGCAGAATAATCGAACATGCTACTAGATCAAATTTAGGGCTTAATAGACACGAGATTAATCATTTGTAATAACAGCAAGGATTGTTAAATGAATGCGTAAAATGGAAAACTTCATGTGGAACGAAATATTACCGTCGGACTCTTTCCTGCTCTGCAATTGGATGATTTCGTCCTCGTCCATGATCATGGGCATAGTGCCGAAGCTTCTTCCAGCCACAGCATTGTCAATCGTGTACACGACAGCGCGTTTTGTTAGCATGTCATCGACAATGTCCCTGACAAAGTTCAAGACCTCGACAGCGCTGCTCTTGAACACCCTGGACTGTGGCACTTTTGGAAGGATCGACTGGCCTGGTAGAGAAGGTATTCTGACAATGCGAAGCGGACCATAGCTGAACTCCTAAAGCGAAACGAGGAAGCGCAAGTTTAGTGGGCGCGGTGATGCCCTAATGAGATGTGAGAATTCATTTTCTGGGCTATGAACAGCTAGATGACTTTCTAGACTTTCGGTCTTGGTGCAAGCAGTTAGCGTGTTCGTATGAACTGGTGAGCTGTTGACTTTACCGTGTAAGTGAGCTACTGTTTCGTTAATGAATTGGCGACTTGGTGTGAAGGTGTCTTTCCTTCTCTGGTTCTTAAGTGAAGAAAGTTAAAGATCATTGAATTGTTTGTGTGGTTGAAAAGGCACTTGTGAAAGACAGTTGCAGAAAATAATCGCAAAACACAATAATTGTAAAAGGCAATTAATTATAAAAGACACTTGTAAAAAGCACTTGTTGTATCGAATGAAAACAGTGATGGAGATATTTTTTAAATTGTTTCATGAAAATGAGACGACTATTAAGAAGTGTGCCAATTGTTCTTTTTGAATAAATTACATTTTGAGACACTTTTTAATTGATCTAAAATGATGCTCTTGAAAAGCCCACCAAGTGTTTGTACATATTAAAAGACACTCGCAAATATGTTTTAATGGCTGCAGTTAGCCGAGATATGTCCAGCGGCCTTAATTATAAAATAAAAACCTGAGAAAGTAACGTCCCACTGTAGCATCTTTAGTGTCAGTACTCTCACTGCCACCGAAGTGTGAATCGTAATAACAACCCGGAACTCACTGTATACCACTGATCTTCAAAACTAAACTATCCCATTGACCAAGAGATCCATCATCTTCACATCTTCAAACGAGAAACTCTTCTACAGAAGCACACCGCGAAGAAAAGCAAGCCCCTTGGTTTTTTTTTTAAAGTTTTCCTAAATAACGCCATACCTTCTCTCTGACGACATTATGCAGCCACCTGAGGACCCTGAACTTCCCGCAGGTGAGAAGGTCTCTCTTCAGAGTGCAATCAGCTCGACATCTCTCGACGAACGTGCCCGTCCTGTTGTCAAACGCGAGAGTCTGCTCGGAGAAATGAAGAATCACCAACAAAACGAACCCGATCCAGACCAGAATCGACTCGGGAAGTCTGGACACGTGTCCTATTTTACGCATAATGTCTCAAAATGAATTTAGATCACTGACTATCCGGTGTATAGGATCTTCAAGGCTGTTTCCATGGCCCCGAAAGTAGCTGAAGTTCCCGCGAAAACGGAACCGGAGGCTGACCGACACGCCTGTAACTCGTTCGCGAACGAGATTAGGTCCACAATCTCACTGACACTGGTTAGAAGGTGTCTTGAGCATTTATACGTGGTGCATTTAGGTCGGTGGGGGTACCGGTCTACGGTTTAGATAATGCTTGATCGGAGACTGGAGCTTGATGCACCGCGTGCAGTCTGCTTGCACGCAATGGGACCAGCTAACGAACCGGAGAGCCTCCAATTCTTGAAATCCCGAGCAATTCTTGTTCTCTGTGCTTTGATCAATTATAATGAGACAATATAATATTCAACTTCTGGGAATGCCAGAAGAAAGAAGAACATTTCTGCTTGGCCCCTATGTCTTTGAATTGATGGGCACAATTTTATTTGTGCATAAAAATCTCCCGACTAATGGTAATGTACGTTATTGTTGCTCGCGTCTAAAGATCATTCGAACAGGAAAACTGGAACGCTATTCGGGCCTTTGTTATTAACGGTTTTATAATCGCTCGATTAGGGGACAATCAGAGATCTATGGGGGACAAGGGAACCGCAACACTGATTGCAAACGTGTGTCCCCTTTTCATAGCAGGTGTTGTCGACAGGTAATGGACCTCCATTGTCGCCAATTGCTGAAGTTTGTAGGGAACTGGATTTTGGAGTCAGTGGCTCGATGATATGGAGAGAGTCTCGCGATGCTACTTATGATTTTTATTTAATGTGCCTTAAAATCCAGTTGGAACATTTTTACTTTGCATATAGATCTGCTGTTTATTTATTAGTAGTTTTCCGGCTTCGGTGTAAAACCTGATTGGTCTACTTATGTTATCTTAACTATTATACATTAGGAATTAATGTTTTCTAATTAATAGCATATTAATTATAATTCATGTGAAATTTCTCTATTTGATATCGATTCTTCGTATCTGACCCAAAACCACCGTTTTCACTTAAAATTGAGTCCTACTTTGCTACTTATCTGTTTATATAGTTCGTTTCGAAAAATAAGTATACCGATATCTGACCTTAATATTAAACCTTACTATTTGAGTTTATAAAAGACCAAAATCTTAGAATAATTATATGATCCAAACCGAATATTGGAAAAAATTAATGTCATTATTTATCGATTATTTCTAATCGTTTAAAAATATGCATCACTTCTTCAGACTTTCATGAAATTGGTCTAATAATAACTTCCCGCGCTACAACTGTTCATTCAAGCAAAATTGAATGGGATTACGAGACTCTCCTGCTCAACAACCCACAATCTAATTGCAATTACGTTCCTTATATAACACATCCATTAGGAGTTATTATGGACGCCAATACTTAATAAATTATCACCATTTTTCAGTCACGTAAGATGTAATGAAGCATTTGCAAACTAGGAACGATTAGAAAATATGTGAGGCTCGCTAAAGAAGATCGTAATACAGCGATCATTGATAGAATCCGTAATGTGTTGTATTATCTAACATGTTGCAATTTATAACCCCGTTTTCTCAACATTGATGACGTCACGAAGAATACTTTCAGCTTGCATCACTGCTTACCGTGCTATCATAACGAACAAATCCAAAAAGAAGATACACGAAAACTACAAGCGATAAGAAAGTAGGTTAGAAAGTTATAATAAAAATACCAAAAATACGAAATTATCTTCAATTAAATGACCAACTAGGACAAAGTAAGTTCAAATAATGCAGCCAAACCCTGAGAGCCTAAACTACCTTAATCTAGATGAAAGCCTCAGCTATTCGAGTCTATGATCTGAAAACAGATAATACGCGAAGTATTCAAGATCGATGAAGTAAATTCACTCCCCGAAGATATACGTCGCTATAAAATTACACTACTTTCCTCGTGGCAACGATTCGCGCTAAATCATACCCTAAAGCTAGTATTCGCTGGATCTAGCACAATTCGTTGCTCCTCTTGATATCGTTTGTTTATACCGGCGGCGGCGCACCGGTTCAAAAGATAACAAAACTACAGAGTGCGGATCGCACGATGCAGTTTCTGATCGGCACACTTCGGCTTATCTTCCCAGTCAACTGTCTCTCCTAACGTTAATGTCGTCCACTGTTTCACAGGAATGCAGCTCGTAAAAATCGTATTGCGCTAGAAAGTTCCTAGCGACATCGACGTCAACAAAAAACGAGTATCGAAGTCCTTAAAATACAATTATAGGTCCGAGGCGGTGATCTTGTCCTACGTGGTATCTCGATCCTGCTTCGTCCCGTGGACCCTCATCGATAATCATTTAAGTCTTCATCGTTTTGCAACAGACACTTCGAAACGGGACTTCGCGCTCTGTTTATTTATTTGGGATGCCAAAATGGGAATAACTGATCGCAGTGATTGTATACTGATCTGTTAAAACATGGAAGGCTATCTTTCTGTGCGGCATCTCTGAGACAACACACGCCCAGTTTCTGGTAAGATCTATGACCGTCTGGAAATTAATAATCGTCAGTATTCGGTATTTTTATGTTGTTAAGAAGGCGCAACTTGCACGATTTCATGCGATCTGTAGGTCACCGGGACGGTTTCTGATGGAGAGCTGATGGTTGGGATTTTGACGCTGGAGAATGTTAATTACCTGTTTATGTGCTTGCTGGTTGTTCTTGAAGTTCCTAAATGTTTTTATTAACAGTGGAACTGCCAGAACAGACGAAATATTGGATTTAGAGCTTCAAACTCGTAGACATGGATGCGTGCGTGTAATAGGTTCGTTGTTGTATATTTTTTATTATTTCAAATGTTTTTATTGTTCCTCGCATCTGGATATTAGATGACTTACACATCATTTCTGTACCAAATTGCTCAATTGTACCTGACCACGTGCAGGTCCCGGAGATCCAAGTACGTTGATTAAATATTCCGTTTACGATGTGGACCGAAAAAAACTATGGAAAACGTGTGAAAAATCGAAGGAAGATGATGATAGGTCTTCGAGGAGAACTCGATAAAGAGGATGGCCGGCACGCCTTTCACTCATCCCCGAAAAAAGGTGCACGCAGAAAAGCGTCATGGTGGCCCGATAAGAACCAGATGCCAGGTGCCCGAAGGCAAAATTCTCGATGCAACGACGACGCAACCTGCTTACCCTGATAATTCGGCGACCCAGTTCTCGCCTCACATTGGCAGGATATGAGTCGATAATAATTTTGCACCCGATTCCCCGATCCAGATAGCTCGGCGTCGACAACGACGCCCGGAAACAGGGAGCCACTCGCGAACACGTCGCGTCGAGGAACAAGAAATCGCGAAACAGTCGATGGACCGTCTCGAACCAGTTTTGATCGTACACGACGTACATATGAAAACGGACGGGATCATCGAGGAATCCGGAGCCGATAGGCCTCGATCGAAAGGGGGTTTATGTACTCGATCGCATAATTAAACGCTTTTGTTAATTGAAGCGCGAAGGATTCTCCGATTCTTATGGATCGGAATTCTGAGCGCGCTTTCGCGGCCCGACACCCATTTACTTAAACCTGCGATGTTTATTAAAATTACTTTAATTAGAGTGTTTGCGTCGAATCGATTTGATGTCTCAATTAGCGAAAATTATAGAGATCGTATTGATCGATCGTCTACGAACGAGATATTTTGTTGAAATAGTGAATGTGGTTTCCTTGGAGAATTAAATGGGAAGCTGTGCACTGATGAATTGTTATTTATATAGTTCAATTACTTGTTTGATAATGTAATAAATATATTCATTCTGAAATGGTTGAAGGATCATCAACAAAATCAATTTGTCTGGGCAGGAATATCAGAAAGTGATTCGATCGTACGCTAAGGAAATATAGTGTTAGATCAATCTGCGGACGATTTATGAGCGTGTTAGGTTAACCGAGGATAGAGATAATAGCGCGAGAAAGTATTGGCAACGAGCGTGAAGGTGGAAGCCTTTTCGATATCAGCGATACAGAGAGCGGCCTTATTTAACACGCGTAATTCAAATGCGGGAGAGTGTTATTTGTCTGAGAGAGTCCACGGGAAGCTGTGCTGCAACCTACAATTTATAACTGTTGCAATATACTTCGTAATACCTGCTGCAATTGCGGCGACAGTGTTGCTTCTAATCAGGTCGATGCCATTTGTTTTTCCGACATACTAATTGTGAGAATTCGATATACATGTATGGGATTATCGGATAGAAGTCGCCAGTTTATCGACAATCGTTGTACAAGGATTAATTTTATGAAACACAATTCCCTACTTTTGAAGTAACTCGTCATTTACAATATTTAACAGCTTCGTCAAATCCGTCTTAAGAATTAAAGAAATCCAGGATGCAACTAGAAATGTGTTATACCTACATGCACTACACGCTGCCCATTAAACCTTAAGTATATTCCCGGGCACGAAGTTTCTCCCAATTTCAGAAAGAAAGCTATGAAGCAATTCCACGCAAAAATTGTTCAAAATGGCGCTCGTTACACGCGGATTCGAGGAAACACTTCGGAGAAAAATTTCTGGTCCCGTGACCAGAGTAATGAGTCCTCCGATTCGCCTAATTCGCGGCTAATTCCATTGTTTCGGACAACAGCTGTCCACGATGGAGGAAAATCCACTGTCCTCATGTTGGACAGTTGTTTACGGTTCACGAATCGGTGGCTTCTATTCGCCATGGATCCAAGGATATTGTCTGGATCTCTGATCTCGCTAGAACGCAATCATCAAGAATCGTCGAGATCGATTCGGGTGAAAGTGCGAACTCACCTAATAATGTCAATAATTTGTCCGATCGGTTCACCTGAGATTCCTTATTGACCAGCTGCGAAATTATGCCACTAGACTAGGTGAAACGAAACGATCGGCCATTAAAAAAGTTGTCATATGACAAGAACGTGATTACAGGAGCTAGCATCAGCTCGTAAACTACTTATGGCCTGAATACTGTTTCTTTGTAGATAAACTGAGAACACATTAACACGATAATTTGTAATACAAGCTGTTATTTGGTAGTATATTTGCGGTAACGTGCTGTCCTGGAGAAACTGGATGTCGGAAGATGTGTTTTATTCACACATCTTCTTTTATTTCTGTGACGTGTAGGTATAGTGACTGATTGCGATTTATGCATTGTTGCAAGTGCGAACTTACTTAGCAATGAAAATGAAATTGTAGCACGAAATAATTTTCAGCCTGTAATTCTACTTTTAAAAATGAGACAAACGAGAAGAGAAGAGATGAGAAGCATATTTGGTCTTGAAAAATGAATTGCAGAAAAAATACCCAAAAATTAGAGGAAGATCAGTTCAAATATATGAAACACTTCAAAAGACAAAATCACGAAACCATCGTTATTACTAGCATAAGTTCCTGTAACTGACGGACAATGAACCATGAATGTCCTGTTTATAGGTAATTGCTCGAGCTTCTGTTCGCTACCTCAAACTCGCTGAGAAACATAATCGGCATATTATTTATAATTAGTATCCGTTACAATGACGCGTGAGCACAGAGGCGAGTGGAGTTAGCGCCATAATGTTAGTGCAATTATATTCTCGTGTTGGATTAACGAGTCGTTCGCGTACATCGATGCTACCGTGCGTCGAGACCGCTCGTGATACCGCAAACTGGAATTCCCATACTCGCGGACGTTGTGCCTTTCGTTTTCGGTTTCAATTGCATGCGTGGACGTCGGCGCACAAGTGGGCCACCACAATGCCATCGAACGGAATAGACAAACGCAGCTGACGCACGATGCGTTGGTCAGAATTTTAATTTCCGAAATCGGCGTCGGTGATTTAAACACGAATTTCGTCTGAACCTTTTTCTCCGGTTTCATCAACACTGTTCGGTCCCTAATCAGACCGAACGTGAGATTTATATATTCATTTAGAAACGGTCGGCTCTAAGAGCTGGAAACTAAAGAGCTGGAAACACCCTCCAGCTTTATTGAAGATCTCTTTGTTTCAGTTTGCACGAAAGTTTGAACGAGCCCACGGAACCTTCCCTGCTCTCATTAATCAACAACCTGTTCAAAGATGTCTTACCAATAGCTTTTAGAAACTCGAAGAATATTGTTTGAACAATAGGAGCAAGCCTACTTTCAAAATGCAGATGAGTTCGCGATATGCATACAAGCATAATACGTGCCTTCGGGCACGCGCTGTCTCCTACGATCTCTACTTCGCTGAAAATGGAGACCTGCAAACTTCCTCTTTTTCCGTTGACTTCCGCGCCAGCAAGAGACAATGTAGACCCCACAGCAAGAAGACTATAAAATCTTCGCGTCCAATAATTACGTTCGGAATGCCAACAAATCGAAAAGTGAGATCGTTATCCGCGCAGGCTATGAACCCGTTAACACATTCCTCCGCGAGTTCCGCGAAGTTATTAGAAACGTTTAGGCCAACTCTGTCGCTTCCACGACGAGATGCATACTTCATCAAACTATCAAAGACAGGGGTGAAATGCGTATTCCACTTTGAAATGAAATAAAATGAATTACATATTTCAGTAATTGGACACGATGGACGGTACTAGTTGCAATGAGTAAAAGAATTCTGAAAGGACTCGGTGAAATCGAACTTCAGAGCCGAATAGCGGAATTTGTTAATTACTGGGGACCAGGAACAGTCACGGATAATTTAATACGTTCATTGGTAACCATAACATCTGCATATGTTCCGTCTTCACGCAGGACATCGAATGAATGTATTGATGGAGTGAAAATCGATTCATTCGTCGATTATTTACCGATCATCGACCGATTTCCAAATAAATCTGTGATTACCTCGAACTGGACCAATCCAATAGTTGTTTAGAAAGTTAAACGTACAATCGCACATGATCGTCGTGCATTAATAACGACCTTATTAACGCCAGTAACAAGGTCAAATCCGCGTCAATATTTTCCGAGCGCGATACTGAGCCAGTCTGTCAATCGCTCCGACGGTCAGTAATTAACATATCGACGCTGAGTTCTAATGAACGCACGGTTCAAAAGGTGAAGAGAGAGGTGTGTACGCTTTCACGAGCTAATCAGCTATGCGCCCCGCTGCCTCTTTCTACACAATGCACTTTGTTCTAACCTTGAACCGGACTGGATGATCGCTGAGCATTCCGTTTGTCGGTTTACGCTTGGACGTTGATCGCGATGAATCTTGTTGAGACGAGCGAATTATTTATGGTCGTCCGAATGACGTCAAATCGTGTCTGGTTCGTTAGTTGCGCGTAATACCGAGGCGGGAGGGGCTTGATTGCGCTATCCGAATAGAATTCAAGTATTTTCCAGTGGAACTTGATTGTGATTAATAAACAAGTTTTTGAGGTTGTTCGTATAGTAACGTGTAGTCGAAGATCCACATTTGATCAGTAACATGGTTCATTGGCTGAGACTGTGGATAAAAATACCACAGTTTATTATTTTTTATTGATTTTGCTGATTTTAAATGTATGATATTCGGTTTTAATATTTTTGAGAGGAAAATGTTGAGTGTCTCCATCTCGTAGAGCATCGAGCAAGCTGACTGTAGGGGTTGAAACCACCCCTGTCTTGTTTACCCGATCGATACTGTGCACACAAGCGACAAAAATTAGTCTATCTTTAGACGTCCTACACAAGGTTAAGTATCTACTGCCCTTGGATCGCCAGAGTTTATCTTGACCCAACTAGATGCAACAAAGCCAAAAAGAATGAGATAAAGACAATAACATTCTCAGCGAATGATTTACAATGGAAACTTACATATTTATCCTCATCCAGCTGACACGTATCAAGTTGCTACCTATAAAAAGTGTCATCCACCAACAAAAAAATTCGACCCTTATATTTGCCCTCTAGCACCCGGAAACTCGCTACCAACATCACTATCTATTCCAGACCATCATCGTGGCGCTGATGAATGAAACTGCGTGGGTGGTGGTTGCGCAGGCGTGCGTATTATCGATAAGGTGGTGCAGAGGTTGAAGAGAGAAGAGAATCGGATGGATCGAAAGGTCACGAGGGGCGAGGGAAACGACCGTGTCGATGGAAAGACAGCTTGAAACGCAGGAGATACTGCTCAGTCTGCGTTGACGAACGCCGTAACGTTGTCAGGCGTCCTCTCGCGAGGACCACGCCGCGCCGGCAAGTATCATCCGCGGCTGTGTGGTCTGTCAGTTCGAATAGACAGAGAACCGGTACAGGTAGTAGTGGGGCTGTGTACCGGTGGTAGGGTCGGCCAAGTGAGACCCAGAGGTAGGAGAAGGAACAGGTTACAGGAGCGGAAAAGATCAACAAGATGTCGGGTGGCAAGGATGACGGACAACGAATCGACATCGAGAAACCATACTGGGATCAGAACACCTATCGTGGAAGGGCGATGCACTTCCTCACTGTCACCAATCCTTTGTACCTCTTTGTCAGTGGCCAGCAACTTGAGACCGCTCGACAGGTCGTTACGAAATACAGGTATTTAACATGCTCGTTAAGCACCATTTGTTTTACTGCTTAGCATCGATCTTGAACTGTCTTATTAACACTTCAGGGACAATGTCTGTACATCGTGTTTCTCTGGGAAATGTTGACGATTTAGCAAAGGATAATTGTAGATTTACTGAATATTGTGATTGGACAGGTGAATTTATTCGATCTCTTTCACTGTCACAGGGACGGTAGCAGCCTCCAGCAGCTCGGCGTCACAGAGAACGAACTATGGAAATGCAAATATCTCTACGACAGCGCGTTCCATCCCGACACGGGGGAGAAGATGCTTTCAATCGGTCGCATGAGTGCCCAGGTGCCCATGAACATGATGATAACCGGGTGCATGATGACGTTCTACAAGTGCGTATATCCCACACGCTGTAATACAGCCGTCTTTTGAAAAGTTATCGCGCGACCTTGAACGACGAACAGCTGATACGATAAGAGTAACCCAGACCTTTCACCCTAGAAAGTTACAAAATCATGTCACGCTCGTGCGACCAATTAATCGGCAACACGATCGTCGGTCACGTTTCTTAGGATAAAAGCGAGAAGGGTTACACGAGGGATCTGATCGAAGGAGTTGTGGAACTTTGCGATAAGTTCCGTCCAAAATATGAGCCTAGAATTATTTAAGAAAACCTCCACACATTATTAATTTAAAATATTTACTGAAGACACGTGTCCCAGCAAGGAATATGTATCAATTAGTAACAGATGTTAATTAATTACATGTTATTCACGGGCTAGACGCGTAAGACCCTATTAATCGATCGCGTATCGATCATGTTCCAAACGTAACGTGTCCACGACCGTATGTAGGTTGACGAAGACCGCAAGGTGTGATTGTTGTTTGTAGAAACACGGATAGGGTTCGAGGCCTATTCAATCGTAATGAGAGCCCGATCGTAACCGATGCTTCATTTATTATTCTCCAGGACATCGGCTCACGTGATTACCTGGCAGTGGGTTAACCAGTCGTTCAACGCTATAGTCAATTACACGAACCGCAGTGGGTCCAGCCCGATCCCCATGAACACGATCATGCAGAGTTACGCGGTGGCGACAGGAGGTGCAGTGATCACTGCTCTCGGTCTGAATCGACTTTTCCGTAACGCACCACCTTTGGTGGGTCGACTGGTTCCGTTGGCAGCGGTGGCAGCCGCCAATTGTGTCAACATCCCCTTCATGAGGATGCCGGAGCTCCAAAATGGCATCGAGCTGCAGACTGCTGATGGTGCAAAGGTTGGCAACAGCAAGCGTGCTGCTGTCAAGGCTATCACCGCTGTGACCTTGTCGAGGATCCTCATGGCTTCGCCTAGCATGAGTACGATATAACTCGATCTCATCCTGGACTGATTTCTGGTTCATAAATTTGATAGTCTATCGAGTTGACCTTCTATGTAAGAAAAGAAACTCTTTCAAGTTTAATGAAGTGCCCAAAAGGTAATTGAATCGAATCAAGGCGATTTAAGTCGCCAGAAGTCCTTCCAGGGTTAAGTATTCGCGGTCGCGATCGATGGTAATTAATGCACATTTAAATTTGCTCGGTTTGCAGTACTGGCGCCCCTAGTAATGAACTTCTTGGACCGACGACGAATGTTACGCAACGCCCGATGGGCCGCTATGCCCATACAAGTTGCAATTTGCGGTGTGTGTCTAACTTTCGCCACACCCCTTTGCTGCGCCCTATTCGTTCAACGAGTTCCCATCTCGGTGAACGAGTTGGAATTGGAAGTGCAGGAGCAGATACGCTCGAGTCATCCGAATGTCCAAACAGTGTATTACAATAAAGGTCTCTAAATGACTGGAAAGACTGACCACAATGAGAATACGGGGTGGAGATTCAAAACAGATCGTACACCACGTGCACTTGGCATCACGCGATCCAAGAGATCGAGAGCTTCGCCATCGCAAAGCTCTCGCGAAACAGTCAATGATTTAGGGATATTGTCCAGGAACAAGTGACGAAGACAATAAAACCTATGTACAATAAAGTAACCGTTTATTCTACAAATATTCGTATTTAGTTGGAAGAACTCAGAACAGTTTCTTATAAGTTAACATGAACGTTTCCGGCTTTTGTACCGTCTGGTCTAAATCAATTCTGCGGACCGGTGGAGGTCTTCTGATCTTTCGTCCTAATCTCCCAGTTTTCCTCTGCCACAAACCACTCCTCGGCCGATTACCAAGCTCTCGCATTTTCTGCGCGCTGCCAATCGGCGTCGATTCGTGTTCCACGTTCGACAACCTACCTACTGTCGCCATACACGTCTTGTGCAAGCTGAACTCCTGTTTGCTGGGCATCTTGACGATCACGCGATCGTCCTCATCGCTTCCCACGATCACGCCCGAAGTTCCCGCGGCGTTGATAAGGACACCACCCAGTCCTGGATACTTCTCCACACAATTGACTAAGGTCCCAACCGGCAATGCCCCTAATGCATAACTATCCCCCTCCATTGCTCTGACTGGGTTCCGGGGAATACCCTTGTGGGTCTTTAGTATGTCACCCACTTTCATGTTCTCTGTAGCTAGGATGTACCTCAACTCGGGGCCACTGCCCACCAAAGCCACGTTGGATGTCCTACATCCATCCTTAAAAACTGCCAGGACCTTGTCTAGTTTAGGCTTCTCTGTAAGGTCTGTGGGACCATCCTTGACCCAATGGATCCAGTGGTATTTGTGCTTTAAACCTCCACCGAGAGCCTTGGCAACCACTCTTCCTGTTTCAATGATAAAAATAATATATATTTAGCATTTTTGGATCAATTTATTACATAAAGATAGCTTATATGATAAGTCATTGAAATCCGTTGTTCAATAATTACACACACATAGTCTTTCTAAAATATTAGCTGCAAATGGACCTAGTTTTTAAATTCAGATTGAATATTTCCCGCCGATACTGCGCCGCGGATCATTTAGATTTAGATAAACATAATGTGGCGCTGCCATCGACAAAGAACATGTACCCACTTGGCAGACGTAAATTACAGTGTCCAATCGAATGGAAATGAAGATCAATGAAGTACAAACTCGTCAGTATTTTATCAAGTATATAAAATTAAACAAGAGTCAATAGAAAATACGAGAATTCGGTTCCTACCTGTAACAGGATCTCTGCCTCCCAAGTGTGTAACCTTCAAAGGGTCGACCGTATACTCATCCTTGAAATGGACCGTTCTCCTCCAACTTTTGCCCTTAACACCTGGTTCAGGAACCTTCACCAACTTGAACTTGAGCCTCTTCTGCACGTAACACGACACCGGTGCATTTATACCGGAAAAATCGGCGATTTGCTTAGCGAAAACACGACGGAGCAACGACACGGCCGACATTTTGATACCGAACACTTTGACCGCCGATGCAAGTACAATTCAGATTACTAAGAAACACGTATATTATGACTGAATACCCATCTCAGTAGTCTGAGAATTTTCACTCGCTATTTATGAGTCTATTCCGTCTATTTAAGAATATATTATCAAGCTTATTATTAATATTTCGTACCTTTAATTTAGGTTTGAATTGATAAGAAAATCTGAGGCGCCAACTGCGGCAATAGGCCCAAGCTGATAGTGCCGATTAGTATGATGATCTATGGTAGATGACGCCTCCATGTCCTTAACGTAATTTTGTTCCTTAAAATTGGAATTTTAATGCAAATATGGGGTGTAGGAAATATTGTTTAGATTTATATCGATATAGAGACTATAAGGAAACAATTTGAGCTGGTTAAATTATAGAATAAACGCCCGAAAGTCGGTCAAATCAGATTGAGCTAAAATTTTGCACGAAGCCTTATTTTGCATGAAAAAAGGGATCCGAATTTTAATTACCAGTAATAGTCCAAGATCAAGTAACAAAAATATACACAGATGGGATATAATAAGTCTGCGATCCACAATACCTACAGTCGAGAACCACATATGTTCAATGCTAACTCACAGATGTCGCTGATAACATTTCTTACTGATCTTCGGTTTAGCAGGCATTAGGGGTTGTTCTATTTACCCCCAACTTGAACCCCCTCATACTGTTTTCCCCCGTAATCGGCCCCCGAGTCTCATTAAACAATTTCATCAATAATGCCAAAGAAAGTAATTAGCTAATCAAATTTCGAGGTGAACGTTCTTCTTAGAAACTACACCAAAATTCTTGGACGCCGCTTAGCAGTGTTCCACCAACTCAAAATTTATGACCAGCGTCCAAAAAACCTGGGAGCAACGTAGCTGGCTCGTCAGGTGTGTCACCGAGGTCCATTATATTTATGCGAAAGATAAAACACCGTTATCGGAAATCAATAAATTATTTTCCGTGCTGACGAGCAATACGCCGTCGTTTCACGCTAAATTTTCACCGGGCGCATAAATATAAAATGCATTATCACGCGCGCGCATCAAATCCCACCCCCTGAATCCTCCTGAAAATAAAAACCCGTAGCAGGCGGTTAAACAATGGTGGTACCAAAAATGGAGCTCGGGGGGCTCGTACCGTTTTAAAAGCTTATCATCCAACTTCCCTTTGTCACTCTGTAGCAACCATAATCGGTGATAATCAGAACACAATTTCTTAAAACGTAACAAAATGATAACGATATTCGGAAACGCGAAGAGGGCCGCTTTTTGAGACGAGTACCGCTCGAAATCCCATCCTCTTGCAAAGAGTATCGTCTATCCGCTTCTTGGCACCGAGTAGCAACCATAATTGCTGGTAATCGGGGCGAAATTTCTCGAAATCGGGTAACACGATTCGGAAACGCGAAGAAGGTCGCTTTTCAAAGCGGGTAGCGCGGATTCCTCGCGGGTAGGGTGAATTACGGATGAGCGGGGTAGAGCACGAGGATCGAGGGGGTCGGCGCGTGGGTCTCGGGGAGGGGGCCGCTTAATTGGCCTGGGGTAATTATTTTATTAAGTGAGAAGATGGCGGATGGAATGCTAAGAGAGAGCATGCTGGTGCGGTCTGGCGGGTAGGCCGGCGGTCTGGCGGGGTGGGGGGAGAGAGAGCCGGTACGGAGAGGGTGGGGCGAACAGTGGCGGCGGCAGGTGACGGTGTGGAGAGCGTTTAAAATACCTACGTACCGCGGACGTGAATACCGCGTACCCGGTTTCGTGTATGGGGTAGCGGCGGTCGCAACTTTCGTGTTCGTGTCGCACTCGCATGCACGCGTGATCCTCTCTCATCGTCGCTACCCTGGCACGATCATCGTGTGGGAGGAGGACAGAGAAGCTGTTCGTAGAGGGTGCCTAGACAGAGGAGAGAAAGAGAGAAAGGGTGATAGAGTGAGGTACGAGAGGCCGAAGAGGAGGAGAGGGGTGCTTGCGCGCGCGTTCAACGTTTCTCTGTTGGTCGCGAAGGAGGAACATCTATTACCCGGTACATAGGCCAGAGTGGGTGGGGGTGGAATCGTCGAGGGAGGGGTGCGGGCAAGAGTAGTCGAGCGGCAAATTGTCCGCCATCTTACCCACCTTATACCTTATCTCACACCCTCACCGTAACCACCCTTATCCCCCTTCCTCGACGGTCTCCTCCTACAGCCGGTTCTTCTCATCCTACACGCTGCTCCGGCTCCCCCTCAACCCTCTTACCCCTGGTTCCTCCGAAAGCTTCACCCCCTCAGCGGAGGGAAACCTCTCCACCTTACTCGCTTTCTCGTGACGTTCCCCGCCACGCTGCCGCCTCGAAAGCTTTAGATTACCTACCCCTTATAAGCGCTCGTGTTGCCCATTTATTACCACGACTCTCGCGACTGCTACGAGACCGAGACCACCGCCGCCACCTACAACTCGCGCCCTTCTTTTTCCTTTCTTTTCCGAAGGATCGCGTTTCCAACCCCTCTCTCTCTCTCTCTATTTCTCTTTGGACCGCCTTCTCCTACTCCCTAGTTGTTCGTTTATTTCCACGTTCCTTACGTCACGCCGCGGTTCTAGTTACACTTTACGTTCCCGCGGAGAGGGAGAGAAAGAGAGAGAGAGAGAGAGAGAGAGAGAGAGAGAGAGAGAGAGAGAGAGACGAGCACCTCGGGTAACACGATTAGGCGAATTTACAGGAAACTGGCCGGGCACGTCGTCGTGGCCCGCGACGAAACGGGAGACGTGCCAGGGATATTTAAGGTTGATGTCCGGTGCGCTACCTCGTGCACTTTTTCCTCTTCTTTTTTCATCGTGTCCGGTGACGGAAACGGGCAACGGTGTTTACCGGAGACGTTTAAAAGCTCTCCTCCCCGATTCTGGGAGCACGGAAAGGAAAGTTTATTAGTTCGAGGTGTGGTGAGCTCCTCTCGATATTAGACAGGCGAGGAAAGTTCTCTGGGAAAAAAATCGCCCGGAGGAGAACGAGAAAAGGAGAAAGGAAGGAGAACGATGGTCTCGGTCGATGAAACGTTTCCGCAGGGACGAGTTGCGGATGAACTGCGCGCGTAGCGAGAGAAAGGCCGAGATGGGGGAGGGAAAGGAGAGACGGGTGAAAAATAAAAGGTGAAACGCGAAAAAAAAGGAACGAGCTGGAAACCAGGCACGGGAACGAGAGGGGGTTGAAAAGTGCGACGCGGAGATGGCATTTCGCATCGTAAAGTTTTGCAAGCGACCGCGGAACAGAGACGACGGCCGACACGGGGTTCGCGGGGTATGAGACGGCTGATAGAGCCAGCGCGGCAAGGACTAGAGGAGGAGAAGGAGCGAATAGAGGAACGGCACGATAAAGCGAGAAGCTCTGTTGACGGGTGGTTGCCTCGGACCTGTTCTCGTTCGTTTCCTCTCAATTCGCCGAGAGCGGAGGAAGAGCCGCTCTTCCGTAGGAGCCCGGGGAGGAGGAGGCGTCGGGAGGAGAGAAATCGAGTTTGATCGAGGGATGAGTGAAGAGGACGCGCGCGCGGCCCGGCAGGGTGTGCACAGAGAGAATAGAAAGAGAAAGGGACCCGGTGTGGTGTTCCGGGGGGAGGCTGGAGCGGGATGAGAGGAGGAGGACGAGGAGAAGGAGGGTGAATGCTGGTATCGCAGCGAACGATGGTGTAGCACCGGATCCGGGCGAAAGAAAGAGAGAAACAGGGAGAGAACAGAACACGGTAGGATGAGAGGATTGCCACGAGGAGGTGAGGAGTCAGGAGGATGCGGTCGAAGGAGGGTGCAAATAATAACAATAATCATATTTCCCGGCAACATGGCCGCTGAAAGAGGGTGGCCGCGCAGCCTGGGACGCGTTGGAGGGAAACGCGGGTAGGGGTGAGGCAGCCAGGCAGCCAGGGAGGGTTATCATAATATTACAAACCACCGCCGCAGGGATGTATCTATACAAACTCTCGCCCTCACCGTCGTCCACCCCTTCTCACCCACCCTTTATCTCTCTTCCTCTCTCACTCTCCTACTCTTTCTCTCTGCGCTTTCTACCGAACGTATCTTCCGCTCATCCTTCTCCTCTCCTCATCCTCCAACGTTCCGCTCGGCCTCACGGAGAGGAACCCCGTGTGCACGGGGGCTAGCTAAGAGAGCCGGTTGCGATTCGCGCGAATCCTCGCATCCGGCAATTGTCGCGTTGTACACCCCCGCTACTCCTGCCACCCCCGCGGTTATGTATCAGCTCGTTCTCTCTCCCCGCGTCGCGTCGTTCCCTGAATACGATCCTCCCGTAGAAAATGTACATCCGCGACATGATCAGGCTTTAGTTTCCACGCCCAGCGGTGGCTCCCGGAGATATTCGCTTGACGGAACACGTCCAACCCCCCGAATACCAGCCGGTCTATACAGAAGCGCAGCACGCGGACACGCTCGAGAAAAATAATTACCTATAAATCCGACGTCGAGGATTTCGACGCTTTTCACCGGTTAGCCCGCTCTTTTCATCCACCGCCCCCTCTCTTGGTGTACCAGCTCTCGCAACCCCCATTGTCCGTCCAGGTAGCCTCCGCCGGCGATTGTCTTTGATCAGGCGACTGAATTAGCGGTCGTCTACTTCTTCTTCTTTTTTCTCCCCACCACCTTTTCTTCTCTTTTTTTCGATTCCACTCCACGCACGGCGAACGCGCAGTGAATTTTAAACATTCTTCCGCTTTCCACCGGTGATGGTGGTGATGGTGGTGATGGTTGTGGTGGTTGCTGCTCGCATTTCATTCCCAAACTTTTTTCCGACGGCGGTCGCTTCCGAGGCAAGTTTGAATGTAAAAGTTTCGCCCGGCTGGAAATTTCGAGGCTGGCCTTCCCGGTTTTTAAACATTCATCCGTAATGGGCGCCCGGCGAAGTTCGGCCACGCGATGGGCGTCACTGTTTCGCTGGATGGATCGCTCGATTCCGGGATTCGATGCTCGAGGATCCTTCAGATTTTGGGAGATTTTAATCCTCGCCCGGCTTTTTCACCCAGAATATCGAAATCGTCATTCCGTTACTCGGTTCCTGACGAATTATCACATTCCCTATCAACGTCATACTTGTGTGACGACCACGATTTTATATTTTGCGTAAAAAATTAAACAACTGTCTCCAAGAAGTATCTTCAAAAGTATCGTTTTGAAGTTGATAAATGAAGAACGTCATCAGTTATACAAGAATGGTCCGTCGACCGAGGGATAACGGGAACGTCTTTCGACTCCAACAGACAGTCTGTCTGCAGGAACGTCATTCGATGCTCAAGGATCCTTTGGACTTAGGGTGACTTTAAAGGACAACAGGAATATCTTTGGACTCCGGCAGACAGGCCGTCTGCGGAAGCGTCGGTCGAGTTAATTTCATCCAGATGTTCGACAAGGTTCGAACGGTTCGTTGACTTTCGGAGCATCGCACCCCTTTTAATGGCTTCCTAGATGTCCTCGTCGACGAAGTCGAGGATGCTGCTCGGGAACAAAATGCCGACCGTGTTCCCTGCTGGATTATTTTGTACGTTGACGCGCGCGGGCGCGAGTCCGTTCTCTCGCATGCTTTCCGCGACCTATACAACGACAAAACAGCCAGCCAGATACAAGGGACTTCCGAGCGGAAAACTAGGTGTTGCGAAGTAATTTTGCTCGGCGCGCGCGAGCCTCTGTGCGATACGCCCCCGCTCATTCAGCGATAATTACGTCATTTACCGGCTACGGCGCCCCTCGACTGCGCCACGTTACGGAAATTACGAGTCTCGTGTGCGGCAATATTATTCTAATTATGAAACTCACCGTTTCAAATTGCGAAAGTAACGCTCTATTTATGCCGGCGACGCGGCCCGCAATGGGAATACGTAAATCGACCGGATTGTCGGCGCAATTTCATGCGAAAAACGTCGAGCGAGTATGTAGAGTCAAACCAACCTCACTTGTGATCTGAAATTCTTGATTGATCTATGAAGTATCCAGAAAATTAGATAAACAAAATTGTCGAACGCGAAAGATATTACATTTCACTTTAGTAAATTTACCAGAATTCATTTTGTCGGTATTGTTTGTTGTATCCAAAAAAGGTGCATTTAATTATAATTAAGTATAATCATTGATAGCCACAGTTGAACTTTACATTTCGGGTCACACAAACCCGATAACAGCAGGCTTAATTAGTGTCCTACCTCAGAAGCCCGGTTTAATAGTCTAATAGCCTTGCTGGGTCATCGATTAATTAATTTTATGGCTGCCACAAAAAATGTGTAGCATCCGATGCATAGATGATGAACTTCATCAACGCACCAGACCTCTTTCTACTTCATCAAACATTCTACCATCATACGATTAAACTACCACTGGAAATTTTAATTAATACCGTTCTAATCTGAAGACAATACCGTGCGAGGATTACTACACCCAATTTGCTATGAGAATTCACCTAGACTTAACCACAATCACTGCATTCACACTAAACAACACTAGCATTCTCACCATCCTAGAATCAAACGTCCCTATACAATTTTAATTAAACCTGTTCTAATCTCAAGACAATACTCCTCGAGGATTACCACGTCTGAATCATCATACGATTCCAACCAGACCAAACCATAGTCTTCCTACTCAAACTAAATGACGCTAACATTCCCGCCATCATATAATCCAACCACCCCAAATAATTTTAATTAAACCCTTTTCGATCCCAAGACAACGATCAAGGCTTATAACGCTCGACTCATCGCCAAGTCCCACGCAGCCGAAACCACAGTCATCTCGCCCGAACGCGACACAACTATCATCCGCGTCGCCGCGTGCTAACTTTCCCGTCTCCTCTATCTAATAGATAATTAATCCCGGACGCAGCGGTGCGCGCGTTAGGCGTCCACTCGAGCCTATCCGATTATCGAATGCATTAAAGTCGACGCATCGTGTGCCGCCTTGCCACGTTGCTGCGAACGCTTAACTTCGCGTTAAGAAGATTAAGGGGGTGTCAGTCGAAGGTGTATACGCGGCTGGGGTAAAGCCGAATCGGAGCCGTACACACGTAAAATTGGTAAAAGCCGTCTGGCTGGTAGGAGCCAAGCTAGCCAAGGCCGACAAACGACGACCTCTCGGGATAGGATCTAGAAGAGAGAAGGGAGATAGAAAAAGGTGTAAGAAAGAGCGAGAGAGAGATATATACCTCGAGTATTATAGATCCTGAAGAGAGTAGCAGTACCGCGAGCACATCGGTCTGTGATGGGTGGTCGCGAAAGGGGGGTTACAGTCTGAGAACGGGGGATGAAAAGAGATAGAGAGGGGGTGTAAAGGGGGAGAGATGGTAGGTCGAGAGACCGAGGATCGGCCCCCGGGTAAGAGCGGCGAGATCGGAGGAGGCGTGAAGGGGGAAAGGAAGCACTTAAAGAATTATCCGAACTCGCAGGAGGGATGGGATTCCTCGCAAGCATGTGCAGCCTTTCCCAGGCCAACACCTAATACCTACTAATACCGTGCCGTGTATCTATCTACCCTTTTACCGCTCTGACGCGAGTCCTACGAGGCCAGGACTACGGAAAGAGTAAGTAGGGTCGTGTTTATAAGTGGATACCTACGTAGTGGCGGGCTGCGGAGCAACCCCGGTCGACCGAAACGCCGCCCCCGATCCCCCGAATCCTGGACCATGCGAAAACGGGGACGAAGACACCTTTTTCGCAGCCCACCGAGGATCACCACCCATCAAAAATACTCCAAGACGTCTTTAGCCTCTGCTAGGAGCTGTTGTTCAACGTTCTTAGAGTCTCTGCACGTTGGAGACACTCCTGTACGGTGTTATATGGTCTTGGTTTCGTTGCTGACGAGGTGAAATGGTTAGCGAAGTTAATAGGCTTCCGGTAGATAAAATGTTGAAGACGTCCAAATTCTTTTGAATTGTATCTACATTAACTTAGGATCGCCACGGTCCTTTTTCTCGCGAAGTAACCATGCGGAAAAGTCTTCGGATTGTAAGAAACGAGTCCTATCCGTCGATACGGCGCAGCGAGGCGTTCGTCGAAGAGCCGAAGCATTTAGAGAACTATGCAATTCAAATCCGTCTCGACGTCGAGTCCTCTCCTTTTCCCGGCTTTTTTCTCCATCGAGGGCATTACTCCGGCTCGTTTGCATTTACTCCGAGGCGTCGGACTTAAACTCCGTCACCTGCCTCGGCCGATAATTCTCCTAGCTTCACGACGTGCCCGAGAGCCTTCTAATTTCCCAGTTTCTCCCGAAAGTGGTGGTCGATGATCGGAGGAAAAGCGACCGACCATCGCGCGCGCACATGTCTTCGAGACAGATCCGGGCTCTTGGAAATCTCTGTCGGTTGGAGACTGCGAGTCTAGGCCCGGCTTAATTGTCCCGCTTTTTCCTGGTATTCCGGGGTCCCTCTGCGGATCTCGTCGAGTTTTTCGGGCTCCGGATCCAGAGGGACGTCGCGCACGTGTTCCCGACGCATTCTCCGACAAATTGACTTCAGACCTCGACGATCATCTCTCTTTCTCTCCTCTCTCTTCTTCTCTCTGCCGACCGTCATCGTCGACGACGGCGTGTCGTGGTGCCCTCTGAAAACGATCCTCGCTTCGCCTCTCACGGAGATCTCGAACCACCGACGACGACGCCTTTATTATTAGCCACGGCGAAGCTAGTTAACCGAGTTAGTTAAGTGAGAATTATTATTTAGCTGTCCCGCGCACCCTGCCTCCTCAGCCCACCCCCGCACTCGCCCGTCTTCCTCATCTTGGACTGAATGGAGCCACGAAACCTCTAACCGCCTGAATGCCGCTGTCACCGTGATCGGCAACGTCGTTTTGACAGCGCTTCTGTCTTATTTCGGTGTAGAGACGAATTGAAAGAGATCGAGTTAAGAACGAAAGGATTTTAATGCGATACTCTCGTTTTGCATAAAGATCAACAGTGTATCGATGATGATTCTGTAAAACAATTTTAAACATCGCACGAATCGATTCTGTACGTGTGAATCCCGGTTTGGGACCACAGCGCGCAGTGTCGCGTACCATAGTCTGTCCTTCATCTTCCTCTTTCTCCTTCTGCAGCTTCCTCTTGGTCCTCTTCGTCTATCGTTCTTAGCAGTCGTCGCGGCGGTTGTCGTCGCCGCTCCGTCTTCTCCGCTCGGCGTCTTATTTGTCCAGGAGGGCCGAGGTGTCGAGCACTTTACGATTTCCGACTACTTTTCCATGCCGTTTCTTTCGCGCGACCCACGCCAACCGTATCCACCCCCTCGGGAATCAGCTGCTCGACGCGATTCCTCGGCCCTGTGAATATTTAGGGAGCCCCGAGAATTGTTATTGTATCCTATTTTCGAGGAGCACACCGCCACGCTGAATTCGTATGACTGAAACGCCTCTCCTCTCCCTTTTGCCTTTAACTACTCTTCCCTCTTCAAGCACGCGCGCGCGCCATCGCTGTGTCGTGCTCATTCATTATACCGGCGACAAACACGAGGATTCTTAATCGAGTCGACCCCCCTCCTTGGCTCGCGATGATTAACCGCGACTGTAATTGCGAGGGCCGCTCTCTGTCGCTGAACGTCTGGGAGAATTGAACTTGTCGCTCGCTTTGTGCGAGTCAAACGAATATGCCGCACTGATTCGCGTTCGTGGTCCTTCGGGAAAATTTGATTTTCTCTCGCCTCAACTTTCTAATTCCATCCCGAAACCATAAAAAATCCATTCCTCGTGACATCAGTATAGAAAGAATCCAGCAGAAGCCATTGATAGCTATTCAAGACATTCACCGACTGATCTAAACGTCGGGTCGCTCGTAACTTTTAAATCGAAGGTGACGTGATTCGAATGACTGTGATGCTGGTCGCAGACTAGACGCGGAAAACCTGTAGCTACCGATGCGCGTTCGAAGCGATTCGAAATATGTTAAACTCTTCGCCTCCGAAGAACACCGATTACTAAATATTCGAGTCTTCCAATTGTTGTCGATGGAATTATTAAAAAATCCTTAGCCGCAGCACAAAGACTTCGAAAAATGAAGAAATCGCCGATAGGTAATGTGTTAATATATCGTGCGTATACGTTGGCAACGCCTCAGAATGCATTATGGGGCACCATTAGCCATAGGAATCGTGCTCGGTTCATCGAGGCTCGCTTTCGGAATCTACACGGCTAAGTCGACTCCGGGGAATCCGGGGCGGATTCTATGCTTTCTGGAAGATTGCACCAGGTGCAGGGGTGGAAGAGGAAGATCTCGGAAGCACAGTCGATGCTCTTATCTGTCTACGGGTTGCGTCGTAACGATTACTCGGTCGGGTTAGGTGTCTATATAGGTAGAGCCTCGCGCAGCGTGGGGTCTTTCGCAAGCAAGATTCTCGAGGACCAAGGGTCAGGAGACGTTCGCCGGTTTAAGAGATATCTTGCGCCGGTGTTGGAACCGTTCCCTCGGCGGGACTGCCTCTTAATTAGCTCCTAAGCGAACGGCAATTTGTACCGCGGATATAAGCCGCCGCCGCACAAACTTCTCGTACTCTCGGTGTTTTAAACGTTTACGTTGAAGTTAGCGGCGCCGACCGCGTCCTCGTTACCCGAGGAATCCGCAACCTTTCAATCCGTTGAAGAAGCAAGAAGCCTCTTTCTTCGTGTCTCGTTTTCTTGTTTGCCGGAGAAACCGCGCAACTTTGTCTATTCGATTCGAGGGCTATCTGTAAAATTGTGTTTCTCCTTTCATCTAATACAGGGTCGTTGAAAAAAATTAGTATTTCCTGTGTAACTGTTTTTTTCATTCTCATTAAGCTTTCCATTACAGAATACAGTAATAGAACCCAGCAGAGATTACGTTTTTGTTTAAACCCATCCTTCCCGCGAAGCAATCACAATTGCGAAAATCCGCGCGGCATCGCAAGATAAACCACCGGCAGCCCGAAACAGCGGTACAAAAAAGATCAATTCAGGCTCCACCTCGATAATTGTCATCGTCCAGCCCCAACGCGGCGGCAAGCTCCGAAGCAAGGGGGTTGATTCGCGGCTCTCGTGACGAGCTATATCGGAAGGGGGTGGTGCCTGCTCGAATTCTGCGTGGAAATAAAAGGCGGGCTAACAGTGGTGCCGAGAGAAGTGCGAGCCGGATAAATTACCGTGCGAGATTGTCTGGAATGAAAACAGGCAATAAAGATATCGCCCGGTTGCGAGAAGGGGGGTTGCGAAACCCGGCCGTGGGGGATGATCCTAGCGGCCGGTTTCGCAACGGTTTCAACACTGCCACGCTCGCATCGTTGGGGAGGAGGAGCGGGTGGGAGGGATGGAAAGAAAATTTTCGCATTCATACGGAACGTCGTTGCGATAAAAAAATTCGTGCTCTGGGTAGGTTTCGCCTGGCGCGATGATGCGAGCGGAGGCGCGGCCGTAGAGCGAGGCTCATATCGTATTAATAGGCAATCCGGACAGCCGAGGGGTGTCATAAACTCAAACCCCTAATACTCGCCTAAACTACCTCGGTTAAATAATGGAATCCCTATTCCCAGCAACCGCCGCTTCGTCTCTCTGCCTCGTCTCTCCTACGGCACCGCGTTTCTCGCCACGCCATTTCCCTCGTTCCTCACCTACTATAGAAACGGGGCTTTGTGTTTCTCGTTGCGGCTTCCGGCCTCGGCCGACGAGAATATCCGCGCGAACGAGACATATCGCGTCGACGCCGATCATCGCCCGGCCGCAAATTAGCCCGCGATGCTCCATTTGCGAGGCCACGCCGCCATTGACTTACCCCTTCATCAACGAAATTTTCGATTTCGCGATTTTTCTACTCGGAGAATCGCCATTTTCCTTCAACAGGGTCGGAAACGTTCTATCAGAGCCCTTTTACACGCTGTGAATTTTATTAACACTTTAAAGGCGTATCCTGACTTTTCATTTTGGAAAAATCATCTCGATCGATCAAATCAAATACTAGAAATGTCTAATTTCTACCTTCTACAGATTTTTTTAGAATAAAATATTGATCTTTGTTTGTTTCTCCGGGGTAGTATTTAATCCCCGGCTGAGTATTAATCATTTTTTCTTTAGATGTGAAGAAAAATAGTTTGAGAAACATGGCACAAGTTGGGAAAAAAGCGTTGTCAAGGTTAGGAAACGGGGAGGAATTGTGTTGGATGTGCTCTTGAACGGGCGTTTTTATTGGGGCATTTAGAGGGCTGTTTGTAGAGGAACGGAGTTGATCACGATTTGAAGCAATTATAGTAATTGTGTGGAGTAGCGAGGGAACGGAGCATGTGGTGTCTTCGTATCTTGTTTGAGAGGGAGTGTCTCCGTGTTGATATTTACAGTTAATGAGGAGTGAGACTCCGGTCGTAGAGAGTGCCATCAGATTCCGGAGGAACCAGGCAAATATGAGGACAAGTTCTCGGCTGGGAGTATGTTACCGTGTGATAGTCTATGTCGTAAGTAGACTGCCGGGATAACTGGAGTCACACAAACAAAAATAGTTTGTGTCTAATTAAGAATTAGACACCGGACAAAATCAACATTTTATTGAACTCCTTTCAACTTTTTCGTTTTGTCCACGGTTGTTGACTTGGCTATGCTGTAAATGCCACTAGTGAACCCTTTCATAGCGTTACTTTATTCTTAACTGTAGTTTTGAAGCTGTTATTATTGGTATCCATCTTTCGACCAGGCACATCCAATTCGTTATATTCACAGTCGCATGCGCGATCAAGAACAATAACAGTAGCTTCCTTTCAAATTAACGTGGGTACACGCAAACATCTACAGAATACAAATAAAATGTACACCGCATTTAGACGAACACTTCGCGCCACTTTTATACAAGTTCGGAGCCATTTAGTCAACCTCGGATAATATACAATACCGGCGCTGTCAGCAGCAGCAATTATTAAGAGTGAGGGTGGAGTTTATGACTCCGAGGCAAACTACAAGATCGGGGGCGGAGATTACGAAGTTCAGAATATGAATCTTCAAGTATAACAGGAAGGAGGAATGAGTGCGAATCAAATGAACCCGGTGGAACAAGACCACCAAACCCAGACGAAAATAAATAAACGAATGAACGTAGCCTAGCACAACCGGACGGCATCATCGACCACGCTGAAAACATTAAACCATTCAAAATGACAGGTTACAAATTCGTTGTGATCGTATTATACAATCACTAAAACCACAAGGGTAGTTTTACGATTTACAATGCTTCAAAAAATTATTCCTCCAATATTTGCGGCATCGATTATTGAATAATTACTGTTAGCCAGTTCCAGTCAAAGTTCCCCACCCGAAATCGTAATTTCATGTGAACCAGCCCCGATCTAAGACCACCCCCGAGCACTACTAAACATCCGCGTCCTAATACGATGAGCTTGTTAACAAATGCCCCCGGAATTTACAACGTATTAGCGAGCAATTCGGCGCAGTTTGGCGTAACGTGGTCGTCGACCGTCCCCACATTCGACTCGCCCCCGGGGTCCGGCCCTCTCTCCCTTCGGCGGGAGTCGATCGGCGATCGTTTTCTAATTTGCCGAGCAAACACTCGCGCCGAAACCGAATAGGTTAGCGTGCACAATCGCGGAGAGGCTCGCCTCGACAGGGGTCCGCCGGGGGTGGATCAACCGGGGGTGGGTTTGCGGAAAGAGAGAGAAGCTAGATGCCGCTGCACCTGGGGGACACTTCAGAGAAAGCGAAAGAGAGAAAGGGAGGTTACCTCGCAAAGTAAGTACCGGCAAACGAGCGGCCCCCGGTTCGCACGCATCTGTGCGATCATGTCTTTAACTGCGTCCTGTATGAGGACAACAATTACTTCGGGTTTCTGCAAAATTACTGCTTGTTGCTTGTCCCCATTCAAAGTTAAACTGCAAGGGGGGGGTCGTTCATACCATTTACAATATAAAATATTTCAACAAATCATTGTGATAATCTCAATTTAGGATGTTCGAAGGTACTATGTAAATCTCGAGGTAAGTTCATCGTTTGTTCAATGATAACGCAGCGTTCGGTGCCTCCCGATCCGTAAGACATGTGTGTCCTCCGCAGCCTTGGTCTCGTTGAAACGGCTCGTGGAACCGCTTGTCTCCGTCGACGACGCCGCCGACGTCGGCGTCCTCGGGAAAGCGTCGGCCCCACTCTCTCTCTCTCTCTATCTCTATCTCTATCTCTCTCTCTCTCTCTCTCTCTCTCTCTCTCTCTCTCTCTCTCTCTCTCTCTCTCTCTCTCTCTCTCTTCGCGTCGTTGACGTCGGTGTGTACGCGTGGTACAAGCCCCACTGCACCCGGGGTAACAGAAGGCAGATCTCTCCCGGGAGACTCGACGCTTGTTTGCGCTGCTTATCATCAGTTCCCATTAATATTAAACCGCATTCAACGAACGAAGCCCGGCCCCACGGCGGTCGGCCGATGTGTACATAGGTATAGCCCGTCGTGCGCGCGCTCTACATACATACATACATACATACATACATACACAGACCGAGTTTACATATATTAAACGCAACCACCCCCGGTTGGCCGACTCCCTTAGCCATCGTCGCGTCCGTGAAAACGCAACACCGACGCAGTAAACCGACTCTCGATGTGTCCTCTTGCGAGCCGTGCAAGTATGGCATACAACACAGGGAACAACCGACGACTATTACTCGTCGCAATCCGAGCATCCCGACGAACGAATCGGGCCCGTGTTACTCGAACGATCGAGCCACGAAATTAAGGGCGGGAGAGGGGGGGCACATCGAGGCTACGTGTGCCCGTCGCCGCCCGCAGGCTGCACACCGTACTCAATTTTCACCCTTTGTTTAATCGCCGGCTACGGAGTCGACTACATTAATTTAATACCCACGCGATACTACCCCGAACCGCCCCCACTCGGTGGACCCCCAGTCGAACCTGAAAGGGAGACCGTCTTATGTACCAGGGCTGAGGGCTGCAACACTGGTTGGATACGGGAGAGGCACCTGTTCGACCCTTTGTAATGGTCGATGATTTGCTCCGGCGTCCGTGGACGAGGGGTGGATTCGATGGGAAGTAAAGGTTCGCCATAAAGTGCGTTTTGAACGATGCTTCGAGAAGCCGGATCTGGACTTTTGGAAATATTGATGGTAGATTGTGGTGGAATTCTTTCGAGTGGTACTCGAGTAGGTGCGGTGAGAGTGCAACCGAATCCCAGTCCTTCCTTCCATGAAATGAATTGTCTAGCACATAGAAAACTGACAAGGAGGTTTCAAAAAGCAAATTTTCCGAAATCAATTTTTGTAATTAGACATTTCATTTCCATCGAAGCATGATTTTCGTGCAGCGAAAATTTTGTTCGTACTTTTTCCGAGCGCTGCAGGCTTCGAGCTGCCATTTTGCCAGCCGGTGGTATTCCACGCAGGCTCGTTCGACGCCAATTTCCCATCCGAGAAATTAATTTTCAAGCAATTATCGGCGACGATGGATTCCCGGCCGCGCGCGGCAAAAAGAAAAAGATGAAACAGAGAGAAAGAGGACGCGAGGGGGAAAGAGAGGGATGCCGCTCGCGTCTAAAATAAGACGAGTCATCTGCTGCGGAATCTGTGCTCTGAAACGCGTAATAGAAACCGAGAGGCTGCTGGGAGGGTCGGACGTCTCAGTCCTCAGCAACAGTGGGCGGAACTGCGATCGCTTAGAGGCCAAAGGACGATTCAATTAGAATCGACCAGAGCAATCCTGTACTCCAACTGCTCCCATTGACCGTCATCTCTCTCTCCCTTTCTCCCTATACCTCCCTCTCTCTCCTTCTCTCATTCCCTCCCTCTCTCACTATAACCGTACCATGTTACTCTATTCGATCGACCTGCCAGCCTCTCTCGCCGCGATTAAAACGTTGCCGGAGATTTGCAGCCGGAAAAAAGCTCCGGATAATGCCGCGAATCCGACGGAGCAACGTGTTCCCCCGTAGCTTTTTCGCGAGTCAAAAATTCGCCGCGATCAATAATTAAGAATCGATTCGTTTTGAGCACGGTTTCGTTCCAGGGCCACGATGAATGTTTCATGCGCGCTAATCGTATTTTCATAACCGAAACGCGCGAGCTACCAGCTCTTTCGCGCGCCGTCGCCTCCGTGAATGTTTCACAACTATTTTGCGATTTCATGCCCTTAAACGACCCCCGTTCGCGATACCCAAGCGTCGATTACCGTGTAAAAGCGCGTAAAATCGACGACCCCCTTGCCCCCCGTGTCGACTGTAAAAAGAATCCCCTCGGACCCCCTAACGCCGTTTAAAGGGCTGGCCTTCGTGCGACTGGTGTTTCTTTCGAGACTTTCCATGAACATTCGGTAACTGGTTTTAACACGAAGGGTGGTTACAAATTTATTTGCTGAGAAGGATCAAATTTAGCCGCAACGAGCCGCGTTGAACTTGAGAGTATGAGAAACAAGATTAGATCTCTAGCAATTAGGATTTCGTAAAATACTCGGAGACTGTCGCTCTCTTCCACCAGCAGAAATAAAGGAAACTGTTTTGGAGCATATTGGGGCTCGTATCGAAGTTCTTTTCGTTTTGTACCAGGGGGTAAATTAATTGGGTTCTAATGAAAGCTCTACGAGCCAATAAAATGCAACGGAATAAGGGACGGCCGAAAAATTGGCGATCGCGCTCCGTTTGATTTAATGTGCATTAAATGGAGTCGAATTAAAAGGTCGGTACTTTCAACGTAATATTTCTTGTTGTTGTTTTTAGAATTCATAAAAGATATTTTATTTCAATTTTCGGACAGATAGTATACCTTTTATGAACATATAATATCGATTTTACCCTACTGTACACGTTATACAGTTTTTTGTACGGTGACTTTTATCTGCGGCCGAATATGCGGCATGCAGTTAATCAATAAAAGTAAATTTCACATTGTATTCGTATAACTCGTAGCAATAAAAATAATTGGACAATATGCTAGAAGCATGGGATAGTAATCAAGAATATTTGGGGGATGTTTTGAGAGGGAAAAATTTTTTTTAAATTCGAAAGACTTCGGACGACTGTCGGTGTGCGTACGTGGCCAATAAAAATAAGGTTTCGGACGTTATGGGTTAAAAATCGCGCAGGTGAGCAGACGGGGCGAGTGAAACGGGTCTGAAAAGAGTCACCTGTGGCGACTAGTTGAAGGGAATTTCGCGTGCTACGTGGTCGATCGTTCACTGTCAAGGGACCGTCGTCGGAAATAGAGACGGCGCGTTGAAGGGTCTTGAAAAAAGTGTAAGAACGGGCACAGGAGCCTGCTCGGAATTTCTGCTCGATCGGTTTCGCCGTAGTCCGTTCGTCTCCTTACTGGCCGCGGCTCCACGCGTACGGATGGGGTGACATCTCATTAGGGAGACAAATTGCTTCACCTCTCGACTCTGTATACCAGAGTCCCTCTTTCTCACTCGCTCTAACTGTCTCTCTGTCTCTCTCGATTTCTCTCCCTTTCTCCTGGATCCGCACAGATTCGCCCTGTGGCAGAGAAGCGCGACAGTGGTCTATAAATAGATACTAACCACTTTCCCCTGCGATGCGTGGTGCGCGGGGAGCTCGTTCAAAATGTGCAGAACGCGTGAACGCAACGGGACAATTCGATCAACCCGATATCCTATGTGGGTATATGTGTGTGTGTGTGTGTCATCTTTGTCGATCGGTTGCACACGTCGCTTGGATCTTTGCACCGTCGCGACGCGTCGCGCGGCGGAGTAGCGTCGATTGCTGTCTAGCTGAAGGAGATACGCCCGGTGTCGTGAGAAAACGAAGTGCGGAGATGAATATCAAAGGAGGAAGAAGCTAAGAGACTGACAGGAAAGACGATGGCAAAAATTATTAGCTGAGACTGAAGAAGAAAAGCAACGACAAGTGGAAGAAGAAACGCTACAAGCATATGGAATGAATAACAGAGAAGAGGAAGATTTAGTAGCGAAGAATGCAGAGGTGGAATATTATGGAACCAGGAAAGAGGAAACGCTTAGTGCCACGAGAAAACAAGACTAAAGATGAATATACTCAACTTAAGTAAAATAATGTAAGGGAAATGCTCATTTTTATCATAAATGTGTGTAATATGTAAAACTAGTTGCCAGAGGGTCTCCCTGTTCCAACATCTCAATACCGGCGAGTCATCATCCCTTTGACCGATGGCAAACACGATACAAATCTCCGCGTCCAAAAATTATGTCTCAAACCGCTCCAACAACCGTGAAACCCAGCTACGAAATCGAATAGTCTTAAGAAGAACAAGAAGAAGAAAACGACGACGACGAAGAAGAAGAAGAAGAAAAGGTGTAAGGAGCAGAAGAGAGAAATCGCGAATCGGACAGGAGAGCGAAACGCGAGCAGAGAAAAGGGAGGAGAGACGAGAGAGAGAGAGAGAGAGAGAGAGAGAGAGAGAGCACGCGAGCGAGCGAGGCTGCGGCTGGTAGCCGGCGGCGGCGTGGAAATGTATTAGGGCTCGCATAGCTAAACTAATTGGTTAAATCTGTTGGGCCGCATAACTGGGAGGCTAATTGGGTGATTTCCTGACAAATTATATCCACCCCGACGACTACGCCTACTCGGTAGCGGGACCGTTTGTCACTTGACACTTTGAAGAGGCGAACGTCCAACGGTGGCAGAAGGGAGAGGACCGGCTGTTCGAGCGAGCTGAGAAGTGAGTAAAGGCGAGCGAAAGCGAGTAGAAGCGAGTGGGATGTTCGCGAAGCGTGTGGCAAGAAGCGGCCAGCTATACCACGAAGAAGAGTGCGAGGGAGCAGCACCGCTAAGACAGAACTGTCCGGGTTTATTCGGGCAGGCTTGACGCGGACTTATAGACTCGTTCGTTTACAGGGCCTGTGCGAACTTATTCGCGTTTTCGCGACCCCCTCCGATAGCGGTACACGGTGACGAGCGAAACACCAGAGAAAACGGCCTGCGAAGACACCCGGCCCGGAACGCGCAGAATTATTTTTACTAACGAGCCGCGATGGCCCACGGCCGTAAGTTTCGCCGCGGAATTGCCACCGACCGCGCTGTTAATACGCGTACAGTCGTTAAGAATTCAGACGCGAGCGCGCGGACGCCGACGTTCTTAGTCGTCCCGACGTCGCGCCGCGCCCCCGACACGACGTCTTCCAGTACCGAGGACGAATTGAAAGTTACGAGACGCCGCGGAGATTCGCCTTTGTGCGATTTCAAGAGGGACCTTTTTTCCGTCGTCGCCGAGACGCGCTTACCCGACCAACACCGACAGCCCGTTCTGCACGCGATTACTCTCTTTCTTGCGATTCTTTTTCGCAACCGCGAATTAAGATCCGATGGCGGCTCGTTTGCCACGCTGCAAAGCCACGGTTTTGATTCCTCGTGACGTTTAGGGGACTCGGAAATCGTTCAAGATCCAGGCCAGCGATCGCTGTGTCGCAAAGATGAAAGTATGCTTTGAACGATACAGATGCCGCGGTTTGTCTTGGTTTGTTTCGGATGGGGTTTGTATTTTTGGGCTACGAGGTGTTCGTCGAGGTGATGGTTTAAGGGTAGGATTCGACGGGGTTGGATGCATAAAGAAATGTAAAGGATAAACCAAGACACGCGTGCCATCCGGCGAGCCAAAATTTGCAGAATACGACTAATTAAATTCCCAATGAGGCGCCGAAGCAGCGACTCCCTCCTCCGCCTCGAATTTCAGACTCAATTTAATCCCGCGCACCCCACTCGATCACCGGGGATCGCGAATCGCCAATTTTTCCAAGCACCATACGTGCCGGAGCCGCTCGTTACCATGATTTATCGCGGATACCTGAGAATCGAGCGGCATCCGTCAAACTGGAAACCTATAGGCGGACTGCGCGTTCCACATAAATATATCCGGTCGCGTGGCGAATCGGCCCGATAATACGGCCGGATCGTCGCCAAAATTCGGCAAACCGTTCTTTGGGCAGTCGATCAGCCCGGCCACTTTGCGGATTTCGCGCGAGAAACGTTTCTGGCTCTCTTGCAGTCACATCCACAGCGATACCGGTTCACAATGCACCGAACAATCGTAAATCCCCGGTCATCGTTGTCGTTGATTAGTATTAGCTCGGCTCCCAACTGCGAATTATGACCGAGCAGCTGACGCTGGCCGCTTTCGGAGCAGTATTTTGGATACTTTGTTGAAAATTGGCGAAATCCGATACGATCCTCGTACGCATTTAGAGAAAATGCAGACTACCCTTCAGGGTATTCCTAAGATCTACTATTTCGTGGTGGATTTACCTTGGTGCTACTATATCGGGGCTTGCGACTGTCTTTCTGTTCGTTTCTGGTCAAGCTCTGTCTCGTTTAGTGCACACCTAGCGATTGCAATAACAATGTAATTACAACAAGCTCCACGATTGTAACCACTGCTTAAATCGAATTTTAGCTGCAGCTCTAGTAATATCGATAAATCGTGATTAATTATGAACTGTAGTCTCCAGGAAGAAGCTGAATGGACAAAATTGTCTTCCTGAGTTTATCCAGGCCCAATGCTAACACTGCAAGTCTTTGTAAAGACCTTTGACGAGACCGTATCAGCTAATTACGGTGTTGTGATTATTAATTAACGCGACGTAAAAACCTCGGTGACTCGTTCCGCAGCGGCCGCAGCCTATTTCGAGAGCCATCGGATTCTTCGCGCGATACGTTCCAGCGTATAATAGAGGCATTTTCCGCTCGAGAGGGGAGCTCGCCGAGAATTAATGAAGGCGAACGCCAGCTAACACGCCGTGCAGCTTCGGTATTAGGAGAATCAACCGAGTTATCCTGCGCGACGGTATTCTTGACTCGATCTCGTTGGTTATAAACAGATAGAGAGAGATAGAGTGAGAGACAGAGAGAGAAAGAGAGAAAGAAAGGTCTTCCACAAAGCCAATTTCTTTTGAGCATTCTTTCACACTCGGGATCACGCGCAACAGAGCCAAAGCGTCGAGCTTTTTGCCCCAGCGAAAGGAGAACGAAACTGGGAAAGATCGAGTCAAACAGTCGCATAATTTGATCAAACGCGTTTCTGTTCCCGTGTCTCATTCGACCGAGAATCCTATTTAGCACCTCTTTAATCCTTCCGCCGCTGCGACAATTATCCTTCCGGATTTAACATCACAGACTCTCCTGGGAGTCGCGACACATTTCTCTGCACTCTGTGATAGCGGCATTATCTTTGTTAGAGTTCGAGATTCCCAGGTTCATTTCCTCCGCGAATGCTTGGGGGAATATAATCGACCATTTTCGGAGGTTTACTGTTCATTAAGCAGGTACTTGCAGATCCGTGGATTGTCCATACGTCGAGATTCTTTGCAATCTGATTGTGCGGGATTAATTGCTTCAAAATATCCGCCAGGACATCTTTCTAAAAATCAGACTCACTATTTTCAGTCCACCGTGCGTCGCAGAAGACCAAAGGGCCGATATCCCTTACTCCAGCGACTTCCCGTCGGCGTCTGCGTGGAATTAAGGCTGAGCAACGATTACCGGTCGATCTCGGATCGAAAGTCGCGATAAATACATCCTGTAAGGACCAAGGACCAGAACCGGCGTCCCGTTTAGCTCCTGGGATGGGCGAGAAGGAATCGGGCAAGTGGATCAGATCGCAGTTAGGGAACGCAAAGGAGGGAATCTTTTAATTTGACGCACCATAAAGCACGCCTAGCCGGTTTCCATGGGATCCCCGGGTCTCGCCGATGGTGTGACAGTTGGTACCTACATTGTATATGATATGGTGCTGCCCGGCCCCCCATGGGAGGTCACGGGTGACACCGTAGCGTGTCGTATCGCTGCAATAATAACGCGTAAGCGATACTCTCTCGGCCCTGCGTACCCCCGTAGCCTAATGCGATATATTATATATGTACCCGACGACCCTTTTGCGCGGTTCCACCCGACCCCCATGCACGTATAACCCTCGTACGTGGGTGTGTAGCATTTATACACATGAGAGTCGACGCGACCAACACCGTAATCACCTCCTTTGGGCCCTATTCGCTAGCTAGCACGCGTCCTTTCGAAATCGTCCGCCACCTTCGCGTCGATTTATCTGGAAAGCTGTGTCGTCATTAGCTCCATTATGAGCCCCGTTACGAGCATTGTTCGCTAGCCAACCCCTCCCCGTCACCGACGGAATATCTTTGCGACGAATATCTGATCGGATGGGGGTGTAAATTGTCGCGACCCGAAGGCTGCCGAGCCTCATCTGCGAGCGAGATCGCTGAGGGTAAGATTCGACAGATTGCGTCTCGAAAATGATGGCTTGATTGGGGACTAACAAACTTGAGGACTGAGTTTACAACATTTTCAAATAGGTGTTCGAGCATCTATGTGGTTGTAGAAGTTCGTATTGAAGACGTCCGATAAGCCCGAGACCATAAATGTGTTAAAATATATCTAAAAGAATTGCTTGAGCCTTCGTGTACCCGAAGAGATGATGAAAATAATGAGTACCGTAATTGGTTTTAGCTTCCTCGTTCGCTTTAAAGCACCAGCATCATAAATTACGAAGTATTTTTGGAATATTATTTGTGCCGGGTGAAAATTTTCGAATTAATTGAAATAGTAATCAACACGAGGATTATAGCAACCGTAATTGCACGCTCTGACTTCTTCTTACCCCGTTGATTGTTCGATAACGGTGTTCTGTCAACGTCAATCGCGGCGCAATAATCGTGCGCAAAGGGGCAGTTAATAATTAATGTTAATCGATGCTCGATACAGTATAGGAAATGGTAATTGCGAGCGGGTAATCGGCGGCAATTAGCGTGCCCGTGATTACGCGCTACAGGTCAGTTATATTGTTACGATCATGGAAAAGTATTATGCAAGCTGTCCAAGAGAAAAGACAGACCGAGAGAAAGAGAAACGGAGAGAGAAAGAGAAAAAATAGCGTAAAGAAAATAGCGTGTCCCCGGCTCGAATTTTTCTCTCAAAAAGGAAGCCGAGCGGTCCGTGGAAACTAAGCTCTTAATTAAGAGGATAATTACCTCCCGCGAGGAGCCGCTCCATCGGAAATAGAGCGGCAGCGGCTGCTAGGCAGAAGTATCTTAGCGTGGTTGTCGCTAAGGTTACTGAAGTATAACGGTCATACATCATTCTGTTCTCCGCGAACCTAATTTCCGCTCGTGTCACGCGTAATTTCATCTACTTTTTCAAGACTTTCCCGATCTCTAATTAGGGGTAAACGATCAATCACTCGGCTGCGGGATGAATTAAAGTGGAACATTCTTAATGAGACATACATCACGGATCGCGTGGCCGATACCGAGAGCCGTCCGGACACATCGGGTTCGGTTTTCATTTTCAGACGGTTCTCGATCGAGCAAGAAATAATTGGACACAGGGAGCAACGAGGGAAGGAAAAAAACTGTCGAACGATTTCACGATCCATTTCTCCTACTCTCGATGCCCGATAATGGATCTTTAATCATAACCATATTCGGACGCATTATTGCCGCAGATGTTTATTCTATCAGATCCGACCATGATTTCAGAAATTTGTTTCGGGGGTGAATCTGTCTTTCGTAGAAGTAAGTGCACAAACTTTCTAAACTCAGCGTTATTGAACATCGAATAAAATTTTGGACAAGAGGAGCGCATCTTACAATACAAATTTTAACAAAAATAATCTACATTACTAGCCTGCGGATTTAATTTATTATCAAAATTAGACATTGCACAGCACTCGCAAACAGAAAATGAACAAATTCTCACTCTGAGCAACGTACAGAGATGAACAAAAGCGATGTTCATATTTTACAAATTCGAATACTACAAAGAACCCCAGTCCACTAATAGGGAAGACCAAATTGCGACCAAATGCTAATAACGCCACGATCGTGTCCCATTCTTCCTTTAATTCCGGAAGCGGTCATCTTCTCCCTCTGCTCGAACAGATTACCCCGTTCAGGTCCAAACACCCAATTAAGACCCGATCCGACGAAAAAATCCTCGTCAAAGATACCGGGGTCTAAGCTAGCAATCCTCGCGTCTCTCTCAATTAGCATCCCCTAACGAGTACACCGGTGAGTGCTCGCGGGGTGCCGCTGGCCCCGGGTTCTGAGCTCGGGGGCCAGAAAAGGCGGTCTTCGGTATCGATGCCCGGAAAACGAGTCCGGGTAAACAGACCGCGGATAAACGCCGTGGAGACCGACGGAGGAATATTCCAGTCATGCGTCACGGGGTTAAGGAGAGGGCGTGCTGGCCGCATTGATTTACGTAGAGAGGAGGACAGGACGTCGGGAGGAAGACCGTTTGTGGGGGGTTCGTTGCGGAAGAGAGGGGGGTTCGAGGGGCACGGGGAACGAGAGGAACAGGTGGAGAGAAAAGGGAGTCCGTAGAATCCGAAGCCACGTAATCGGAATAGTCGATTCCATCCCCCTTTTCCTCCGGAGGCACGCCGCCCTCTTTGCTGGTCCTCCCTTCGCCATCAACCACCGTTCGTCTCTTTCTCTTCTTCGTTTCGTATCCTCCTCACTCTTCTTTGTTTTCTGTCCCTCTCTATACCTGTCTTTCTCTCTGTTCGTGTCTTTCTCTCTCCACCTTTCCGACACCCCCTTGGTCGCGTGGATACGTGGTCGAACCACCGCGAGGATACCGTATAATTATCGGATGCCAGGTACCTCGAACGCTCTCGGCCGGTTTTAATTGGCCAATTATCGTGGCGCCAATAGAGGTGGTGCCGTCGGTCCAGATAGGCGTGAAACTTTTGGGGTGGCCGGCGTACAACGAGCGACAACACAGCGCGACTTTTCTCTCTGACGAGAGTATCTTTTGGCATCGCTGGCCCTGCTAGGGGCTCGTGCTGGGAAGATCGACGCTGTTACGCGCGCGCGAACGCTCGCCTGTGTGTCAACCAACCTCCTCTGTACTCCTCTTCGACCCCCAGGTTTGTCTGTGTGTGTGTATGGAGGACGTGTGCGCACGTGTGTGCGGCGAACGGACGCGGAGCGAACGGGATCGGGATCAGAATCGGGAGCACGAACGGGCGCAAATTGGTCACGGCTGGTCTGTTCGATCTCCGTTCCAAACTACACCCCATCCTCTTCGGGCTACCTTCTCTATCGTCCTCTCTCTACGCCACCCCCCTCTCGACCCCGCTCCCTATCATCTCTTATTCTATATTTACGTCTTTCTCTGTCGCCTCGTCAGCCAGAATAGCAGCGTCCTCTTCCGGGATAGGTCCTACCCCCCATCGGTGTCTCTATCGATCTATCTTCCTCTAGCTACAGTCTAGCACCGATGCCACCCTCTCTCGCTCCACTTTAGCCGGTCTAGCCATCTATCTAACCAGCTAGCTTGCTCCTCGACTCGTGCACCGTTTCAGAACTATTAGGAACGCTCGCCTAAACCCACATCACTTTGCCAGGTAGGGTAATCCGGCGGTGTGCTCACCTGCAACCCCTTCCGCCTCGGTTCCTCGATACTTAATGGCCGACTCGCTTTTTTCTGCTCTTTAGCGGGGTGCACGGGACCCTGCGAGATTCTTAGCGACCTGTTCACCATTCCTCATCGAGCATTTCAGTTTTTGTTTTGGGGTAGACGTGGGTGGGATCGTGGGGTGGCTGAGCGGTGTCCTTCAGGACAATTTTTACATACTCTGTACTTCATGTCATGTAAAAATTTGACTCTGTAGACTGTAACGAGCAGATTGTGGATCGTACGATGGACTTCCAAAAATTATGGAATAATCGCCGCTACAACCATGCTCTGAACTACCCTTTGGGACCACAGTTCATTCCGGAAGCTGGCGAAAAGAGTGATATCAAACCACTGTCTGCAAATCTTCCTCTGTTAGTAAACAGTGTTCAGCTGTAAAAGTGTTTCGTTATCCTCAAGTTCGTCGGGGCCACAGCGCAGACCCACAGGACAATCATCGCCTACATCTGCGGTGCACCCTCCGCTGTCACTCGGTCGTATAAGAAGGCTTTTGTCGCCGGTAGACGTAGTTAAAACGAGCATCAACGTAGCCGCGTCGGCACGCGAGGGTGCGGGCGAAACGGACGCGCACGGCCACATTGTCGGTGTAAATTTTTAATTAAGCTTTGGTGGCTGGCTGCAAATTGAGCTGCAGCCGGCGCGCCAGCATTCAATGCAGTAAATGCACCGTGCACGCCGTACGTGTCATTTACGAATTAAATTAATTTGTTAGTTCTTATGCGGTGGCGGACCGACCGGGGCAGGCACAGCGAAATAAATTTACGATAATGCTCATTAGCCGGCCGCGGTCCGCACACGCGGAAATTAGTCGCGGGCACACACACGCGCGCCACCGAACCTACGCGTACACACCAAAACGCGCACACATTCCCAAACATACATACACATCGCCCAACCGGGAAATCATGGCCGCGAGAGAGAGAGAGGAGAGCGACACGATTACTCCCACCGACGCGCCTGGAACATCTGTACACGAAAGTAAAACGCACCGATCGACCGGGCCGGCCGGCCGGATTATAAATATTTGATCTCTCTCTCTCTTTTTCTCTCTCTCTCTCTTTCTCTCTCTCTCTCTCTCTCTCTCTCGGCTTCATTACGTTATCAATCGGCGGGGCTCGCGCGGTACGCCTATCGTCACAGGTTATTAGCGCCGGGATTCATGGTCGGGAAACGGCCGACGACGCAGACGACGACGCTTCTAAATTTAACCGGCGTCGACCGTCGGAATCGGGAAATAAAAGTCGTGAGAGAACGGTGCATTAATCATTCAAGGATATGTAACGAGCATGTGCTACACGAGCATGATATTTCCAGCGGGAATCACCGCATGGAATCGTGTCGACCATCGGACGACGTTATCCTGATGTCCTCTTTGCTCGCCAGATCGAACAACCACCCCTCGGAGGGGAAGCTTGTCTTTCGATTACGAGACACGCTTGCACACCCTTCTCTCCAGCGATCTCCTTCCGTCGATTGTTACGCAATTTTAAGATATTCAGCTCGTCTCCGTTAATTGGAAAGTCCGGCGGGAGCGTTTGCGTAACTTTCGCCCCGGCAGCTGGCTATTAATACTGGCGGGACGCGATCGTCACGGTTGATCGGCCATTGAACGATCGGACGACAGGTCGGTCGGGCCGCAGAATGGGCGGAGAACCGGCGTGTATCTCTTCAATTTCGTGGAAAGAATCGATCATCGGGGGGGCCAGAATAGCGGCGTCAATCTCGCCGAGCGATTGGCCCTGAGCTAACTCGATGATGATCGGAGGGTAGCTCCGGACGAGGACGAGCCGAGCGGACATGCCTATACCGCGAGAGAGATCGACGATATCCACCGTGAACGAAGAGAAAAAATGAAAACCAGATAGAAGAAGAGAGAGAAAGAGGCAGTGGAGGGAGACACAGGGTGGAAAAATAGAGAGAGAAAGAGAGAAAGAGAGAGAGAGAGAGAAGTGGTTGGTAGCGACAAAGAGGAACAGGGGTGGAGAGGGAGGGCTCGGTATTGCAGGCTCATCCGCCGGTTACGTTCGATTGGCTGGCAGGGCGGTAGGCCAGCAATTACCTAAATGGTCGGGTAAACAATATCCGTGCGCCGAGTTAAGAGCGGCGGCGGTAGCATCAACAGCAGCACCAGCACTAACAGCAGCAGCGCATACTACCAGCTCACCGGGAGCAACGGCTACATTGACTGGCTCTGGTATCCGTCGGTCGGTCGGCGACGGTCGGTCAGGCGGATGGAGTTGGTACAGGTTGGCTGCTGCAGCCGAAGCGACCGTCGGAGGACGTCGTAACAGAGGCGAGCGAGAGAAAGAGATTTCTGGAGAGAAGAGAATGGAGACGGAGTCCAGAGATTGCTGCCTGGATAGCTACCTAGCTAGTCTAGCTACCTACCTAGCCAGCGCGATTATACTCCGAACACGATTACTGTACACAACGGGTCGCGTAGAATGCGCCTCGCCCTCCTCCCTGCCCCTATCGACGCGCCTTTCACACACCAAGATGATCGGCAAACCCGGTGGCGTTTCGCGATCACGGATAGATACCGGAGGCAGAGAACGAGTTGAGCGTGCGACGATTCCACACATCCTCGGCCACCGTTGAACGATGGCAACGTGCGTGGAGGGAAAACCGTTCCTCCATCGACGGCGGCGTCGGCTGCGTCGGTGGCGGCGGTGGTGGTTAAATCAAAGACAAACCACTTTAGCCGTCCGGGGGAGGGGTCGAGAGAGAGAATGAGAGAGCGAGAGAGAGAGTCGGGGGAGAGGCGAGGGTGGGCCGGTCGGAGTCGAGCAGAGGGAGGAAAAGGTAGACTCTGTGTGTACATACCCGAGTATCTGGCGAAAGCTCGCTCGTGGGGCCGCGAAACGTCTGCACGCGGCTCCGTTTCGTGTTCGTGCCCGTCCATTCAGCCTGCTTCCTCTCTGTCTGGGTGCATCTTCGTGATCGTGTACGTCCGTAAGCGCCACGGACAAGAGGGTAGCACGTGTGTGCGCGCAACCCCCAACGGGAACTTCATGGCTCACGCCCACCGCACAACGGCCGGAGCTTTCTGGTAAGCGGGCCGGGGTTGGCCACACCCACTGTAGGCGGTCCCGGTACCCCCACCGTCGACTTCCGCCGCCGCTTTCCGCCGTGACTACGGTCCGACGTCGGCTCCTCGGTACTAATAATACGCCGATATACCACCTATTCAGCCACCATGGCTCTACGCGGAGGTCCCGAGAGCAGGTTTTACGGGACGCGCGCCGCCGCGTCTGTCTACCAAAGACACTGCTAATCGCGCGGCCACGCTGATCTCTCTCTTGACCCGGTGAACGGCTGTTTGTTGTCCCAGTGTGTCCGACCGGTTCAGTGAACGGCGAGAACCTACCCCGGAACCCCAGGCAATTGTAAAGCCTGACTCTCGCGAGATCACAGCAGTCGACTCGCCGCGTCGTCGACAACGGTCGCCGCGGTGTGCCAGGATATTTAGCCGATTCAGTGATGAATAACCAGAGTGCCTGGATGAGACAGTGTCCGTGATGTATCTCGAGGAACGTTTCTGAACGGGATAAGATCGTTGTGACGAGTCAAAAGCGACAAAGTGCGTTAAACGTTCCAGGGGGGATGAAGCGTCGCGGGGTCAGATAAAGGAGAAGAAGCCCGGGGCTGTTATGTGGAGGATGCAGGAGGGTCCTAGGACCGTGTCGCCTCTAGGACCGGTCGTTCTACCGCGGGAGGACCCGGAGATGCGTGCGGGGCTGCCGGGATTGCCGCCTCAAGAAAGGAGGCACGTGTTGCTCCACGTACGCACCGGCGAGCCTTTTGTGCGATACGACAGCGTGCGCCAGCAGCAACAGCACTCGCCACCGGCCTCGCCGATCCTGCGTGCCGTCGACAAGGATCAGTTCCACGAGATGGACACGCAGACGACGACGACGACGACGACAACGACCGGCCTGCGGGAAAAGCTGATCGACGCGGAGATGGAGGAAGAGGAGGAACAGGACGAGGAGGAAGAGGACGATCCCGAGAGGAACGTGACGCCGCGAAGAAACGTCGAGGACGAGGAAGATGAAGAGGAGCAGGAGGAGGAGGAGGAAGAAGTGCATCCGGGCAGCAGAAACGGGAATTACCAGGATGACGAGGACGTCGAGGTCGACGTTTGTCGCGACGAGGTGGATGAGAGCAACCCTAGCAGCCCTGTAGACCTCACCGCGCCCTCCTCCAGGGGTACTGGTTCCGAACAGTTCCTCAACCCCTTCGCGAGAAGCGGCGTGCACCCTTTCTCCTGTGTTCAGAGCGGTGGCCAGCCGACTGGCCACGGGACTCCCGTGTATATATCCGCGCACGCCGCAGCCGCATCCACCGTGATGACCGTCTGCACCTCCGGCAACCCGGCACGAACCACCGGCACCGCCACCAGCAGCATCACCACCACCGCCAGCACCGTGCAAGCCAAGAAGAGGTGTCTCGCATTCTCCGTGGAAAATATCCTCGACCCTAACAAGTTCACCGGCGGACGGGTCGTGCACAGTACTGTCCATCATCGCCGGCATCGGCGGGCCGATAGCGTACACGAAGGTGATACTAATTGATAATCGTTAGCAACGAGACTAATCGCATACTTGGCCGGGTCGCTCTTTCCCGTCGAAATCCTATTCGCAGACGTATTCTGCGTCGACGAGAAGGAGCCACAAAATTTGGTAACAGCGATCGATAGCAATATATTAGGTCAGGGTTCGATTCCTTGTATTTTAATACGAAATCTGACACGAACTTTTGCACTGACCTAATACACACTTGTACATACTTGTAACACAAAGCAGGGACGTCGGGTAGTGGGGTATAGATATGTATCTACAAGTTTCTCTGTGTCTTCTTCTCGTGGACAATGCTTTCTTAGCTGAAAGCAACAGGCATTCGAAACGTTATATTTTACAGACAGTGCACGACTAATCGCGTACCCACGTCTCCGAGTACTCCGACGGGAAAGAGCTCATTTTCTCAAGGAAAAATTTCAGTGGAATTGTACCTTGGCGACGGTGCAACTCGGTTGCCTTGTCCATCTCCTACTGATCTCTCGCGAGACGCAAGAGACAGCCTGTCGGTCGTAAACCACCATAACTGTCCACTTTCGCGAGCTGAATTGCCGGTTCGCTTGAACTCCCTTCGCTTTATGCTGATTGAGCGCGTCTGAACCCTGTGCCCATGGGACCTGCGTGTGCTAGGCCTTCGGAGCTCGTGCAGACAGCCTAAACGCGGCTTGATGAGCTTACGTTTTCGTGTGTTAGGTGATAATTCGATCGAGGTTAGGGAGTAATAGTTCATCAATATTTTTCGAGATAGTAGGCTGAAATTTTAGAGGATAAAGTCGGTAGAAGAGTTCATCCATACTATCATTGGATGTAGACTTTAATTTATGGGAATGAAATTCCTATTTACGTCAAGATATTGCGGATTTGATGCATTTACGATAGAAATCACATAAGCACGTGAAACATGAAACAGTAGAAGGATGGGATTTCAGAATATCGATATATTATCAACAATTTATTAAAATTATTAAAGAAAAAAAACGAACTGTTATTTGGTTTTATTTTGAACATTTTTATTGATTCGGTTAAGCTAGTAGACGAGTCACAGATCGTCTGACAATCCCAAGAACCCCTTACTTTCCCTTTGATCCCCGTATCCTACCATTTTCTTTACATCCGCGACGATAAGAACTTTTTCATCGTTTTGAAGAAGAAGAATAGTTAATGTAATAGAAACGATTGGGGTACATACTCGGTATATCATAAGGCATTACGGAACAAGGGGTTAATTGACTGGACACACATTGTGCTCGAAGAAAACGTCAATCTTCGGACTGCATTCTCCGTGCATTTCCGTGGCCGTCGTGTCCCGCGCGATGAATCACAATAACGGATCGCGGCCAAGCGTTCTTAGAACAAAGTTTCACGAACGATCCGTTAACAACCTCTTTTAATAGTCGCCGAGTAATACCGGGTATTCAAGAGAGGGAGAATGACATTCTCGAAGAAGGTGCGCCTTGTCCGCCAATTTCGCGAGACGCCGGCAGAAGCAGCGTAATCGGGTAATCGTCGTTGATCTCGCCGCAACGGCCGATTAATCTCCTAGAATACGCGGTTCTGTACGGTTCCGTCTCTCTCTCTCTGGCTCTGGACCGCGCTAGCAAATCCCCTAATCCTCGGGCTTGTTCTTGCCAAAACCCGTGGCGCGCATCTTTATTGCTTCCTGCTTGCGACTCTTGCGACGTAACCGGCCAAAACACGGCCCCGCTCTTTCTTCTTTTTCTGTATTCATAACCGAGGCCTCGCCATATGGAACTCCGGCTCGCGTTGATCTTGAACGATATTTTTTCGCGTCCCCGTCGATCCTCCTCGTTCGTCCCTCTCGCTTCTTCTTCCTCGTTTCTAAGTTTAGACGAAAGGATCGCCCCGTTCCACGATCTACCCGCGATTTCGGAGTTATTTGCGTTTGTTAGGGGATTCCTACAAAAGCGATGATGTAGACGGCGTTACCGGGAACACGGGGACGAGGGGGCCAAGCTTTTGCAAGCTCTCGAGGACCACTCGCGGCCTCTGATCTGCTTAAACGCTGCCACGGTACACGCCGCTCTGTCCTAGAACGTTTTAATTAGCGACCCCGTCGCGCCGCGTCTTTCTCCATCCAAAAAGAAACGAGAACCTGACGGCCCGGCTTCCGTTTCGTTCGAGGAACGAGTGTCCGCTCGAAAACCGACATCTTGGCCCACCGATGACAACAAAAATTCCCGTCGGTTCCGTCACAGCCTCCGCTGTCACGCAACGAGATCCTCGTGGATTTATTTCTCTGGTTTTCTATATTTTGCATTTGTTGTATAGGAATTTCTTGGTTCGACAAGATGTACAAAAAATATGAATGACTTGATCGTTCTTTTGCATTTGCTCTTGCATAAAAAATAGATAAATTTCAAGGGTGCCACATTTTGCGAAACCTTTCGACAACATAAAGAAGCTCGATCGTTCCGCTTGGCCCACCTCGACTTCCGGATTCAGTTCCACAGCCCTCGACCAAGAAAATTTCGATCGCGAGGATCGGCATCCGGGCATCTGCCGCGGAAAGCTTATCTACGCTCGATGATCGAATCCGTGAGCGGGTCCTCGGGATCCCAATTTCACAGTTGACTTTCGAATTTAATGGAGTCTGGCGGCCAGATAAGAGACCGGGAGAAGAGTATCCCGGTCGTCGATAAGGTCCTCGGCAAGGAGGACGAGGAGCTACCTCTTGGAAGAAGAGGATGAAGAAGAAGAAGAAGAAGCATCGCGAGCGAAGGGGGTGAATCGACGTAGAAACAGAACGAAGGAGCCACTGTCGGGGCTAGCTGTGGTGGGGTGGTTCGCCGGCGGGGGCGGTCGTGAGGGTGGCTTGTCGGAGCGTGACAAATTGCTCCGCTAATCTGCGTTAACCAGTCCTTGAACCCCATCATTGTCGTCCCTTTATCCCGGTACGGGACGCTGGTTGCCGCGGACCAAATCAACCGGCGACTGTCTTGTCTGCCTCGCAAAAAAACGGTATCCGTCTCTTCGTCCTCGGAGAGACAAGTTGGTCTGCGATCTAGAAGGCTATCCAGACTCTACAGGGGTAACCTGTTTCTTCCCCGCTTTTTCATTTCCACCCCGCGCCTAGACTGTCGGTGGGGACTTCAGGCCTCCTTCGACTCATCTAGATTCTAGATTCTAAAGTCCAGAAGGCTATCTAAAGCTACCCTACTTCTTCCCCGCTCGTTACTTTGGATTCACGGGGCAAGTGGACTTCGCTTACCAGGGACTTCATTGCCTAGGAGTAGGATCGCAAAGAAAAAGTGGCGAAGAAGTCGGACTGTTCCTATCTAGACATTCGGAGGAGTAAGGTCCTAAGTGGGGGCACGTGGACCTCAATTAGTGGAGTCGCTGATTGCCTAGGAGTAGGATCGACGTGAAAAAGCGGGATAGAAGTCCGACAGCCCTGATCTCGAGGAAAGAATGCGACACGGGCCGAGTTCAGACAGCGGTCGAGGGATCGATCGTCGTTGCCGATGAAATCGGGATTACACGGAGCTCCACGGGCCATCCATCTTTCTTGGGCGGGGGTGGGCCCCATTAAAAGTGCATCAGGACGCCGGCGAAGCTCCGATCGGCGAAATCCGTTTCGACTGCTGGCAGCGACGAGTCTCCTGCCAGCGTCATCCCCCCCGCTACAACCCCCTACCGAACGGCAAATCCGCCGACGGAATAATATCGTCGGTTGTTATGATAATCGCGCAGCATCGCGCGGCGTATCGCGTCGCATCGCGCCAAGCCGCCCAGAAAATTGGCTCTTCTGCATCATAATGACTTCTCTCTCTCCCTCTCTTCGTCGCCCACAACCCCACCTCCCCCCTGTCCCCACAAACGGGGGGTTCAAGCTCCGCTGTTCGCAAAACCCCCTCCAAAACGATCCCGCTTCTCTCCTCGCTCGACCGCGCCGCCCCGACGCAACGCGCTCAGAAATTCCCGTCCCGTCCCCCCGTACGGTCTCGCTCGCCGCACTCGTTCGAAAGCTCACCGGATTTTCCGCTAGATTTCTGGAAAAAATTGTAATTACTACGGGACGCGGCGCAAAGAGATACCGTTAAACGTCGGATCCCCCTTGCTGGTCGGCTCCCGTGATTTTTCTTATCGAGACGCGAGAGAGATGCTATCGGTGGACCCGCTCGTTAAGGGAACGAGCACGCCACTCGTTGCGCTGGGCATTGTACGATCCTGGACCGTGGCCATTGTTCCTGCTCGCAGAAATAATATGATAATTGTCCGGTGTCTCATGGAGAATGCCGAGACGATAAGGATGTGATAGCTAGTGTTCCTTTGAGGTGGTTGAAATGGTACTCGACGTGGGAATTGCTGGCGTTAGGGTGGAATGATGAGGACACTATGTTTGGAATCGAGTATTAGGTTGGGCAGAATATTTTTATTCATTTTTATCCATTTCTATTTTATTGCAATGATTATTCATCTTACGTCGCACAAGAATTTAACCTCTTGCCCTACGATTTATTTTACGGTTTCAATGATCAGAGGTTTTTTTGTACGTCGTAATTTCCTAAAAAAGGAGAATATTGATATAAATTGTATTCGTATATGTTTCCCGATAACTGTATATTAACAAAACCAAAATAGAATTTTATCTCGGTTTAAAGGAAATTATTAACATACATTTTTATCAGAATCTTTATCACGAGTCAGACACGATATTGTTAGGTAAGGGGTTAAAGAAAGTCATCTTAAATTCAATTTTCTTGGCTATTAATCCCGCTGAACCAAAAATAAAATGAAGCCACGCTATATGTCATTTAAATCTGTATTTTACGAGCTTCTAAAGATTCGCTATAGGCTATAAACGCGCAAAGGTCGCCTGCAGACTGTCATCGCTTCGCACGGAGCGTTTCTGAAGTAGATCTCGCATGCGTAAAAAGAATAAGAAATATATGTGATTTTCTTGGCTATTAACCTCGCCGAACCAAAAATAAAACGAAACCGCGCTATACTTCACTCAAATTCGTATTTCACGAGCTTCTAAAGATTCTCATACCCTATAAACGCACCGAGATTTCCCGCTGAGTATCATCAATTTGCAAGAAGCTGTTCCGAAGTAGATTTCGGCCCCATTGAATCAATCACGCGGGCATCACTCTCCTCTTTATCTTTCTCCGTTACCGTCAGGCGGGTTCCGCGTCGATCCCACGACACTTGATCATTCGTCCCTCTATTAACGTTCCTAGGCTTCGATCCAAGACGGTTGGCACGCTCCGTCGACGTGGCCGTCTGTTTGCCGATTCCCAGATTCGACGTCGGACCCGTTGTCATTGTGCCTAATGAGGAAAACCGAAATAAGTATCCCTGACGGTGCTTGTACCCTGCGTCCCCCGGTGCACCCTTAGCTGGGTCCCAAGGGAGGTTTCCGTTCCCTCGACTCCGATTCGAGCGGCTCGAACAGAAATCCCCGTCGGATCGTGGTTAATGAAGAAGATCTAAGCGAGATAAATGCTGCACGGCCGACGCTATAAAACCTCGACAAACGCGATAAGAGCCAGCTCGTTACGAACGCGTCTCGAGTTAATTGCGCGAGACGCCTCTGTCGACCATGTGGCCCGATCTGACGGTCTGTCCATTCGTTGAACCCTATCACTCGCTGACCAGTTTTTTGTTAATCGTTTTATCAAAATTTTCATTGTTGCGCGCGCTGTGTTAATTCTTGGTTGAAAGTGGAGCGGAACTGCGAGCTCGGCGATTTAGAAGCTAATAGATCTGCTTGTTACGTAAATTGGACTATCCACTAGGTAGACTTGCAATGAAATTGGAAGTGCGCACTGCGATATTTATTGCTGAAAATTTTAGTCAAATTGGAAGCGCATACCGGACTACAAATTACTTAGGATTGCAATAAAATTGGAAGCATACAGTGTACTATTTCCTGCTCAAAATCGTAGTCAAATTGGATTCACGCGCTGTAATATTTATTGCTTAGGATTTTAAGAAAATTAGATGCGTACGCTGCAATATTTATAGCTTACGACTGTAAGAAAATTAGAGTCACACACTGCTGTATTTATTACCTAGAATTTGAGTGAAATTGGAAGCACGGACTGCTGTATTTATTACTTAGAATTATGATATCCAAGTCAGTGCCCACTTCTCGCAGATATCGCACTGTTTACTAGTCAGAATTTTAATAGATCTAGAATCACATTCTTTACACATTCTGATAACATTACGATCTTGGAGACTGGTCCAGTTGTTACTCGAACTGCACTATTTGTTGCTCAGACTTCTTCACCATAGTACTCCGTACAGACATTTCGCAAATTCTATACGAAAGAAGTTTTAATTTTTGTAGCATCAAAGAAAATCGCACAAGAATGTTCAAGGGGTTTAAAACACTCCTTAATCTCCCACACCCTTCCCTTATCATCCAGACTTCTAAACAATCCTCTAACCTACTCCAAGATCCGCCCAGCAGTGCAACGACACCCCAAAAATGCGCGCGGCGTCGGCGTCCGCGCGGAACAATATAAATTACGCAATTCAATTAGAAGCAATCAATTCGCGGAGGTGTGCCGGTCATGTCCGAGAAGAGTTTCGGTGGCGGAAGAAGGAGGAAAGAGAGGAAGTTTGTCGGTGGAAGAAGAGAAAGGCAGCCGGTCGGCGCGGCCTGTACGGTCGGGGCAAGAACGATCGCGCGTTAACGAGATACAAATCCCATTACGGCGTAAACCTTCTCGATCCGTCGCCCCCTACGGACTTCCAAGCCCCAGGCACAGTGCTCGGCTACGGGCTATGGGCCACGAGCCACGGCAATTCGGATAAAGTCCCACCTCCTTCTCTCTCTTCCTCTCTGTCTCTGTCACTCTTGTCTTTTCCCTTCGCTACCCCCTATGTCTTCCTCTATCCTCCCGGGCACCGATACTCTCTATATCCTCTCTCTCTTCGTCCGTCTCTTTCAATCTCGTAACCCGTCTCTTTCTGTCGCTGGTTTTATCCATCCGGCAACCTATCCCCAGAACCCCCCCCCCTTCTACCCCCCCTCAGGGGCGCCCCAACCTCCACGGACCGGAGCCAGGGAATATCTGTCCCCGGGACATCTGCGTGCTGATTGAATCTCCAATCTCCTCTCTCATTGAGCGAACGATTGGCCGCTCTTTCTCTTTCCCTTCGCTGTTTCGTTCTCTCGCTCTTTCTCTGGAGCGTATAGCGTCCAGGTCGCCACGTTTCAATCGTTTGTAGCCGCGGTCGGGCGGACGATCGCTCGCTCGCTGTCTTCGCCGGGACCTCTATAAGGTCGCGGGGGTGGGCGGCACCACCGGAAACACCGCGCTGGAAGTGCACGCCTGCTGCACGGTTCTGGCTGTTAATTGCTTATTATAGGAATGCCGAGAGTGAACTGTATGATTGTTCTTCCAAATTCGTTTTCTACTTTGGTTTTAATTGAGCACGGTAATAGTATTCCCTTTGTACGCTCGTATTTTCGTCTTTGTTGGACGAAAGCTGCTGATAACTGTGAGAACGTTACGAATGGTCAGACATTAAATTAAACAGTTATTTCGTATATGTTATACGTTATACTATTATACTGTTTGTGCCAGTATGTTTAGTATATTTCAATTTTTAGTATTTTCTCTACTGGAAGCATTCTTCTTGATCTTCTTCACGTGAAATCCAGTGTCGGACAGGTACCAACCTCAGCTCAACGGTGTCCAACCCCTCACACTCGGTAGATTGAGTACTCCACTGATCAGACACAGTAGACTCGTCAAAACAATTTTTCCAATAGTCGACCCCCCCCCCCACCCCTAGATACATCAGCAACTTTAGCGCCCCCTAACCTATTCACTATAGCTCCACCACATTCTCCCCGCGACTGCACCGCAGCGGCGTACTTTTCCACCGCGTTGCGCCGCAAATGGTCCATTCCGCTGGCTGCGTCCTCCGCGTCTGGTGAAACGGGGTGTGAAGCACAGCGGCCGGGCTCCGGTTACCGGTGTGCCGTTATAAGCAACCCGACACCCGCGGCGCAATTTTACCCGTGGTGTAATCAATTTTCGTCACGCAACACCGTATCGCTTTCCTTCGTCTGATAATCTTCTCCGTGATGGCGAGGCGTCCTCGTTGATCTCTGGTCTCGTTATTGCTTGCAGATGGGGACTCGCGGGGCGAGTTCGCCTGTGGCAGCGGCCAGGAAGACGAGGAGGGTACGCCGGACACGGGGATGGAGGACATGGACGAGGACCCTGAAGAAGAAGAGGAAGACGAGGACGTGGAGATGAGGGTGACGGACCCGGAATCTTCGAGCGCCGATCGGGAGAACGGCGCGGCGTCGAGCAACGTGCAGTCGTCGAACTGCAAGAAGAGACAATCGTCTTCGTCCTCTTCGTCGTCGAGCAGCGTGCAGGCTCAGGGTTGTCAGAGCCAGAGCCAGAGCGGGCAGAACGGCAGCGGGGGTGGCAGCACCGGTGGAAAACCTAGAAGAGCCAGGACTGCGTTCACATATGAACAACTGGTTGCTTTGGAGAACAAGTTCAAGACCACCAGATACCTGTCCGTCTGCGAACGTCTGAACCTGGCCCTGTCCCTCTCGCTGACCGAAACCCAGGTCAAAATCTGGTTCCAGAACCGCCGAACCAAATGGAAGAAGCAGAACCCTGGCCTCGACGTCAATAGCCCCACGGTGCCAACCACGCCGCCACACCCCCCGCCTTACGCCCCTGCGTTCCTCTTCGCCACCCACCCCCATCAACACCCCTTGCCCCACTCGCACGCACACCCACATCCGCACGCCCACGTCCATCATCCGCCACCTGTCCCCCCACCACCACCTGGCTATTATCACCCAGCCGCGCCACCTTATCCTCCAACTGGGCCGACGTTCTTCGGTCACCACCTGTCCGCGACACCAGTAACCGCTGCAGGACCACCACCCACGTCCACACCCTCATCCACCGGACTAACACTATCCACGCATCCACACTCACACACGCATCCGCACGCGTAGCGAACTCGACGCTCGCGGACGTCGTCTTCGCCTTCGTAGTCCTCGGACCCGATCGGGAGAAGTATGCCACTCGTGGTCAGCGTGGCTTCGATGACGGTTGAAAATAATGTGTACTGTTTTTATGCTACCGACTTGGAGTTGGTTGGATGATCTGTTCTTAGGGGTGGTGGCACCGGAAGGAATGCTCTTAGGAAGATGTATTTGTAGGTGGGATAAGGTTGGTTTGGGTTTGATGCAACTGTGTGCATGCTGGTTGGAAGGTTTTGTTGGGTTGATGGTTACCGTACTGGGGATCTTTGCGCATCTAACTCTGACCAGCCTCGAGGATGTTGCAAATTTGTAAATCACGAGACGTTTTTATTGAACGAGGGTAACAGTATTTTTATTTTATTTTAAGTCCGAATAATTTTCTGACGGACGAGAGAAGATGTTTTACTTGGTCTACTTTTTGTGAAGTAGCAATTGCATAAAAATTCGCGGACCATTGATTATTAAAGTGTATTTGATATTTATCTTTCCGTCGAGCTGTACCAATTGAGAATATTCCTTTCGGTAAGACTGCCACCCTTGACAATGCAAATTTCAGTCGCAACTATCTTGTACTTATGATTGTTTTATACTTTCGAGAGCGGACTTACTTTCTATAGGATGAAAATATCGTTTTTTTTCTCGCTAGGGTTAAACTAAACGTGCAATGTTAAGTTTCGATCTTGGTATGGTTGGTATGATAGATCGTATGGTGGAGCTGAAGGGCGAGAAGGGTTGCTTTTGTTAATTCTCCGACCCTGGAATCGGAGGCTGCGTTGACGCGAGCGTATATAGGGGATGATGACGTCTGGCATAGTGTTCCACGGGAATTTCCGATCGAGCATACATATTTAGAAAGGAAGCCTCTTGAATCTATGAGACGAGGATCCTTCTCTAAAAGGTGATCTTCTAATCTGTCGTGTCCCGAAGGTACACTTCCACCCTCTGTACAGTATAAACCAGCGAAAGTTCCATGGGAAAAGTTTCCGTGGAGCACTCTGCGAGCGTGCCTGACGATTGTAAATATTCATTGAAAGTATTCTTCAGCCTTCGGCCCCGTACAGTTCCACCGGAAACACGAGACAGAAGAGACACCACCCCCGTTGAAAGTAATCGACGCGGGGGTGGATCCACCGTTGTTAGTTTCCACGGTGAAATCGTCAACGGGGCGAAATGACGCACGATTTCTCACGAAACCCGAAAATCTTGGCAAAATTCGAAAAATACGCGATTTTATTCAGCAAAAACCACACGAAAACATTCTTTTTAACGTTAATTTACGATCGTTGAATTTATTCGGTGTTTCTTTGCACATGTGAAATTCTCGGAAAATCTGAACCAATACATTTTTGGTATTTTTGAACAAATAGAAACCATAATATTCTGGAGACGTCTACGCGTTTGACTATTTTTGTAGATGAAAGAGGAGAATGTTGCTGAGGTTTCCGGGGTTCGGAGGCACCGTGCGCAGCCCGGTCGTCGAGCGAACATTATCGCGCGATGTACAAAAGAATGTCGGCCGATTGTTCGGTCCGTTCGGGCCGTCGATCGTCCCGCACGTGGGTCGCCTCGATAGGGTAATCGGTTTACGCGGGGTTGACGTGCAGAAAACGAGCGCGTCTCTTCGAGGATATTGTCGGGGCGTTTAAATTCCGCTCGCGAAGGGGGATGGCGGTGGAAAATAACGTGACGAGAGGAATGGAGGGACGATGAAGAGGAAAGAGTGGGGTAGAGGAGGGTATAAAGGTACGGGGGTGGTCGGATAGTATATAGAAGGGGTGAGAGCCGGGGAATCCATCGTCCCAGCGGAAAGATAAATACGCGGTGATACGTAAACGAAGAATAACAAGCGGTCGATTGCAGGACCGCGCGTAAAACCCCGGAGCGGGACGGATATAATTAAAAAATTAAACGGACGGAGTAACCGTGTATAAACCCGTCGGAGCACCGCGTACCGCCGTTATTTCGCGTTTCAATCCAATATCCGCGATGATGTTTGAACGAGCCGCAATGACGAGTAACGAAATGCGCGTGCAACGAAAAAGAAAAAAAAAGGAACGCTTGTGTTCGCGCGCGCGCGAGCACGCGTGCTCGCGCTCTCTCGCTTGTGTACCGTTTTCTCGTATGCATGGGTGTGTACGTATGCATACAAAAGAGAGAGAGTGAAAGAATGAGAGAGTGAGAGAGAGGAACTTCGAATCAACGTTGAAAGCACTGTACTTCCCTCCGAGCGGACCGGGTAAACTTCGAACGTTTTCGCCGCCATTGTAACATATTCCGTTGGCCGCTGCGAAGAGAGGATCGTTGTAAAACGAAGTAGATTTTATCGGGGAAACGCTCGTAGCTCTAAGGCGCGCGTGAAAATTAACGACTAAGTGTGACAGACAGGAAGAGAGAGAAAGAGAGAGATAGTTGAAGAGAATAGAGAGAGAGAAAGAGAAAGAGAGAGAGCGAGAAACAGAGTGTATGTTCGTGCTAGACGATAGAGTGGATGGAGCGCGAGAGGATTTAGCCAGCAATTTTTTGTGCTGAACGCAAAACTGAACCACGTCGGGACGCGATGAAACGTTCCTGTGTAAAATAAATACCGTACGTTACACTCGTAAGCCTTTGCCAGTAAATACACGATGATAATCCCTGAGCATACGCGCCGCCCGAGGAAAGATCGATCGTTTAGTTTGCAATATGGCGCCAATTATCCGAGGTTACAGTCCCTGCCGGCCACCCTGACGTCTCCCGCGCGACAGGATCTTATCGTTAGACCTCAATTCCTTGTTGGAATCTTGTCGAACATCGTCGTACTCTTTTATTTATTCCGTTTTGTTATTAAAATTTATCTTTAAAATTTATCACCAGAATCTTAGTGTCTCTACCCTAAATACCAAAATTTGCATACAGGTCTGCAGTCTGTAGACTACCAATCTAAAGACACAATTTGGAGTAGCATAAAATCACAGCCATACTGCCATCACGGGGAAACAAAGCAGTGTTTGGCAGCGACGCAAGGGATTATCATCCCCCGAAGACAAAACCCATTCAGACGCCTCCAAAAAATCTCCCGTCCCGAGTTTCCCGTGTCGGAAGGAGCACACCCCATCATTGGGGTAGCGGAATTAGGATTAGAAGCCTAATTGCGTTCCGGGTTCGGTTTCCTGCGCTTTTTCTTTATCAGTTTGCGGGGTCCTGGCGATTTCTCGGTGTCGGTCGTTGCAGTAGCGAGTTGCCGGCATTTTTCGTGGAACAAGGGTGAGGAAGGAAGCCGGTGAGCGAGTCGAGCCATTAGTCGAATGAGTATACTATTATATACACTCGCTTTGAGCTCGCGGGACTCGCTTGGACACGCTTGGTTCCCTCAAAACAGCGCTCGCTTGTCGGCGCAAACGCGTACGATTCGATTGCTCCGTTTGATGCTGAATTTAGAAGCGAACGGGCTCGATGATCCCGTGAATTACCGGCGAACAGCGCAGCCGTTCGCAAGCTATGACACATCGTTCTCCTACAATTAACCGTAACCTTCCCCGGTGAAAAACGATTTTTGGCAGACAAAGCGGTGTGGGAAGTGAAAAATCGTGAGTTTCGAGTCGGGCGTGTGCAATACCGCAGAATACCGCGAGCTGATGGATGACTTTTCGACAAGCGGCGGCCAAAATATCGCTCGATGCGTTCCAGAAGAGCTCGATGTCGTCTGTCATCGTCAGCGGACGTCGGTCAACGTAATGAGCACCGTGCTCTGGATGACGGTCGACGTGTCAGCCGCAGACCGGTTAAACTCCGCGTTATCATTTTACTCGCGAAAAATCCCGCGATAATTGCTGCCGCATCGGGAATCGGTTAAAACACTTTTGGAGGCAGTGACACGTTTCTGTAATCGCTTGCACCATAACATGGAGTAAGAAAAACGCGTTATTAATTTCGTTCGAGATTGAAACGACATTCTAGTTTATTATAATAATGTCGATATAGCCGTTGGAGCATACCATAAAAATAATATTAACATCCTTCGTTTTTTAAGGAAGAGGTTAAAGATATCACAAGGGTATTGAACATAGTCCTTGATCTAGACGGTCGAGGAATCATAGAGCGAATACGAAGGCGCCGTTAATTGCCTGGACCTGTTAGATAAGACGGCTCCTAACATCAGCCGGCTATCGGGGTAGAAAAATTAGCCGCCCCCTGGAATCGGTCTTATCGTCCGTTCATCCGGAGACAATGAAAAACCGTGTCCCCGCTTTTAAGGCTGCCTCTGCTACCACCCCCGCACCCGAATTCAGGCCTCTTTCTTTATCTGTCGACCCTTCGGGAGACGAGGGCGTTATCAAGCCAGGAGTCAGGAGGAAGTTAGATCGACGCGAACAGTAATGCGAAAGGAGAGACGAAAAGAAGGATCCGGCGAATTGGGGACGGGGGGGGGGGTGGGTTGGGAAACCTAGGGGATGAGGAAGAACCAGGGATGGGAAATCGGGGGGTAGGATCCAGGGGGTTAGAGGAAGATGATCCGAAGTGGAAGCAGAAGAGGTGGCTGTCGCTCGGCCGCCGGACGATTCTCTCGAATTAATTCTTAGGGGTGGATTTGGAAAGGGGCTGCCACCGCCGCCGCCTGTAAGGGGTGTGAGTGGAGCGAGTGGACCGTGAAATAACCAACCCCCGCGCGACACTCGCACACCCCACGGTTCGGGGAACCTCCGGCAGTGGCGTAACCTCACCGTGAACGCCCAAGAATTCTTTTCGAGGACGCTTAAACTTCGTGAACACCGGTACCTGTGCGCGAAGCGGGGTAGGTTGGGGAGTCAGGGGGCACGGGGGTGGACAGGGGCGCTAATTAACGATCTGTCTCGGGACTCTTAGTAGCGCCGGCCGGTACCTCCTGACCGTGGCTCATTAGCGACGCGAATTAACGATGACGTCAAGTGACGCAGCGCCCGGAAAAATCGGGAAAATCAATGCCGCTGGCTCGACACACGCGATACCATTTGTTTCGCGATACTGCAACGTGTCAACGGGGAAAAATTGCAATTGGAGACGCTACAGGAGCGGGTATTAACAACAACGCTTTAGATTGCTGATTACTAGCCTTAAACGGCTCGCTACTGGAACAATTGCCTTAGATAAATTTCCAGTGAACGAAATGTTCACAAAGCTGCAACGTTTACTGAACAAACGTCCACGGCAGTGCCCCGGAAATGCGTATTTATCGAGCGATCCTGTGCTTCGCGTTCGAAATCGTTGGCAGTTATTACCAGTGGGATCAGGGTAGGCAAAACAGGGAAGCCAACAGCTTGACTCATCTAAATTCCGATTGTGCGAGATCGCGAGTAGTAACCACCTCGTCGTCTTGCGGGAACACAGGTCGTAGTGAATTCCGTCGAAAATCACCAATTAGCCGGTGTTCAGGCCAGCATTCCCTTTGTCCCGGTGCTTCTGGCTTCGTACTTCCGGTGCAACGGACCCGGCTGCAAGCCTGCAACCACTCGAACACAGAGAGAGAGAGAGAGAGCTTGCAGTCCTCGGATGCAGCGCGCAGCGGATTACCAGTTTGAGGTCGCGGAGTCGCACGCACCAAAAGCAGCAAGGCACGCCACTGCAGTCAGGCTGTTCCACTTAGGCGTGTAATAGCTCAATAGCTGTCGGTCCCGTGTCTGCGAGTACGCCGAGGGTCACCACTGCGTTTCGCACAAGCGTTGCACATGTATTTATAGACCTGCGCGTCGACCGAAATACTTAACCCGAGAAAGATGTTGTCTGCTGATGTTCCCTCCCCCCTCTATTCCACGTTGAACTCGACTACCCCTTCGTTGGTTAATTGTTGGCGGTTAATTAGTCGGGTGTCGATTCAATATGAGCGCGGACGGCGCCGACGGTCGAGAGGACTAATTTTAATCTGTTAATTGGTCGATCGAACCGCTGGGAATAGTGCGACGCAGCTCTGATTGGAGCGTGGCGGACGTTCTAGATTGTGTGCTTCGCGATTTTCGCATTGCTGTGTTTTGTCCACCTGGAATTGAAGGATAATGTTGTCTCCGTGTACGAGGAAGATTGATTAATTTATAAAGAGAATTTTCATAAAGCGTATTTCTTTCTTACAACTGTGTTTTTCATTGATTTTTGTTGAATCATATATTACATCGACGATAGAGGCAACAAAAAAATCTAGAACAAAATTTCCAAACGCTTCAACAATACCAACAGGGTCTCGTTCTATCGGAGCTTCAATACGTTCGAATCTTTCGCGAATTAATGAGAGCCATTCCAAACATGATGTTGAAATCTACAAGACACTAATCACACGTTCGAAACAATGTCTCTATTATATCGTCTTTGAACACCAGCGATCTATAAATTCCAATAATTCCTCGAGCTCCAAAATCCTCCAGCCGAATTAATTAGAGTCATTCCAAACATGATGTTGAAGTCTACTAGACACTAATCACACGTTCGAAACAATGTCTCTATTATATCGTCTTTGAACACCAGCGATCGATAAATTCCAATAATTCCTCGAGCTCCAAAATCCGCCTGCCGAATTAATGAGAGTTATTCCAAACATGATGTTGAAGTCTACAAGACACTAATCACACGTTCGAAACAATGTCTCTATTATATCGTCTTTGAACACCAGCGATCTATAAATTCCAATAATTCCTCGAGCTCCAAAATCCGCCTGCCGAATTAATGAGAGTTATTCCAAACATGATGTTGAAGTCTACAAGACACTAATTACACGTTCGAAACAATGTCTCTATTATATCGTCTTTGAACACCAGCGATCTATAAATTCCAATAATTCCTCGAGCTCCAAAATCCTCCTGCCGAATTAATGAGAGTTATTCCAAACATGATGTTGAAGTCTACAAGACACTAATTACACGTTCGAAACAATGTCTCTATTATATCGTCTTTGAACACCATCGGTCTATAAATTCCATCAATTCCTCGAGCTCCAAAATCCCCCCGCTCGTTAACAAAGCTTGTATCGGCAAACAGGCAAGATCCATTGGCAATTGTGCGATATTTTCCCAAGTTCCCCTACGCAGGGGTGGCTTGTACCTTGCGCCGGTTGAGCGCGACGCGAGATAAAGTCGATTCTTACGGTATCCGACCGGATTCCAGCCGCTCGTAGTTAAATCGGATAGCGGGACCGTAGACGGAACAAAAGCCTCCGCGAATCGATCGATTGACAGCGAGCCGTTATCTTTCGCGTCCGCGCTTCTCTCTTTCCTTGTTCCGCCACGTCCCGCCGGTTGTTTCGCGTGAGCGCGTGATCAGCAGTGCCGAGAGCCAAGAGCCGTGAGCCGAGAGCCGAGAGCCGAGTGCCAAAAGTCCGAGGAGCCACGAAAGCTCCACGATTCGGGAGCTGAGAGCCACGAGAGCTCCGAAAGTCCTGAAAGGCGGGAGTTCCGAGAGCCGAGAGCCAGGAGCCTAGTGCCCCCAGGGGCCAAATGTCCTGAAAACTCTGACAATTGGAGCCGAGAGCCCCGAAACTTGAGATCCAAATGCTTGGAAAGTTGAGAGCAGAGACGCATAGACCGAGAATTGAGATCCGAGAGCTTTGAGAGCTTCAGGAGCCGAGAGCCGGCTCAGACGAGATCACGGAGGATTATTGGAGAGCCCGTCTTGCATCTTCGGCCGATGCTCGAGACGCGGGCACAGACTCGCCGCGATACGTCGCAAATCGCCGGTGCCCGATTTAATCGTCGGTGATATTCGGCGTGAAGCGTTAATGGCAACCTGGACTTTGAGCGCAAACGTCCGACCCGGCGAGCAATTACCGTAGAACGCCGATTATCTGGACAGCCGGAGGGACGGAGTCGGACCAATTAAGCGGTAATTGTATGCCTGTTCGATTATTTGGTTGAAACGGGCTGCGGCTCTTTAATTGGTGAATTTCTGATTGCGTCGCCAGGCACCTTCGACGCTGTTCGCCGAAAAGATGGACCTGATAAAAACTCTGTCTGGGGTTAGTCTACATCCACCTAAACATACCACATGTACCTAAAAATAAAGAAAAGAAAAACAATAATTTACCATGTAACCACCTTTCCGACCTCCCCAACTATAAAATAAAGAAATTGAAACCTGCCACGTTAACCCTCCACTGCCGCCGTCATCAAACTCAGTTTCTCTGGTCTAGGAAAGTTAGTCCTTTTTAGTGTTCAGTAGAAAGGGACAGTCTCGGTCGGACACTCAAAAGAGTGTCCCCGACACGTTTCCTCTGTCCAGACAGAAAGAGAACGAACGGGCGAGGTGAGTCGGGGATAATTGATCGGCGTTGATACGAATTTGACCGAAATTGGTAGAACCGTTGAGCTCGGCTGCAACCGTCTACGTGCACTTTCACCTTGGCCAGGATCGGGGGACTATGTCGGTGAACGTTTTCCCGTATCTGGCTGCACGCACACACAGCTCACGATCATCGTCAGGCACAGGCAGAAGCAGAGGCAGAGGCAGGCAGGAACGGAATTCGGTTCGACCTCAACAGTGCAAACAGAAGCATTGATTTCACCGCTTTCAAACACCCCCTAGCAAAGCGTCAGTCGCTCGGGGTGGTCCCTGTCCCCGTTGTAGGTGTGCGTGAGGGACCTGCGCGTTCAAACGCGGTCCGCAGGTTCGGTGTGTGCTCGTGAACCGACGACGAGGATAGCCAGACTGCCATCGTCTCTATTCGCTCCTCTCTCTCCCCCTCTTTGTCGCTCGCTTTCTCTCCTTGTCGCCGATGCGGTTCTAATAATAATGCTAATTGAAATCAGCACGCCCGCGAAAATCGACGGCGCCAGCCCTTCGGGTTTCCACGCTCGAGTAGCTGCCGACTCGGATCACGTTGCCGTCTTCTCTCCATCTAAGCCTGACTCGAGTCGCCGAACGAAAATTTCCCGAGGAATTAATGCGCGAATTAAGGTAATGGAAGGCGGCTCCTACCGTTGCCCTGCTATCGCACTGCGAAACTACAGTTAGCGGCGGGAGACGCGAGCTTGCGAATAAATCACGATTCGTTCGATGTTTATCGCGACACTCCAAGTTTCGCTCCCGGAAAAAGGAGAATCGTTAATGATGGATCTTCAGGAATTTTTCATGGTGTTCAAATCTTTAAAATCAGAATTAGCCATATTTTATTTACTGTTCCAGGGGTTCCACCGTGTCAACGAGAACGGAGCTGCGGATCTCTACGTAATTTTTCAGACAGTTTCGCAGAGATTGAAGCCGAAAATAATGTTTCTGTCGTATTAAGGACGGCACGGCATTCCCCGCAACCTGAAAATCCCGTAAAACTTTATGCAGTCTAATTTATAAGAATTGGAATCTGACAAAGATTTTATTATTCCACCGCGGGTAGAGTTATTTTTATTTTTATCTTCTCTCCAAGAAGATAAAAATCTCATTGCACTTTTATAAACATTTTACCGTGTCCGGTTTTAGAAGATTAAAAATGCTATGAATGCACAATTTCCACAGCTTGATAATGCGATTAATCTAGCGCCAAATAAATGACTCTAGCACAAAGATTAGAAAACATACGATGTTCCGTTGATTCAGGTTAACGTCCCTCTAAAATAGCATGCTGCTCACACGCTGAATCGCCGCATAACTTCAACGTCGATGAGGAACAGCGACGGTTATAACAAAAGAACACTCCTTCGCTCCTTGGCTGGTAATCTACACATCGTTCTCTTAAGAATACAAACCGCGGGGCAGAAATTAAAGCACAAGCACCTATTTAATTTCTGTCGAGAAGCCTCTTTTCAACGTGCCTTCGCGGAACGCGTATCCTCCATTTCCTCATTACCACGGCTACAAAAATAATCTCTCATTACTGCTGCCTCCACAGTGCACAGAGACCTACAGACTTCCAGTTAACCTTTTACACTGCAATTTGCATTGAGACAGTAATGTCGACGCACACAATTTAACTTTCTCGATGACGATCGATAGAATTATGAACTGATTAACTGAAATCTAAACTGTGGGGGATGGAAATATGGAAAGGAAATACATTTCAATTTTCTTTCTCTTTTAGGGCCGGCAAAGAAGTTCTAATCGCCACGAGGATGAGATAAATCGCGAGGCAAGGGGTTAAAAAGGCGAACGGCACGGCGTGTATACGGGGATCAGGGATGTCGACAAGCCTAACCGGGGGTGCGATGAGCGACGGCCAGGCATAGCATCGGCCTTGTAACCAACCGGAGGCTCGCGTTCCGCGAAGAAGAGAGCAGTCAGAGTGGCAATAACCCGGCTGCGGGGGTGTATAGGGGGTTGGCGGGTAGGTCGGCGGAGAAAGAGGCGTAGGAGGGTGTCGGTCGAGGGGGTAGGAGGTGCGCGGGTGCCGGGGAGGGGGCCGGCGAAGCGAACGTTTAATAAAAGATGCGCAGAGATAGCGCCATTACCCCGGCTTGCATTATTTACCGGTGCGAGGCAACTCTCTGGCCGCGTTCCGCCGCAGTCGCGGCGTTAGGTAGGCGTGTCGTGTCCGACGTGTGTACACGTTCAACGGGAAGGCTGTGTGCAAGAGTATCCAGCCCGGATGGTGTGTATGCAGAAGCGTACTCGCCGGGTTCATCCACAACGACCCGTCGTCTTGGTTACACGCTGTAAGAATCGGAGCAGGAGGCTCGATCGCCCCCTGGATAGCCGCCTAAGATCATTTGTAACGGCTCCTGATCGTTGATTTCGCCGGACGATCGCCGTCCCGATGCGTGAACTGACGCTTTAACCATTTCTATGTCTCTTCGAGTTCGTGGTGGTTTGCGAAAATCCGATCGGAAATTCCTGGAAGACGCGATCGAGCTTGCTTCGTGGCTGAGTACTCGGCATTCTTAAAAATACTGAGCCAGAGGTGGATCCTCACGCTCATGGCTCAATGTTAATGACTCTACGGAAGGTTCATCCCCTTCGAACTTTAAACTTTGTACTCGTAACACAGGATGAAGGGAAACGAACTATGATTGAACTTGAGAATATTTTGGAATACGCATTTGCTCGTTTGGTTTAAAGTTCGAACCTTACACGCATGATTCGATGAGCAAAGATTGTTGGAAGGTAAGTTATTAGTTAGAGTTAAGAGAACTTCAGTTTTTCCAAAACGTTTTGCTACCTGCTAACTAAACCGAAGGGGTTAGACCTGGGTTTAGAGGGTATCGGTGTCCTTCGGGATTATCAGAGGTGATGATAGCTGGGACTGTGCTCTAATTCCTATGAATTGTAGATCGGCTCCGGCGTGAAGGCACGGTTTCGGGAGTAATTGCTGGGTCTGTGGGACTGTGGGATTCATTATACGATTTGATGACGCCCGTATATACGGTGTTGTCTGAGCTCGTGAACGATCCTCGAGATTCGTGCTCTTCAAGGAAACGATCTTGGCTTGTCTCATCATTATGTACCTGCGCATGTTTCATTGTATTTAAGAATCTGTAATTTATACGTGAGAATCTCTAAATAAATTTTTCGATGGTCGACAATTTCTGTTGCGTACGATCCACCTTGAAGAAAATAATTGAAAAACCGTGGATCCAAATTTTCCATAGAACATTCCGAACAAAAATCTCCAAATAATTTTAATGTTAACGTTAACCGTGTTTCCAACACTGTAGCTACCTGGAAATCTCTGTACTAGTTTCAAAAGGCAGTAGAACGTGGAGAGTTCCTTAGGTCTGAGGGATCCGTCCCGTTTCCTCGTTCTCGCAGAGAGCCCACCCCCGGCGGCGCGAGTAGAAACCGTCGTAACGAGGAGCATTACTCCGGGGGATGGAAAACACCGTTAATTACCTCCCGGTGGGCCGTTCGTTATCCGTCGGACCTACCCCTGGCCAGCGGTGTGCGGTTCGCCTAAATTGCCTTCTCACTTCCTGGGCGAAGATCGCCACGATTACGCCGGATCGGCCCGTTGTTTCTCTTCTCTGCACTTTGTTTGTTGTTTCGCCGGCTGAGGAGCGGTCGGAGGAGGATCGAACGAACCGAGAGCAGATCTCCGAGGGACTGAGAGAGGGGCTGAGGTGGGAGGACAGAAACAACCGGCGAGGACGGAGAGAGAGAGAGAGAGGGAGAGAAAGAGAGAGCAGTATCGGGGGCTGGTCCTGACAACGGGGGCAGAGCGGCAAAGTGTAAGCGTACTCGAGAAAGAGAGAGATAGGCCGAGACACGGAGGTGGAAATTCGGAAGGAAGGAACCAGGGGTGGAAGTAACGACAGAACGAGGGTGAGGGAAGAGATACGGCCCACGTCAAGGGCAACCAGAGCCGAAACCACCCCCGGTGACGAAAGAGAACGACTCCGAACGGGATGAGAGGAGCGAGCGAGGCTCGAGTGGAAAGCCGAAAGGCGAACTTGACATTTATATCGGGGATTCTCGGCTTTACACCGTGGAGAACCCTTTCGAGATATCGTGAACGAGAGGGGGAGAACAGAGTACGGCAGAGATCCTTTCTTATGGGCTGACTTCTCTTCTATTCTCTTCTCCTTTCTTACCGGGGCCCTCTAACTCAGGGAAATTATGTCCGGACAGTTCGCAGTCGAGGGACCTTCAATCGAGCGTGACCCGGCCAGGACGCCATCGAAACTTTCCGTGTCGATGGCGATCCCTGCTTGTCCTACGATTTAGACCCCATTGTAGACGTTGAACATTATTGTATGCGACGATTCTTGATTTTATAGACAAATTTTGAGAGTGACTCTCCGGTAGATCTATGGAAGACTTGAGAATGATTGCTGATTAGAGATTGTATTTAGCGGAGAATGTTTAAATAGAAAACTAGAGTCACAACTGCTGAAGGGAGACGAACTGTGTGACATTCTTCCATACTGCCTTCTGTAAGAGATAATGTTGCGTTCGATTTTACTTGCACAGGATATGTTGCGTGAAAAACGATAGGTACCAACTGTAACAAATATAATAATTTTCAATCCTAAAGATACTAACAGATGATGAAGAAATATACTGTTTGACCAGTCGCGGGTAGCTACCAACAATCGATGAAAGCTTACCGACACTGGATAAGGGATGATGTATCCACGGATTTAAGTCTGTGTCTGTGATGACACCACAGAGGAGACTCGTCGGTGATGACACCACTGTCACCGACGAGATACTGTTAAATACGGCCAGCTTTATGGGAGTTCGTGTCACCCGAATATTTCGGTGTTCTCTTACGCCCTCTAGGATATATTCTGGCTCCAGCCAGAGAAAGAGAAGGCCACCGACGGCATTTCGTCGGTGCAGAAGACCACTGAGGTGATTCTCGTCGCGACGCATCGGTGAGAAGGCCAATCGTCACGAAACCATATCGATTATTATTAAATGCTATACTCTCCGCCATATTTCAGACGATGTTTTGGCACTATTTTGGTACTATTGTCGTCGGTGGTGGAATCTTTTAGCGATGTGGTATTTCAGATCAGTGTAAGTTCTACGTTACCCCTGCGCCCACTTACTGGTATCGCTGAATAGCACAGGGGCTGGCAGTTTTTAATAGTATCTCGTCGGTGCCACTGTCGATGTGACCTTTCATCTGTCGATAACATTTGGCTAACAGTTTGAGCGTTTTGATGCTACGTGCATTGGCGCTAAATTTATATTTTAATATATGAAACCGAACGATTGTAGGATCGAATATATTCAAGGAATATCCTGTCACATTAACCTTCCAATATTTTACCCTTCGAAGGTAGCTGACCAACAGCCAGCAAACAAACGAGCAAGGGTAACAACCCCTAAACTCGATTTCCTCCCTCAGTTACCAATCCCACCGTGCAGCGGCGTCAGCAGACGTTTCAACGTGCTCTCTCGACTCACCCCCGAAAAAGGGGTGCAGCTGGGAACGTGAAAATCCCTCTGAGCGTTAAATTTTGAGCGCAGACACGCGTCACGGAGACAAATTTTTCGGCGACACTTGCCGCCGCGAGGATTTATTCCATCCAATAAATTACGCGGGGCGAGGGGATGGAATTTCAAGCTGTCTGGAAAAATCCGTGGCAGCGGCAGCTTCCGAAAAATAAACTGTTCGCGAGAGTAGCTTTATGGGGGTTGAAAAATTGTCGTGAATTCCAGGCAGCCCAACAACGTGCAACCCATTCGATCGAAATCGAGATCAGAGAAAGGCGGCTGCTGCCGGGGTGCATCACTCGATTCGGAACGCGTTAGCTTCAATCTTCCGCTTTATTCTAATGCGTCCGTTTGAGAGCGGCTCGCTCCAAACCCCTCCGCCCTTTTCCCCAAGTTCTGCCCTCTCTCAGTTCTTAGTCCCGCAAATTGGCTTCGGCATTCTTTTCTTTATCATTGAAAAAGTTTCTATTATACGAGAGAATTTTCCCGTTCCGCGCAATACCGTCGTGAATAGGCGATGTCTCCGATAATAAAAGAATGAAACGGGACAACGGGAAACCGTATAGAGTTGCATAACAAGAGACCAGTATCACGGAAAATCACGAATGGGAACAACAAATGCATTTGGCGTGCCTCCTAATGAGGTCGTTTAGCACACGGGCTCTCCTCGTCGGTCTCTGGAGGACCGTATTAATGAATCGAGGGGGCGATCGGGGGGGACGGACGCCACCGACGATGCAACACACGCGTTGAAGGGGGTGGTTTTACGGGGGTGCGGGAACGAGAGGGGTGGGGAAAACGGTGGAATTGGTGCATTGCGTCGCTAGAAGTGCACACACAAGCCCCGGCAAAGTGAGCGCATTAAAGGCGCACCGTTTTCACGTGCAATTAGCTTCCTCATCGGCGGCGGATCGATGCGCGGAGAAAAGGAAAATCGCGCGCCCGCTCTTTTCGACCTCCGAACGTGCGCCTAGCCCGCGCCCCCGCGCACGCCGCGCCGCTTCCCAAACAAGTAATCTGCGTCAAAGCTGGTTTTCGCATGCCTCGGTCCCGTCATTGTCGCCGTTTCCTCAGTCGACGATCGTGAATGCGTCATTGAAATTGTTCCGATAGTAATATTGCTGCCGCGGGTCCCCCGAATGTTCTCGATTTTTAAATGAAAACGCTTCTCCGTGTTTGGAATGTTTGCCCACTCGAGTTTTCCGATTTCGTATAATCAGGATTTTCAAATTAAAAGTTCAAATTACAATGAGGGGTTAGCGATGTTATACAGCAGATGCCCGACCAACGCTATCGAAGAATTGTTTACAAAGAATATATATACAATGTACATGTATATGTATTGTATATAGGCCAACATTGTAGTCAACCAGTTATCGAGAAGGGAGAGGCTACTTTACAATATCCGTGCACCGGCAGCAGCGCCTCGCCGGTGTCCTGTTCCCATAAACACAATCGCATAGTTAGTTCCTAACAGCGTTCAATTGTCGCGCGATTGGGAATCGCGTTTGTATCGATGCTCGATTACAAAAACGAGGGGAGTGGTGCGGGGAGTAAAACAAAAAAAAAATGAAACACCGCGGTTTCGCTGGTGCGAGAGCTGACGAAAGTCGATACTCGTCGCGAAACCGCCCCGGTGGAATGTGTCCGCCTCTCTCTCTCTCTCTCCCTCTCTCTTTCTCTTTCTGTTGGGAGAGTGGGTGGGTTGGGGTTGAGGGCTGGAAAGGACCGCGTCGAAGAGGACATCCTCCGCCAGAAATCCTCATTCGCGGACGGCTAATGGGGCCGACAACGTCGCCCCCAATTTGTCAAGTCGCAAAAGTCAGCGGAACGTGTCGCGGGCAAGTATGATATCGCCGGCGTATCCATCCGAGAGCACGTAGCAGAGAGTCAGGGCATGGAGCACAGAGCAGAGAGCAGGGCAGGGCAGGGAAATTTCCTGAAAAATATTCGCTCCCCGATGGGCGAGAAGTCAACGGGTCCGGGAGACAGATAGTCGTCCGGTAGCCAAGGGAAGAGGCGAGACGGCCAGATGCAGGACCAGAGGGGACTAGAGAGGGAAGCGGAATAAGGGAGGAACGGAGCGAAAGGGCCGGAGGGGGTGGAGGAACAGTGAGTACACCGGCCACATTGGCAGCAACAGTGGCAGCCGGCAGGCAGCCACCCCACAGATACTACAGAGCTGTTGGACAAGCTGTAGCCTTCACAACCGAATTAGAATGAATCGACCCTTGCCTCCGTCTCCCTTCTCGGCCTTCTCTCCCGCGGTTTTATTCTCTCTACGCGCCGCTTTTACCCTGCCCACCACCGCCACCCTCTTCATCACCCCCGCTGCTCATCCTCATCCTCCTCCACCTCCTCCACCTCCACGGCACACCACACCACGTCGACGTCGACGTCGACCGACCTCTTTCGCCGGCGTCGTCTCCTCCCTACCCTTTTCCAGCCCGATAATCTTCGTTTCTCCTTCCCAAATCAGGCCCTCTCCTCCCTTCTTCTTCCTTCAGACTCCTTCCTTCCCGTTCTTTCTGAAACGCTTCAGCACCACCCTCGCTACAAACTCCGTCGACTGGCTTCTTCTGGTAACTGTCTTTCCTTCCTTCTTCCAACCAGCCACCCAACTCCCCCCTCGCTCAGACCAACCCCCATCGCTATTTCTTCTTCTCCTTCAAGCCCCCTCCCACCTCCTACCATATCTCTCTCTTTCCGTGTCCCCCTTCTTCGGGCGTCCGCTGAATATCTTGCTCCTTCAGCCGAGTTATATAAAGTTTTTACGATTTTTCGAGCTCTGCCTCAAGAGTCACCCGTCCCCTAACCCGCCACGGAACCACCCCACGGGCCTACCCGCCAACCACCGACCTCGTCCTCGAGGCGAGCCGCCACTGCTGCGCGACCCGAGGGATAATCCCGTGTATCTTTCGGATAAGAGACCTATAAATTTGTTTGCCCTGTCACACATCCTCTACCAGCCCCCTCCGCCCTCTCCTCTCCTACTCTATAGCCCCCGGACAGAAGCATTAAGGCGGCAAGCTCCAATCTGTTGGTTTACCGGCGATATGGCTGCGAAAGAATCCCCGGGACTTCTATTCCCGAGAACGACTGACGGAAAGGGGGAATCGCGCGATGATGCTGCACACACCAGAACCTAACCCGCGTCTATGCTCGTTCGGCTGGATTTCTATCCGAGGGGCTTTGCGAGAGGATTCTTATGAATTTTCAACCCGCCATCTTGTCGCAGACGACGCAGCATCCTGGCAACGTGGCTGCGGATTCGATTACGGGAAACACCGGACCTGGTCCTCTAGAGAACGCTAGCTGGAATTTGAAGTTCAAGGGGAATCGAAGCATTTTCATGGGGATGATTCGTTTTTTCCGAAACGAGGCGTCTAGCTCGAACGAAAAATGTGGTTGGGTTTGATACAATATTTTGTTTCCTTCGATGCGATGTTGGAATTTAGAGAGATTTCTTTTTTTTCTTAGTTTCGGGATAATTAAACACCCCTTTTAACAACCCCTAAATTTTTTTCTGTTTCTAAGTTTCTTTACTTTCTTCTACATTTCTGTGTGCGCCAGTACCTAACCTAATACGTTTTTTGACTCGGTCTAAAATTTTTGCGGAGGAGCGAGCTACTTGGTATAAAAATGTGTGCATTTTCGCGGATTCCCGGAAAAAAATCCGCGGCATTTTCGCGAGGAACGGAGGCGACGGAGCGTCTCAAAGCATTCCGCGGGACGGAGAGAGCGTGCACGGGGCGCTGTTTATGTCGATACAGGTACAATGTAGCCTCGCGCTGTTCGTTTCCCTCGGAGTTCCTCCAATCTATCGAACTTCTATCCCGGCGACTTTCCATTCTCCGCGGAAAACATTCCCAGGGAAATTTCAGAGCGACCAAAAGCCAGCCCGGTGACAAGTAGCGCCATAAATAGAGCCGATACGACGGATACGTCGTCGTTCCCGTTCGTTCCGACCGTGCCTTTGCCAGCCATGCCGATATCTTTCTCTGCTTTACACCGGGTCTGATCCCCAGCCCTCTTCCCTCACGTGCAAAATCACCGACCATCAACGGATGGATATCACCGGGTCTCTCTCTTTCCATCTCCCTCTTTCCCTCTAGTTCTCTCTATTTTTCTCTCTCACCCTCTGTTCCCCTTGGCGCTGTTTCAGCCACACGTCGACGAGCTTCGTAAATAAACGCGCACTAAATAAAAATTACAGCCCCGAGCCTCGGGATCGACCGTATCCCAGCAGGAAACGTCTGAAGCGTATCTGGAGCACCGTCGGTATCGGCGATTTCGAGTAATTTTCTGTTCAAAATTCCTCATACGTAAGCTGCGTTAATCAAAATCGAAAAAGAACGACAGCACCGCGCGGATAGATACTCGCGTTGATGGGAATCGCTCGCCGACCGTTTGACAGACAATTAGCAGCGACTTTTTCAGACCTTTATTACTCGACTCTGGCAGTGCCGGATCGATTTTGGAAAGCTCGAATCAAAGGGAAATTAGTTTCCTCTGGTAACACGCCGAGCACCGAATTTGAAGCATTTCACGTAAATATCGCAAAAAGAATCTCCGCGATTCAAGGAACGCTAAAGCTAAGTGAAATATATCCACCTAAAAAATTTTTTTATCTTAATTTCCAACAATTCGTAAAACACAGTGACGCGATCCTAAAAAAAAAAATGTTGTCGCTCCGGTGAAAAATCCTGGAAGCCCAGAGGGCAGATTTTTCCACTTTATTGATTCCCGGGGATAATTAGGGAGTGCAAATGCGCGCACGGATCCCCAGACTATTTATTATGCCGTAGCGAAAATAAACGTTTTTTGTTTTCGCATTCAAGTAAATGTAGATCGAAGTGAATGCGTTGTTTTTTTCCCCAGTGTTGTTCGCGCCGGTGCGTGCACGGGTGCTTTATAACATCGCACGCGTTTTCGGTTGCACGATTTACAAACCGTCCAACGAGCGATCATGTAACTCGCGCGCGGCACTCTTTCCTCTGTTTTTAAAAACGTGAAGTATTGCAGAGTGACCTTGTTATTGACGATTGGTCGGAAACGTTAAACTGGCCGCACCGACCAGCAATTATTGCGCCACTATCACGCGGTAAAATGTTTCACGCGCGGGGATTCCGCGAGCGATCGGGCGCATACCCGGAAATGGGATGTCGGCGACGGAATATCAACGGCTGTCATCCGACAATTAATCTCGACGAAGAGGACGTTAATACGAAGCGGTTCTGGATTGCCCGCGAAACATTCCCAACCGAAAACATGGCCGGTCGATGGCCCCAAATAAACTTTCAACTTTAGCTTAGGCTGGATCGTAGCTTCCAAACTTAAAATTAAATGTTCAGCTCTAGGTTCACAGTCGAATTATGGCACGGTCGCAAAAATTTAATTGTTATGAAACATAACCAGCGACTCGTTCGACTCGAGGACAATTAAGCGAATCGTTGGGAAACGTTTCATCGAGCAGGCTCCACGACTGCGGCGGAGTGGATCCCGCAATTTCAACATCAAAAACAAACAGCAGCCAGTGTTATCGCAGAGAAAGTAGCTAAACCACAGCGGTTCCGCCGCATTTCACCGTGAACGCCCGAGAGTCTGATAAAGAAGTCAGCGTTGCATTAACAAGCGATTTGGCAAGCGATTTGCGGGGCCGGCCGCCATTTACTCGAAAGTCCATTCTGCCGGTGGCCCCGATGGACACGGATTGCGGCGTTTACAATTTAATCGATGATAAATGCCGACAGATAGTCGGCTCCCTGCTCTCTTTCTCTCTGTTCTGTGTCCCCCCGGGCAGGAAACCACTTGGCGCTCGGTTGCTTCCTATTAGAGGCGTCTCTATACATTTCCAGTATGGTCCATTTGGGGCGCGACTCATGGTCCCATCTCTTAGGGCAACGTTGTACGACGACATGTGGGCTCACCGAAGCAAAACCACCACGGGAACCGTGGGTGTCGTAGGTGCGACAGCATCCATCCATCTATCCGCAACCCGGCGTAAAGCCCGGTACAATATCCCTTCGGGGACTTCTTTTCGTCCTTTTAATGGCTCACCCGTGGGTATCCTCCTCTCGATATCCACCCTCGTATTACGCGGTCCGCCGCTTTTTAGATGCCAGACGATGATGACTCGATGACTCCGACGATCGATCAACTATGGGTACCCTGATTTTTATCGGACGATCGCCAGGCCCTTTCCGCGCCCCCTGTTTTGACTAGACCACTTCGTACCACAATGAACCTACCATTTTTTTTTTTCGCTTAGGACTTCGTGACTGGTGCTTTTTGTATTTTCGGATTTTTCTGGAAGCTGTTCGAAGAATCCGAGTGGGGATGATGTAGGTGGGCTGTTCGTATTAGCCATTTAATAGAACAATTTAATAGAGTATCCGACCGCTCACTTTCCTCCAACATGTTTTTCAAAAATGACATTCTTCCGCCATTTCAAACCATTCGAAGCCGAACCGAATCAAACACAGGTACCATAAATTGGCTTCACCCCAACGAGAATGTCCAACCCCATGGTATCGCGATTTTACCCACAGTAACCCGGAGCATCATTTGCCAAAAGCAGCGACCGGTACCGGAAATTGTCGCGTTCCCGCTGTTTCCCCGTGCAACGCGAGTTCGAGTTCTCCGTAATGGAAGAAGTGAAGCGCGGCTGGTATCCATTACCAGCGATAATAACCTGTCGATACGGGGACAGGAATTATGAAAATTTCTGTCCCGTGTAAACGATATCCAACGCGAATCGACACAGGGAATCGGGAACGTATCCCGAAAAACGAGTTTTACATCCTCCGCGGCGTCCGGATGATAACGACTCCGACGTTCCTGGGAAAAGCGTTCCCGGTGAAAATTACGAAATTATATCGGCTCGCGGCTCGTTGGGTGAACGATCGCCGGGTAATGACGGTAAATGTTTTAAGTGTGTAAAGGGTCTCGCTTCAATATCGTTTAAGCCGGCCCATAGTACTAAAGTGCAGTTTACCGCTGCAGTCTGGCTTGTGCGCGCATAGAGAGGTCAGTTTCACGCTGGAGCTAACCGCTTTCCTCTCTCTTCCTCTTCTGTGTAGCAGTGCACACACCTATGCTTGTACAGGCTGGCCCATCGATGAAGTCAGCCAGCCTAAAATATAATTTATCTGTCGTTCAAACTCTATTCGCTGTTCAAACTTTATTGCATTAATCTGGCTAAAAATTATTACCTCGGTAGATACATTCAGCAATTAACAAGAATTAAAATGGTCCGCGCTAAAATAAAATTTTACCCGGTTCGTGTTTAGTAGCTCGTACACTCGATGAATTTTCAAACTTGTTTCTCTTAAAATCAAAACCTCGAGGAACAAAATCGTATTCTATATTTTTCAATGACCGGCCTGTATGACGAGCAACATAAGAAGCTCAATGAACTTCTTTTAAATAATAATTTCAGAGGATGTTGTCAGATTCTATTCATTCTAAAAATTTGTTGAATACTTGTTTGAAATCTCTGTCGGGAGTCCGGATATTGACGAAGGTTCGATGTTAAACGAATTGCATAGAGAATCTTGATCGAGTTATTGCAACTGAGTGGTGTATTTTCGATGGATCAGCCTGTAGACCGTCTGCGGCTGGTGTACGTGGTGGTTTCGGCCGTTCTTGTTGCCAACTAACCCAGACCGACGTAAACTGCGTTCCGGGCTTTATACGGCCACTGTCTAATAAGTGCATCTCGTAAAGGAGTGAAAAGGGGAGGCGAGGTCTCTTCCTTGCTCGGCCAACCGGCGGATAGTTTGGATAAAGCGTCTCTGGAAACGCCGCGTCGGCCAACGCCGCCGGAAAATGTTTTTTATCCGCGGATCGCATTACCCGCGCATCCACTCGCCAGATGTTTTTCTCTTGCTTCCGTATCGCTCGTTACCGCGACCGTACAGAGGGAGAAAGAAAGAAAGAGAGAGGAACACGGGGTGGCTAACGGAAGGGGGAGGTTGTGTCTTTCGATAAGAGGGTAGAATTGCTTGGCAAGGCGGATGCTAAATTTTTAAGCGGCAGTCTCTCTGGAACGATACTCCTTTTTGCGGGACGAGGTAAATTACAAATGCCGCCCCTTTCTCCGAACACCGTTTCCACAGGAAGAAACGGAAGATGGTGGAAACGAAGCTGGGGAAAATGGAAGGAGCTCTCTGGATTTTCCTCTTAGAATATGGAGCTTCCAAGGATATCAAAATGTTCGGATCAAATTCATGAAATTTTATATACCGATGAAAATGGTGACCGAGTCAACAGATTTTCGATGTGTCCAGCATGAACATTTTTTTTAAACAATATTAATAGAACGAACCTAACGAGAAGCGTCATGAACATTTTCCTTCGAAAAATTTCTAGTTCCCTTTCTCACTGCTGTAATTTTTTTATGTTTTGAAAAGTAGTTGGCATTTAGGGGTGGTTTTATGTGTTTATCTTTTTGGAATTGACGATTGATCTCTTCTTCCTCTTGACTTGCAAAAGCACATTCAACGAGGCTTGTTGTGGATTGCCTAAATAGGGGTGACAGATGTTGACGTGTTTGTCACTCGTACAAGGGGGTAGTTTATACAAGGGGGTCAGTTCTATTTGATTTATCCTTAAACAAACAATAGAAGTGTGTGCGTTATTGGTGTAAAAGTGATGTTTGGATAGACACGTCCTTTATTTTCGTTTCATCCCCCGTTGTTAGCGTAGAGATTAAGAGGGTGTTTATTATTTTCTGATTTTCTGAAGTGCCTTCTTTACAATCGTGCGCGCTCTTATCAATCGAATTAAAGAAAAGTGCATTTATTTCAAGCAAGTACGCAATATTTCTTAGAAGCAGAGAACATTGTCTGTAGAATCGCAACACAATATCGTTTAAAATACAGACAGGACGGTTCGCAGAGAATCGCGGAGGGCACGTTCCATAACAAGAGCCGCAAACAAATCACAATCTTCCCCAATTAATTGGTGGATGTTTCATCGAAATTTCCTGCGCCGAATTAGCGAAGTAGTTACCGATCGCGTGGCCAAACCCGAGGTTCTCATCGGGCTGAAATGGTCGCGTGGCGAGGAGGGTACTTCTAATTACCGATAATAGCGGTAAAGAGAACGGTCAAAGTGTGATAGGGGGTGGTTAGTTGGAGGAAGAGAAAGGTCGATGGAGGACGACAGAGAACGCGGCAGCAAAGGGTCAGAAAACAGGAAAGTTAGAGGAAGACGGAGCCAGTGCTGTGGCAAGGTGGGAGGAAGATAGAGAAACGAAGGGGGTTGAGGGTGCGGCGCGTGGACGGGGGTGGTTTCGATGGGGCCCATCGAAGAACCCTTCAGTTATTCGAAACAACAAAGACCCGCCGGCACCCTCTCTACCGTATCCGCTTCCCCGGCAATCATTTACTCTTGCTGGAGGCCATCGCTCGTCACAATGGCCAAGTTATCCATCCACTCCGGCTACTTGCCCGGGAAACGACCACCGCCCGGGGCTGGCACTCGTCTTCTCCATCGCCTCCGCTCGGTTTCCGCGCCACCGACACAGAAGGAAACAAACACACACCTACCAACAGCCACCTACACCTCCGGTCTCTCGGCTTGACGGCCGAAGCGTACGTTTTTTCCGCTCCTCTCCGCTCCGCGCCGCTCCAACCCGTTTCTCCGCTCCGCTCCGTCGACGTCCTCTTCGTCGAGTTACTTTGCGCCGCGGAGATTGTTCCGTGTACACCCGACGCTAAACGTCCCCGATCCCTTGCCCCTCTACCAACGACGCTTCTAACGATCGTCGCGCTACCATTTTTTTTCTTCTTCTTCTCCCCACCCCATCTCTACCATTCTCTCTCTCATTCTCTTCCTCTTCTTTTCTTCTTTTTTCTCTCTCCGCCTCTCTCCGCTCTCATCCTCCGACTCCAACGTCCTCCTACGCCTACTGCTCGCCGCTCATTCAACGTACTCGCGCGATCATCTCCCTACTGTCTTTCTTTCATACGACTCCCTTTGTCCGGGCCGAGAGCGTCATGCAACACGCTCGGTTTGCATTGATTTCCGCCGGAACGGCGCCGTTTCGGACCCAGCTTACTCGGCCCTTCGACCAGCTTTTTCGGAAGATCTGGATCATAACTGGGGAGTTGTCTGAGGGTGGCTTGCTTCTCGTGGGATTGAGGCGAGCTACAACCTTGTGTACGTGGGATTAAGTATTTTCAATTTACGATTTCTTTGTTTATGTGAAATTGGGACCGTTGAATGTTGGGACCGTTCTGAGTCTACGATCCGACCAGGTGTCCATTCCATCTACTTAAACGTGTTCAACTCTGTTCTTTAAACACAATGCAACATCGAAAGATCGCGAAAACCCGCGTATGAAAACGCGCGTCTCCAAAGGCACAGTTCGTTTTCTAACCGAGTTTAAATCGAGGTAGGGTGTAGACAACAGCGAGTAACAGAGGTTCAGAGGTTCAGAGCGATCCAAGGCGGATCTTTGGAACAATGGACCGGGCGTCGTCGCCGCGGGGATGAAAAATGAAACGTCGCGGCGTCGCAACGCGAACTGATTACCCCGTCGGCGTCGCTCGGCTCCTCCGCGGCATTTTTCTACGGGCCACGTTTGTCTACGGACTATTTATTTCTCGCTGCGTCGGTGTTCGTTAAACAAGAGACACCATCGGCCGGATGTGGTGGGGTTTTCGTGAAACCCAACGCCAACTTTGTGCGTCGCTAGTTCCAAGCGATAACTGTTCGGTGTTTACTGCTCGACGGAGGTCCGTTCCCTCCGCTTTGTTCCGTTCGAATGTTCGAAACCTTATACGGTTGGCAAAGCTCCTTGGAACCGCGAGTTACACCTCGTGGCTCTTTCGCCCGATTGCGAAACGTCCGGATATCTCTATCATCCGGAGTCCGTGTATCGATCCCGAACGTCCAGCCACTTCCGAGCGGAAATCACTGACAAAAGGCTTAATACGTGGTACACACAGGTTGCAGGAGAACGATTCTTTCGGAAAAAAGGGAGAACATAGTTTTCCTGGACTCTCGAGCTCGCTATTGCCAGATGGACAGCGTTGTCTTGGCATAGTTGCTCGCTCGGGACTGGCGACGCGATTATAAAGAGCACCAGTCACGATGCTAGCTTTCGTTCACTTGGAAGCACTGTCTTGCTTCGTATTGGCTCTGGGATTTTCGTTGTTGCTGCACTGGAGCTGGAATAGATCATTGTTGGGCATTATGGTCGGTATGGTAGAGCCTGCTGCGCAATTATGGCGAGATCGTTGTTGATCGTCAATGGCTGAAGATTGGGAGGAGTTGTTCCGTGGAGGTCATAAAGAATTCTAATTTTTGTGGTTCTTTTGTAGCATCAAATCCATAAGGACAATTATGTGAAGATCTATTACAGAAACCTAAGGTTTAAAAAATAATTGATCAGTATTTCCACTCTTGAAAACATGTCTAAAAAAAATCAAGCTAAATTTTCTTTCTTGCTTTTTATTGAAAAGTTATAGAGAGTTCATCGACTGGTTCGATTGCCAGACTTCTCGGTTCTCCGGATTAATTAATTGAAGGAAACGCCGGTTTATTCGTGTCCACTGGCGCAGGAAAAGCGAAATTTTTTAAATAACTTTTTTACTATCTCCGATCGAAACTCGTTTAATACCGATTCGAACGCGATTCTATCGGATATTACATTCTGCTCCGAAAAAGCTTCCGCGCACAAAGGGTTACCATGCCGAACGTACACAATACGTCAGTCATGAAATTCCCTTACTGGAAAAAAAATTCCGTTTCTATAGCCGGAGAACGTTAATATTCGAGATGAAAGCTCGACAGGTTTCCCCCGAAGAATACGAAAGGCTGCCCCGGCCGAGTGTCACGCGACGATTATCCGCGAATTGCATTAGTACATTCGCCCAGCTTAATTGCGTGACAGCGAAGTTATTATCGATAAGTGATCTAGTTTGACCATCCAGTCGTCACGAGGTAATTGAAGTGCACACGTTACCTTTTCAATACTCCCCGACTTCATTCCGGGGCTGGCAAACATTTTTTACGAGTTTCAATTGTAAGGAAAATTTAATTTACACTGCCAAATCACTAATTACAGAACTACGAATTTACCATCGACGAATATTTAGTTAAAAATCAAGAAAAATGTCCATAGATCGTTAAATTAATTTCTAGGATAAACTCCCCTGTTTCGCCGGCATCGACCCCCAAAACCAACGGCGAGGTAAAAAGTCCGCAGCGCAAAGAGCAGCAACGGGTAGCACCGTCCATCCGAAAATTCGATTCTCGCGAGTGCGTTAATATTCGAGATGCAGGCCCGTCGAATCGCGAAGCAAAGAGTCGCGGAGCGTTTTTCGGGCGTGTGCTCGCGGAATCGCGGAGCGGATTGGAGCGTAGGTCCGATGGCGTATCCCGCAAATACGCTCGATGTGTTGTGTTATCGGCGGCGCAGCTGGTCCGGCCGCGGCAAAGGGCAGGAATACTTTGAAGCAGCAGCAGCGAGTCTTTGATCAGGATCTATCAAAAGGATTGGTTGCTCCATTGTGGCCCGCGTTCCGCGTCGGTATTACTTGCTATTGCGATCAGAAACGCGCGCGGTGGCGGCGCGGAGAGTACGAATATTAACGTTCCGCGGGATGCGGAGCCCCGGTCACAATACGCCAACCAATCTCTCTGATAGTAGGCACGAGAAACCTTTCCCGATCCGATATCAGGCTAACTAGTTATCGGGCCTCGGGTTTTCTGCCTTAACTCGCCTCTACTTTGCGCTCGTTCGCCCTCCGTGCCCCCTCCACCTCTTCCTTCCTCTTCCTCCACCGGCGCCGTCCCCCGCCACGGTGCCGAGAGTCAAAGCGGAAAATTGCAAAGTGTCCCTCCGCCCTCCTTTAATGAACCAGGTCTCCTGGCCTCGATGCACTTATCGCAATTGCATTCTCCGTTATGCCACTGAATCAACCCCCGCGGATGCCTGCGCGCCGAGCAAGAACGAAAGCGTTCGCCGATACGAACTTTACTGGCTCCTTTTCGACGATGCGTGCACGCAAAATGTCGCGATTCTTACGCCATTTTCGCTTGCACCTCGAATGGAAACTAAGCACATTTGATCTAACGTCATCTGTTTCTTCTTTGGTTGGCGGACGATGTTGCATCTCTAGATGAACTACCGATAAAATGTGTGACAAAAGTGAACAATAGCATAATAATCTACGATCTATTGATCAATTAGAGATGAACACTGCTCAACCAAACGTGTCGGCTGAAAGGACACACCGCAGGACACGAAAGTGGTCCCCCTCTCTCTTATTTTCTCTCAATTTCACCACCGCGCCGTTTACAGCTCCCGAATCTCACTCGCTTACAAAATTTACCAACACTCCGTCCATATTTCCCATCCATTCTCCCCAATAAAAATCCACCACCATCGCAGCATCTCGCGCGGAAAAACGGTCCTTTTGAATCAAGACCAAAACATAAAGCCCTCCGAATTCCGATCGCAAGCTCCGCCGCGCCGGAAGCGTTCGCACGGCTCCGACAGAGTAATACGCTAGAAAGTTTAAAGAAAAGGGAAACAGTGGAGTGATGATCCGGAAGCAGTGGGGATGGCGCGGCCATGTTTATCCAAAAAATCGCGGATATCACCGGGTAACACCAGCGGAACAAAAGAAGGAAAATATGCGAGAAGGGTGGAGCAGAGGAATTCGGCATCAGTAGACAGAGAAAAAGAAAGAAAGAAAGAGAAAGAGTGAACGCGTGGTCGGGGGTGGTGAAGGGATGCTCTCCCGCTCGGTTCGCGTTATAAAGAGGCCCGGGAACGCGACGCAGATGGGAATGTGGATTGCAGAGAGAAGGTGAAGCAAGAATCGAAACTCGAGGACTTTGAGATCCAGTCGATAAGGCTATTAGCATTTAGACGAGCTGTCGCCGGCGTCGTTTCACCCTCCGCAGCCCTCCTCCGTCCCTCTCCAACATCCGAACTACCCGGTTTGTGCACCGGGTGTCCCTCCAGCAGGGTGGCCCCTCTTTTGCACCCGCCACGCCGCAGGTTCCCCTACTTTCTCTCCGCCCTTTTTCCCGCGTTCTCTTTCCCTCTTTTCCCGACCGGCGCGGCGTGGCGTGGCTCGGCTCGGCTCGGCGTGGCGTGGCGTGGCGCGGCGCGGTAGCTGAAATGCATACCGATGTATCACCGTCCCTCCGCCATTCCACCCTCTGAGGGCCCTCGAAATCCGCTCGTGTGTACACACACGCACGCACACAAGCTCTCGCACACCCCCGCAGCCACTCGGTATTAGTGCTCGCACACGAGGAACCGCAGAGCAGTGACTCCACCACCTTCTATTACCGGCGGATCGCGGCGGGTAAATGCTAGAAAAAGAGGGAAAGAAACCTGGCTAGGGGACGAAAGAGGGGAAACGTGGCTGAGGAACAGGAGGCAGGACGGTCAGAGAGAGGATGGTTTAACGCGGCAACCATCCTCTGGCATGAAGGAAGGTGGTGTGCTCGTTGTAGCTAGCTACGAGAGCCGGTCCTGGCGGGTTCGGGTTTGGGCGCGTGTACTGTTCGTCCGTCGAATGGTGTCTAAGCTCTCCTGGTACTTACACGCGTTATCGCTATTGGCCGAAAGCAATGACGAGCAACAATAGCGAATCGTACCACGATCGGATGTAACAGAATGAAGAACATCGACGTAATCGCTCGAGCCTATGAAGGAAGAAGTTGTCGTTCCATTTTACAGAGCTAATCGGAGCTGAGTATCGGGTATCTGAGCAGAGGTAGAGGTGAGTAGATTGTAGCAGATTAGGGTAGAGCTAAGTAGAGTTGAAAGCACTGGACATAATAGAACAGAGCGTTGTAGAATAGAGCAGAGCGTAGCGAAGCTGAGTAGAGCATAATAGAGAGTTGCAGAACAGAACAGAGCAGAGCAGAGCATAGCAAAGCAGATCAGAGTGTATCATAGTGTCCTGTAGCATGCCGATTCGGTTTGGTCGACCGGCGGCCGCTCGCGGACGAAAGCCGGCTGGTCCATCTCCATCCAGAAGATACTTATTAAAGGCATCTCTGTGGCAAGCACGCCGGTTGCCGTGGAAACCTGACTCGACCACGCGTGTACGTGTACAAGTGCCCCAACCGGTGCGAGCGTGTGCGCACGATATGATGCGACCGTGAGCCTAGACACGTGGAGGAGCAAGTTGTTGTGTAGGCGCGCGCGTGTATGTGTGTGTATGCGCGCTCGCGTGCTTGCGAGTTTGCGAGAGCGTGATCACACGTCGAGGAGCCGAACGGAGGAACAGACGACGCCGGAGAAGAGGGAGGAGGACAACGACGCGCACACAATCAGGCCCGCAACGTGCATGTATGCTAGCGCGGCGTTTCACCGTTCCTGGTAGGGGTGAAACAACCCTCTAATAGCCGGGGCGGCGCCTATACCCAACCCTAATAGCCCTATCTCGCCCTCGTCTCTGTCTCTCCTGTCCCTCTCTCCCTCCTCGAGCCTTGTTCCTCTTCGAGTCTCTCACTCTCTTCTTCTTTCTCTTTCTCTCCGTCATCTTTCTTCACCCTTCTGTAATTTTCTCTGCCGTCGTCGTCCTCTTCTCTTCTTCCGGTCCCTGGTTCTCTCGTCTTACCCCCTTTGATTCCTTCTTTCCACCCCGTTTTCTGGCCACGCTTCTAGGTGTCCTTCTTCCTTCCTCGGTGTCTCACCCCCCGCCAGCCCCCCCCCCCCCCCCGATACCTTCGTAGCCGCCCGCTGTTTGTTTATCCGATGCCTTTTCACTCTCTATTAGTCGGCCGCGCTCCTACATTTTCTGATTAGCCGGATGTCGCGCGTATACACGCTTTACCTACCGCACCCGATTCCGCGCGCCGGCTTTTCTTTGAACCGGAGGCAACCAGAGAGCCATCCGATCGATCGCGTCACTCCCCCGCGCTCCCGCCCCGCCAAAGCACGAACCAACCCCCTACCCGACCGTCTCTCACCCCCTTCTGTCCTCTGTCTCTCTTGCTCCGGTTCTCTTTCGTTTGCTCTCTCTCTGTCTCCCTCTCTGTCTCTCTCTCTCTAGAACCGTGTCCCTCCACGTTTGTCTCCTCATGATTCTCTCTCTTTCTCTCGTTCCTCCTCGGTCCGTCCCTTTTTTCCACTCTTCAGGCGCGCGAGGCTGTACGCCCGTTTTTGTGAGAGAGAACCTATCCCCGCTTCTGCTCGGGCGATCCGCGTTTTCGTTTCCGCAATGAACGGTCCTTTGGCAACGGTCAACCGTGCTCGCCGCCAGAATAGACCGGCCACTGACCGCCATCGAGAATGTCTTTATCTCGCGCGGCAACCTCCGGAAAAAGCCGCCCCTGGAAAGGAGAAAATTTGATCGCCTGCCTTTTAACCGGCCGACCATCGCAAACGGCTAGGCGGAACCGTGACGGCTCTTCTGTCTCTTGAGGAATCTCAGTCTAACGTCCACCCTCTGCGTTGGAGAACGGTAATCACTTTTGCGAATGTATCATTTGGTTTGGAAAAATGACTTTGAGAAAATGGATGGTGAGAAATAAAAAAATAAAGGAAACAACACATGGTTCCAGTTTCTTGCGATTGATGTATACAATTTTTATTTTGCATAAAGTTCAGCAGTCTGGTCACCAACAATAGACAAATACATCGACAAGCACAATTTTACTAAAAAATAGACCAAGGGGTACGAGGTCTACAGTTGCCATTACTATTGAAAAATTCATCTGGTAGACCTGAAATTGTTAAGCTTTGAAAAAAATAGTATTATAACTATTTTATACCCGCCTTACACATAATTCTACAGTATAGCCTAGCGGACGAGAGCCGTGAGAGCGCCTGCGCAGGTCACATGACTGTCCACAAAGTCCCGCCCCTCCACGTGGCGATCTCCCATTGGCCGCAACGCCACCCAGCGTCAATAAAATCACCAGAACCCTAGCCGCGTTCAAACAACATTCCCCAAAGATCCACTAACGAATTTCATTGCCCCCCATTCCCGCTAAAATGGAAGAGGACCACAGGATCCGTCGATGAAAGGTTTGAAAAGACCATGCTCCTGGAGATAGCATTGCGAAAATGGAAGCGTCTGTTAATCGGCAGAAACCTCGAGCTCGATTTAGCCGCTCAGACCGGTCTGCAGGTTGGAATTTTTCGAATCGTGCGGGCGCCGTGAGCGGGTAAGGGCGGGTAAGGGGGCAGGGCCGTAGAAAATCGAACGGGTAGGCGTTGGGACGACGATTCGTCGACGAAGCGCTCTTGCACCTTTCTCTCCCGACGTTTTTTTCACGTGCGGTTTCATTTAGCCGGGCGGCAATATCACGGAGACCCAGTCGTAGCTTCGTGTAGTCCACCCACCCACCCCTGCCTGCCACCCCCTCCTCCCTCCGCCCCAACCCCCTCGTTCTCCCGTCTCCTCCTTCCTTTCATTCCTCCTCTTTGTTCCACTCTTTCTTTCTTTCGCGCGCGTAATCATCGCGAGCGCAAGACTCCATTTCAACCCTCCCAAAGAAGTCGACCGCCCCCCCCGCCCCCCGCCCCCCCCCTTTCTGCGACGTGCCACCCCCGCACAACCCCACGACGTCCCTGTTTCTTGCTCGGTTTGCCAGAAACGGCCCGAAACTCAAATCCACCGGGGACTGTCTTTCGCGCGCGCCCGCGCGATCCCGCACACGTGCATATACAGATACGCACATAGACGGGCACAACTCCGTTCAAAAGTTTCCGCACGACCAACGCCGGCTCCCGCAGTTCCGTGGATTAATACGAAATGGAACCGGGAACATTTGACCGCTGAAGAAATGCAGGAGACCGCGACGACCTGAACATATTTCCTTTTTCATCTCTCGAACTACGTGTCTCGCATCCCGTTGCGACAAAGTGAATTTTACTTTTGTACAGCGCGAGATCGTTGCTTTCCCTCTGCATATTTGCCAGGGGAACTTTAGGGTTGATAGAAATTTTAACCCCTGTCTTTACAACCAAAGTTGTACTTTATAGTCTCAGTTATATGTGGAATATTTTCAACGTATAAATCTATTTAAAGTTTTAAAAAGAAGTTGAGAGTGAATGCTCGGTTATTGACATAAAGGTTAAAAGGAAACTTAACCTGATAAAATTTTCAGCGTGATGTTTCGAAAATACAGTAGATGGTAAATGGAAGTTGTGTATTGGAAGTTATGTCGGTTATTCTTCCGCGAAGTTCACGGGCCGCTGAAATGTCCCAGACGAAGGGATCAATTAGCTCGATTCCTCCCTCGAGTTCGCTTATAACTTCATCGATTTTTCATGACTAATTACGCGGAAGTACTGAGTGGATATTGCACATCGAGAAAGAGATTTTATCGCTGGTGTACCGTGCTCAATTTTGAAGTAAATTCATTCCTACCGAACAGAATTTCTTTCCTAGTTACGATGATTGTTTTTCCAACCACTGAAGTTACTGTAACGTAATTTCTGTGTGAAAAATGTGTAATTTTTATTTAAAATGTCAATTCTGAAATTTGGAAACGTTTGCATGGATGTATATGGAGAAGTGTGCGTGTTCCCGGCAAAAACAGAAACTGCGAGACGGAAACGCATGTCGGGGGTGTGCATCGAAGCCTCAAGTCTCGCGGGTCGAAACTACGACTTTTCGGTGGGATCTCTCGTGGGCCAACGCTCGGTCCGAGGAATTTTTCCGGCTTCCGCCGGGACCGGCTCAAGAACAGCCGAAAATACACCTGGAAAATGTATGCGGAAAAAGACAATGGCTGGGAGAGAGGCTGGGGACGCGTGGCAACTTCACAGACGCGGTTAATTTGCTGGAAATCGTTCCAGCGACTTCCTCCGCAATTATTACCTCGAACGGGATTCCAAATTTCACAGACACCAGGCTACAAACACACAGAGAAACCCAGGCAACACTGGCTCCGAAAATAAAAATTTAATACTGGTAAAATTGATGAAAAGGTCTATCCCCAAATTCCATAACTTTTTTAACCCGAGCGTGTTCTCGATTTTCAAAACTCCGTTTATCGAATCGACAAAATGACAAAAATTCAATGAATTAAAAATGTAAGAAATTAAATTTAGGTAATTGCTCGATAGAAAGTGATAAAGTGTAGTTAGATGAGACACAATTATACTAACAATAAGAGCATTTGTATCGTACTTAGATAATAAATCTACATGCAAGACGCACTGGTCTTGGAGAGGCAATGGAAAATGTGTAAAATTCATACAAGGAGTGGATAAGGGTTAAAAAAAAGTTCAAACCAAAGAGCCAACAGAACTTTATCAAAACCGCGAAAAACATTCTAGTGCGTTTCATTAACGATCTCGAATTAATTATAATACGAGGGCCTCGAAAAAAATTCCCGAACGTTTCCGATCCGAAAGGATCAAAAGGAAAGAAAAAAATAGATCATTTTGAATGAAGCAGATCAATCTGCGCCGTTGCGCATCGGCTGTATCGGCGAACGTCATGTATGCATGTTGCTTTTATTCCGCGTTTTTATTGGTTTTAGGAAATGCAGGTGCTCTATTATGGATTTGACGTAATGTTCCCTTTTTCTTTTGGCTGGGTTTCGTGCGTGTACGTGCCGAAACATGAACGGTTCGCGGTCCCTGCCTTTTCAGCTGTTCGATAGACGGTCGGGATTTTCTGTTTAAATGGCTTTTTAATTAATTGTGAGATACGCCGTTCGTTACCGATCCCGGAGGAGGGATCGTGAATAATTATTACTCGTTTACATTGACGAATAAGGAGCGGCCGAGGATACCGAACCAACGAACAGAGGGCCGTTGTGTGTTTCAAATGGAATCGCGTATGCACCGGGATATTGAGAATTTCGATGATAGGGACGCGGGGCTCGCTTTTACGCGCGGAATGATATCGCGTTCATAATATGTCGGCCAATTTCTGTTTCCTTTTGTATTAACATTACTGTTGCGTATCGTAACGAGCCCGAGCCCGAGCGCGCGCGCGCACGCTCTCGTTCGCCCGGCCTATTTCGCGCAAAGTATTGTTTACTTAATTGCACGCCCATAAACGGACCCGCCGCGTGTTTTTAATTAAATACGTCTTTTTTCATCGAACGGCCCGCCGGCTACCGGACGTTTATTAAAATAATCATAATGCAGCCCGGGACTGCAAATAAATCCGCGTACATTATACCCTCCGGACGGAATAACAATGTCTTTTTTGTTTTTCTTTTTTTCCTTCTTTTTCCCGTTTTTGTTTTTTTTTTTGTTTCATTCGATCTTCCTCCCCCGCCTCCCTCGGGAATATTAAATTCCAAGACTCGACAGGGGTTTATTAATATTAATCAGCGAACAGTTGCATTAATTAGTAAATTCTCCGGATGATAACAAGCCTGTCCGAATCTTCACAATGCATTTTTGTTTCACCGGCCTGTAACCATTAGACGGGTTTTACTTGCCGGATGAAGTATTCGGTGAATGAAATAAAAGAATCGCGAAATAATCAGTGATAATATTGACAGGAATTACAGCAAATGGATGGTTCGAATAACATCTGGTATATCAATAAATACAAGTAGAAATAAAGTGGGTAGTGTGGCAGTGTTAATTCTACGATCCCTTGAGAGCGGGATTAATTTTTTAAAAAACCATTAAGAATAAATATAATAGCTGGTAGTGTACAAATCCACAAGTACGCCGCAAGTAGAATATTTAAGAATTGTTCTGCATATATTAAAATACAATAAAAGTAAGACTGCAGAGGGGCGAGAGAAAGGAAGATTACCAAAGATTATAAAAGTTCACTTACATTTTTGCGGAACGTAATTGACGTTTAGCCGTTCAGGGATTAGCACAATTATGCGAATTTCCGCAACAAAGACACCTCAGTGAACAGAGAGGCTCGTAGAAGAGCAGTCCTTAACTCACGACTGTCCCGCGTCCCGTTGGCAAAGCACCATGCCGGGGCTATTTACGAAAGTTACCTAATTTGACCGGCACGATTGTCCTTGGGGGATACACTCGCCCTCGTCCATTAACACTACCCCCGGCGCGCGTCCCCGAAATTTAGATCGCATCCCCCGCGACGCCAGTCAAAACGTGAAAACGCCATTATTGACCGCAACATCACCCCTCTCTCGTATCGGTGTCGTAGCCACGATTTTAATTTATATTCCTTCGAGTATGGTCATGCCTCCCCACTGTGTGTACGTCGTTGGCTCTTTGCGAATCATCCCTCGGAACCACCCCCTACCCCCTTTTGTAACCGCAGAGACGAGAACCGATAAACACTGATAACTTTCGGAAACCGCTGGTATCGCGGAGGGATATCGACGGGTTGATATTATTTGTTGACGCGAAACGCCCGGCGAATAACTTTCGCAATAATGTACAATAACTTCTTAAGTCCTCCGCGCGGACCGTGGGCTTAGGGGAGGCCAGGGGTAAATCGGAATACTGCCGAGAGCACAGAACGCGTCGGCCATTGTAAATGTTCATATTATCTTCTGTGCATCAAGTTTTATTGCAACCAATATTCTATTAGTATATAGAGTTGGCGTTATATGTATAATCTAATCAATAGACTGCGGTTGTTTATGCAAAATGAAAATGATCGCATCGTCAAATTGTTTGTTTTCCTACAATTTTTTAAATTTCATCTACTCAGTTTTGATATATGTAAATGCATAAAATCCAGATTCTAAAAACCAATCGTCTATGTATAATCAAATCAGATTTTGTATTTCTAATTCTAGATTTTTAGTAGATTGAGAACTTGAGAAGAGTTTAACACTATTCCTACCACGACCAATCAAATGACCGTTTTTAAAATTTCGACTAGATTTTCCTATATACAACGTAATTGAATCGCCTTTAAACTTCACGACTTTTCCTCGAATATACGTATAATACATTTTTCAATATTCGCTTCTTTTTTTATTGTTTATTTTCTGAGAAAAATTTGCAGTCTGTCTTACCTACCACGACCGGTCATTTGACCGGTAAAACGATTTATATCTTTTTGTAATAGTATTCTCTCAAAGACTCAATTCCGAAACTGTAAAGTCGTTACGAACGAAAGGTAATTCAGTTGTGGCATCTTTTGGCTGAAAAGTATCTTCCAGGGACTGCTTTACGGCACTTCCAAGTGTTTGCAGTTCTCGCTCGTCTATCGGCCTCGCGGTGTTTATTTGCCTGATTGGTATCCGAAGCGGTCCAGAACCTCGGATTTTCTTACACCGTCTTATCTGCTATGACTGTAAAATAAATAAAATCATAGCCGAAGGGGATGCCTAGACGAAATCAAATACTGTCAAATTGGCTATTATCTTCATTCTATATTAAAAAATATAAATTATGCTAAAGACCGGTCTTTGACCGGTCGCGGTAGGAATAGGTATACGTGAAGTGTCGGTAGGAATAGTATTAAAAGTTACCGCTGTACTGTCTTTAACGAATCAAGATTATTAAATGTTCGCACTCGAGAAGAATTTCCACGGTAAATCCAACAACGCGGTAATGAAAAACAGACTGCATGGGATTAAGTTCAAGACTGCTGCCAATGAGAAACGGTAGGTCTCATCTGGTACATCTTTTTTATTTTCTTACAGACAGTTGTCATTCTGAATGCTGTAAGTATGTTAAATAAGGAAATAAATTTTCATTTCATGTTTGAATGTCGCTGAAGACGTCAACCCTGAAGAGTTACCCTGTGAATTCGATGTTAGTTTGTATTCAGACGATAATATCTGCTCTTTCCAGGCTTCGTCTATTTGTTTACGTTCGCAACATAAAAATTCGAGCTGAGGAGAGGTAAGAGCAAAATCGTAGAATCATCGTCATTTGGAGGGCGAATCGTCGCGGTCGATCGTCGAATCGATTCGATCCGATCCGGGCATTTAATTTGCTCGGGAGTCGTCGAGAGCGGGCCACGGGAAAAATTTGCGCAGCTTTCACGGGAAATTGGAAGCTCGAGTTCCTTTTCCCGGCCGGATCCGGGCTTCGGGCTTCGATCGGTCTTCGCATGAAGATTAGCCCGGCGAAAGTGGCGCGGGAACCGAGATGAGGGTGGGAGGGAGGGGGTTGCATCCCTGTGCCAAAACGGGGTGTGGGAGTGGGCGACGAGCGACGGAGACAAAGCGTCCACGAAAATGAGCCACGGGTTCTTTTAATTCGCGTTTACTGTGAACGGCGTCAAGTAATTAGTCGCTTACTCGCCGGGTTTAATGTAAGGTATTAAAAGCCGGCAGCCAACCAGGCTCACCCGAGGCTTTTCTTCTCGCTGTCTTGTTCTACGACCTTCGGGGCTCCTCGTTTACCTTCGTCGCCATTATGTCCCGGCCCTTCCTCCACGGTTTTAAGCTGCGACCGCCGTTAATCGCTTGTTATCTAACCGCTCCTCCTCCGATTCCACTTTCTTTCTTCTTTTTATTTCTACTTGTACCGGTGTGTATCCCTCATTAAACGGGCATTATGTCACGGCTGTTGTGCTGATCGATCCTCCTCGGTCACCGTTGCCTTAGCTGTTTACGCTGCGGGGGCGTCGCGTTATGAGTGTTCGATCACGCGACGATCTTCCTTGCCTCGATTCTTTGCACCGTTAACGCGTCACCTACGACTCCGCCTGAAAAGAATTTATTTTGTTTATTTCCTGTGTCGATGTCAAAATGTTCATTCTTAGAGACGGTCCAAAAATTACTTATTTTCATGGTACATATTAAATTCAATGAAATTATTTTTCTTTCACTTCCGCCTTCTATCACGTGCATAGCCTTAGCAGTTTACCTACATTTTTAATTAGATTATTTTTAGAGAGACCCTTCATCTTGTAACGCTAACGATAAAAGGGCTCCGAAGGACGGGGAACGAGAAGAAAGCGAGCGACTAGTCAATGGAACAACAATAGAGTCACTGTTCTCTATAGCAACACCACTCGGCCTTGTGTTGCCGATGAAAAATCGGATTAAACTGTTCGGGGATGAATTTTTCAGACGAATACGAAATTATTCAATTATTTCTTTGGTTCATCCGTGTGGCTAAAAACCTACCCCTTCGAATCTCTTACCGATTTTTCAGAGAATCTGCGATGAAAGAAGAAGACTCGAGAACTGTGTGAAACGGCCGATCCTCCGGTTTCAAGTATCCAGCGACCGCGAGGACTTAAAAACCACCCTCCCAGAAGACTCTCGCGGGGCATTCGTGCGAGAGATCGATTCTGGAATCGATCTCCAGGTGCGGGCCGACGCGGCGGAGCCCGGCTCGGCTCGGCGCACGGTCTAATTACTCGGCAAAGCAGATTCGCGTTCCCCGGGGGCATAAAGGCCGGCCGAAACGATAATACAAATCGGCCGTGCAAAAACGGCCGCGATCATTGTTGCGGCTCACGGTAAGAGTATAAATTTCACAGCAGGTCGGCGATACAGGCAACCGATTCGCCGGCAGCCGGTCCAGGTTGAACAGAGAAAGAGACCTGGTCAGAACGAGACGAACGCACAAGGATACCGATCTCCCGTGTATCCGAGAGGGATAAAGCATCGACGATGAAGAGAGAGGGAGGACAAGCTGCAAGAGGATGGTCGCAATATTCCGACGAAACTCACGCAGTTCGCGGATGAGTGAGTAGTTCTCTCAGCAGTATAATGGGACCCCCTGCGGTAGCTTACCTGCATCATCGACTAATCACGCCGGATAATAGGGAACAATGGCGCCCCCGTGAAAAGTGAAGCATACCCACCACTTACCTCCCTTTTGCGCTCGTCTCTGTCTTCCTCCGGTATCTCCTTACCCCCTCTCTCGCTCGCCAGATGCCGTTTCTCTCTCTCTTCCTCTCGAAGAGGGAGTGATCGTTGCCGCGAGCCAGACCATTTCGCTCTCTCTTCCTCTTTCGCTGTAGGTTTCTCTCACCCCCAACACCCTTCCCCGACCATCCCCTAGCACGCTGAGGATATAATCCTCTTACGCACCGGGCACAAAGTAAAATACGGACAACACAAGGCGGCCCGCCCGGTTCCGGCGCAAGTATTACGAGAGCGTAGGCCAACAGGAAAAAGTGTTCCACAGATTGACGAAATTCCAGGCCGAGGTTCGACATTTCGGGGCACCCTCCCGCGAAATCTCTTAAGCGGCTGTCGATTTTCGAGACACCCCGTGTACAACTTTGCCGAGCGCAACTGTGTCAAGAGCCAGGCGAAATGTATCGATTTGAGGCGACCGATCCGCGGAAAACGCACCCCTTTGTGGGGAATGAAAGGACTCGATACTCTCCAGTGGAGAAGCATTGTGGAGACACGCAATTATTTATCGACCCTTGATTTGCGGGACTCTAACCCTTGTGGGACAAAGTGATCCTTCTCTTTCCTTTCAGACATTGGTGCAACCTCGTATAATTTATTAGCTATATGCGCTTGCTGCATCTTACAAGTAACTTTTGAATCCAGACCTCATCCAGTCTAACAGTCTCAAATGTCTAGAATGTCTAAAAAAATGGTAAACAATCCCGCCTCGTGGAACCCGAACGGTGAGCGACCCCAAACAAGCCGACACCCTATGGCCCAACAAACAATCTGGCAATAGGCTCATTAGAATTAGCTCGGAACTAGTTCGGTATCTTCCACTGGCTTCTCGTTCTTGCTACCCTTCGTAGCGTTCCTCGAGGGGTTAGCCAACGGTTTCTCGTTACCGGGCAAGGGCTGACAGAGGGAGACAGACACGTAAATACCATCGCATGTAGGACTGTCTGCTTTGTAGAATTTTTCTACCGTTCTTCAGCGGTGGCGTTCCCCGCGAGAGGAACCGACGCGTTTGACCCTCCTGCCGCTGGCCGTGTAATCATTTTTCTACTTTCGCGTTGACGAAGGGAGAGGAAGGGAGAGGAAGAGAGAGGAAGAGAGAGAGAAAGGGAGAGGGAGTTCATCGAAATCCAGAAAGCCCGCTTTCAGACGCTTTTGTGGCCTTCCGGGCTGGCTCCGCGAGAGAGGACCAGCCCATTATGCCACGCACCTCCCGCGTTTTGTCAACTTGACTCTGAAAAGATCGCTGGAACGGCCCCTTCGGACTCGTTAGCCCTACCCGAAGACCAAGGATCATTTTGTTAGAGGGGCGCGATGCGGAGAACACCGTTTTCTATAGTGCCTCTTACCAGCCTGAGATCAAACCAACTATACCTTGGTCCGACCAAAGCTTTACCAAGTTGTTCTGTGAAGAACAAAATAATAGAGACGCTTCGCCTATGATTGGCTTTATCTCTTGCAATAACTATAACATCTTCGTTGTTTGAATCCCTTTCGGAAGACGATCAAACTTGTCTATAACGAAATCGAATTTTATTTTGGTTCAAAGAAAATTGACAACGTGTTTAGTGGGTCCTGTTCGAATTCTTCGGGACGAGTCAGACTCGGCGTTACAGTGCAGGGGGGTTAAGTGTGTAATAGGGTCGACAGCGAAACCACGGTGTCATTACTGATAATTTCCGCGGCGCATCATTGTCCCAGTCCGTTGAACAGCTCTGCGAACGGCATGGTACCGCGTACAACAATGGGCCGCGACCGTCAAACAGTCCGTTGAATAAGATCGTTCAAAGATCCGCGACCGGAAGAAGGAAGACACAGACCCGAAGCACCCTCCTCTAGCGAATCGGCGGATCCTCGCCGGGAGAACAAAGAAAAAAGGGAAACCGGAGGGAGACCGGGGGTATCACGATGGAATCGCACGGTCCACTCTTAATTTCCGTCACCAGTCGCGTATTTAAGCTGGCGCTGGTTGGTTGGCTGGTTGGTCGGTCGACGAAGGGGGCTGGGGGTTTGCGACGGGGGGCTGCGGTAGTCGGGGTTCCTGACTCGGAACGGGAGAAGCTCACCCCCGCGGCCGGCTACGTGCTCGGGGTATTTGCACGCGCGAATACGCGGCTCTGATACACCGACGCGCATAATGCATGTGGTTATAGTAGAGAGCGAGAAAGGAGGGCCGGATGGGAAGAAAAAGAGGGAGGTTGCTCTGCTCGAACTGGCCAAAGCGAGAGAACGCGAGAGAGAATGAGCGAGAGAGCGAGAGAGGAGGGGCTGAGAGTGAGAAAGACCAAGAGGTAGAGAAGAAGGGAGAGAAGCAGTAGATTAGGTGGGTACATCGCGCGACTGCGGCGAGGACGTTGGTATAGAATACGAATATAGGTGGTAGCAACTGCCATCGTATCACGGTGGTGGGTAGACAGAGAGGAAGTGGAGAGAAAGGTGGATAGAGCGAGCTAGGAGAGAGGGAGACACCGAGACGTGCAAGCAAACTGAAACGGAAGGACAGAGCGAAGAAGGGGTACGAGGAGGGAGGAGGGCGTCGAGGGGGGTAGGCTATAAAGGCTAATTGGTTAAAAGCTCACCGCTGGCTGCAGGCTTAAATCAAGATCTTGGAGTGTTATAATGGATAAGTAACACGGCCAGGCACGGCCACCAGCAGCGGAGTTGTGTGTTATCCCCACCCGTCGGCCAGGGTAGCCTCGCTAAAGCACCGCAGCCACCCCCATTCCGCGATCCGCAGGATCGTCGAGGGCGAGTATCTTCCGAGTTAAGGACGACGCGGCTCACCCGATTGGCCCGCGCCTACGGCTACCCCCCAACTATCCGCTACCTGCCACGAGTCATCGATCGCGCCTCCACCCTATGAGGAGTCGCCGGAACCATCCCCCACAAAAACCCATTTGCTCCGCCCCGCCCCCTGCGCCCCTCCAACAACGACACCCCTTCCGGCAACTTGCGGCTTAGCCGTCCTACGTTCTCCCCTCCAGCACGGTTCGCCCGACACCCTTCTCTCTGTCCTCCGTCCGACGTTCATCCCTTTCTAGCCAACCCCCTTACCAGTTTATCCATCTCCTTCGGCAGTCTACCCGCGCGGCCGAGTATAGTATAGCTTCCGACTACCACCCCGCGCGACTCTCGAAGCGTGACGCCACGTTCCGTCTTCCTTGCACCAATCGTGTCTCGACCATTCTCTTTCTTGCTCCACCCTGCTGTGTACCCTCTCTTTCGCTAGTATTCTCTCTCTCTCTTTCTCTCTTTCTCTCACTCTGTTCGGTTTGCTAGTGGTCCTTGTCGGACGAGGCGCGCGTTCCGGCTGCGTGCGCGAATGTTCGAGCGAGGGCCTCGTTCGTGTGACCTGTGGTTTCTCCGGCGTTTTCCTACCCTTAGTGCGAGCACAGTTGCCCATCCGCAGTCCATCACTCGCCACGACACGCAACCGCGAGCTAGCCGAGAGGCAGAACGCGTCGAACTTGTTTGCGCATTTGCCGGCGATTTGCGCGCAGTCATCATCGTTTACCGGTGACTGTACATGTTGTACTCTGTGTATCTTTTGTATATGTACACTCTCCGGCGGCTAGTGACACTGGACCAACTGATTCTAACCGTGGAGTTTGTCCGGTTGTGACTTCTGTTTAACGGAGAGGAGATCGTCATTTGGTATCGCGCGAAGAACGTTAGGGGATCGGATCTCGCCACGGCGAGTGATTAACGATCAGTGGAAGGGAAAGTGACTCGAGGAAGTGACTCCGGTGTTGCTCTTCGCGGTTTTACACGCACGGCAACGTTTCCGTTGGACAGTCGTCGGACCCACGGAGAGGGGAACAGAAGAAGGAAGAGAGGAGAAGGTGTGTGCGAGAGAGGAGAAGAGGAGAAACGACGTCGACGTCGGCGGCGTCGGCGGCGGCTATGTGTCAGATTGGTAGGCGGTGGTAGGAGGTGCTGTGGCACACGGCACACGAAAGAAGAAGGGGAGGCGGTTGAAGGACGAGAGGGGTGTCGCGAGAGGGTGGCTCTGGAAAGGGTGGGCCCTCCAAGTGTCTTGTCTCCTATCATCCTGTCGTCCAGGGTATCGCTTACGAATGTCGCGCGATCGAGCGATCCGTCTCCGATCCACGACGACGACGAAGACGACGAAGTCGAAGAGGGACCTACGTCCGACGGTGGTAACCAGCCAACGATCACAGTGTACAGAGTAGTATAGAGGACCGGTATGCGACGGGAGGGACTGGAGTCGTTCCGTGTGTCGGATAGGCCTTGGACCGTCGGATCGTCGACGGAGCAACGGTTTTGACTATCCGGCGGCTCGTCGAGGGAGCAGCTCGTGTTCAGTGGACGAGGTGACGACGAGTGTGTGACCGGTGACAATCGGACAGTCGAGGGAGCCATCGTGCCGTGCTCGAGGATCCCGGACCCTTGGACGGGACACGCGTCTACCATGTCCGGCGAGACCGAGATCGAGGTGTCCGTGGTGTCCGAGGAGGACCTGGAGCTCGAGGGCTCCAGGAGTAGCTCGACACCCGCCGAGCTGCTGCTGCAGGATAAGAACGGCAAGACCGGATGTGGCCTGAACAACCATCACTCGTTCGGCTTCGACATGGGCAAACCGCAGCTCAGGCCTGCATGCAACCCGCAGTACACGTCCTTCAGCATCTCCAGCATCCTCGGCAGGCCCGAGTCGCCGCCCGTTGACTCCACGTCCACCGTGTCCGGCGAGAGACAGTCCTCCGACGTGGACAGAGCTTCGCCGCCGACACAAAACTCGCAGAGGATCGGCTCCGCCTGTGACAGCCCAAACAGGGGCCTGTCCTCGCCCACGCCTTTGAGGTACGCCGCCAATCAACGGAGTACCGCCGTCGGACACCCCATCGAGACCAGGAACAGTTCGACCAGTATCGGTATCGGGTGTGCTACCAGTGCTACCAGCCCAGCATCCACGTTCTCACCGCCCAACGACTCGCCTGCCAACCCGCTGCTGGGACACCAAGCCTCCGCGGACTTGGCCATGCTGTCCAGGTACCGTTCAACTTTCTATTGATCTGTTCTGAACCGAGGTTGCAACCTACGGGTACCCTCCCGACGTCTGGATCAGTTGAATTGCCCTTATCCTTTGGGTAGTTGCTTCTTGTTAGACTCTTGCCAGGATGATCAAACCTCAAATGGCACTTGGAACGATAATATTCGCTAAAGCACAGAACAGTCTTTGGTCTACACTACCTGGGTAGCTTATTTTCTCAAAAATAAAAGCGTCTCGTAGTCCTTAACGATCTTAATTTACCTACTACCTCGAGAAAAGAGTGATGTTGTGATTCTACAACGTGTTTCGTAGCGATCATTGAAGTGTTATGCTGTCAACGCTGAAACCATCTGCACAACGATGGTCCCATCGAGGACCAAGATACACACGATTGCTACAATCCTTAACAAAAGTGTGGTACACTATGAAAACACGATTGGCTGTCTCCGATTATAAAACAGACACGCGTTTGTTAAACAACAACACAAAATGGTTCTACTGCGTTGGAAGTTCAAGGAAACATCGACAAATAAAGGACAGCTGTTACAATTAATCCCGCGCGGATTTTCGCGTGATTGCCCGCGTGAAAACCACCGATCGTTTGTTTAGATTCTGATCAATCATTCAATAGCGTACCCGCCATTGTTCCTCGAAGCGTATTATTAACGAAAGCGTCCCGTCGCGTCGCGTCGCGACGCTGCTGCGCGAAAGCTACAATGAACCGCGGGTACATTCATTCACCCGTCGCTCGTGCAAAATTATTATTACCTCGTGTTGCGAAATTTGCAATAATTTTTCGGTGAACGTTCCGGGGGTTGTTAAACGTTGAACTGTTTACACGCGATTCCGAATTGCCCGCCAGACAAACAGTAGTTTCGATAGTTTCGCGGCTGAGAATGCTGGGGTGAACTATTATCGCAGGCGCTACTATTTATTGGAAGTGTGCGCATATGTATATGTATACATAGGTAGCATAATTTATCTGATAGAACTAGAATTAGGCGATCCCATCGCCATTATTCAATCATGGTATCAATGTTTACTAATAAGGAATTAGCGCGTACCATCAGTTTTATATCTGTGCTGGAATCTGCGTCGGCCGATTCGCATTAACTATTTCATCGGCGATAACGCGTTGACCGCGGTTAATCAAACGGCTTCGCAATTGAGTATACTACGCCGGTGTTCGGGTTTAAATCTTTCGGCATTTCGAACTACGATCAACAATTAGCAGCGTTTCAAACGATTGGAATGACTCTTCGAAATTAAGCAAGTTACCTTCGTGAAGGTTTTTGGACAACCGAATGGGCAAGGAACATTTGTTCGTATCGAGCAACATCGAAACTCGTCCAATTTCAGTCAGGAACGAATGGCCGAGTAACAATGCGAGATCTCCACTGTGCCATCCAAAGGCGTCAATTTTCCGAGGACACATGTCGATTGAAAATTAGAAGGAACCGAGACAAAGCGAAAGACGGCGTTTCCCGAGCCACAGATGAAATTTTTGTGGGCGTGAGTGCTCTTGGATCAAGATACACGAGAGGGGGTTGATAAAGTAGCAAGGGAACCGGGCAGAGCTCGTGCGGCGAGGATTATATTATGTGGGAATGGACCGAGGGGTCCGTAATGGGCCTATTAGGCTGTCTCATTTAATAACAACCGTAGCAACAACCACCCTCTTACATTACTTAGGTTGCTTGGGGCCGGGCCGGCCAGCTCTCTCCTTCGTGTATATGTATGTGTCGGGTGTGTATTCTGCGAGAGGAGAGGAGAGAGCCACAAGGGGCTGCGACGGGAGGGTTCGAGATGATTTTATCAGATTTACACCCCCTTCCGATTGACGGCGCCCCACTCGAACCGGCTGCTCGATGCTACTCGCCTCGATGCCTCCAATTGCTTGTTTTCCACCCGTTTACCATTTGATTAAGTTCCACTCGTATGCACCATTACCGGCGTGAGCTCGACCCCGGGAAAAGATTTTTCATGAGGCACCTCTAATCTGTCGTCCTGCATCAAAATACGATCAGGGGAGACTGGATCTTTGTATCATCGGATTAGGGGGCGGTAAACACCCCCTGTCGCCGTGATTATGCAGCGTTGCACTCCTGTTTCAGATGTTGGATCGCTTGTACTTCCTTTATTCGGTCCTTTATGGTTTTATTAGAAGCGGGAGCAGCATGTTCAGTAGAACGTCGACAAATAGTGTTAGACACTCTGTTTACTATTTATGTAACTTGTTTTGCGATCCTGATTAGCAGTTGGACGTCACTGTTCAGGCAGCGTTCTATTAAGACTTAAGAAGGTGAACGCTTCTCGCGATTCTACAAATGGCAACGAATTTTTCCATTTAGACAGTTGCTCGACAATCTTTTAAACGCATTTTCGAAAATGTTTTATCGAGACACATTGACCTCATTACTGCAGAAATATAGTTAAATAAACTCTCTTAATATGCTCTCCACAAACATACCAGCACAAGAGATCCTTCCATAATTTTGATTCGTATCCATTGTACGCTTTAATGACAGAGAAATAAAATATTTCATAGACAGTATCTAAGAGAGAAATCTGTGAATCGTCTCACAAAAACTAGAGGAACTTACCAAAGCGGTTCAAACAGATCGAATAAGGGATGAAGGAAGAAGATCGAGACTTCGTCCGGATGTCGGAAAATTCCAGGATGACGATGATATCGACAACCGATTTGCAGAGATTCGCAAGCCCCAAAAGTTAGCAGCAGGAGGATCGAATATCAGGCCCGGGCGCTGAAAGTAGGAAAGAATCAATTAGGCGGCAGGGTGCATAATACATCAGCGGATGGGAACACCGGCGTAGTCGAACTTAAGGAGCCTAAGACTCCCGAGAGAAATGGGCACCTGTCCCGCCCATTTCGCTCCGAGGAGCGAACGCACAGAGTAGAGCAGCCCCTTGCGTCTTCCGCGTGGAGGAAGCGAGCAACTTCTAGGTTTGATTTATTATTAAATTGGTGCCTACGGTATCCAGGAACGAAGTCTTGGTCTTGCCAAGGTCGACTAAGTACACGAAAAGCTTGCACCGCGGAAATCTCCTCCAACGTCTTGGCGCTTAACGCCCCAACCCACACACACACAACCCCCTCCCTCCGACAACACGGGCTCCTCTTAAACTGATACGGTAATAGCATTTCCTGGGAGAAGAGATTTCAGCAGAAAGGATTCCCGTGTAGAATATTATCCGAATTAGGCGCTCCACGAATTTACCTCGGCTCACAGCTACGCTTTCTACACCGGGACCCCCGTACGCTAGCGCGGTAGTGTCTTAAGCAGGAAAGTCCGCGATACCGTCGCTGTAAAATGGTTCCCGCGGATGGGGATCTGGGGAAACGCGCTAGCGCACGTTGCCACGTATTAACGTTAATATCGTGTAAACCTAACAGCTGTCGTTGCTCTTCCAAACTCGCAACTACCCCCTTCGGTAGTGCGTTGACTGCGGGTGCCGTTGCTGGTTCAATAGAAATATTTATTTATTTCTATATTTGTTAACATCTTCATCCATCCGTCTCCACAACATCAAATTCCCTAAAAAGAAACGTAAAAATAATTTTACGCGTGTACAGGGTGATCCGTAAACATTGTCAGGAAGTAATTCAGAGACAATCGTTAGTATCGGTGTCGCAGAGAGGGAATTACGATCCCCGGCGCCGCGCAAACCGATAAATTCCGCAGTTCGATATCTCGGTTCGCGAGTACATCCGCGCGATTCGAAATAATTCAGCGATCCGCTGTTGAATTATCGTCTGTCGCCTCGGAAGTCGGTGCCGGAGCAGGACAAAGCCGTATTAAAATTGATAATACTGCACGGATGACGGAACCGGTCGGACCGTTGACGCGACTCGGTAAATTAATCAGCGCGGCGCTCGTCGCGAGCAGAAACGGCCTCGTCTCCCGTTTATTCGTGACATTTTCTCGAGCCGGTCCAATCTAATTACCAGCGTGTTTAGCCGGGGAAACGGGGAGCGACAAATGTAACGGGATTCGCGTTTGCAAAAAGGAAAACCGAACGCACGAAATATAAAAAGATAGAAAAGAGAGAGAGAGAGAGTGAGAGAGGGAGGGAGAGAAAGAGCGTTGCGAAAGAAAACGAACGGGGTTGGAAGAGAAGAAAGAATCGTCGCGGTATGTCATTGAAACGCGAGATACAGGAAAAGATCGTAAGAATATATTTCTTTTTTACCTCCCGTGTCCTTTTCCTTTTTTGTTCATCAGACCAGTATCTGTTCCCTGTTCGCCTGGCGTACTCCCTCTTTTGCTGTTACGCGCGCGCGCTCGGATCGTGAAAGTCGGCGCGCGACGGGCCCCCTTTTTCGCATCGGGTACAACAATATTCAGTAACGTAACCGCGGGCACATGACGTCGTCTATGCGGTAAAAGATGTGGCCGGGATAATCCGCGACAGAGTCGGCCTCGTTAATTACAGTCCCGATGAATGATTCGTTAATTAGCGTGGGATCGCGCTCGAACTTTCAAAGAAAGCTACGATAAAGCGCATTGTGTATGATCGCCCGTTCGAGGGCGATATGGATGTTCAACGTCGGAAACAAATGTGGAATGAACGGTAGCTGGGAATAGACCACGAATAATAATCGCGTCGAAACACTGTTTCTTCTCTTTCTCTCACTCTCTCTCATCTTTTTTCTGCCCTCGGCCTCTCCAACCCCTCCCTCTATCACCCCCTTCGACTCGTTTCTCACTCACCTCATGCTTCTCTCTGCCATTTGCTTCCCTCCTCATCCTCCTCCTCCTCCTCCTCCAGTTCGCATGACTCTTCGATTCGCCATTTTCTCGTCTGCCTCGACGATGACGCCTTCATTCAGTCAACAAATCAGAACTTTGACTGAACCCTGACGGTTGGCGATGATGTTCGTGACGTCAAGCTGATGATTCACCCTACAGCTATTCTGTTATTTGTACTCGTTGATCTTGAAATTCACTCGCAGTGAATTATATTTTATAAACTCTAGGATAGATGTTTAGTTGTCAGAAAACTGGTGAGAATTTTAGGGGATGATTTCTCTTAACACCAGTCATTTTTTAGTTTCAAAGGATTATTTCAATTTTAGTCGATGAAACAGCTGAAGAATGTAATCTTCAAATGATTTCTACCACAATTTTTATTATGAACTTCTAATTCTGAAAGAAATTAGCGAGAATCGGAGGGGGTGATTTATTCTAACAGTATCTATTTAAAAAAATTAAATGTCCCCGAAAAAAGATGTATAACAAGGAGATGATTCTTGACGCTTTTATTGTAATTTTAATTGAAGAAGCGAGCAGACAATGTAGTTTTTAAATAATTTGCAGCATTTTCTGAAATTGCGGGGATGGTTTAGCTCGAGGATAGGTCTGCGGAGGACATGATGTCCCGTTTGAGGTTCGAGGGTCGCAGCAGTCACGCGACAACTCTTTAATTGGCGAAGAAATCCTCGCGACGACGTCTCCGTAATTAATTCCCCGGGCCGGAGGGGGTTAAGCCCGCGAGTGTGTCCTGGTCGAGTTGTAAAGCCTGCAAGCGTCGCGCTAAAGCAATTAAGTTGTTTCCTTGAAATCCAACGAAATGAAGTTGTCTCCTGTGTAGGCGCAAACACAAATCCTCCACTTGGCCTGTAACAGGCCAGCGAGCGGAACGAAGCCAAGCAACGGATTTAGCTGAGTACTTTGAAAGCCAATAACTCATTGTTGGGTCATCGTAATGACACTTCATGGAGTCAGTACACGTAACCGTGAACCGTACCTCCAATCGATGCAAACATCGACGTCACCCCTCTTAGAAAACTACCCCTCACAAAAATCTGACGAACTTGTTCTCTCGTTTAAAATTTTCAATTTCAATCAAACATTGTTGCAATTTCTAAATATTTTCTACTACAAACTTCATAACAACCCTTTCGAAAAAACCAATAGAGATTTCCAGAGATCGTCCGCAGTTATTCTGAATTGCCGAACTACCCAAAAAATGTCGCTAACAAAAGAGAATCAAACACTTCCCACAGATTATCTTCACCAACCTCAACTCACCAAATTACCGATGAAATCGCGGCAAGAAGCCTGGAGTGTCAACGCACGCGGCTCCCCGAACCGGGGGCCATTCTGCTGGCCCGGGGGGGCCCTCGAGCCTAATACATCCACGTAATCGACTTCTGGTTCGTGTCTACGGGTCCCCCCTGTGTAACGGTACACGACAAAACGTATCGTGTTACTAGCGATCGTTAACCACGGCATAAAGAGTTCATATCCGAGAATGGCACTTACTCGCCGCGCACGCCGGGCAACCGGCCGTGTACGAAAGGTGAAATAATAATCAATACGTAGGAAGTATGGCTGAAAAAAGAGGTATAATATATCCCCATTGAAGGGCTCTAGGTGTGGAATAGGGAACGAGAGATAGAGAGAGAGAGAAAATGGTAGGGGGTAGTTTAACGGACAAATTGGCCGAGGATATGAGCGAAAAGAATCCTCGGTTGACCGTCGCGCGGATAAATCGATACACACGGCTGTGCACGTCGGTTGACGTTCGATTCGAGGCCCCATATTCACCGTCGCGTTTCACCAAAGCCCTCTGTATCCGATTATGCGGGCGCTGGCGACGGAGGGCGCGCGGAGAGCACAGAGAGAGAGAGAGAGAAAGAGAGAACGAGCGAGAGGGAGAGGGGATACAGGGGCGGCTGGAGGGTGAGGTTGAACGTAATCAACGAGTTTCCTCTCGCGGACACTCGATCGGGCCAATTGGATCGAGCGCGGCACATACACATACAGAGACAGAGAGAGAGAGAGAGAGAGAGAGAGAGAGAGAGAGAGAGAGAGTGAGAAAGAGAGAGAGAGGAAGAGAGTCCACGGATGAAAAGGGAACGTGCTACTCGCCGGCTCTCCCTCCCCGAAGGAGAGATCCTCTCTCCGAAGTAGAAGAGTCGAGGGTCCTCGAGGAATCGATCGAGCGAAGAAGAAGCTAGAGCGAGAAAATTGCGCCCGTAGAATGCCGGAGAAGAAAGCCGGGACTCTCTTCATCCCGTCTTCATCCCCCGTTGGCTCTCCTCCTCGCCGGAGTGGCCCTCCTCGGCCATTCATTCCGTTGGCTACCTAAGAAGACGTAAGCCGCGCAAGAATTAGGCAGCAAAAAGGTGGAGCACGCTCTCCTCTTCTCTTCAGAGTGTTTGGGTGTTTATACCTGGCTCCTTAGAAAAGAGAGGCGCCCCCCACCGAATGCTTACAAACAGGCGGTTGTCAGATTTCTTTTATCTTTCCCGGGGCATCTGCGAGACTGCCAGTCTCTCTTTCTCACTCTATCTTATTCTCCCTTCTGCTTTCTTATCCGGCAAAAAGACCCAGTAGACCCACTATCCGGTCTCGAGCCGAGAAAACTGGCGATATCGATGCCAGAGCGACCGAGTGTTAGGGACAGAAAGGTGAGCGGTAATTAGCGACATGCATTAGCCGCTGATCGAGATACCTTGTTGGGATCGATGGGGGCTGATCATCCCTCACTGGATCGCTGCTACGGCGGATTAAGATCGCCCTGATCTTACGACCACCTTGTTTTCCTCGAGAGGATCGGGGATTAGGGGCTTGCGCTGATTTTGTTCGGTGTTGTTGGACGGTTGTGGCGTTTCGTGTTCTAAAAGAATTTTTCAAAGGTAAACAATACTCAATTCCATTTTCGAAATACATTTGGCATTTGTTCTTTAAATTGTTTCATCCGTCCTTTTCTTTTTCAGACTAAATCAAGAGTGTCTTTATGATAATCGTAAATCGAGATCGTCTTTAACCTCTTAACTGCGGAATTTAGTTTTAAAAATCCCCGACTGAGTGCGGAATTAAAATCAAGCAATTACAAGTATACACGTCGAACGCAGAGCAAATGATCCTATTATAAATTTTACGAGAAACGAGGAATGATTACATTTTTATTTGATAAAAAATTAACAATTCATTCTTGAAAAGGTTATTGTTATCGCACCGCAATAGAGTTCTGGATTGACGTGTATACACGTCGAACGCAGTTAACTGGTTAAGAACACTGAATGAAGAATTTTTTAATAAAAATGCTAAATGAAATTGTTTTCAAGAACATTCTAAACGAAAAGAGTCTTTGTTAGACAGTTCCACGAGAATTGATGTTTTTCGAAGTTTGGATTCGAGCAAGGAGAATTTGTGGCCAAAGAGGCGTATACGGAGTTTCGAAATATCGTTTCGCTGTTATGGAGTTAGAGACTCCGGGAGGATAATAATTATTGACTAGAATCTGCTCGTTCGAATCAGTATCTATCCAAGTTGCTCGCTTCCGCAGGCGTTCTGCCTTGGCCATATACCTGTCCCCCACCGTCATTGATTAAACGGGCAGCGTCGAGCATCGATAATCAATGCACTTAGCGGGTGTTTGTTGACTCGGCGTGGCTCGAATCCGTGCCACGAGAAATTTGGGAAGCCTGCGACTCGTTGCCCGCTCACCTTCGACGGACGGGAAATTGTATGCGCCGAGAAACTCAATATTCTACGGCAGATTGGGGTGTCTCAGATTTGCTTGATTAGGCGAAAAGAAGAGTCGCGTAATCTGCAGATTATTAATCGATTATATCCTCAGTCTCTGAAATTTATATTATTCGTAGGTATATCATAAAAATTGATTTAGAAACTCAATTCTTTTGGAATCAGTTGCTCGATTCTTATAGAATTAATTGTTCAATTTTTTCAAATGAGTCCTTTTACACCCAGAAACAAACCCGCCGTTCTACGAGAGTCTCGAAACCAACTTCTCTCCTTTCAAACAAGATCGAAAAGACTAGACTAAAAATTGAAACTCTCTTTCGTTGCATTTTACAAGACGAACTTAATAATATTATAATAAGAACGAAGACGTTCGAGGTTTCGAAAGACGGCGGTTCGGGCAAGTTTCCGGTCGATGCTCTTAATTAAGCTGCTCCTTTACTCCGAAATAAAGTTACGGAACAACTAACTGGCAAACTTGCGCAAGCGATCGAGTGTAAACAACAAGCTGTAATTAAAAAATACGACGAAGGGAGTGGAAGTTCTTGAAGAGTCGAACTTCTTAGGTGTACGAGTACGGAGGGTAGAAATGCGTACCCACCCTCGGCCACGTAACCACGATTATACCCGCCATTTTAGATGGTCGCGCGTTGCTGGCGATCGTTAAGCCCCGAATTCACTGGCAAACTAAGCTATACTACGTTTCACTGTGCTGTGCTATGCTCTGATATGCTAAATTTACGTATATTCCGTTTTTGACGAGAACGGTTCCAATACTACGCCATGCAGGTGTAAGCTTGGCATAGTATAGCATTGTATACTATGGCGTAACGTTGTATAGAGTAACATAGTACAGCATAGCTTAAGTTAGCTTAGCTTAGCTTATTGTTAGACCGTTGATGGATCCGAGCTGTTACTCATGGTTAGACACACATTATGCATTCATGACAAAAATGGTAGATCGAATACAAAACTGAAGGGCCATTCAAAGTCTTTGATTCGCTTACTTTATTATCTGAAAATTTTACAAGAGATTAATTTGCATTCTAGTGGCCTTCGTGGTAGATGATATCGATGCGATTTCGTAGGTTGTTAGCTGCAGGATGCAGGTTTTGTGCACGATCGGTTTGACTGCGTTTGACGGGACGATGTTTGTTGCAACTTAACGCGAGCGGCGATTTGCGGTGACAATTTGGTCCGGCGGAAATGTAGGTAGGTAGGTAGCCGGGTTCCTCGGCGATACCGAAAGGTGGTAGAGCCAGAAGCCGAGGCTTCCGAAGCCGTACTACTTCCCCCGTGTTCCCCGGCTCGCTTCCCTTGCACTCCCGGCTGCATCTGATCGCTCGATGCACTTTTCTCTTCAACATGCGCCGATTCCGCGCGCGCTTGTTCAACGCCCCGTTCCAGAGAAGTTCCTTAAGCTGAGCATCGAGTCGTTCACCGATGCTGATGGTGGACAAGCGTCCACCAGAGAACACCACGAGCACTGCTCAAGCGAATACACAGCTTAATGCTTCCCCCTTGTTCGTCCCCTGTCACGATTTCACTGTTTCTACGCCGTTCACGACGAAACAGCGCATTCCACGTAAAGAATCTCATTTTAATACGAGCCCCAAACTTCTTAACACGATTTTTATAAATGCATAAAATTGAGGTAGAGTGAATAGTGCGATTGATGTTGCCGCGGATCCGCAGTCTATTGATCACTGACTGTACCCACGTGACTGTGTAAACCTTACTTAAAAGCTTGGATCAGCCTAAACAAAAAAGAACAGACATTTGGACCACTCCCCCCCTCCCCCCGGTAACTCACAAAAGTTCTCCAGCACGCATCTTCGGCAAACCGAGCGGTTATTGAGGAACCGTTTAAGTTCCACAAAGCCCGAGCGAGAAGCTCCGCGGAAAGCGAGCTCTTCCGAACGAGAGAACTCGAATCAGGGAAACATTTTGTATGCAAAGAGAGCGAGAGAGAGAGAGAGAGAAAGAGAGAGAGAGACAGAGTCTGGATGATTCCGGGGTTCGGGTCGGTTGCATCGATCAAAGGTTCGATCAACTGGCGTCCCCGAAAATCCGCGGCGAGCCGGCCACTTGTCAGTATTTTTCGCGAGTTTTCCGGATCGTTTGGAACGCGGGCCCCGTAAAAGCGGGAACGGTTCCGCGAAAATGTTTGCCGGGGAGCCGTTTAAAGCCGCGCTCTAAATAAAACACTGCTGCTGCTGCTGCTGCCGAAAAAAAAAACTTGGATTAAAACAGCAGCCGCGGCCGCGTTTTCCCGAGAGAGAGAGAGAGAGGGGGGGGGGGGGGGGGAGAGAGAGAGAGAGAGAGAAAAGAGAGAGAGGAGAGAGAGGGTTCTGAATGCGGCCGGCCGTCGAGTTTACAACTGGAACGGTGGCCGTGTCCGAGGCGTCGAGCGCGATTCAGCCGAACCTGTCTTTCCTCCGAAAAAAACCCGGCAAATGTTTCCAAACCCATTTTATCCAGTCTGCAGCCGCGTAGAAGTGAATCCCATTCTCTTTTCCGCCCTCTTCCCCTTTCCCTTTCTCCAAGCCCCCCTCTAACCGGCGTGCATTGAGAGTGGAGCGTGGCTGCACTTTTCCAACCCCCGTCTCCTCCTCGTTGCAACCCCCCGCAACTCTCCCCCCTCCCTTCGTCATCCAGCAACCCCCGGAAGCCATTAATATCTCCCCGGGCTACTTGGTCCTCGAGCTCAAAGGAATTTCGAGAGTTATGCCTATTAAGAGCGACGCTTGCGTCGCAACAATGACACCCGGCCCCGCTCGTTTAGCCTCGTTATTAAGAGCGAAAATCCGCTTATGACTGCAGCCTCGACGACCAGGATCGCCGTACCTGCGGCCAACGGCGATTCCAGACGGCTCTCTCTCTCTCTCTCTCTCTCTCGCTCTCTTTCTTTCTCCCTCTCTCTGTACCTGCGGAACAACGTGTCTGAATGAGGAACGATCGAGGAAGGTGTTCAACTAAATCGTGTTTACGGACCTTGGGTTTGGGACAGATTATGGACTATTAGAACTGGATGAGTGGTTCAGTGATTCGGGTCGTCTATGTTGGCTGACGTCTTAGAAAAATGGTCGTTTGGGATGTTAGAAATTGTCAAAGTTCGGCGAGAAGTGGAGGAATGATCGTAAATAGTGGATGAGGTTCTAGTCTTTACGAGTGTTGTACGATACTACTTATTCAATTGATAAGGGCGGTTGAGGTGTTTGGGTAGAACCATGTTGGCTGTTATTTTCGAAAAATGTTAGTCTGTGATTCTTTTAGGGATTTTGTAAATCGTGGAAATTGAGGAAGACGTGAAGTATTGTAGAGAGTGGAGGAGTTTCTCGTCTGTCTGGTGGTTGTAGGATAGTACTTGTACACTTGACAAGGGTGGTTTCATAGTTGGAAGTAAACTTAGATCTGAAACTAACTAGTGCACAGTCTACTGTGCTGTGGCGGTTGCTTTTGAACGAGCGATTCTCTGAAAGAAGAAAAGTTGCCAAAGTTCAATGGACGCTGATGTTGAGACTACTCTCGGTAATTGCTCTCGTCAGGGTAAGAATTAAGGGATTCGTGAAGACTAAAAATTGTCTGTTGTAAGAAGCAGAAGGCACATAGGAATTTCTTCATTTGTTTCTGTCATTTCTGTCACGAATGCATAGGATCCGCAGTCCAACGAGAAAATTAAGACAGCAGTGACTGCAACAAAAACTGATCAGATTTCTTGAGACTAAGGCTGACGCATGCTGACATGTCGCTTGACGTGTCCAGGCTCGAAACCAACGACCGAAATAATCTAACAAAATCCTCAATTTCCAGACTAGGCCTGATGTCGTCGCTGATAGCGGGTCGTTACCCGGTGGGTATCGGCGTCGGAGGGGTGTTCTTCCCGTCGACGTTGCAACACCTGCACCAGCAACAGCAACACCAGCACCATTCGCGTCTGGCGGCGGCGTCGTCAGCGTTGAGCAACGCGGTGCAGGTCACCGGCCAATCGGACATCGTCGACGCCGACGGGATCCGCGGCGTCCTGCCCGGCGGCGCCGGTTGGCCGTTTCCATGGAGGCCGACGCACGGTTTGCAGACGCTCGAGCATCCGTCGCCCAGTGACGTCGTCGGCACCCTCAGCCGCGTCAGTCCCGCATCCGCGAGCTTTCCGCAAAGGGGTGAGTTTTGTGGCCTTCGCCAGCCGACGAAATTCGACGATTTTCGATTCCGTTCGAGTTCCACCCTGCCAACCCCCATAACTTCGCCTGCTCCTCGACGCTTTGATTGGCCGAGGCCATGGGGTTTTCAATCCCCTGCGGTTTCATCGTGCCGCCCAGGCCTCGCTGCTTCCGGAGCTCGTTTCATTCTCATTCGTTTATCTTCTGATGGGAAACGGAATTTTGGGTTTTTTTTGGAGCACCGCACCGTGGATGGATTTGCATCCATGTTTGAATTCTTGTTGTTCGGTTGGAAACCTTGTTGCGTTGCCGATCTTGTTGCAAGGATCTGTTGAAAATTGTTGTGAGGAGTGCTGGTTGAGTTTGTTAAGTGTGTAGCAAAATGTATGTAAAGATAGACCTGATGAGAGTTACTGTAAAATGAAATTTCAGTAAGAGTAGTTTCCAAGAGTTAAGGGGAAGAAATGGCCAGTCAGAAATTAACGAAAGGATATTAGATACCATAGTGATCTTGAACTTTACGTACATTGTAAAAGTACAACACTGATTTGTTAAATTCAACCAGATTTTTAGTCTCGAACTGCTTTGTTTCTTGCTGCGATGACAAAGAAAAGCAACAATGCAATTGAGAGCGAAGCAGGTACACAACTACCCTCGCGAATCCCGTGGAACCGCCAGATCATAAATTTAGGCTAGTCGAGCATAATAGATACGTAAACATTCGCGTAGTCGATCGGTGTGAGTGAAAATTGCACGAGTAAATTGCACAATATTCGTCGAACGAGGATAACGATGGTAGTCTATTGACGCACGGCGATTCAAAACGTGGAACAATTAACGCGATTGGTTTATTGTTATAACTACATCGATCAAGCTAGCGTGAATACAATGGATTCCGAGCCATAGATAATTTCCCAGATCAAGTTCTACTAATGTGTAGTCTGCGTTTCAACGTTGGATCTCTATGCAAGAAATAGAAAGCGACAGAAACTCTTCTGAAGCAAAATCAGTTCTTGATGATCGAGGCTGATGCTCCTCCACTTTGTTCCTGACATCTACTCGTGGAGACTGGGACCTTGAATAAAAAAATACTTAAATTTATTCTTCGAACAAAGTACTTCAAAGACATTAAAATTTGAAGAAAAATTAGAAGACGAATTTCAATGATGTTTTTGACGAGTTGAACAACCGAATAGCTTTTGGAGGTCTCGTTTCATCATAAAAATTTCTTCCTGACTGCAATCTTGCAGATTCCAACACACATTTCTCTAAAACATAAAGGCGACACAATTCGTTGTAGGACTCCAAGCCTCGCTGAAAATGAATACTCACCGAAGATGAATTTTCGTGCCATTCTCGGGGTTCAGCGAAATAGAGATCGCGTTTAGCGAGGTTTATCGAGAAGCGTCGGTGAAAGCGATCGTCTTGTTTGATTTCGCCGGGGAAAAACGAACGGGCGAGGGATGTTTCATGCGAATCGGCTGCGTGGGAGGGCGATGATAGGGCGAGCATCGCAAGAAACGAGAGGAGTAACGAAGAGGAACGAAACACAGAACAGAGAGGAAAGGGCAAGGCGAGGGTCTGTGCAGGTTGTACACGTAAGTGTGTAAACGCGAGAGCGTGGACGGCGAGGCAGTGTACGGCTTCCACGGCTTCCACCACGACAAACCAACGTCGATCGCCTTACCCGCCGATCGTTTTACTCCTGCCACTTCGCCAAAATACTTGGCTGTGCCTGCTAGTTTGCTGGACTGCCTCGCACTTAGAGGGTAAACTATTGCAGCCCGAGTTTGCTGCCGGGGATAGTTCGTCACTTTGTCTAGGGAGAGAGAATTCCGTCTGTTTGTCAACTTCACGCTGCCACCCTGCTTTCTGATATTTGCAGCTGTTTGGGTTGTTACCTATCCTCCATGCTTTCACTCTTCGAAGTACCATTACAGTTAACGTGGTGGTAAAATTTGGTGTCACTTGACCGAAGCACTTCTTGCATTTTTCAGGGTGATCGTGAAAAATGTTCGTTCTTTTCTTCACGCAACAATATAGAAGGCTCGAGAAATTTAACACGTTTGATTGTATACGTTTCACACACGTTTCACACACGTTTCACACACGTTTCACCTACTTCATTCGACACAGAACCATTTCAGCAACAAGATAACCATTCATCTGAATGTCGCGGTAATTCACCTTATAATTTAGTTCACAATGGCCGACGCTTTCTTCGTTGAACGAGTTCGCCAATCGCATTCAGCGTTTGAAAAGTTCGAACGTCCGCATCGTAGACTGATTTGAATCGCTTCAGCCACCGCTGTGGTATCAACTTTTTTTTAAAGAGCCTGGACTTCTGAAAGTAGCCTACTTACCTGCCAATTGCACGGTATTCGCCGTTATTTGTTGTCATTCAAGAGGAAAGTTTCGCATCGATCGAAACGTACAAACCATGAAACGATTGCTTTGAAAATTTCGTCTGGCAACGGACGAGTTAACCGTGTTTTCATGTCAGCGGCGATGGTAGTTGACGAGACAATAGGCGCGTGGTATACAAGAACGTTACAATGAATTAGCATGATCGTCGGTGCCCGCGTTTGGGAAGGCGCGAAGAACCGGGCGTGGAAACCGCAAATATTTCATCGTGTGATGAAACACGTTTCCATGCGGCGCGGCGGCGCGCAATCCGAAGCAATTATGTCGAAATGGATAGATAGATTATTAATTAGCGGACTATCAATAGACTATACATTAAACGCAACGCCGCGGGAGATGAATAGCCCGGTCGTTAATTTATCGAATCCATTGCAACGGAGTAGCGAGGGCGGGGGGAGGGGGGGGAGGAGGAAAGCTCGGGAAAATTATTTATCGGTGATGACCGAAAGAGGTCTCCGCTGAACGTTGATCCTATCGGCCGAGCTGCAAGGAACGCATTAAAGGGCCGGTTAATTAATGCATTTAGCACCGGTGGGAAACCGTTCTCCAGCATCCAGCAGACCAAGTAAATGCCCGGCGATTTGCGGAATCATGGCCACGCCTTTCCATCGTCGCTCTCTCGCCAACACGTTCTCTCCACACACCCGCACACACTGAGACACGAGCATCATCCGATTATGCCAGCGCTTCGCGATCGAATGAACCGTTTAATCCGCCTTATCAATTTCTTCCGGTGCCGCGCGATTACCAATGCATCCGCCGATGCAACGTTAATGCTGCACACGGATTTCCTCGGGATTTTCTTTATGGTTCGTACTGCGATCCAACATGGCCGCTAATTTGCAGAATTCGCGAGAAACTTATAAATCGGTTTCATTTCAATGGAAGATCATAGTAGTGGAAATGACAAAATCACGAATACAGTTGTCTCTAAGGAGCATGAATATCGATACTTGCATGCATTTCCAACCCATTTCCATGCAACTATCGAGGTTCGTCCTGCACCGAGAAAGGAAGCGATCGATGTACTAGCAACACTATCTTCCTTGCAAGTAGTGTTGCGCCAGTGAACAGATTCGCTCAACTTAAAAATGCGTCATGAACCGAGCCTCGTTACCACCGGACTCAGCTTCGAAACAATGGTAACGAGGTTCGACGGCAACGTGGCCGCATGCTAACAATCTGCTTGCCTCTGCGCAGATGACCTTGACGACGAGACCGGCGAGGACCGTCTGCACCGGACGCGGAGTCCGTCGACGGGTGACGAAGGCCACGACGACCTCGGCGACCAGGACGACTGCGGGGACGGTGATGGAGAAGGGGAATCGACGAACTCGACGAGCTTGCACGGGGGCAACGGCACGGGGAACGGTACGGGTAACGGTGGAGGCGGTGGAGGCGGGAACGGACAAAACAGCGTGCAGGTCGGTGTGGACGGTCGTGACTCTGGCAGCATGAAGCGGAAGAAGAAGACGCGTACGGTGTTCTCGCGGTCGCAGGTGTTCCAGCTGGAGAGCACGTTCGACATGAAGCGTTACCTGTCGTCGTCGGAGCGGGCGGGTCTGGCGGCTTCGTTGCGTCTAACGGAAACCCAGGTGAAGATCTGGTTCCAGAACCGGCGGAACAAGTGGAAGAGGCAGCTGGCCGCTGAATTGGAGGCGGCGAACATGGCGCACGCTGCACAGAGGCTCGTCAGGGTGCCTATACTCTATCACGAAGCCTCTGCTGGGACCGGAAGTTCTGGAGGTGTCTCCGTTTCGGTGGCAGCTCCTCCATCGGCCAACGCGCCGGTATCGGTCGCCACGTCGGCGCTCTCGCATTCCGTCGGCGTCGGTGTCGGCGTCGGTACCTCCTGCCCCCCCACCTCCGCACAGCCGATCTTCTACTCCCATCACCATCAGCACCACCATCATCATCCGGCTCACGTGCAGGCGCACACACTACTGCCCCACCAGGTACACCCGCAACCACCGCCACCCCCGCCGCCGCCGCCGAACGGACAACCACCCCAATCCTCCTCGCAATAACACCGTCCGGCACACGAGATCGTCGGCACGCCGCGACCAACCATCGACGAGAGAAACGCCGCACTCGCGCGACTACAGGCCGTCGCGCTCTCCGGATGAGCGCGGGATGATCGCGTGATGGACCGACCTCGATGATCGCGCTTGATGGTCTGGGTAAGGCCGGGGTCACACGAGCGTTGATCCAGGTGGTACTGGCCTCGAGGGCACGTGGAATTGCGGACTGTTTCGATGCTCCACGGTTTTCTTTTGTTAGCGAACAAAACTTTTGTTAGGGGACAGCGAGACGCTAGGGAGTTGTGGACACTGTTCTTTAGGAGCTAGTGAATCGTTCAGGAGGGATGTAAATGGTGGAAAAATTGTCTACATCAATTTCAAGGAACGGTACCAAGCAGAAATATTATTCCTTCGTTAATATCTTCAAAAGACTGAAAATAATACATTGATACTCTTTCGAGGTCTGTGCTTTTTCGAATTGCACCTACCTATTTTTACTAACTAGTGGAACGACCAAAGGGCAAAGGTAAAATCACTTCCACTGTTCCCCAGTGTCTCGCAAGTACAAGGAACAATCATTGTACAAAAGTGGAGAAGAGCCTTTTACCATTCTTCGTTTGTTAAATTAATTAATCAGCAGAGAAGTTGTGTCCCGGTTTAACTCTGATGAATTCTTGTGACGATAAAGAGGTTTTGAACTTTCGCAGTCTATTGATTATACATCGGGAGCAATTCGTTCACAGCACGCGATTACCGCGATACCTCGTGGTCAGACTATGGATGTCGTGCAAGTGCGAATAGACAGTTCAGGGAACACCTGGTTCACGCCAGTTTTCATTTGTACGAGTTTGCACGGTGAACCTCCTTTCTATCGTGGTGTCAGGTCACTCTGCAAGTAACATCCCACAAGAAGATCCTGGAGATCTTCCAGCATTTGTAGTATTCGCCAAATTTTCAAAACCAAATCTTTGCCGCAACCGGTTTCTCGGTTGACAAAACAATTTTTTTCAACATTCCGATCTTCACAAAACAGTGCCCAAATTGAATTTCGGATGCATAAAAATACTTCCCGAGGCGGTATTTGAATTCTTTGGAACATAGTTACTCGTGGAATGATCTGACTCAAAAATTGTAGAATGAAATTCTGGAGAACCAGTGGTGAACAAAGTGAATACAGAAAAGAAATTGTAAGTAATTCGGGAGGTCAGTGATCGCGAGTGAGTCTTCGAGGTCGGCCAGAAGCCATCCTCGCGAATAGATCCGGCAGCGAAGCGTCGCGTGAACCAATCTATTTTTCCCTCGAAACGGTTGCAATATGTCTTTCCCAATTCGACGCGTTTTCTTTCGACGAATGGTAGCTTTATAGGAATCGCGGGAGGAAAAGCGTTCGCCTGTGGATGGTTGTTTCGCCGCGGGCCGACGCGACTGGCGACTTCCGGCAAGTCGAGAATTGTAATATAAGTATGTATCTAGTCTGTCACTGGTCGATAAGAAACTGCTCGTGGAACGATTTATCGAGATATTTTGGTGGAATATCGCGGGACAAGCCACGGTTCCGCTCTTCCTCACTGTCATTCTTTCTATAAATTCTCTACTACTTCATTCTCTCTCATTCTCTCTCACTCTCTCTCTCTCTCTCTTTTTTCCTATCTCTTTCTCTCTTTCTATTTCACTTCGTCGATATTTATTTTTTCCGTTCACACGTTTCTGTTTCTTTTAGATCCGCGCGTGAAGATTATTCCCACACGATCGAAACCGGATCGTCACTTTCTAAATCGGGGACGTTGCAAAAGCGAGAATAATAACGAAAAAACAAAACGAGTAGAACGAGAAAGAGAAACGAACACTGGTCTGTCTCACTCACTGTGTAAAATGTAACGCGGTCTGAGGAAAACGAAAACGAACGAAATACAACAAACGATGAATTGTAAACTAACTGTTAGGATACACCGTAAGACACAAGGCAGGGTTCCTACGACATGTTCTACCTGTTGTGATAAGTATCTAAACGATTAATTTTATTAAACGAACGGTAGAGTTATGAGAAAAACAAACGCAAAACGAACGAAACAAAGGAATAAAATACGAGACAAACAAAAATAGTGAACAGGACGAAAAAAAAAAAACAATGAAGAAAATCCAATCAAAACCAAACCGGCTCCTTGCATTGTGTAACACAGACAAAAAGAAATACACCTTGATTCTATAGATGTCAATTAAGGACACACGCCTGTCGCGCCCGTGTTTTGTACGGACTTATTTGTGATCCGAGATCTCGAACTATTGTACAGCCGATCGTTTCGTAATCGCTAATAATGATCGTTGAACCATACACGCTGGACGTCTTTCAGAATCCTTCCTATCGAGTTTATTTAATCATCCTTCTAACCTGAACACATCGCAAGCAAGTTGACAAACCTTTATTGATTACTGAAAAATCTCCACCAGTTACGTTGTTAACAAAATTTAAAATCATACACATCTTATTCAGTTTTACTAGAACCGATCTCTTCCTTAACAAGACAAATATTCACCTCACTCTGGCATTTATAAAATAGTCTACCTAAATACGAACTTGCAGAAAGGTTAATAGTACAGTTATATAAAACATTGGAGAAGTCACGTAAATTATAATAATTTGCAGCGATGTGGTCAAATACTGCAATCGTTGTCGAGGTTCCGCAATAGACTCGGATTGATCAACAATTTCAGAAAATCGGGATCGGTGATAGATACAGCTCTGATTCGGTCGGTAACATATATTCGAAATGTCAACAGTCTGCGAGGAATCTCGACGCCGATGAGCACCGTCGTTTCTCGACAAAGTTAACCGTTGATTTCCCGGTAGAACGCCGATGTAATTGAGTCGTCGCGGAGAGGAAAGTGATCATCGATTGGTGCTCTCGACACTCCGCGTTCTTGTGTTCTATATTTCCCGTTTAACAAAACGGTTTACGTGTCGCCGCGGGACGGAAGTGTTTCTGGGGGAGAGAGATTGAAGGGTGTTGACGGTTTTAAAAAATTAAGGAATCCGCTGTCTGATTCTGCGGAATATTTTACTGCGTTTTGTCTGACTAACCCCTTGAGCCACGCCTTTTCACTTGACACATTTGTACGATCCTCTTTGTCCATTTGGATACTGTCTCGCCTTGTGCAATATTAGCGAAAATGTTCTAGCGACAATTTTAAATTGCTTTCGGTACTGAAAAATTGATCTTAAACACATTCGCTACCAGCAATTGTTTCATTGGTCTTCGTGCTTAATGTAATCATCACGTCACATATATCTGACAGTGATAGTCAAAACTTACTGTCGTGGTTCAGCGGGTTACAATCGATGTTTAACCCTTCACCCTCTCTTTCTACTTTTGATTACTTCAACCCTATCAGAGCCTTGGATCGACTATTAAAAAGACTACCAAAATCTGGTAACAAGCTTGAACATTTTTCCGACCCTTACTCGGAGAACCAACATGTGTAAACAATTCTGGAACTTCTTATAACTTAATTGTCGTGTCTAAATTTTTTCTAACACAGACCGTTTAGATGAAAATAGCCATTTTTAAGGTTGGTTTAAGGGTTGGCTTTCAAACAGTGTTCACAAACAACGAATTTACCGAAGATCAAAGTTACCGAAAGTCATGAGAAATATTTTAGGCATCGAGATAAGGGTTGAAGAGACACAGAAACAACTGCTGTGAGCATTTTCGATCCTGCCGAGATCTGGGACCGAGAAGAACGATCCTCGGGTGTCGCGGGGTTGAAGAATCGTTCGATCTCGGTCAGGAAGCATCGTTCGAGCCGCGAGTTTGCAGAAAGTGTGTGTCACGCGTGTCATTCGGAGCGGATTCGAGCGATTCAGCGTCGCTTTCGATTCTCGGGTTGGCGAGCAAGCAGCGCCATTGGTGTCGGGCGACCACGAGGGAGCACGGGCTGACAATGCTCGCTGCACCGCTACGTTTTCTACTGCATCCGCATACACACGGGCCGCATATATCCGAGTAAGTACGCGCACGTAAGTACGTGCACTTCAATCATCGTTCTCACAGGGCGACGCGCGCCATCGCGCCTTCGCCTCTTTTTCGCCTCTGATCTCTCCACGAGCCTTTCATCCGTCGAGCGATTCCATCCACCTCCGACCCTCCTCTCTCCTTTTCTCGCCCTTCTACCTTCTCCACTCTCCTCTCTTCTTTCCTCCCCCTTCCCCCCAGTTTTAGTTTTATTCCGCTGTCCTTTCTTCGCCGCCCTCTTCGCACCGTTTACCGTCTTCCTTTCTGTCGACCAACCCCCCTGCGAGAGCAACACGCGCCCCGTGCCCTTTTCGCCGCCCTTAGGGACTCGATCATATCGGGGCTACTGTCTACTCTACGCTCTCTCTGAACATCCGGCAGCCTCTGTCTCCGATGCGGTCTCGTTTGAGCAGACACGATCCTCGCCGCGGCCCTTTATCGACGACCCGATGGAAATCGGTTAGCAAGACCGGGGTAGTTTTCGAGTCTTAACACACTGGCATGGAATTCCATCGTGGAACTCGTCATTTGCAGAGTTGTCTTGTGGATTGGTGCAGAACCTTTACCTTATTGTGTAAAGCAAACACCTTGCGCTTGTATGTCCGTTACGCGAGGGAAAAGTATCGTTCCTCGGACAATATTATGTCGCGCGATCGTTGCCCCATATTTCGTCACAAGACAAATAGCTGATCAACGACGACTCGCGCTCTAAGGTCAAATATATGCATAAAAACCACGGACAAGCAGACCTTCGTTCGAATAATCCGGTTTGGAAAAATAGTTAACGCTCGCACTCGACAGAGAGCAGTCAATAAAGCATTTCTACATTACACGTTTCGATCTCTCTTGGGAAAACCCTTCCGCTCTACAATAGCAACATCTTGGATGTTGAGATTAACCTGAACGCTAGAGCTTCGTAGCCATTGGTACGCTATGATCCATGACATACAATGGTTTGCGGATCGAGGATGATACGAGATCCTATTACTTCATTTTTCAAACAAAGATCAGAACCAATAGTAAAATCAAGAAAAAATATACAACTACTGCTTCCTTCGAAATTCATTACAAACGAGCAACTAAATTGCAAGTACTATTTTCTGCACTCTAAGTAGTATAGCATATCTTAAATTTATTTTCCACAATGTGTAAAGAAGGATTAGCTAAACGAATAATTTACTAAATGATGAATCACGCACATGTTCGAATATACCAACGTCCCCACAGTACATGCATACATGTATGCATATGTAAAAGTTGTCGGACAATCAGGAGTCGTAAATCGGCGATTAATAAGCATTAACAAGTCGAGAGATTGCCGTCTGGGGAAAAGGTTCGACCAAAGAGAAGCAATGAGACAGAATCGCATCGAAGCGCAACGATGTCGAAGATATTAGCGACGCGCGGCCGGTTCGGGTAGATTAAACGCGGCTCGACTGATTAAACATGATTTATACCAGCGTTAATAAACGATGGCATTCGATATTTAAAGCGACTCATTAACTCGGTAATTGCGATGAAAAGGATGTTACTGCGGCGAAGAGAGCTGGGCTCGATCGATCGATTTCAATATCGTCCCTTTTCTTCCGTCATTACCTTCGTTGCGGAACAACGTTTTCCTATCGCTAACAAGCCGATCGGAAAATTCAGCCGTTCGTCGATATCGTGTCTATCAATAATAAAAAAAGGAAAACCAGGGAGAGAGAGAGAGAGACAGAAAGAAGAAAACTATTTCTTTCCATGCCATTCAACGCGAGAGGGGCCATGCGTCGCGAAATATTTTTTTCCCGTCGGTAACGAACCACGTATTTCTGTATGTTGTCGATGACGAAGGCTGCTGCTGTGGGTTTATTCGGATCGAACGGAATAACTTCGACACGGCGTGTTACTGTATTGAATAAATGATCGATTTGAGGGGAGACGGAAACCCGGCCGGCTGATCGGAAGGAACACGTTGCTATAACGTGAAACTGATAAACGAGGTGGATCGTTATCGTGCTTTTATCGAGACTCGCGATCGTTTGCGAATAATTGGTGACCAGTCGCAATTATTTTTCACCGTTTCGCTCTTTTTGATCGCTTCGTCAGACATGTGCAAATTAAAGAGCAACCTGTCCAGTAAACGGAAACCTCCCAGCGAATGATCGTAATTCGTGTAAAAAGAAAAAAATAACATTTACAACCTATTCGGCACTACTCTGTTTAGCAGTTGTTCGGCCCGATTACCGGTAGACATCGCAAAAATTCCTTGCTTTCCACGTGGCTTGACGATTGATCGAGTGAGCTTGCTACGTCGATCCTCGCACCTTCCCGAAATCCCCGGGGCACCCATCAATTAGCCTCCGGTCCCGGCATGCCCCGTGCCGGATCCGAGAGATCTCGAAAAACCGTGTTGGGATCCTGTTTGCCAGGGAATCGAAAGTTCACCAGGCTCATTGTCCGCTGCAATCTAGAGTCGAGTTGCAACTCCTCCCCCGTCGTTCCGACACCCCCCCTCATGGCCCCTTCCCGGGGGTAATTTAACACGTAAGGGGATGACAACGGGTCTGGAAGCCGGTGTCCTTCGAGGTCTCGTAAGTGACGATCGTATTACACTCGGTGAATTCACAGAAATCTTCCCGAAGAATCTATTCTTCACGAGTGAAGGCGATTGGTCTCATTACTCGTAACCGACGTTAAGCTTCTTTCGAATTTTATAGGGGCGGTAGGATCGACAGGGTATAGCAAGGTGTGGAGAGAGGGGATACTTAGGGCGTTTAGAAAAGCTGGTACTGAATTATCGAGGTGAGATAGATTTTTTGAAGGGTGAGATCCATGAATGGGTTTTACAGAACACGCCCCTGTTTGCTGTGGAGCAGAGGGTTGAGTGCTCTTATAATTTTCGTTATTAAGTGGGGAATCAGTGCTGTAACCGGATCGCGGGATCTAAGAGCATTAATTTTTGTGTTGAAGTTGGAAGGAAGTCTGTTCGATTTGGAATGATAATAGAAGTTTTAGGAAACTTTTGCTGTTGTATGTTTAACACGTTCGTTAGCAACGTTTGTGTCGACCAGAGGCTTCATAGTTGTAATTAGAACATTTAATAATATCGATACGAGGAGAGAAATAAATTCCTATTTCGTTCCTATGTTTGGCAATTAATGCAAACAATTTTGATATAATAATTTTATGTATTGCCACGCACAATTTTTGTGCAATTGACAATTTAAAAATGAAGCGGTAACAGTATATTATTAATAACGAAAAATCAGCAGAGGTTTAGACGAAGTCGATATTCAGGAGAACGCAAACTCCAATTAATGGTGAAACTCCCTGCAAGCGGTCGTGTAAGCCCCGAAGGCACTTAAATAACAATCTCGCCGATAGCTCTAACTTCCACTAACGAGAAATTTACAGCAACATCGGAGTAAACCGTTGACTGGATACAAACTAGTTCTACACTTATCCAAAGAAGTCCGAAGACTGTCAAACATTAAATCGTTCGCATAAACCTTATTTTTTTACAAAGCTATTACCATTTCTAAGAACCAAAACGTACCTGTAAGTTTTTTAATGCGTTCGAGATCCAAATAAATGGAACAACAAATTTAAAAATTCACTTTCGATCAAATATACGGAAGTTCTTTCAAAATAATGTAGGTACACTTAATGTAACGTAGGTACACTTTGAAAATTGGATTAATATAAGAAGTTAGATAATCTCTCAATTGTTAACATAAACAATCCAGTATAAGGTCGACCATAAAACTATATAACTATTCAAATTGGCCCATAGAAAATTTTCATTTGACGATTCACTTTGAAAATCGACTTATGGCGTGCTAAGAAGTTAATTAATCTGTAAATTTCCAACAGAGACAACAGTAAGTTACAAGTTTCACCATAAGGCTACCTACCCCAGAACGAGCACCAAAAGGCCACAGAATTCAAAATAGCCCATAAACGCGCCCCATTGGAGCATCCCCCCTAGTTTATTTTCCCCTTGAGCGCGCCATTCTATCTAGCTCGTTGTCTCCCAACAAATCTCATGATCGATTCGCCATCAAAACACACTCCAGCCCGATTCGTGCGAATAATGCGTGAATTTCCAGATCTACGGGGGTCCTCGACCCCCCGCAACGAGCTTCAACCCCGTCGTCCACTGGCAAAGGAGAGTTACGGGGAAAAAAGAAAGAAATCAGTTAATTCCTAATGGTTCGAGGTTGGCGACACAAAAGGGATCCTTCTGGTCGTTAGTAAATTAAACGAGAGATCCTCGATCCGATGTCGGGGATCGCGTGACCCATCCTCCGGTGCTTAAACACACGCCGGTGTCGCGTCGTGTTCACGCAAGTGCCGCGTAATTCACGTGATTCGCGATGAAATCGAATCGATACCGTCGCGCCGCTTAATTGCCGCTACCGCATGAAGGCGGACTCATTTGTTTAAAGCTTCATCGTTCGGCTAATCGAGTTAATTACCGGGGCTGATAAAGCTCTCGACGACTTTCGCGACAGCTGGCCACCATGACAGAAAACGCGAGGAAGAGAAAGAGCGATGGTGAAAAAGAAAGAGTGTGGGTGAAAGAGAATAAAAATATGGTCAGCAGATGACGCGTACACAGAGCCAATTTATGGCCGCCATTATCGCGGATGCGATCCTTCCGTGACCATTATGACGCCAGAAAACTGGACACAATTACTCTAATGGAAGAATTTTTTGGAAAAATCTATCGCGCCCGGTAAATTGCCGCGACCACACCCTCTCAGACGCGATCCTCGCGATCAGAAGCTCGTTATGGTCGCCCTATCCGCGGAGTATGGAGGGATGAAGTTCCTAGGGGATACGGAGTGGAATTGGAAAAATTCGAGGGCGAGGTGTGATAGGACGCAGCCGATGCTCACCGTGCACCGATCTCGAGTAATTGTCGCGCAAGGTAAATCATTGTCGACTCTTGCGGATTAGTCGAACGACTTGACAGATTTATTAATAATAAGAATTTCGAAGTTGGAGGACCTATCGTTGACTCGTACTACTATAAATACGACATTTCGTTTGCTCAAATCGAAATCTGTTGTGGACAAAAACTATTTTACTTGCATACTAAATACTCGTACGACAATATACAGAGTGGAACATTTAAATAAAGAATTTTAATTCTCTTCAGTGGCAAATATCTCTTCCGTCCAACGTTCCCAAAAATTGCATAAAATCTTCGGGAACGACGACGAAAGCTCCCTATGATAAACAACAGAGGGGATGTTAAAAACATCGAATCGCCCTTTGGCGCAGCTAATAAAGGCGGTAGCAACAATTTCGACAAGAGCAAAGGCTCGGGTGCGCTGCCGGAGCCCGAGTGTCTCGTTTAACCCCCAGCATCAGCCAAATCGTGCGTGCACCGAGTACAACGCTTTCGAAAACGTCGCGACCCCTTGGCAGCGTACAAAACGAGAGAAAAGTGGATGGGAGAGAGAGAAAGAAAGAGAGAGAGAGAGAGAGAGAGAGAGAGAGAGAGAGAGAGAGAGCGAAAGAGAAAAATCTGAGAGTTGTCTAAACGCGAAGTAGTACGATCGTTGCTCGTCCCGGGTGGATCAAAACTCGTGGAAAGGTCCGAGGGATGAAGAGGATGAGGCGCGAACGTGGGTGGAGGAAGAGGCCTCTGGTCCGGGGCCCTCGGTCACAGAGGAGACCGGCTCTGACACGACGACAAAGAAACACACAGGCAAAAGAGAGACAGAGATAGAGAGAAGATAGAGTGGGAGCAAGAGAGGAGAGAGTCAATGGGTATAAGCACTAAGCGCGTAACTATAAAAGGAGCCGGGGGTTGCGAATCGTCGCTAGATTAAAAAGAGGCTCCCTTTTTCGCTTGCTCTTTTATGCCCGCACGCCGCGCCCCACACGCATCATGTGCCTCGAACGTTCCACGTTCGAACGTACGCCGCCGCTCATAAATATTTGCCCGGCCGCAGATGAAAACGTCTGTCACTGTGATAAGTTAATGCTCGGGCCACAATCCCGGCCCCCCCGCAATCATTCGGAGTCCATCTAACTACCATGAATTCACTTTTAACTGAACAGCACTTCACTTCAACCACCCAAAACAATATTAACATTAACATTCACCTTGTAACAGGATCGTAGAGTCTGTACAACTCTGCCGCAAATATATTTATGTGTTCAAACTTAACCTGCGAAAGGACGTTCATCTTCGAACATATTATGTACATGGTCCAAATTAAATGAAATTGTTCTGCATATTATATTTAATAATTGCAAGCCCCTCTTTTAGAGGCTAGTGTCTTAAAGATGCATTTATTCTCTCCTCGTGTTGTCTCTTCAAAGTTTTATGACAACCTTCTATACCCTTCTATACCTTCTATCTTGATACATCACCACTCGGCATTAAAAAATTTAAAAATTAGAGACCTTCATAAATACCAAGTTAATATTATCCGCACATTAGTAATTTCATGACTATCATCCATGCGATCACTGCAAAATTAGAAAGGTCCTCTTTTGCAGTAAACATAGTATTAAACAGAACAGTAATCGATTTACCTTGAACCCACTTAACTCGATCGCTTCCGTGAAATTTCCGATAAATCCATGAGGATCCAGTGATTCCATAGCTTTTCGAGTGAGCATCGTCATTGTCATCGGGTAAAGTACTATTTGGGTGGACAACTTTGAAGCAGGAGAACGGCTATTGAACGGTGGCGCGATTAATTCACGATTGCTAAAGATCGACGGATGATCGAGAAGCAGACTGATGGCCAAGTAGATAGGGGGGCACCTGTCTATTAGCCCTCGGTATCCCCGGTATCCCCGGTATCGGAGTTGTTGATCCTTTTCTGGACCCCGGGCGAGTGCTTCGTTAATTAATCTGGCAGCAACGAGACTCGCCGGCTCAAAGGCACCCTTTTTCGCCCCGGTTCATCCATCCATTTACTTCCTGCGTGCGATCTCTTGCCGCCTCGTATCAGGATGAACGCGGGAGACAACGCCGGACCAGATAATTATAGTTACCGTGGAAAAAGGGAAACGTACACGAGAGATAGAGAGAGAGAGAGAGAGAGAGAGAGAGAGAGAGAGAGAGGGATAGAGAGACGCAGAAAATGTTTATCGGTCGGAATTACCCGGTGCAATTATTTCCACTATTTTACACAACGTTTCTAGCCTGACCTAGCCTCCATCACTAAACAGATCGTCCGGAAGACAATTTTCGTTCGAGAAATTTGCTAAGTTAAATCTGTTACACACCTTGACATTTCTACCCATTTATAATACCAATTTTCTTTTTCAAGTATCCCCTTTGTCTACGGGTAATTCGGAGTCGCGGTTGAAAAATTTTTTTCCCAATTCCACGATTTCCCCTCCCGTTTTGTCGCGGAGCGAAGGCATTGTTCGAAATAACAAGCGGCACGCTTTCTGCTCCGTCCTTCGAAAAGTACATCGTTCAGCCGGTTTCTCGCATGCAGCGGGCATACATACGTGCACCAGCAGCCGGCTCTCGGCTGCATATGTTGGGCCGGTGCACAATGCTCGGCGCGATCGTATTACAATTCACAATGCGTCGCGCCGCCGGGATCTAATGCGGGGGAAACGGCACTAATCAACCCTTTCGACGAAACTTCAATCGGCACTCTTGCGGCTTCGCTCGATTTCGTTAAATATCGCCGATTCGCGACATCGATCTAACAGCGTGCTCGCCATTTTAATTAACACTAAAGCTGTGCCGTAGTCGGACATCACCGTTTCCAACTCTCCATTTGATGATCCTTGAAATCACTAAGAAGAACTGGGAACGATTAAACACAGGCGAAGCACATACTATAAGAACAATCTGACGAAATTAAAATACATCGTGTCATTTTTATGAGACAACAAAATGAAAGAATACTAAAAGTAACTGGTGCGTGCTTCATCTATATAAAATCTACATTTTCTATTTTCACGTGGGGAAAATATTGATCAAATATTTATGAAAGAAAGTAGAAATAATAGGGACTGTATTCAATAGTGCCGAAGTACGTTCGCAATTGTAGGAAGTGGAGGAAGGATAGGGGAATGAGTTTTAATTTTTCAGTGAATTAAATGACTCTTAAGCTTCTTTTTATCGCGAGCACAAACAGTATGGACGCATTTTATTCTCCCGCTGACTAAGGGCAGCCCCGTGTCAAAGGTTTGGACACGTCCATCTAAGTAATTACTGAAGCTTAGGAGCGTCGCAGTTGGGGTCAACGATGTTGATTAAACGTGAGATAAGATACAACTGCTCCACCTTTGCACGATTCATGCGACGCAGTCTAGCTCTCCGCGTGCTCGGACAATATTCCGTTAATCGGCCTGGTATTCTCTTATCGGACTACAAGCTGTCTCTACTGGGTGTTCCAGAAGTGACCCAACCACAATCGTCATGAAAATTAATCGTAACAAATAAAACCATCCCCCAACGTCCGATCATTATGAATCTTAACTTAGCAAATCATAAAGGACGAAGAATTTAGGGACAAAGATTTTTAGAAATATGTAAAATGTTTTCCTTAGGGAACTGGATAAGCAGGTTAATTATATCTGCAACTTTAAGGAACGTAAAAACGATGTATTACTTATATACTCACGAATGTTTCATGATTTTTGTTTAAAATTCTCTTTGTTAACAATTCACGATGATTAATGGACAGCACATCTACCAGCAAAGTAAAAGTTGTCTGTTACAAGAAACAGTAGCCACATAGAAGTGTTTCACTCTTAATAATCTCAATAAGACAAAACTAATATATTGATGTTTCTAAACTCTTTTCTAATCTTTCAACAAGGCTAGTATTGTTGATTGTGCATACATTGCATCAGAATTAAACAGCAGTAGCGAATAATAAGTTATTCGCGGAGGTTTAGATCTCACGATTTGATGCAGCGATGAAAAACGCAAGGTATCCCCAGCTCTCAGAATTAATTCTCCCGATTGGACCGTCGATCTGCGAAAGCAATCGGCGCGATCTTACAGAAAGGACCGCCCCGTCAATTTGTCAGGACCGCGAGTGCGAAACCACCCCCGGCAGCAATCGTACGCTAAATCGGCGCGTTGCGTCGCGTCCCAAAAATTAAGTCATCCCCCATTACTGCCCACTAATAGACCGGTCCTCTGTACTCTGTTGCTTCGGCCTAGGATGAACTAGCGGCGTTGACCCTACTCTTGCCGGATAATCGACTGAAAATAACCCCAAGAGACAGCGGACCGGGACAGGGCCACCCCCTTGGTTCGTTCCCGACGAATACAGGTCGGTGCATCTGTTCCGTTTTGAAAGGAACGAATGACTCCGACAATTAGAAAAGAGGAGAGAGAGAGAGAGAGAGAGGAAAAGGGAGAGAACGCCGAGCAGAAATCCCGGCGAATCGGTCGCGTGCACGCGGTGCTTCCTTCTTTTCTTGCTCACGGAGATTGCACACCACCCCCCTGGCGAGCTCTGGGGGAACCCCGAATCGGGAAGATTAAATCCCGACCGAAGGAACGATTACGCCGCGTTTTCACAAAGATAGTGGATTTAACGCGAGGGGCGGTTTCTCGTTGACTCGTTGAATGCTCGACTTTTCGTTCGGGGGCTGTATTGATTCGCCCGTGCGATTGAAATTCCGGTTTCGAATCCTTTCGGACTCTTTGTCAGCCACGAGGAGAACTCGGCTTCACTCCTACGGCTAATCTGCGATCCTGAGAGGCGATCTGCAAAGAATTATCGCTCGGCATTTACACGTTCTATCAAGAAAGTCTACGTATATCTAGCATGAAATATTAGCTCCAAGGATTGAAATTAACCCTTATATCAATAATTCACAGGTTCAACACACTATGTCTCAAGTGCGAATGAATTGATTAACCCTTACGTCAATAACCACAATTTTCTGCAATATCAATTTACAACGCCTCTTTTTATGCCTCGAATGCAAATTAGTCTGTGATTCTGTAAAATAGCATTTAAAAGAAATTGAAAGTGGGTATCCGGTTATGTCGTAAGGGTTAATGACGATTAAACCCTTAAAATGTGGTGTTAAACCAAACGGACAAATATTGACTTACACCACTGTTGTATGAAAGCACGTTTCGAAAGGCAGTGGAACAGAAGGGATGGCGCTTAACTGATTAGCAACAACATAGCGCAGCGTTCGGAAGGCTGGTGCGTCAACCGGATATATATCCATAGAATTCCGTCGGGCGGATTCCGCAGGAGGCGGGCGTCATTGTGCCCGGGACACTTGTAATTAAAGGTGCCATTAAGTGGGCTTTGATGACGGCCGTTAACCAGCGTGAACAATGACGGGGGAACGTGGACGGGCAATGGCCGGTCACAAAAGACACATTTAGCTAAATGCAACGCGGCGAGCTCCGGTGCGCCCCGTATTGTTTTGATCCGGTTTGAGTGGGCACAATTAGATCACGGCTACGAGAGGTTCGCCGTGACGGCCCCCTGGAAACCACCCCCGCTACTATCCAGAGAGTCGGTTCCGGGGGGTCGATTGGTTTCGTTGTAGGCGCACAAACACCGGTTCCAGAGGGGGGTTTGGGGATGATGGTTCACGGTTTTAGCGTCGGTGCAGAGCGCGGCGGTGGCGTGTCGCGAATCTCTTTTCATCGATCTGATGACCACCTCGTCCATTCGTGCGGTAAGTGGATAGGGCGGACGGGGGTGGACGGTGCCTTGTCGGAGAGCCAGCTACAGGGGTAGGTTCGTTCATTTAATACCGGCCCGGACGTTTTTTTACCCCACGCCCACACAGTGGGCCGTTTCTACAAAGTCGGTGGAATTAATTAAAAAAATTTCATCTCGAGAAATAGATTCAAACTAGGTCTTTTCGTAAGCTGATACTTGATTTAGATAGACTGAACGGCACAGAGACTTATATCTGATCTTATATGTGAAATAAATATTAGTCAAGTTCAAGTCTTTTGTAGCCATTCAGTTTTATTCGTGTCTCGAGTCTTAATGCCACATTCTATTTCTCAAAGTGTATATTCTCTTCCCACTTAAGAATAGATTTTTATAGTACACGCATTTATATATATCTGTTTCTACTAACAAAACTTTTAGATTTTTACCCATATTTTAACTCACTATTTCACCATCATATAAAATAATACTCAATACTCTTTAGAATCACTATAATAACACTTTTTAATCCTCGCTCTTATGCAAACAGAACCATCCCACCGCACCTCGAATTTCGCGTTCTAACCAGCAGCGTAGCGTTCGAGCCACGGAGGCCACGGTGCTGGCCCCGTCTTTTCCTACTACAACCTAACGATGCCAAAGGTTACACAAGGTAGCATCCCCGGTGTAAAGCATGATCGCACCCGAACCGAGTTTGTCGGTGGGTAAATCGGTTCGACGAGAAAGGTGGGGGGAAGCGGGAATTTCAGGAACGGTAATCCGATTACCCGATCGCCTACGAATGCGCTCGCAGAGCCGGTAACTGGTAAACCAGTGTGAAAGTGCTAAACGAGCAATAAGAAAGTAATGGCGATGCTCAAAAGCAGCAAGAGGGTATCCCTAGCCCGGGGTTTTGGTATCCCGGGCGAGGCTGTGAGGGCGCGGGGGCGGAGGAATACCGCGCGCAATTACGGATTTTGAGTGACAGATGCTCGCCCAGTCGGCAGTCGGAAGATTAAAACAAGTAATCAAAGCTCGGGGTAGCCACCCCGGGATGGATATGGATGGATGCATCCCTTCCCTCCTCTGCCTGCTACCCTCTCCGGCATCACCAACCCCGGGAGCACAACCCCCGCGCGCGCGGCGAGCGTTTCTGTCTCCTCGTTTTCGTGGCCGCCGCGCCACATTTACCCCCTCGCAAACCCCGTTTCACCACCCCCCTTACCGGCGTCGAAGCACCAAGGGTAACCCTCCCCCTCTCCCCACTCCCCTGCTACTATAATATCCACCTATCAAGCCGCGCTCTGAATGCTCCTTTAAGAAAATGTTCCTTTTCGCGAGCAGTCGCGAGAGCCCCGGAGAGGTTATTAGACGGCTCCGCGAGAGGGTAAAAAAAGGAACAGCAAAGAGAGAGGGAGAGAGAGACAGAAAGTTGACGAAGAGAGGAACGGGGCAAGGCTCGAGGGGACCAAAGAGGCTCAAACGACGCGAGTTCTATTTCACCAGAAACGATAGAGGATCCTCTTTGACGCGCTCGCTCTCGCTTCGATCGCCTGCCTGACAATAAACCGACGAGTTTGAGCCGGAACGCCATTCTATGTACACCCCCGAAACAGGGATGAGAAATGCTCCTTAGGACGACTGAATTAACGAACACTGAGAGTGACAAATGTCTATCCCCAAAATAACCATGAAAGTAACTTATTATCTATCGGGGATTGTTTCGAAATTTTTGAAATATTGTCCATCAGTGAGGATTTTTCAATTGATCCTTCAACAGTAATAGTACTCCACGCCATTTTACACGGTTCAAATTGGAAGAAATCTGATCACTAGAGTGCGGATTTAATACATTTATAAAAAAATGATTAGATCAAATACAAAACGGTAAAGACACATAGAACAGAAAGAACTGGTGTATTGTTTCCAGCTCTACAAAATTATTAAAATAGAAATAATCGTTTATGTAGCTCTTATACTCTGCAATTGATGCGGACAATTGTTATTACGCACAAAAATCCGCAGTCTACTGATCGCGTTTCGTAGACAGTGCGGCTCTGCCAAGAGTCTAAGAATGCGATGTACTCCTATTGTCTTTGTCGAGAGTTTGCGTCCGATATTTTCCTCTTGACCGGTGGAAAACGGAAATATGGGACCCGGGTGCAGCAAACGCTGAATAATCGGCAGAAATCGCGGCACGCCAGTGGAAGGAAGCTTGCGGATTAAACCGCGGCCACAATAGCCCGGCTAGATTTTTCAATTGATTCGCGTCTCATCCCTTCTGGAAAGTTTGCGAATTGAATTACACGCGATTCTTCTTCTTCCTCTTACTCTCTCGCTTTTTCTTCCCCTCCCCTTTCCCCGTCTTTCTTTTTTTCGATTTTATTCCTGGCGTTTTGCCTCGACCACCCGATACCGGCCGGTTATCGATTTTCCTTTTGACGCTCGGCCAATTCGTCGTAATGTTCGTCCGATTAAGAGTGAGCGTGGATTATGTCGTCGCCCGTCCGGGGGGATTTTCCCGTTCTAATCGACTTCCTAGTCGTCTATCGCCGTCAGTTTGTTCCACCCCCGTGATTGTTGAGGGTGTCGGTGTACGGCTTCTCGTTCTAATTGCTCCTCTTGTTGTTTCGTAACTAACGCTTAAACGACCTTTACATTCGCTATCGTGGCAGCCGGTTCAGCGGACAACCAAACTTCGTTTTCCAACTTGATGTTCGGCGATCTTCTTAACACTTTACTTATCGGCAATCTTCTAATATTCTTTCTAAAATTCACCAGTTGAGAATTCCTCTACAAATTGTTTAAAAGCGACAGCAATTTCATTCCTAATTCGATGTTGCCACTAACTAAGGACAATTGCCTCTGCAATTAGCTCAGAGTAATAATAAGATTGATTCTCGAGTTGTCAAGGATAGAACCATAAAGCTTGTGTTGAAAATGTTTGTATAAATAAAATTGTAAACCATACTTTAAAGAAGATATCTATTCGCATATACGTCTCTACTGATTATTTAAATTCTTTAACACGATGCATAAGATTGTTGATGTAAAGAAGCAATCTAAAGAAACATGCGCATATAATTACAAACATATTGGTCGAGCTTCGAGTGCTTGGTAATTCACGCAAATCAAATGTTTGGTTGATGAAGAGCACTTTCCGCGACTGTTGGACGTCGAAGAAGTCTCTGAAGGTTCGTACAGAGGGCACAGGCGACCGTCTCTGCTCGCTCGAATATGTTTAATCTCGAGATTTCGGCTCGCAAAGGACAGGATTGGATTTTATGGGGCGGGAACGGATGAGCCGTTTATCTCAGGCGTCGCTTTTCAGTTTTTCCCCGCTTCTCGTCTATCTTGCGTCACCTTCTTCCACCAACCCTCTTCTCCGGTTACTTTATCCCTTCCTCGGGGGCGTCGTCGCCGGCATCTCTTCACGGAATAATAAGCTCTCTCTTATAAATTTATCGGGAACCCGGGAGTCGGCCCAATCCTCGGTACCCGATCCGACGTAATTAGATTCTAATCGGTGCTTTAACGTCCGGACCCCGTAGCTAAATCTACGTTCCGGACACTTTGAACTCTCAAATGGGGATGAGTTCCCTCGTGATCCATTGCTACCACTGCCTTTCTAGATGTCCGTTTTCTTCTTAACCCTTTGCACTACGATTTTCTACACTATCTACAACGTTTAGGACCTCTTTGTCGCTCATAATCTCCTAGAAGAAAAAGAAGATTCATAGTGTTTGTATTAGATTGTTGCATATGAAATGTTCGATTTAGATTTAGTAGATTTAGTAGAATTTCTTTACACTCGACTGTCTCTTTAAGGCACTACTAAAAGGCAGTATTGTAACTCAAAATAATTCCTATAATACATACATTCCTTTCGTGTTTAATAAATTGCTAAACTGTCAAGTGTGATACGAGTAAATACACTCGATAAAATACACTCAAATAAATAAACGATTAACGAAAATATTCTGCACAAGATAAAGCGTTCGAGCTTTGGAGTCAAAACGGCTTCGAGTACAAAAAGTTGATAGTACAGACTCTTTCTGACTTCGATTATTTATCAATTCGACTTTTAGATGTCTTTAATTTTCCAGGAACGTGATAGTTGGGGGTTGAACGTAACCGCGCGTCAATTTCAAGTATATCGTGATAATTGCCGTAGAAAATGATTGCATCGAAACGGAAAGTCGAATGCAATGGTATTGTGAAGAAATCAGTTCGTCATTGCTCCACTTTTCGCGTAAATTCGGGGTTGGCGCTTTTGTAGGAGAAACGCGGAACGGTGGAAGTAATCCTGAACGGACTTTGAAAGATTTGACCCGTCGCTATTACTTCCATCGCCACAAAGAATCAAATTAACCAGCACAAGATTGCTGTTCTCCCTCCCCACAACGGCTCTTCGGATTTCACCCCTGAATCCTCCGCATCGCACGCATATGTAAGAGAGCGTGTTTCACGCACCTTTCTCTTCCCCTCTTACTTTCTATTCGAACATCGCGAGCCCTCGTGCCCTTTGCTTCCGATTGAAACGACAGAGTACACCCTTGTTGGAAGAAACTCTAACTACCAGCAACGTGATTATAGAAACCGTGCATGCTGTCGCTCATTTACATCTCTCTTTCTCTCCCTCTCTTTGAACATTTTATTAGCAGAGAGGGCGAAAAGCATGCCTGTACAGTGTTGCAAATAACGACCAGGAACGAAATAAACTATCGCTCTTAAAGTTTTTATTTGGTCGAATACAATATAAAAAAGCTTCGTTAAACTCTAGATCGAAAAATGCATTAATGTTCTAGATCCAATCACCAATGATAGTATTGGTTTCGGTGTTACAGTATGTGTATATATTATTTTATATTTCAATACGTTATGTTCGATATTAAAGTACCTAGTTTATTGTCTCAAAGTACTCTTTACTGTCCTTTGGATTCGGTTTGATAGTCTTAGAGTCTGGCTGCCAGTTGGCGGGACAAACTTCTCCATGTTTTTCGACAAATTGGAAGGCCTTGATGAGCCTTAACGTTTCGTCGACGCTCCTGCCAACTGGTAAATCGTTCACGCTAAGATGTCTCAGAACACATTCTCTGTCTATAAGGAATAACCCTCGCAAGGCTATTCCATCTTCAAGCAAGACATCGTACTTAGACGATATTTCTTTCTTAAAATCGCTAAGGAGGGGATAGCCCAAATTACCACCCAGTCCACCTTGTTTTCGTGGAGTATTAATCCAAGCCAGATGACTGAAATGGGAGTCCGTAGAGACTCCAATTACCTGAGCATTCAAAGCTTTGAATTCTGATATTCTTTCACTGAATGCTATTAACTCGGTGGGGCATACGAATGTGCTACAAATAAATACATTGATATGGCTTTTGAAATGATTCAATTGTCTTGGATTCTTATGGAATAGAAACTTACAAATCTAAGGGATAAAAGAAAAGGACAACGTATTTGCCCTTATAGTCGCTCAGCTTTATCTCTTTGAATGCTCCATCGATCACTGCTGTTCCAGCAAAGTCAGGAGCAGACTTTTGCACCTGAGGCCGATAACAGAGAAGCTTCGAACTGACGCAGATACTGCGTGCATTCTCAACTAGTGTTGGATTCTTAGATTTTGTCACAGTTAACACAGTGCTTGCCTGCAAACATTAGAAACATATTCGTAGGACTTTATTATCCTATCGTTAATTATACTGGACAGATCGAAATCATTTTGTCAAACCAAGACAACTTTCGAAATATTCTTTTATTAACATGCAACTGAATAAAGTGAAACTCTTATTCTCGATAGGTTAGGTAACTTACCGTTTTGTAAATTTGGGGACGCAAAGATGATAATAATCGTAACATTACGAATACACGAATTACTGATTACCTCAGTGCCAAAATGTTTATGGGAGAAAGTGGAATTGTTAATTCCGCTAATTATGAAAACACTATACTCAACAGAAAGCTGGACGTAGAAGTCGGTCTGGATTTTGGAAAGGTTATATAACTCACTTTTCATGCGCACGATGCATATTAATCATGGGCATCGAAGGAGATCGTGAAACTGGTTCGAATAAGAGCAATTTTTGTGACTCGGCAGATTGTTCGTTAAGAAATTATTTAAATAATTTGTATCATCTTTTTACAAAACGGTTATATTCGTCTTGTGTCGAATAAAACACAGAGGGCAGCGTCAGTCGGGATAAATATTTTTAGTTTTCCCTCCGTTGCGTCGCGTGACATTCAAAAGCAGTAAAAGCAATTTCATCTCAGCCTCCATTGGCTGGACACTTGCTCACACCTCCCGATTGGTTGCACTGTAAAGTGACGGGGATAGAAACGTGATGCTAGAGAACTCGCCAAACCGTAATGTTACAGAGACAAGTACTTAAGTAAATAAATATTAATTAATCAATATAATCATATTTTATTCAAATAACAATATTATAACCTTTTAGTTCGTTCTTATTAAATGGAGACACATATATATGTATGTATGTATAGTAATTATATATATATAGTAATTATATATTGTATATATACATACATATATAAATTTAAATTGCGAACGGTAATCATTGCATTTAAAGTAAATGCGCCTGGGTTTTCCCGTAATGAAACATATCACACTATTTATCGATGAATAGCATTTGACTTCGTAATCGAGTGATAACTATTTGAAGAATTAGCTTGTCGTTGGCGAAACCAGACACACACAAACATAGTTGGAGATAAGCTTTTTTTGCTTTCGCAATATTGGAAACTTATACACGAGAGCTAAAACAAAATTGTTCTCGATCGAAAATGAAAATTCGAGTCTCATACCTAATCGTTTCTTCAATTGGCCGAACGGGAAACGGAGCGTCTTGATTTCTTACATGTACTTCCGATTAACACAACTGTTTGTTCATGTTATTACTTCAACATGTATATGTCTCGAATTTTACTACAGAAATGTGATACACAAGTCCGCTTACACGTAGGCCGTGTACTTTTTCCCAACATAATTTTTTCTTTACTATACATAAAGACAGACTTTTTACATTGAAAACAACGAAATGATCAACCTATGTAACCTTCATCTGACCACAATTTTTTTGGTTTCAACTTATTCTCTCTTTTTCTTTTTAATTGGAAGCCGTAGCAGTAGCACTGGGAGCTGGTGTCGCAGCGGACGTAGACTCCTCCGTAACAATTCGTCGATTCTTTTTTATCCTCTTCCATTCGCCGTTCGTGTAATTCATTTGGAAATGCGTTTCTACCAGCATTGGCACTGTTGTCCCATCCGGTTGCGTTACCTCCTCGATATTTTCGGATAGCATCACCGTCACTATATTTCCCAGTTTCGGACATGGATTATCTAAGAAAATCATTGATGCAAAATCAGTGCTCAAACTCCCGCGAGATGTTTAATTTATAGTATGTACCAGATACATACCTCTGGAGCCAGCCATAAAGCCCAAGATAAGAGCTTTCTCTGGTCTCGTAACTTTGTTAGCTGTTCTAAACATTTCTTGTGCTTCCAACATTTGTTCTCGCTAATAACATAAAACCTTTTGTTATTAAGAGACAATACCTAGTGATTTCAACGCAGTATACAGTGGATCAAATTTTCGATTACAAACAGATTTACTGGTGCATTATTAAAGTTTCTAAATCGGCGTATTGTATTATTTCCCTGTGTAATAAAGACATCAAAAATCGAGATTATACTTTCTGTATAACGCCTGTTGAATTGACATTATTGCGAAAAGATCGAGAATACGAATGCATTGTTGCGCGTGAAGACTATTTATAAGAGAGACGACGCGACGATCCGGTCGAGTCAGTCGGATCAGCTTCAGGCTTGTAACTATGTACTGTTTTGACCCACTGTGAACGTATTGTTTATACGCACCGTGAGAGATAGACCCTTTCTTGTATTTGCAGCTGCGTTGGCCGGTTGTGCGGTAGTTTGTATACGAATCTGCGTAACTGTTTGAGCAGGTCTAACAGTTTGCACCCCGACAGGTGTGCTTTCCACTGGTGTAATGACTGTCGGTGTCGTGACTGGTAATGCTGTAGTTGGAGTAGTAGGCGTAGTCGGAGTTGTGGCTATACAATAATAACTTCGTTAATTGCCTGTGAAATTATCAGAAATTCACGGTATCATAACATGAAAACATACGTGTTTGCGGAGTAGTTACTGTCGACGTTCCGCTTAGAGTAGTAGGCGTTGTATAAGTCTGTACAGATGCCACAGGGGTAATTGGTGTGGCTGGTGGATTGATAGAAGCTAAACCCTGAGCATACTCCGGAGTGGTCGACGTTTCTGTCACCGTCGTCGCCGTTGACGCTGCAGCAGCTGCAGCTGCTTGAGCTTCCGCAACTTTTTTCTGCTGTTCCTCCATCTCCAACATTCTCTTTCGTTTCTTTGCCTGAGCATATCCAATCGGTTGTTCGTTAATGTCCAATAATTTAATGCCACCATCTTTGCGAATCCTACTGCTGAGAGGTGTTCTATTAGACATTGAAGAGCTTGTAATGGAAGGAGACCGAAAACCACTCGTTGGGACTCTGCTGGGAATTCCTTTTAGCGGTGCTGGAAATAAAATAATATGTTAGCTTTTTATTGTTTTAAAGATGATAATTAGAATCAGATGTGTAAACTTACTTGTGTCAGTCATTTTTCTAGGCATCCCTCTACTCCTCACAGGCACCGTGGGCGCAGTACTTTTCTTCAGATTGCTCGCTGCGTCTGTACTCTTTTGTAGCAATTCTGCTCTGAGAGCAGCACTTTTTGGTTTCCTCTTCAATGTGAAATGCTTAACTGGTGCTGGCTGTTGACCAACCACAGAGGTAAGCGCAGTCTTATTCAGATAGTGACATTCTAATGGAAGCATTGCTGGATCATTTTGTTTCTTCAAAAGTTTTCTAAGGTCGTTGACTAGCTCTCCAAAAATAGGTCTATGCTCGTCTAAATCTGTGATGTCTGTGTTCAAAGAACCCGTAGATGGGAAAGTCTTCATCGCTTCGGATAACATTGATACCCACAGCTCGCTGTCGAGGGATGCCACTTCGATAATTTCTTCGAGTTCAACACGCCACTGTACAATTCAACGGAAATTATAAACACGAATAAAGTGAAACAAGTTGGAATATCTTAAAAATCCATTATATATTTCTGTAAATACTATCAATTGGTACTCGTTAATTAAAACCATCGTTAATTTTACAAGAAAGCTTAGTCGTATATGGAACACGGTTGTCTACTACACGTTCCAAAAACATCTGCCGCTTAAATAAAATTAAATAGGTAGCAGACCTACGGTGCGTGCGCGAATATAACCATATATTCATCGCATCGGACACGTTGCCGAGAATTACATGGTCTCTATACAAGCGAAGTACCGATTCGTTTTACGCACATGTTCAGTGTTTGCAACAAGTAAACTATCCTCACCTCCTCGACATTTCGCCTCGGTATGTGGAAGAACGAAAGCAGTAATTTGAGTTTAACTTGCGTCTGAAGGTCTGGAAAACAATCTTTAATGTTCCGCAACACCTCTGCGTTGAGTTGCGAACAAATTGAACTTCCTGTCCAGCTATCATTTGACGTTCCAAGCTTGTTATGAAGCCACAACGACGTATCACTATCCCTTACATTCGCCATATTGGAGTCGTTTGCTTCATGCATTTGACGTACATTGCCGTGGCGCGCCACATGTTATTCCCGCCGTGTTCCCGCCATAAAATAACGTGACACGTACCCATAGAATATGTATGATATTAAAGAAGCGAAACTACTGTTGGAAATTCTGATATTCATGGCATTCAATTTTGGGAACCCTGAAGAACTTATGCCGGTATTTCAGATCGTGAAACACGAAACTCCATATATACTCGGCATCGCGCATGTCGTTGCGCGTCAGCCTTGTTGTAAAGTCTCTGCTCTCCCACTAGATCAACAATACTACGCCAAGAATATTCATGCATATACCAGATGACAAAAAAGTTTGTACGTCAACGTAACCTCATTACCTGTGGCGGTTCTACGTATGTACCTACTCCTGTTCTAGATGAATAAAAGAAATCTAAATAGATAAATGAATACAAAAAACTAAATAGATACATGAATAAAAAAGCTGAATAAAAAAAATCTCTCAATATTTCACTGAATGCTTTGAATACACGGTATGATCATCATGCAGATGAGGCGTGCGGTTGAATGAACGAGTTCCGTTAGAGTGGTATAAGGATACCCATGTAAATTTCAGATTTTAGAGTATTTATCAGTGTTACCTACCTCTGTGCAAAAAAAAAGTTTTTTGTGTGGTAACACTGATAAGACTCTAACTGCAGAGAGGATAGGAGAGTGCTCACGCCCGGGTATAAGTTGCCACCACTTTTTGGCACGCTCACGCTTAGCACAGAACAGAACAGATCCCACACCCACGGTAGAGCCACTTTTCCCACGAAACAGAGACTACACCACCGACGAGATACTGTTAAAGACTGCCAGCCCCTGTGCTATTCAGCGAGACGTGGAAGTGGGCGCGAGTGGGCGCGGCGATAACGTGGAACTTACAGTGATCTGAAATACCACATCGCTAAAAGTTCCACCACCGACGAAAATAGTATCAAAATAGTGCCAGAACATCGTTTGAAATATGGCGGAGAATATAGCATTTAATAATAATCGATATGGTTTCGTGATGATTGGTCTTCTCACCGATGCGTCGCGACGAGAATCTCCTCAGTGGTCTTCTGCACCGACGAAATGCCGTCGTGTTTCTCTGATTGGAGCCAGAATATATTCTAGAGGACGTAAGAGAACACCGAAATATTCGGGTGACACGAACTTCCATAAGGCTGGCCGACTTGAACAGTTTCCCGACTGTGTCAATATCACCAACGAGAGCCCCTGTGCTATTCAACGATACCAGCAAGTGGACACAGAAATGTTATGGAAGAGAATAGGAATAGGATTAACATTTATTGAAAATCAACATATTTATTAAAAGTGCAGCTATTAGCTCGATGTTATTCTTTATTCATAAGATACTAGAAGTTCTTACGAATAGTGGATAATACCGATTGCCCAGGTCTCACCACGAGGAGGTTGCCGTATAAGAGCCCCGAAAGGGAGTCAGGACGAATTAAATATTCCTTCTGGCTCCCTTTCTTACAATGACGAACTTATACTAAATTATAGAGTAATTATCACGGAGTAAAAGGTGAGAATCGGAAAAGAAATCTCCGATCCACGGAGGGCCAAAGGGGAATCAGGCAGAAGGCTCTGATTCTTTCAAAGACTAAAACTGAAGAGAACCAGAGCAGAAGGCTTTGGTTCGTGGGTGACGCGAGCAGTGGCCAAGATCAATCCACACTGCAATACCTTTTCTCCCAACCGCCTGCCGCCAGAGACGGACGTGGGTGGCAAATTTACGAAGATACTGGGATACCGCGAGCATGAACGTCTCTCAACCCCCCCATCA